>OX451739.1:475652674-476252674 GCA_948472305.1 Vicia faba | reverse complement strand
TCTCTTCTCTTTATATATTTTTTGTTTTCTTTACTGTCTTTGACAGCCTGCCTTAGCCAAACTGCAAAACTTCTCACTAAAGGTCCTCTCTTTCTCTCTCTCTCTCATAAGCATTTTTTGCTTATTATTTTAATTCTGAAAAGTTTGTCTAGGCTGGAAAGTGATGATGGCTAGGACAAGCCTCTTTGGCTTGTAATTTGGTTTATCTCCCTGCTGCGTTGTGTACTTTCTGTACTTGTTTGCCTTGACAGTTTTGTAACTCAGTTTGACATGCTTGGTTACTGCAGTTTGAAATTCAGTTTGGTTAATGCATTGTTTAGTTAGCTTGCCATGCTTTCTCATGTTTTCCTTGCTGACTTGTTTATGTTTTTGTATTTGAACCAAATGTATGCTTATATTTACATTTTTTATTTTTCTCTCTGTGAACCGAGAAGAGCGATCTTCTTGTGATTTGCAGAGAGGAAAATAAAATATGATGAACATAGCATTCTTATTCCGGCCGACAAACTTTAATGATGATTTCTTTTCTTTCTTTTCATTTGAAAATTCTTATACTAATCTCTTTTCTTCTGTCTTTTGCAGGTGAGTACCAATTGGATGATAGAGGAAGTAGAGGAAGCAAAAAATTCCCTGAATATGGGAGCATTGGAGCTTAGGAGATTAGGCTTAGAAATAGATAGATTTTTTCATTTGTTGTAAACAATCATTATTGTAAATACTATAAGTTGTAATCTTACAATATTTAAATAAATTTTGTAACAACATTCGAAGTAAATAAAAGTCTTTATCCCAAAAGAAATTTCTACTGTCAAATATCTTCCAATCTTTCCTTGCATGTTTATTTAATTATTTAAGACTCTCAAATCAAAATAATTGGAACTATATCCCAATAATTCTAATCCATATAAAATAAATAATCAACAAACTTTGCAGTCTCGTAACCTTGCATTACTCACAATACGCATGGCATTTCAATTAACATATGCATTGTAAAGTTAGACAAACAAGCATTCCAATAAACGGTAAACCTTTCACTCCACTAATTAAGCAGATGCCTTAATGTTCCAACAAAAGTCTCAGCTCTTATCCCAGATAATCATGCTTTGAGAATAATCAGTAAATTTGAACAAGCAATTTATGAGGATTCAATTTCTTCTGAGAGATGTGAGAGAAAACCCTAATTCTGGATTGTCTGCTAAAGAAAGATCTGTCTGGTCGATTCCTGAGTCAATCTTAACAAATCAGAGAAAACCCTAATTCTGGATTGACTGATAAAGAAAAGTCTGTTTGACCGATTCTTGAGCCAATCTCAAAAATCAGAGAAAACCCTGGGGTTGTGATTTCTTGTGAAAAAGGGAGGGCAAATTTTGGGGTACAACAATTGCCTTAGGAGAGAGTTTGTTTGGTTAACTCTTGGGCATCCTTGAGAAAGTTGGGGACCTCAATGGGCATGTGTTGAGTAAAATGAGAGGGAAAATTTTAGGGTACAACAGCTTCCCCTGTTCAATCTTCTTAAACCTGAGGATGTAGATTGGTTGTCTGCCTTTCGTAGTCTGAAGGTGGAAGATGATTGAACACTAAGTGCCCAGAAATTTGCACTCGTCTGAGATGGTGCTGAACTGTGTAGGTAGTATCGGGAATGGATTTACAGATGCCATTTAGAGGAGATGACTGAAGGTCACCGAAGATGGGCTTAAAGATGCCATCTGGAAGATATGACGGAGAATCGTCGGAGATGGGCTTAAAGATGCCATCTAGAGGATGTTGATTTCCCGAGATATTCCTTTGATGAGAATTCCTGTCCCTGCCGTTAAGGAGGAATCTGCTGAGGAATGTTGGTCTCTGTCTTGGGAGAAATATAATTTTAGGAGCTTCAGTTGTCTGTTACTCTACTGGGGAATAATCTCTTAGTCGAGGAGGTGAAAGTGAATTGTTATCTGGTCGTGCTCCACGCTTTACAGTGATTTACTGAGGATAATAAGATTAACTGCTATCTGGTCGTGCTCCAGGTTTCACAGTGACTTATTGGGAAGATGAGATTACACTTGCTATCTGGTCGTGCTCCAGGCTTTGCAATTTCTCAATTCTTATCTGGTCGTGTTCCAGGCTTCAGAAGTGTTTATCCGATCACATCCGGGTTTCAACTTGAATTTAAGGCATACTAATATCCAGTCGATTTCCGGGCTTCATAGTAATTGGCCGAGTAAACTACTATTTGGTCGAATTCCAAGCTTCGCAGTACCTTATACTGTTATCTGGTCGTGCTCCAGGTTTCACAATGTCTCTTGCCGCTATTTTGTCATGCTCCAGTCTTCACAACATCTTATACCGTTATCTGGTCGTGTGCCAGGCTTCACGGTGTCTTATACCACTATCTGGTCGATTCCCGAATTCATAGTATTTTGGAGAAATCAAGATATTATCCGATCGATTTCCGGGCTTCACAGCTTGATTCTGAGATATACCACTATCTGGTTGATTCCAGGCTTCATAGTATCTTGTACTGTTATCCGGTGGATTTCCAGGCTTCACAGTAACTTGCTGGGGATTAAGCTGTTTTCCGTCGATTTTCGGGCTTCATAGCTTGCATTTAAGATATACCACTATCTGGTCGATTCCAGGCTTCATAGCATTTTGGAGAAATCAAGATATTATCCGGTCGATTTCCGGGCTTCATAGCTAGAACTGGAATAGAAATATTAGTATCGATTTGACTGAACCAGGGAAAACATGTGAGAACTTCAACTGGGAGAGAAATCTTAGTATCGATTTGACAGATCCCAAGAGAGGTCTTGGATTAACTTTGACTGGCATAGAAATCAGGGGAATCTTAGTCGCGATTCGGCTAACCCAGACGAAAGTCTTAAAACATCTTCAACTAGAATAGAAACCTTAAGTTCCAGTTTGATTGAACCAGAGAAAATGTTGGAATATCTGTAACTGGAATAGAAACCTTGGTGTCAGTTTGACTGAATCAGAGAGAACTCATGGGAACTTGATTGCATCTGTCCCTGAAAGGTAAAGAGTTAGTCGTATGTAATGTCATGATGTATGAAATGTATTAAGTAATGATGCTCTCAAAATAAATGAGTTTGTGATGTATAATATGTATGCACATGCCATGATGTATGGATATGCAGCTATTGTGATATTCTCTAGCTGGGGAAATAAATCCTGGCTGCTGCTGAAGAGTATAAGGAGTTAAGTTCTTCGTTTCCGCTGGGGATGGTGAACAAAGATGATTAACTGGAGATTTGCATCCATTCCGCTTGAGAATATTCTGTCGGGAGAGACTCTGTCTGAGAATAATCCTACGGGGGGAATGACTCTGTGGGGGAAGAGAGGTACTTTGTTGGAAGATCTACAAATTTGGAGAAATAAACTCAGCTGAGGATGAACTTCCATTTCCAGAGAGAAGAGCTCTGTTGGAGATTGAGCTTTCGCTGTCAGAGAAATAAACTCTGCTCGGGAGAGAAACTTTATAAACTATTTATGGTTATAAAGCTCGGCTGGGGAATGCAGACATCAACTTTCTGAATGAGCCTACTGGGGAAGGAATTCCTGCTTGGGGATACGAAGGTCGAACCTTGGTTGTCTCGGCTCTGCGGGGAGTATAGGTATCACTGGCTTATATGTGATAGTGACTTTGCTTCCAACTGTCTCTACCCCTTGTACCAGATGGATGGGGTAACTTTCGATATTTAGGTTTTATACCAATTTCTTTGAGTTCTTAGTGACTGTATTTCTGTTTTATATGCAGATATTTGTGAACAGTAATCATATTCAAATGCATATGTCAAGAATAAAACATTGGACGTTTTTTGCACAACAAAACAGAAAAAGGAAAAACAAACACAAAGTTTTGTACTCAAAAGACGTTTTATATTGATTTGAAATTTGCCTATAACAGTCGTTTTTACAAGGAGGCTGACTCTCTAGTAAGAGAATGCCACCGTATAAATGGAAATTATTACAGAAATTGTGTACAAAAAGAAAAAAAGCTATGTGTAGTGATCCCATTGGGTTTCAATTCTACTATTGCCCCTATGTCTTTGAGCATCTCATCACTTTGCTGCTTGTCCGAAGCTGACTGGATTGATCGGTACCGTTTGAGCTTGATATCTGATTACTGAAGTCTGATCGCAAAGTGATCCAATGGAACATAGTGATTCGCTTTAATCCCTAACTTTTTCCTGGACCGCCCTTTCGGGTTTCAGTCCATCAGGATATCCTTTTTTACCCAAGCCGCCCTTTCGGGTTTTCGACTTGCTGGGTGTATATATTTTTCCATTTTTATCCCTAATATTTGCCCGAACCCTTTTGGTTCGCCGGGATGCCCTTATTTTTTCCTAGGTATGTCAGCCTAGCGGGTCTTTATTATGCGTAGTATTTTTTCACTATGTCCGCATTGACAGGGTGTGGAAGGTCGTCACCATCCATGGTGGTCAGAATCATGGCTCCACCGGAAAATATGTTCTTGACTACAAATGGCCCCTCATAGGTGGGAGTCCATTTTCCCCTGGGATCACCTTGCGGCAGTATAATGCGCTTGACTACCAGATCCCTTACTTGATACACTTGTTGTCTGACTTTCTTGTTGAAGGCCTTGATCATCCGTTTCTGATACATTTTGCCATGGCTGACAGCAGTAAGTCTTTTCTCATCAATTAAGTTTAATTAATCAAGTCGAGTCTCGATCCAATCGTCTTCGCTCAAACCCGCATCCTTCATAATCCATAGAGAAGGGATCTGGACCTCTATGGGTAGGACAACCTCCATGCCATATACCAGAGAATAAGGTGTTGCCCCTGTCGACGTACATGCTGAAGTACGGAACCCGTGAAGAGCAAACAGTAACATCTCGTGCCAATATTTATATGTCACTGTCATCTTCTGTATGATCTTTTTGATATTCTTGTTAACATCTTCAACAACCCCATTCATATTCGGTCGGTAAGGCGAAGAGTTGTGATGCTTTTGAACTATTTACAGAGTTCAGTGATCATCGAGTTGTTGAGATTGGTACCATTGTCCGTGATGATTCTCTCAGGGTTACCATAACGACAAACCAAGTTATGCTTGATGAACCGTGCCACCACATTCTTAGTAACCGTAGAAAATGAGGCAGCCTCAACCCACTTTGTAAAGTAATCATTGGCCACTAGAATGAAGCGATGCCCGTTGGACACGGTAGGTCTGATCTCGCCGATCATGTCAATTCCTCACATTGCAAAGGGCCAGGGAGCCGTCAAAACATTCAAGGGAACTGGAGGTACATGCACCTTATCATCATAGATTTGGCACTTGTGACAGGTTCAAGAATGCTGATAACAGTCGGCTTCCATAGTGGACCAGTAGTATCCTACCCGTAGGATCTTTTTTGCCATGGTATGTCCACTAGAATGAGTGCCGAAGGTACCTTCGTGTAGGTATGCCATGATCCTTTCTGTTCGCTCTTGTCTACACACCGCAGTAAGGTAGAGTCATGATTGCGCTTATAGAGGATTCCATTGCTGGGGAAGAACTTTGCAGCGAACCTTCTCAGAAATTTCTTGTCATTGACAGATGCCCCCTCGGGGTATTCTTGAGCCTTGAGATACCTTTTCACCTCATGAAACCAAGGTTTTTCGGCTAACTCCTTAGTATCGATCTCACAACAGTATGCCGGTTCATCCAACCTCTCAATAGTGATTAGGGGAGCTTCATTGTCCCACCTAACCTTGAACATTGACGACATAGTAGCTAGCACATCCGCTAACTGATTCTCTTCTCGTGGGAAGTGTTCAAAGGTGATCTCTTCAAAATGTGGCAGCAATGTTAGTACGTACTCTTTGTAAGGAATAAAGTTCGGGTACTTCGTATCCCACTCGCTTTTGATCTGACTTATCACCAAAGTGGAATCCCCGAATATACTCAAGAACTTAATCCTTAGGTTAATAGAAGCTCTAAGACCCATGATGCACGCTTCATACTCCGCCATGTTTTTGGTACAGTTGAAACATAATCGGGCAGTGAACGGAGTATGAAAACCCTCGGGATATATGATTACAGCGCCGATGCTATTACCCAGTGCGTTTGAGGCTCCATCAAAATACATAGACCATCGGGATCCTTCCTCAGGTCCTTCATCCGGTCCAGGTTCTTCACAGTTGGTTACCAACATGATATTCTCATTCGGGAACTCGAAATTCATGGACTGGTAGTCGTCCACGGCCTGATGCGCCAAATGATCATCTAACACACTTCTCTTAATTGCCTTTTGGGTTGTGTATTGGATGTCGTACTCGGTTAAGATCATTTTCCACCTTGCTATCCTTCTGGAGAGAGCGGGCTTCTCGAAAATGTACTTGATTGGATCCATCTTAGATATCAACAAAGTAGTGTGGGTCAACATATACTGTCTCAGTCGGCGAGCAGCCCATGCCAAAGTGCGGCAAGTTTTCTCTAGCAGTGAGTATCGTGTTTCACAGTCGGTAAACTTTTTTCTAAGGTAGTATATTGCATGCTCTTTTCGACAAGACTCGTCATGCTGCCCCAGCACACACCCCATTGAATTATCTAGCACTGTTAAGTACATTATCAAAGGTCTTCCTTCAGTCGGAGGCATCAGAATATGAGGCTCTTGGAGATATTGTTTGATTATGTCAAAGGCTACCTGGCATTCGTCATTCCACTTTACCACTTGATCTTTCTTCAGAAGCTTAAAGATTAGCTCACAAGTAGCAGTCAGATGTGAAATGAATCAGGAAATGTAATTTAGGCATCCCAAGAAACCTCTAACTTCCTTCTCTGTACGGGAGCCAACATCTCTTGTATGGCCTTCACCTTTGCAGGGTCCACTTGAATACCTTTGTCACTGACAATGAATCCCAGCAGCTTACCATATCTTACCCCGAAGGTGCACTTTTTCGGATCTAACCTCAACTTGTACGTCTTCAACCTATCAAACAACTTTTGTAGATGATCAAGGTGTTCTTCTTCAGTTTTAGACATGGCTATCATGTCATCGACGTAATCCTCTATCTCATGGTGAATCATGTCATAGAACAAAGCTACCATAGCTCCCTGATAAGTTGCCCTAGCATTCTTCAACCCAAACGGCATCACCTTGTAGCGGAAAGTGCCCCATTGTGTAACAAAGGTTGTCTTCTCCATGTCTTCAGGTGCCATCTTAATCTGCTTGTAGCCAGAGAAACCGTCCATGAAGGAAAAGAATTTGTGTTATGCGGTGTTGTCAACCAGAACATCGATATGGGGAAGCGGGAAGTCATCCTTGGGGCTTGCCCTGTTCAGGTCTTTGTAATCCATACACATTCATACTTTACCATCTTTCTTAGGTACTGGAACCACATTAGCAACCCACTGCAGATAGGAGGTGACAGCTAAGAACCCTGCGTTGAACTGCTTCATAACCTCTGCTTTAATCTTCTCTGACATCTCAGGGCGCATACGACGGACCTTTTGCTTTACCGGAGGGCAGTCTTCTTTAGTCAGCAGACGATGAACCACTATATCCGTGTCTAGTCCCGGCATGTCTTCATATGACCAGGCGAAGATTTCAACATACTCATGCAACATCTGTACCAACCGCTGTTTGACACTAAGCTCCAGATTTGAACCTATCTTAACTTCTTTTCTGTCTTCCTCTGTACCTAAGTTCACTATCTCAACTGGCTCTTCATGAGGCTGTATGGCCCTTTCTTCCTGCTGTAATAGTCTAGAAAGTTCTCTGGGTACCTCACAATCTTCCTCACCTTCGTCATCGGCTTGGTTGATCGGATTTTCAAAGTCATAATGAGCAGCAGTAGAACTGTTATCAATGGGATCCAGAATGGATATGGATCTGCATTGGGATATGTGAGTGTGTGTAAGAGCATAGCTGTATAGACAAAATAAAAGAAAAGAAATACAAAGAGCGCAAAATTTGTATGCAAACGTCCAATGCTTTATTAATGTCATATGAAAATGAAACATGATAACCCTCACAAATAGAACCATTGTGCCCCGGGTAAGACACATGGCTATAGAGTTTATATTGTTTTTAAATTACATATCCGAAAAAATCAAAAAGATAGTTACTCCTGAACAAAAGTAATCGGTACAAAGTCCTTGGCAGTCCAGTTACTGAGTCCACCGTTGGTAGTCGGGAAAATCCAGCTGTCAATGTAGGAATCACCATCACTGTCTTCAAGTGCATTGACCCCAGGATTGCTGATGCGTAGGGGAGGTCCTCCAGCCCGAGCATGACGAACAGCCCTTTGAGCACCTGTAGTAAAGCCCAAACCAAATTTTTCAGACTTGTAATAAATAACCGAGAGCTGACCTCAAATGGTAGACCCACCTTCTTCAACCACTGCTCGTGCATCCTTGAGAGAAGCCATCTTCAAGGGAGGTTTGGTGACCTTCGAAGGATTGTCGTTAGTTTCTGCTGTAGCCATAATCTGAGGTACCTCTTCAAAGTTCTGGCAAGGAGTCTCGATGAACTCGCCATCCATCTCTACGTACCTGAAGGAGTTCAAGTGACTGATCATGTACTCCTCTTCACCATGCACAGTGACAATCTTTCCTCTTACTGGGTACTTCAACATTTGGTGGAGAGTAGAAGTAATAGCCCCATCCCCATGTATCCAAGGGCGTCCCAACAAGCAAGAATATGATGGTTTGATATCCATTACGTAGAAAGTGGAGTTGAAGGTCTGGGAACCAACTTTGGTAGGGACATCCACTTCCCCGTGTACCATCCTCTTTGAACCATCGAAAGCTCTCACTACTATATTGCTAGGCTTCAAGGTTAAACCTTCACATTCTAATCTGTCTAGAGCTTTTTTAGGTAGCACATTTAACGAGGAGCCAATATCTACCAAAACATGGGCCAGAGTCGTGCCCCTACATTCAACGGAAACATGAAGAGCATCATTATGCTTCCTCCCTTTTGGTGTCAGATCCGCGTCAGAGAAACCCAAACCATTATCAGCGGTCAGACTAGCCACATAATCTTCAAATTGATCAGTAGATGTCTCTTGTGGCACGTGAGCCGTCTTCAGAAACTTAACCAAAGCCTTCGCATGGGCCTCGAAACATAATAACAAAGCCAGCATAGAAATTTTGGATGGGGTCTGCCCCAGTTGCTCGACCACATTGTAGTCGCTTTTCTTTATTATCTTCAAAATTTCTTCCATTTCTTTCTTGGAAGCTTCTGGTATGGTTACTGAATTAGCCTTTGTTAGGACAAGCTCAATCAATATGTCTTTTCCTCGAGTCTCGGCCGACTCGGTGATGGGAGGGCCAACAGGAGTGATTATTGGAATTGTAGTAGTAGTCTTGGGTGGAACCACAACAGGAATGATCACAGGTCCGGTAGCAGTCTTCAAGGGAGAAATTTCAGGGGAGAACACCCTTTCGCTTCTTGTTATTTTACTGGTTCCGGCAATATTGACGATGTCAGAATCAACATTTTCAGCAATCTTGTCTTCAATGGCTAGCATGTCCTGCTTGATGCCGTAGTAATATACGTCGGCCCCATAGTTCCAAGGAACAACTTTGTCCGAGGAGTATGGGATTGGTCCCGGCATGGTTATGATCAATGGAGTCACCTTCAAAATTAATGTAATCCTGACGAGTTTCTTAGCGGAGGCCCTGGGAGGATTGGTGGAAATGTTTATGATAACAAAGTCTTCACAGGGAATAGTCGGAACATGATTCTTCTCAAACAACATCTCTTTGTCATCCATCAGGCGCTGAACACTTGCCTTCAACAAAGGGCAACCAGTCGGTAGAAATGAACAAAAGTGGAAACTTTCACCACAACCCGGAAATAAACCGGCCTTCAACAAACTCTCTTTGATAGTCATGAGTGGGGTCACCAATTCTTCCACAAAGGTCACAAACATATCTTCTTCAATGGCATTAACACCCCGACCATGTTTCATCATAGGAGCAGTGATAATGTTAGGAGTCTCCGGGGGATCAAATTCAATCTCCTTAGCATCAATCAGATCCTGTACTTTGTTCTTCAAAGCCCAGCAGTAATTGGTATCATGGCATGGACTTTCCGAATGGTAAGCACAACGAGCATTTGGTTTATAGTAGGGAGAGACGGTGTTCAGATTCTTTGGAGCTTCCCTCAGAGTAACCAAATTGGTCTTCAGCAACTGAGGTAAAACCTGAGACAACGTCACATTGATTCGGGTGAACTGTCTAGCTGGCCTTTCTGCTCTCGGCTGATTATTTCTTTGCTGAGAAGGTGCAGGGTTGGGAATCATAACAGCCCCTACCGTTAGACGACGCTGGGTTCAATTCAGATTCTTTTGGTTGTAGACAGCACTGACTTCCTTTTTTTTTCCTGCAAACGGCTTCCTTGCATCACTAGAAGAGGCATCCTTCTGAATTTTTCCACTTCAGATTCCAGCTTCCACTCTTTCTCCCGTTAAGATCAGTTCAGTAAATCCCGCCGATGAACTTCCAATCAGATGGTTGAAGAATGGCCCAGTCAAAGTTCCCAAAAACATATCCATGAGCTCCCTGTCATCCAAGGGAGGTTGAACTCTTCCTGCCAAATCTCCCCACTTCTGAGCATAATCCTTGAAACCCTCGTTCGAACCCATAGACAAATTTTGGAGTTGTGTATGGGTGGGAGCAAGGTCCGCATTATACTGATATTGCTTGTAAAATTCAGAAGCAAGGTCTTCCCATTTACAAACATTATCCCTTTCCAACTGATAGAACCAATCCAGTTGTGTTCCAGACAGATTGTCTTGGAATAAGTGAACCCATAAGTCTTTGTCAGCAGTATGAGGTTGTATCTTCCTCACATAAGAACAGAGATGCATTTTGGTACCAGAGACCCCATCATACTTAGCAAATACCGGTGCCTTGAATTTGGGGGGGATGACAACCCCGGAGACTAGACCCAACTCTTCAAAATCCAGCCCAGGAACCTTCTGGATTTCCATAGCGCTCAGACGCTCTTCTAACTTCTTATACCTTTCATCAGCCGGAGGGTACTGCTCCTCATTGTAATCAGTTTCGTTGTCAGACTCTTTAGGACTAGGGTCCTCTTCTCTGGTTTCAACCTCTTGATTCTCTCCCTCTTTAGATGAAGAAGCTAACTCAACAACTCGTCTTGGAGGCCCTCGAAACCTTTTGCTCATATGTTCAACACTGATTGTCCTCTTGGTTTTCTTGTTCTTCTTAACAATCAGAGCCTTCAGGTCTTCCTGTCCTTTGGACAGAGCCACAATCATTTGCTGGAATTGCGTGTTCTGAGTCTGAAGATCTTTCACCGTTTTTTCAAGAGCCATTGCTGAAATAAACAGTGGAAGAGATGAGAAACCTGTTATGAATCATGTACATGCAATGCTATGAATGGGATGCGTATGTAATGATTTTAAAGACTTTGGGAAATTTAAATTTGCGAACCAAAATGAAACAAAGATTTTATTAGTTGAATTAAAAGTTCAAATTCCTTTTAGGAGTTACAAACACAAATCTAAAAACTAGAAAGAATCAAAATTCCCATGGATGCCTCCTCTTTGTGCCGAGATAGACATTAAGTCCTCTTTCCTCATGGAGCTGCTTTGTAAGCTCTAAAACCTTCCTCTCCTGGGCATATAACTGATCCCTGTAAGTATCCCGCTCTTTCTTCAACTGAATCCAAGACCTCTGTAATTCTCCAAGATCAGTGGGCATATCAGGATGGAGAATCGTGTAAGGAATACCCCCTTTAGTAGTGGGTTCCTCAATCACTGGTAGAACGGCCATATAGGGCATCATAATTTTCTGGGCGTGAACTCGTGCCCATTGGAGGTAAGGTTCCATAGGAATGGAAGCCTTTGGCCCCAAAGCCTTGGTGCCAGATCTGTTTACCATGCCCCAAGCTCGTATGAACCTCTGGCGATACCCTTGAACATCATCCTCATAGTTAAATATAATTCCCTCAATAAGTAACTCATGGGGACCATCCGTTCGAGCGTAACCAAATTGTCGCAGAGCTAAACAAGGATTGTAGGTTATGCCCCCTCTGATGCAAAGTAATGGTACATTAGGGTACTCCCTATAACGGTCAATAATAGCAGTGTTTTCCATAGCTCGGGAACACAAGAGAATATCCGTGTGAGCGAGTGATATTATCCTTTGCGACCAACCCAAACCTTCTTCATTCTTCAATACAGACTTAGGGAGGTGAGAAATAAACCACCTTGAAAGCAATAGCATGCAGCACATAAGAACCCCTTTTCTCTTCATGGTACGAGTATGGAGAGCATGCAAAATGTCTCCGAGCAAGGTAGGCACGAAGTTGTGAGAGAGGAAGATCTTGATAGCTTCACATCTATGAATGAGTCTGGATTAGGGAATAGTACTAACCCATAGATTAGAAGGGCCAAGATCTCCTCGAAAGCCTGAAAATCCATATAATCTCAAAACAGCTGGGCCTTGTCTATCAGGAACTTGGCTAGAAAACCTTTGACTCTGCTTCTTGTTTCCCAATTGGATACCACGTCGACCCGTTTCAGATGCAAGTCTGAGGCAATAATTTCTAGCTTAGGTACTTCTTCTAGACCTGTGAAAGGAAACTGTTCAAGAATGGGTATATCCAATAACTGAGAGAATTCTTCCATGGTAGGAACCAACTGATAGTCTGGAAAGGTGAAGCAGTGGTGCTTGGGATTGAAGAACTGAAAGAGTACACTCATCACCTTTTCATTAAAGTTTGAAGTGATCAGGTTGAGGAGTCGACCATGTCTCTTAGTGAACGCAGAAGTTTCGGGGACCTTTGATACTAGCTCCTTGAGTTGGGAAGGTACTTTCACAAAGCTGATTTGGATAGTGTTTCTATGAGCGGAAGCCATGATCTGCAAAATAGAACAAAGATATATTCCCTTGGTCCTTGAAATGGTTAGTGCAATAAGAATGGATGCTATGTTATGATGCATGATGTCATGATAAATCATAGGTATAGTAAACATAGACAAATCACACCAAGTTCTTAGGTTTAAGGCCTGCTTGAGTTTTAAGGTCATACCCTCTTGAAGTTTAGTTGGTTTCAAACCTGTCTTAGAAAAGTAACCGGGTTCTAAAGATTCTCAATATCACCGACCATCCTTTATCGGGCATTGTTTCAACTCAAGCAATCTTTTCTTGCGGCCGAAATATCCTGAAAGTATGATCTCAATGAGTGTAGCTTCGAGTATCCACCAATCCTCATCTTTATACCGAGGCGGATAACTCACTACATTCTAATGACCAAGTTTGTTTAACTAAGGTTCTAAGGTCCATTAGTGCTTCACGACACCACACGGCGGCCCCGTATTCTCCTCGTTTCCACACGAAAGATACCGCTACCAACCAAAGTGTCACACCAACACAACCATCGCTTAAACCATATCAATCTACACCGTATAGTCTCCATGATCTATTACTGTTTACCTAAAAAGTGTCCCCAGATACGAGTGTAGGATCTTTAACAATTCCCAGGCAAAACCCTTTAAGAATAAAGCATACAAAACAAACAAGAAAGCAATTTAAAAAACACCTAGATTCTAAGGTAAACCCCACTTTATATTTAAATCCCCAACAGAGTCTCCAGTTCTGTGATACGGTGGCAGAACCAACTATTAATACGGGTTTGCATTTTTTGTTCGCAAAATGTCGCAGTAAGCAAGAGTCTCCATCGACTTTTATTTTACCCAATCAGGAAAAGGAAAAAGAATAGGAAAAACCTTTTTCGAGATGTTTCTGAGTACGTGGGGTAGATTATAGAAAGGGAAGGTGTTATCACCCTTTCTATCCGTGGTTTTCCACGGGCTCTTAGGTACTTGCTCATTTTGAAAATTGCTTGTGTGTGCTTGATTTGAAAATTTTTGTTTTACTTCGTTTTAACCCTTGTTTCTGTCCTCAAGAGTGTTACGAAGTTGTTTTTGAAAACTTTGTTTGGGAAAGTGTTGGTGTGAAAAAGTTTTTGTTTGTTTGAGCAAGTATCTAACAGTTATCTACCTACTCAAAAAAAGGCGTTCTTTTCCTCCTATCCTTTAGGCCGTGTTATCCTACTATTAGTGAGTAGGTAACCCTAGTCGTTGGATGTTTGAGGGACTATCCAAAGGGACGTAATGGTCATTGAAGGCAACATGTAAGGATACCTTAGCATTTCGAAGGGACTGTCATCATATAGGCAACATCGAGGGACAAGATCGTTTCTCGTAGGCAACTCTAGGGACATTAAGGGACTATGATATTTATGATGATTTTTAGATTGAGGGTCTTTTGCTAAGATATCCCTACGTTCGAGGGACATGATCATTGTTTTCTGAGGCAACCAAGTGGGGAGTACCCTAGGGGTGCAAGTGTGCAACAGTGTTTGATTTCAATTATATTTATCTTTGCAGTTTAGTGATCTAAGATTGATTCGTTAGTCATACACGCCTAAGTTGCTAACAATTATATACAAGCATCCAAAATATAAAAGCGAGAAGGTAAAGGTCCTACGCTATTACAAGGCTTTTGCAGATACATAATTATCTTGACTGTAAATAAAAATGCAAAAGTTTAAACCCTAATTACTATTACAACTTCGAAACAGTTACAATAATAATAAAAGGAAATAAAAAAATGCGCGCGACGAATTAAATGCGAGAATTAAAGAACCCTAAAAATTTAATTGAAAAAATATTTAGGTTATTATTATTTTTTTCACGAAAAATTAATTAGGTTAGGTGCAAATTAAAAACCCTAATTTCTAATTAATTTAAATTATATAGAAAAAACAATTAAATTGCCCTAAATAATTAAACTAATTAATTAATTAAAGAAACAAAATATTTTTTTTAGGAAAAAAAGATTTTTTTAGGTTTTTGTGATTTTTTTATTTAATAAAAAACTGATTTTTTGTATTATTTTATAAAAAGAAAATAATTAACAAAATTAAAAAAAAGAATTAAAATAGAAGGTTTAGAGATTGGGCATGTTAGAAGCTGAAAAAGAGGGGGTGTATGTTTGAATTTTGTAAGCCCATTAGCTACTGAGCCTAACCCCTGCGCTTGATCCTGTGTAGTTCACACTTTGAGGGTGCATCATGGGCCTTCTTTGATGGAGTGTTGGATTGATGATGATGATAATCCATTGGCTGGATGAGGGAAGCGCATGGTAGACTCCTGGCAAGGCAATGTATAGAACCTGCGTATAATTGTTAAGAAAATAGAAAAACGTTGGGACCTGGGATCGAACCCAGGTCCTCTACCTTTCCAAACGCACGCTTCACCACTGGGCCACCTATTCTTGTTTGTTATAATAATAGAATAAGAACAATATAATACAAGATGAGTTATCCTGTTACAAAAATGCGCAAAATTCATATAAGCCAATGATGTTCAGCCACATTATCATCTTCTTCACAGATCTGTTGTCTTAGGTATAACACTTTTACCTACGGACAACCTGCATAGCTACAGACCTGCAAACTTCAAAAATCCACAGCAAGCATGATAAATTAATTCTAGCTACGCCAATCAACTAGTTCTGACCTCACGGGTATAATGGCATCCTTCTCTGGCCTTAATTTTACCTGTACGATAAAGCCCTAAAACGCAAGCATGAACCCCAATAATGGCAATTCATCATTTATGCATCAAAACATAAAATTACGTAAACCAAAACATCCCAAATGATGATACAAATATCATGCTATGGTTAAAAGTTGTTAACCATGCGTAAATAATCAAAATCAAATTTAAGAAATATGCCAAACCGTGAGAGACGTGTAGGCGAATTCTGGGCTTGTGGAGGCGTGCAACCGGTCGTGTTAGCTTCAGAGAGGCTCCAGGAAACGATTGGAAGCGTTGGAATGGCTTGAATTGCCCTCTAAGTTGGAAAATGATCCAGCACTTGTGTCCACTTTTTTGAGTTTTGGTATGGCATTTTCCTACTGTAAATCCTCGTTTTTTGGCTTGGTTACGTTCTCTATTTGTACTAGGACTGATTAGGTTAACTAAATGCATTGTATCCTTGAACATTATGAATATTTGATTTGATTTTGTTCTTGTAAAATATGTTTTTAAAACAAGCACAATCATGCCAATTTCGCTTCAATTTGCCTTGATCTGATTTGATATGATTTGCCAACATAATTGGATTTGATTCCTACAAAAAATCAGATCAAAAATCAATCTTTTGTATTTTTTGCAATTTATTTGATTTAATTTGAATTTTAAATAATAAAAAATCAAAATAAAATAAATAATGAAGCAAATAAAGTGTAAATACTGATTTGGGTCGTGTACCATGTAACAAGCAAGATTCAATCATGAAAAACTAGGCCCATTTGACAAAAAAATGTATTTTTAAGCACATTTAACTTTTGGCAATTTTGCAAAAATGGTCAACTTTGACAAGGCATATCTCCTCCAATTTTAACTTTAGAGAGGTGTTCTTGGACTTTTTAGAAAGCTTAGTATGTACCATAAACAACCCTTTTGGTCTCATCTCAATTGGGTCTTCCATGTTCATGTAAGAAGCTTTGACCCAAAAGGTGTTTTTGTTGACTTTTCAAAAGGACCTATAATGTAGAAATTCATATCTTTTGATGAGTGCATATTTTGAACTTGTAGGCTGAAGATGAATTGTAGGGAATTGCATCCTATTCAAAATGAGCCTTGGATGGGAAATTTATGATAAAGTATGAAGAAGTTATGCTTGGTCAAAGTTTGGTTGACTTTTCCTAAGAAACCCTAATTTAGCAATTTTTGGGTTTTGATGAATTTGGGGCATTCCTTGAGGAATCATGATCAACCCTTGATCAAATGATGAATATCACTTCAAAATGTTGATGTTGACCAAAAATCTTGAAGTTTGACTGTATGTGGGCCACAATTGACTTTTGACCTAATATAGTTGATTTTCAGGCATCTGGGTAATTGACTGAGCAAACCTCTTGTGTAAGATATGAAACTTGACATGGATGATCTTGAAAACATATTAGGACCATGGAAATCATTTGGGACCTTTGGACTTCAACCATCCTGGTGAAAATAGAAACCCTAGTTTGAGGTACATTGCCATAAGAGAGAGTTTGTTTGGTTAACTCTTGGGCATCCTTGAGCAAGTTGGGGACCTCAATGGGCATGTGTTGAGTAAAATGAGAGAGAAAATTTTGGGGCACAACACATACGCTTTAATTCCCTAACTTTTTCCTGGACCGCCCTTTCGGGTTTTCAGTCCACCGGGATACCCTTTTTTGCCCAAGCCGCCCTTTCGGGTTTTCAGCTTGCTGGGTGTACAAATTTTTTATGTTTTATCCCTAATTTTTGCCCGAACCTTTTTAGTTCGCCGGGATGCCCTTGTTTTTCCTAGGTGTGTCAACCTAGCGGGTCTCTTATGCGTATTATCTTTTGACTATATCCGTATTCACGGGGTGCGGCAGGTCGTCGCCATCCATAGTGGTTAAGATCATCGCTCCACCAGAGAATATAGTTTTGATCACAAATGGTCCTTCATATGTAGGAGTCTATTTTCCCCTGGGATCACCTTGCGGTAGTATGATACGTTTGATCACCAGATCCTCGACTTGATACACTTGGCGTATGACCTTTTTGTTGAAAGCCTTGATCATCCATTTTTGATACATCTGACCATGACAGACAACAGTAAGTCTTTTCTTATTAATCAAGTTTAGTTGATCAAGTCGAGTCTGGACCCAATCGTCTTCGTTCAGACCTGCATCCTTCATAATTCTCAAAGGGGATCTGGACCTCAATAGGCAAGACAGCCTCCATGCTGTATAACAGAGAGTAGGGTGTTGCCCCGGTTGATGTGCGCGCTATGGTACGATACCCGTGGAGAGTGAATGGTAGCATCTCATGCTAGTCTTTGTATGTAGTTGTCATTTTCTGTATGATCTTTTTGATGTTCTTATTCGCGGCTTCGATAGCACAATTCATCTTTGGCCGGTAAGGGGAAGAATTGTGATTCTGGATCTTGAATTGCTCGCACAGGGCGGTGATCATAGTATTGTTTAGATTCATACCATTGTCTGTGATGATCCTCTTCGGGATACCATACTGACAAATGAGATTCTGTTTAATGAATCAGATTACAACATTTTTGGTAACGGAAGCGAAAGAGGCCGCCTCAACCCACTTTGTAAAATAGTCAATGGCCACTAAGATGAAGTGGTGTCCATTAGAGGCTATTGGTTTGATTTCCCCAATCATATCGATGCCCCACATAACAAAGGGCCAAGGAGCCATCAAGACATTCAGAGGAACTGGAGGTATGTGCACCTTCTCAGCATAAATCTGACACTTGTGGCAGGTTCGAGAGTGTTGATAGCAATCTGCTTCCATGGTAGACCAATAATAGCCTGCCCGTAGGATCTTATTTTCTATCGTATGCCCACTGGAATGGGTGCCAAAAGTTCCCTCATGTAGATCAACCATGATCTTTTCTACCTCAGCCTTGTCTACGTAACGGAGCAAAACAGAGTCACGGTTGCATTTGTAGAGAATGCCATTACTAAGGAAGAACTTAGTAGAGAATCTCCTTAAGAACTTCTTATCATTGACTAAAGCTCCTTTCGGATATTCTTGAGCCTCGAGATACCTCTTGACTTCGTGAAACCAAGGCTGGTCCACTACTTCTTCAGTATTAATCTCGTGACAGTGATCTGGTTCATCCATTCATTCAATGGTGATTTGGGGAGCCTCGTTATCCCACTTAAGTTTAAACATGGATGACATTGTGACTAGTGCGTCTGCTAGCTGATTTTCTTCTCGCGGGAAATGCTCGAAGGTAATCTTCTCAAAATGTGGGATCAATGTCAACACATGTTCTTTGTAGGGGATAAGGTTAGGGTGTTTGGTGTCCCATTCCCCTTTGATCTGGCTGATGACCAAAGCTGAATCTCCGAATAAATTTAAGGATTTGATCCCCAAATCTATGGCAGCTTTGAGACCAAAAATGCATGCTTCGTATTCTGCCATGTTATTTGTATAATTGAAGAAGAGTCTTGCCGTAAAGGGAGTATGACATCCTTCAGGAGATATGGGTATAACACCTATACCATTACCGAGTGCATTGGATGCCCCCATTAAAAACCAGAGTCCATCAGGATCCTTGTTTAGGTCCATCATATGGTCTGAGTTCTTCAGAGTTGTTTACCCTCATGATGTCTTCATCTGGGAATTCAAACTTCATGGACTGGTAGTCATCCACAACTTGATGAGCAAGGTGATCAGCTAGTACACTTCCCTTTATTGCTTTCTGGGTAGTATACTATATGTCATATTTTGTCAAGATCATCTGCCATCTCGCTATTCTCCCAGAAAGGGCAGGCTTCTCGAAGTTGTATTTTATGGGATCCATTTTGGATATCAATAAGGTAGTATGGGTCAGCATATACTATCTTAGCCGGCGAGCAGCCCATGCCAGAGCGCAACAAGTTTTCTCGAGTAGTGGATATCTTGTTTCATAGTCGGTAAACTTTTTGCTCAGGTAATAAATATCATGCTCTTTTCGGCCAGACTCGTCATGCTTCCCCAACACACACCCCATTGAATTTTCCAAAACAGTTAGATACATGATCAATGGTCTTCCCTCGACTGGTGGTATTAAAACATGAGACTCTTGCAGGTACTCTTTGATCTTGTCGAAGGCAGTTTGGCACTCATTATTCCATTTAACTACTTGATCTTTCTTCAGTAATTTGAAGATTGGTTCACAAGTAGCTGTCAGGTGAGAAATGAATCTGGAAATGTAGTTTAACCGTCCCAAGAATCCTCTGACTTCCTTCTCAGTACGAGGAGCAGACATCTCTTGTATCGCTTTCACCTTGGCAGGATCTACTTCAATACCTTTACCGCTGACGACAAAGCCTAGGAGTTTACCAGACCTCACCCCAAATGTGCATTTATTTGGGTTCAACCTCAGCTTGTATTTCTTTAACCTCTCAAACAGTTTCTGTAAATGATCAAGATGCTCTTCTTCTGTTTGAGATCTAGCTATCATGTCGTCCACATAGACCTCTATTTCGTGATGTATCATGTCGTGAAATAGAGCTACCATGGCACGCTGATAGGTTTCCCCAGCATTCTTCATCTTGAATGGCATAACCTTGTAGCAGAATATGCCCCACCGTATGACAAAGGTTGTTTTCTCCATATCATCAGGCGCCATTTTGATTTGGTTGTAGCCTGAGAAACCATCCATGAAGAAAACACCTTATGTTATGCCGTATTGTCAACTAGAATATCAATGTGGGGAAGTGTGAAATTATCCTTAGGGCTTGCTCTATTCAAATCTCTGTAGTCCATGCATATTCGTACCTTGCCGCCCTTTTTGGGCACAGGAACAACATTGGCAACCCATTATGGATAAGTAGTGATGACCAAGAATCTGGCACTAAATTGTTTCATGACTTCCGCCTTAATCTTCTCTGACATGTCATGTCGCATGCGACGAACCTTTTGTTTTACCGGAGGGCAGTCCTCTTTTGTAGGTAGACGATGTACTACGATATCTGAATCAAGTCCCGGCATGTCTTCCTACGACCAGGAAAAGACCTCCACATAATCATGTAGTAACTGAATCAGACGCTCTTTGACACTTGGTTCCAGATTGGCACCCACCTTGACTTCTCCCTTGTCTTCTTTGGTACCCAGGTTAATGTTGTCCACTGGTTCTTCGTGGGGCTGAATGTTCCTCTCTTCTTGTTGTAGTAACCTGGCGAGTTCCCCTGGTACTTAGCAATCTTCCTCACCTTCGTCTTCAGCTTGGTAGACTAGATTTTCAGAGTCACAAAAGGCCATAGTAGAACCGTTACCCATGGGATCCCGAATGGATGTAGATCTGCATTTTGAATGTGAGTGTGTGTAAGAGTATAACTATCTTTGAAAGAAATGAAAATGTAAAAATAAAGACAAAGAACACAAAGTTTGTATGCAAAAACGTCCATGATTCATTGATGACATATGAAAATGAGATAACAACCCTTACAAATGGACCATTGTGCCTCGGGTAAGACACAAGGCTTAAAAAGTATGAATTGTTTAATATTATAGATCCGACAAAATTTAAAGACAAATTACTATGGGATAAAAGTGATTGGGACAAAATCTCTAGCTTCCTAGTTGCTGAGCCCTCCACTGACAGTTGGGAAATCCAATCCTCCAGGTTATAGGTGTCTTCATCATCCTCCACTGTGTTGACTTGGTGGTTGCTGATCTTCAAGGGTGGTCCTCCGGCACGAGCACAACGTACATGTTTTTGGGCTCCTGAAGTGAAACCCAAACCAAATTTGTCAGATTTGTATGGGATATCTGGGAGTTATCCCCAAATAGTGCACCCACCTTCTTCTATCACTGCCTTGGCATCCTTCAAAGGCGACATCTTGAGCGCGGGCCTTGTAACATTTGGGACTTGAGAAACATCCTTGGTTACTGCCACAGTTTGTGGAACTTCTTCAATGTGTTGGATTAAGGTTTCAATAAATTCACCATCTAATTCCACATATCTGAAGGAATTTAGATGACTGACCATATAATCTTCTTCTCCATGAACAATGATGATTTTCCCCTGAATTTGATATTTCAGCATTTGATGCAACGTAGAGGTAACGACACCAGCATTGTGAATCCAAAGTCGGCCTAATAAGCAGGAATATGAAGGGAGAATATCCATTACATAAAAAGTTGAATCAAATGTTTGGGTTCCAACTTTTATGGGGATGTCCACTTCCCCATGCACCATCCTTTTTGAGCCGTCAAAGGCCCTCACTACTATGTTGCTAGGCTTCAAGGTCAATCCTTCACAGTCAAGCCTATCAAGAGATTTTTTAGGCAACACATTCAGAGACGAACCGGTATCCACCAAGACATGAGCCAGAGTCGTGCCCCTGCATTCGACTGAGACATGCAATGCCTCGTTATGCTTCCTCCCCATTGGCGTTAAATCAGCATCTGAAAAATGTAAACCATTATCTGCGGTCAAGCTGGCTACGCAGTCTTGGAACTGATCGACAGATGTTTCTTGGGGTACATGGGCATTTTAAAGGAATTTTACCAAGGCCTTTGCATGAGCCTCAGAACATAACAATAAAGTTAGCATGGAAATTTTTGATGGAGTTTTCGCCAGTTGTTCAACTACATTGTAGTCGCTTCTTTTTATAATCTTTAGAATTTCCTCCATCTCTTTGCAGAAGGTCTCAAGGATAGCTATTGATTGTGCCTTCGTTCGGAAAGGCTCAACCAGAATACCTTTGCCTCGAGTCTCGACTGACTCGACAGTAGGAATGTCAGTAGGGGTGATAACAGGGACTACACATTTTTGTCAACAAGAGTATTAGCAGAGATGATCGCAGGACTGAGAATAGCCTTTGGAGGAATAACAACAATAGGAATGATTACAGGCCCAAAAATAACTTTGGGAGGAGCAATTTATGGAGAGAAAACCCTTCCACTTCGGGTTATCTTGCTAGTCCCTACGATGTTACTGATATCAGAGTCAACTTTCTCAGAACTTGAATCTTCAGCAGCTGTCCCATCTTGCTTGATACCGTGATAGTAAACATCACCTCCATACTTCCATGGGACGGTTTTGTCTGACGAATATGGGATTTATCTAGAAATTATAATTATCTACGGAGCTACTTTAGGAACTGATGTAATTCTAACGGGTCTTTTGGTGGAGACCCTGGAAGAATTGTCGAAAATGGTCACTATAGAAACATCATTATAGGAAATAGTTAGAACAGAAGTCTTCTCGAACAAAATCTCCTTTTTATTTATTAGGCATTGAACGCCTGCTTTTAACAAATGACAACTGGTTGGTGAGGACAAACAGAAATGACAACTTTCATCACAGCCTGGGAATACAGCGGAATTCAACAAGTTCTTTTTAATAGTCAGAAGCGGGGTCACAAGTTAATCAACCAAAGTAACAAACATATCTTCCTCAATGGCATTGACATCACGACCGTGCTTGGGCATAGGGGCAGTGATGACATTGGGAATTTATGGCGCATCGAATTCAATCTCTTTGGCTTCAAGAAGGTATTGTACCTTGTTTTTCAGAGCCCAACAGTTGTTAGTGTCATGGCCTGGACTCTCAGAATGGTATGCACAACGGGCATTAGGATGATAATGAGGAGAGGTTGTGTTAGGATTCTTTGGAGCTTCTTTCAAAGTCACTAGATTGGATGTTAACAAATGTGGAAATACTTGAGATAGTGTCATATTAATTCGGGTGAACTGTTTGACTGGTCTTTCCATTCTAGGTTGGTTGCTTCTTTGCTGAGCAGGCGTGAGTTTAGGAATCATGACAGCCCCCACCATTGGACGGTGTTCATGATATACAACAACAACTTCTTTTTTTCTAATGAATGGTTTTCTTACAGCAGCAGAGGATGCATCTCTTTGAATCTTCCTGTGATACGGTGGCAGAATTGACTGTTTTTACTAGTTTGCGTTTTGCGTTTTTTGTTTGCAAAATGTCGCGGTAAGCAAGAGTCGCCACCAACTTTTATTTTATCCAATCATTGAAAAGGAAAAAGAAGAGAAAAAAACCTTTTTCAAGATATTTCTGAGTACGGGGGGTAGATTATAGAAAGGGAAGGTGTTAGCACCCTTTCTATCCATGGTTTTCCATGGGCTCTTAGGTACTTGCTCATCTTTTTAAAATTGCTTGTGTGTGCTTGTTTTGAAAAGTTTTACTTCGTGATAACCCTTGTATCAATCCTCATGGGAGTGACGAAGTTCGTTTTGAAAATTGTTTTGAAAGGTGTTTGTGTGAAAAGTTTTGTTGAGCAAGTACTTAAGATTCTACGTACTCAAAAAAAGACCGTTCGTTTTCCTTTTAGACAATGCTATCCCATTATTAAGGAATAGGTAGCACCGTCGTTGGAGTTTGTAAGGGACGTTCGAAAGGGACAAGTATAGTCACCAAAGCAACAGTTAGAAAACTTTAGTAGTAACCCTAGAGTCTTAAGATCTTTCCGAGGCAACATTTCCGAGGCAACATTTCTGAGGCAACATTCGAATGGGACATTTTGATCTTTTAGACTGGAGGACAACCACTAAAATCTCCTATGCTTAACGACTGTTTTACCGAAGGAAACCGAAGTGAGGCAAACCCTAGGAGTGAATATGTGCATGTGAATTTTTCAGTTAATTTAGTCTCTGCATATTAGGTGATCTACCGTTTTAATTTTCAAACGATCTTTCCATACAATCTTATTAACCATGCATCTAACAGTTAAATATTTGCAGAAATTTAAAGTGAAAAAAATAAACCTAGCTATTACAAGGCTTTGGCAGTTACATAATCATCTTGACTGAAAATAAAAATGCAGAAGTTTAAAACCCTAATTACTATTACAACCTCTAAACAGTTACAATAATAAAAAGAATTAAAAGGCGCGCGGTAAATTAAATGCGAGAAAAAATTGAAAACCCTAAAAATCTAATTAAAAAAATATTTAAGTTGAAAAGACCTAATTAGATTATGTACAACTAAAACCCTAATTCTAATTATTTTTAATTATAAAAAGAAGTTGAAACTAACCTAATTTAAACTAAATTAAAGTAATTCAAGAAAATAAAATATTTTATAAAAAAGTATTTTATGTGGTTTTTATTTGAGAAAAACAATTTAATTACAAATTTAAGACCTAATTTCTAATTAGTTTTATTTACAAAAAAAGAATTAAATTAACCTAGTTTCTAACTAAATTAATTAAAGAAATAAATATTTCATGAGAAAAATGATTTTTTGTGTTTTTTGTGATTTATTGATTTTATGATTAAATAAAAAATAATAATTAATTTTTGGTGAAAAATAATTAAACAAATAATTAAGATAAAAGAAGAAATAAAAAATGAATTAAGAATGGGCCTGTTTGCATTGCTGAAGAAGGGGTGTATTGTTGAATTTTCCAAGCCCAATAACGCTGAGCCCAGTCAATGTGCCTGATCCCATGGAGTGTTGGCCTGAGGGTGCATCATGGTCTCTCATTGTTTGAGGCATTGGATCTGAATTATCAACGATCAATTGGTTGGATCAATGGGGTGCATGGTACACGCGTGGAATTGTGAAGCATTTGATCTGCAAGTGGAAAGTTAGAAAATAAAGAAATTGGTGAGGACCTGGGATCGAACCCAGGTCCTCTCACTTACCAAGAGACGCCTTTGCCAGCTGGTCTATGCTGATTAATTGTTAATGAAATAAGAATAATACATAATATGTAAAACAATTTCAATGAAGCTGAAATAAAACTGCACGCGTTGTATTCAAATAAGCCAATAAGGTGATGCCAAATCACCTTCTTCTACCTCCAACTCGTCGTCTTAGGTATATAACCTATACCTACAGACCATGTCCGTTGATAAAACCTACGTACTTCAAACATAAAAAATATACACGATAAATGGATTTAAAGACCAGGGATCGATTGGCCTTGATGCCACGATCATCCCAGTATCCAGTTCTTGGCCTAATTTTTCCTATATCAAGAAGCCCCAAAACATGGCGTCAAACCCTAGCCATGGCGATCGTCAGTCTACTTGCTAAAACATCAATTAAACATAATCAATACATTGCAAACATGATAACAAACACATATATGCCATTAAAACATGTTCATGATGCGTGAATCACAGTAATAAAATTTGGAAAAACAGGGCAAACCATGTGACTGCTACGTGATGATTTTGGACTTGGGGCGGCTTGCAATTGATTGGGATAAGTTCCTGATATGTCCATCAATCTATTGGTAATGTTAGGATGGCTTGAATTAGCCTCTAGAATGGAAATCGAAACACCACTTTTCTTTGAAATTTTGAAGTTTGTTCTGCCTCTTTCACGACTTCTAGCCTCTATCTCATGTCTTGTATATGTTCCCTATATATGTTGGAATAAATTAGGGTTATAGAATTGGCTTAAATCTTTGCAATTATGGAAGATTTGATTTGATTTCCAAGCCATATGTAAACTTGCTATTTTAAGCCAAATCATCCCTTTCTTGTACAAATTATGCTTTATTCGTTTTGGTCTTGATATCTCATCATATTTTGATTGCCAACCTGTCCAAAAATCAAATCAAAACATAACTTTGTTATTATCCATCAATTATTTGATTTAATTTAATTTTTAATTAATAAAAAATCAAAATAAATTGAAAAATGAAGCAAATAGTGTGTGGGTGAATATTTGGGTCGTGGACCATATTATAAGTGAGGTGCAAGCATAGAAAGTTAGGCCCATTTGGAAAACAAATGCATTTTTGAGCACATTTGACTTTTGGCAATTTTGCAAAAAGGGTCAACTTTGACAAGGCATATCTCCTCCAATTTTAACCCTAGAGAGGTGTTCTTGGACTTTTTAGAAATCTTAGGATGTCTCCTAAGAAACCCTTTTGGTCTCATTTCAATTGAGTCTTCCATGTTCATGTAAGAAGCTTTGACCCAAAAGGTGTTTTTGTTGACTTTTCAAAAGGACCCATAATATGGAAATTCATATCTTTTTATGAGTGAATATTTTGAACTTGTGGGATGAATATGAGTTGTAGGGAATTTCATCCTCTTCATAATGAGCCTTGGATGGAAAATTTCTGACAAAGTATGTTGAAGTTATGCTTGGTCAAAGTTTGGTTGACTTTTCCTGAGAAACCCTAATTTAGCAACTTTTGGGTTTTGATGAATTTGGAGCATTCCTTGAGAAATAATGATCAAACCCTTGATCAAATGATGAAAGTGACTTCAAAATGTTGATGTTGACCAAAAATATTGAAGTTTGACTGTATGTGGGCCACAATTGACTTTTGACCTAATACAGTCGATTCTCAAGCATCTGAGCAGTTGATTGAGAAAACTTCTTGTATAAGGCCTGAAACTTGACATGGAGGGTCTTGAGAACATATTAGGACCATGTAGAGAATATGAGGTCTTTGGAGTTCATCTATCTTGATGAAAATGGAAACCCTAATTTGAGACACACTGCCTTAGGAGAGAGTTTGTCTGGTCAACTCTTGGGTAAACTTAAGCAAATTGAGGATCTCTAGAAGCATGTATTGAGTAAAATTATAGGGAAAAGGGGTACAATAGCTGCCCCTTTTCAATCTTCTTAAACCTGAGGATGTAGATTGGCTCGTCTGCCTTTCGTGATCTGAAGGTGGAAGATGATTGAACACTAGAGTGCCCAGAAATTTGCACTCGCATGAAGTGACACTTGATTTGTGATATCGGGAATGGGCTTATAGATGCCATTTGGAAGTTGCTGGAGAATTGTCGGAGACGGGCTTAAAGATGCCATCCAATATGTGACGGAGTACCGTCAGAGATGGGCTTAAAGATGCCATCTAGAGGATGTTGATTTCTTGAGATATTCCTTCGATGAGAGTTCCTATTTTTGTCATTGAGGAGGAATCTGCTGAGGACTGTTGGTATCTATCTTGAGGGAAATAGCATTTTAGGAGTTTCAGTTGTCCATTATTCTACTGGGGTAAAAACTCCTGCTTGAGGAAGCGGAAGTGAACTGCATATCTGGTCAAGGTACAAACTGCACTGTGACTTACTGGGGAAATGCAAAACCAATCGCGTTTGATCAGGTCCATGTCTTACAGTGTTGTGAACTGTTGTCTGGAGATAAGAGAGAAGGAACCTGGATATTAAGGTTATGAGAAGGAACCTGGATAGTAGGGTTACTTCGATATGAAAGCATGGATTGTAGGGCTATGAGAAGGAACCTGGATAATAGGGTTACTTAGATATGAAAGCCTGGATAATAGGGTTGTGAGAAGGAACCTGGATAGTAGGGCTGTGAGAAGGAACCTGGATAGTAGGGTTACTTCGATATGAAAGCCTAGACAGTAGGGCTGTGAGAAGGAACCTAGATAGTAGGGTTACTTCGATATGAAAGCCTGGATAGTAGGGCTGTGAGAAGGAACTTGGATAGTAGGGTTACTTCGATATGAAAGCCTAGATAGTAGGGCTGTGAGAAGGAACCTGGATAATAAGGTTACTTCAATATGAAAGCCTGGATAGTAGGGCTGTGAGAAGGAACCTGGATAGTAGGGTTACTTCGATATGAAATCCTGGATAGTAGGGCTGTGAGAAGGAACCTGGATAGTAGGGTTAATTCGATATGAAAGCCTGGATAATAGGGTTTTAAGAAGGAACCTGGATAGTAGGGTTACTTCGATATGAAAGCCTGGATAGTAGGGCTGTGAGAAGGAACCTGGATAGTAGGGTTACTTCGATATGAAAGCCTGGATAGTAGGGCTGTGAGAAGGAACCTGGATAGTAGGGTTACTTCGATATGAAATCCTGGATAATAGGGCTGTGAGAAGGAACCTGGATAGTAGGGTTACTTCGATAGGAAAGCCTGGATAGTAGGGCTGTGAGAAGGAACCTGGGTCGTAGGGTAACTTAGATATGAAATCCTGGATAGTAGGGATGTGAGAAGGAACCTGGGTCGTAGGGTTACTTTGATATGAAAGCCTGGATAGTAAGGCTGTGAGAAGGAACCTGTATAGTAAGGTTACTTCGATATGAAAGCCTGGGTAGTAGGGCTGTGAGAAGGAACCTGGATAGTAGGGTTACTTCGATATGAAAGCCTGGATAAAAGGGCTGTGAGAAGGAACCTAGATAGTAGGGTTACTTCGATATGAAAGTCTGGATAGTAGGGTTGTGAGAAGGAACCTGGATAGTAGGGTTACTTCGATATGAAAACCTGGATAATAGGGATGTGAAAAGAAACCTGGGTCGTAGGGTTACTTCGATATAAAAGCCTGGATAGTAGGGATGTGAGAAGGAACCTGGATAGTAGGGTTACTTCGATATGAAAGCCTAGATAGTAAGGCTGTGAGAAGGAACCTGGGTCGTAGGGTTACTTCGATATGAAAGCCTGGATAGTAGGGCTGTGAGAAGGAACCTGGATAGTAGGGTTACTTCGATATGAAAGCCTGGATAGTAGGGCTGTGAGAAGGAACCTGGGTCGTAGGGTCACCTCGATATGAAAGCCTGGATAGTAGGGCTGGTGGGAAGAAACTTGGATAGTAAGGTTACTTCGAGATGAAAGTGTAGATTAGTTGACCCGTTTGGTTTCGGGAACTGAGTTTCTGTTAGTCGTCTGCAGATGTGACTTGCATAACTGTTGGATTTATTGAAGCTAAACGTCTTTTCTTGAAAAACATCAGGGTTAGTTATATGACATGCATGAAATGCAAGGTGAGATGATGTTCTCAAAATAAATGAGATTATGCTGTATATGATATGTATGTGTATGTCATGATGTATGTTAATGAAATACTGTCAGGGTATGCTCGCGTCTGGGAAAATAAATCTTTGACTGTTGCTGGAGATTTGTAAATATTCTATCGGGAAGAGATGCTGGAGAATAACTCTGCGAGGACCAAACTTAGGGGGAAGAGATACTCTGTTGGTAGACCTGCTGATCTAGAGGAATAAACTCAGCTGGGGATGAAATTTCGTTGCTGGAGATGATGAGCTCTGTTGGAGATTGAGCTTCTGTATCTGAAGAAATAAACTCCGCTTGGGGGATGAAATTTACTGACTCACCCGCGATTATGAACCTCAGCTGGGGTGGTTACGTCTTATTTTGGGAAAGCTGACATCAATGCCTTTGGATAATTTTACTCTGTGGGGAGTGTATGTACCAATAATTATGTTCCAAAGTTGGCTCTATCCCGGTACCTGCTGGGTAGAGTAACTGTAGGGTTTGGCACTTCTTGTTTTTTCCCTGTTTCTAGAATTACGAGTAATCGTCTTTTATTTCTTATGTAAACATTTATGAGCAGCAATCATTTTCAAATACATATATCAAAAATAGGTCATTGGACGTTCTTGCAAAACAAAACAGAAAACAAACTTGAAGTGAAAAGAATCTTGCATTGATTTTTTTGAAATCGGCCTATAATAGGCGTTTTGTACAAAGAGGCTGACGCTCTAGTAAGAGAACGTCGCTGAAAGATAGAAATTATACAATTTGTGTAAAAGAAAAAAACAGCTATGTGAAACAACCCCATTGGGTTCCAACTCTGCTATTGCCTTTATATCTTCAAGCGTCTCATCACTTTGCTACTTGGTCGAAAGTTGATCAGATTGGTTGGTGTCGTCCGAGCTTGAAAGTTGATACCAAAGTCTGGTCACAAGATGATCCCTTGAGACATAGTGATATGCTTCATATCCCTAAATTTTGCCTGGACCGCCCTTTCGGGTTTTCAGTCCACTGAGATACCCTTTTTTTCCCAAGCCTCCCTTTCAGGTTTTCGACTTGCCGGGTGTATAAATTATTTCATTTTCATCCCTTACTTTTTCCCGAACCCTTTTGGTTCACCGATAAGCCCTTATTTTTACCTAGGCCAGTCAACCTAGCGGGTCTTTTTAGTTAGGTGTAGTATCTTTTCACTATGTCTGCATTGACGGGATGAGGAAGGTCGTCACCATCCATGGTGGTTAGAATCATAGCTCCACCCGAAAAAATGTTCTTAACCACAAATGGCCCTTCGTACGTGGGGGTCCATTTGCCCCTGGGATCACCTTGCGGCAGTATGATGCGTTTGATCACTAGATCCCCGACTTGATATTCTTGACGCCTGACTTTCTTGTTAAAATCCTTGATCATTCGCTTTTGATACGTCTGACCACGGCAGATAGCCGTAAGTCTCTTTTCATTGATTAGATTTAACTGATCAAGTTGGGTTTGGATCCAGTCGTCTTCGTTCAACCCTGCATCCTTCATAATCCTAAGAGAAGGTATCTGGACTTTGATGGGTAGGACTGCCTCCATGCCATATACCAACGAGTAAGGTGTTTCCCCTGTCGACATCCGTGCTGAGATACGGTACCCATAAAGAGCAAATGGTAACATCTCATGCCAGTCCTTGTATGTCGCCGTCATCTTCTGTACAATTTTCTTGATGTTCTTGTTAGATGCTTCAACAACGCAATTCATCTTCGGCCGGTAGGGAGAAGAATTATGATGTTGTATCTTAAATTGTTTACAAAGCTCAGTGATCATCGTGTTGTTGAGATTCGTATCATTGTCAGTAATAATTCTCTCTAGCACACCATATCGACAGATCAAATTGTGTTGGATAAACCGCGCCACGACGTTCTTGGTTACTGTAGCAAAAGAGGCTGCCTCAACCCACTTCGTGAATTAATCAATGGCTACTAGGATGAAACGATGTCCATTGGAAGCGGTGGGCCTGATTTCTCCGATCATGTTGATGCCCCACATTGCAAAGGGCCACGGAACTGTCAAGACATTTAAAGGAACCAGAGGCACATGCACCTTATTAGCGTAGATTTGACACTTATGACAAGTTCGAGAGTGCTGATAACAGTCGACTTCCATAGTGGACCAGTAATATCCTGCCCGTAGGATCTTCTTAGCCATGGTATGTCCACTAGAATGGGTTCCGAAGGTGCCTTCATGTAGATCTGTCATGATCCTCTTTGCTTCATTTTTGTCTACACACCGTAATAGCGTGGAGTCATGGTTGCGTTTATAGAGGATTCCATTACTGAGGAAGAACTTTGCAGCAAACCTTCTCAGAAACTTCTTATCGTTGACAGATGCCCCTTCGGGATAATCCTGAGCCTAGAGATACCTTTTGACTTCGTGAAACCAGGGTTTGTCTGCCACTTCTTCAGTGTCGATTTCACAGCAGTGTACTGGCTCATCCAACCTCTCAATGGTAATTTGGGGAGCTTCATTGTCCCACCTAACCTTGAACATAGAGGACATAGTAGCTAGCGCGTTCGCTAACTGGTTCTCCTCTCGTGGGAAATGTTCGAAGGTTACCTCCTCAAAGTGTGGGAGCAACGTCAGTACATACTCTTTGTACGGGATGAGATTTGAGTGCTTCGTATCCCACTAGCCTTTGATCTGACTTATCACCAAAGCGGAATCCCCGAATACACTCAAGAACTTGATCCTTAGGTCAATAGAAGCTCGAAGACCCATGATACACACTTCATACTCCGCCATGTTGTTGGTGCAGTTGAAACATAATCGGGCAGTGAACGGAGTATGATAGCCCTCAGGAGATATGATTATAACGCCAATGTTGTTACCCAGTGCGTTTGAGGCTCCATCAAAATACATAGACCATCGGGATCCCTCCTCAGGTCCTTCATCCGGTCCAGGTTCTTCGTAGTCAGTCACCAACATGATATTCTCATTCGAGAACTCAAAATTCATGGACTGGTAGTCATCCTCGGCCTGATGAGCGAAATGATCGGCCAATACACCCCCTTATTGCTTTTTGGGTTGTATATTGTATGTTGTACTCAGTTAAGATCATTTTCCACCTTGCTATCCTTCCAGAGAGAGCGGGCTTCTCAAAAATATACTTGATCGGATCCATCTTTGATATTAATAAGGTAGTGTGAGTAAGCATATACTGTCTCAGTCGGCGAGCAGCCCATGCCAAAGTGCAACAAGTTTTCTCGAGCAATGAGTATCGTGTCTCACAGTCGGTAAACGTTTTGCTAAGGTAGTATATTGCATGCTCTTTTCGACCAGACTCGTCATGCTGCCCCAGCTCACACCCCATTAAATTGACTAACACTGTCAAGTATAATATCAAAGGTCTTCCTTCAACTGGAGGCATCAGAATTGGCGGTTCTTGAAGGTATTATTTGATTCTTTCGAAAGCGGTATGGCATTCATCATTCCACTTTACCACTTGATCTTTCTCCAGAAGCTTGAAGATTGGCTCATAAGTAGCGGTCAGATGTGAAATGAACCTGGCGATGTAATTCAGACGTCCCAAGAAACCTCTAACCTCTTTCTCTGTGCGGGGAACCAGCATCTCTTGTATGGCCTTTACCTTCGCAGGGTCTACCTAAATACCCTTGTCACTGACAATGGAACCCATAAGCTTACCAGACCTTACCCCGAAGGTGCACTTGTTCGGATTCTACCTTAGCTTATATATCTTCAACCTGTCGAACAACTTTTGGAGATGATCAAGGTACTCTTCCTCAGTCTGAGACCTGGCTATCATGTCATCAACATAAACTTCGATCTCATGGTGAATCATATAGTGGAACAAAGAGACCATGGCGCGCTGATTCGTTTCCCTAACATTCTTCAACCCAAAAGGCATCACCTTGTAGAAGAAGGTGCCCCACTGTGTAACGAAGGTTGTCTTCTCCATGTCTTCAGGAGCCATCTTGATCTGGTTGTAGCCAGAGAAACCGTCCATGAAGGAGAAGATTTTGTGCTGCACGGTGTTGTCGACCAGAACATCAATGTGAGGAAGTGGGAAGTCATCCTTGGGGCTTGCCCTGTTCAGATCTCTGTAATATACACACATCTGTACCTTACCATCCTTGTTAGGTACCGGAACGACGTTAGCAACCCACTGCAGATAAGAAGTGACAACTAAGAATCCTGTGTTGAACTGTTTCATGACCTCTGCCTTGATCTTCTCTGACATTTCGGGACGCATACGACAAACCTTCTGTTTAACCAGAGGATAGTCTTCTTTAGTTGGCAGGCGATGTACCACAATATCAGTGTCCAAACCAGGCATGTCTTTATAGGACCAAGTGAAGATTTCAACATAGACATGCAACATCTGTATCAACCTCTGTTTGACGCTAAGCTCCATATTTGCACCTATTTTAACCTCTTTTCTGTCTTCCTTAGTACCCAAATTCACTGTCTCAACTGGCTCTTCATGAGGCTGTATTGCCCTTTCTTCCGGCTGTAGTAGTCTAGCAAGTTCTCCAGGCACCTCACAATCATCCTCACCTTCGTCCTCGGCTTGGTTGATCGGATTTTTGAAGTCATAATTGGCAATAGCAGAGCTGTTATCAATGGGATCCAGAGTGGATATGGATCTACATTATGATACGTGAGTGTGTGTAAGAGAATAGCTATTTTGATAAAGTAAAAAACAGAAAAGAAAAACAGAGAGCGCAAAATTTATATGCAAGAAAACGTCCAATGCTTTATTAATAATATATGAAATGACAAATAATAGCCCTCACAAGAAAAGCCAATGTGCCTCTGGAAAGGCACAGGGCCGTAAAGTTTTAAATTGTTTATTACAAATCTTAAAATAAGTAAGTCAATTACTGCGGAATAAAAGAAACTGGTATAAAGTCCCTAGCCGTCCAGTTACTTGGTCCGCCGTTGGTAGTTGGGTAGATCCAGATGTCGATGTCCGAGTCTTCCTCACTGTCTTCAATGGCGTTAATTCCCCGATTACTGATGTGTAGGGGAGGTCTTCCATCCCGAGCACGTTGAATAACCCTTTGAGCCCCTGTAGTAAAGTCCAAACCAAATTTGTCAATTTTGTGAGTGAAATCAGGGAGCTGAACCCAGTTGGTACACCCACCTTCTTCAACCACAGCCCTGGCATCCTTGAGAGAAGCCATCTTCAAAGGAGGTTTGTTGGTGGTAGTTTCAGTCGATGCCAAGATCTGAGGGACCTCTTCGAAGTTCTGAGTTTCTATGAATTCCCCGTCCATCTCTACGTTGCGGAAGGAATTGAGGTGGCTTACCATATACTCTTCTTCACCCCGCACTGTGACAATCTTTCCTTTCATAGGATACTTCAGCATTTGGTGGAGTGTGGAAGTAACTTCCCCAGCCTCATGGATCCAAGGATGACCCAGCAAACAAGAATACGACAACCTGATATCCATCACATAGAAAGTGGACCCAAAAGTCTGAGAACCTACTTTGACAGGGATGTCCACCTCCCCGTGCACCATTCTCTTAGACCCGTCAAAAGCTCTTACCACAATGCTACTAGGCTTTAACATCAAACCCACACAATCCATCCGATCCAATTCCTTCTTCGGCAGAACATTCAGTGAAGACCCAATATCTACCAGTACATGAGCCATAGTGGTGCCCCTGCATTCAATCGAGACATGCAGAGCATCATTATGCTTTCTTCCCTTTGGTGTCAAATTTGCATCTGAAAAACCCAGCCTATTATCAGCAGTCAGCCTGGCTACGCAATCTTTGAACTGATCAACTGAAGTCTCTTGTGGCACATGTGTAGTTTTGAGGAATGCAATCAAAGCCTTCGCATGGGCCTCGAAGCACAACAACAGGGATAACATGGATATCTTTGATGGGGTCTGCCCCAACTTCTCGACCACATTGTAGTCGCTCTTCTTAATGATTTTCAGTATTTCCTCCATTTCTTGCTTAGAGGCTTCCACAACAATTTTCCTAGGCGCCTCCATTCGGGCAGGCTCACCTATAATTTCCTTGCCGCGGGTATCAAACAATTCTCTGATAGGGGTAATAACTGGAGTACAAACAGGAACTGTAGTTGATGTACTAGAAGGAACAGTAGATGGAATGACAATAGGTTTGTTGACAGTCTTAGGGGAAATCTCCACAGAGAAGACCCTTTCACTTCGGGTAACTTTGCTGGTTCCGACAATGTTACCAATATTAGGATCAACTTCTTAGTCTTTCAAATCTTGTTTGATGCCATGATAGTACACATCAGCACCATAATGCCATGTGACAGCTTTGTCCGACACATACGAAACAGGACCAGGAACAGTGCTTATCAGTGGAGCAATTCTTGGAGCGGATGTAATCCTAACAGGTCATCTCGAGGAGACCTTGGAAGGATTGGCGGAAATGGTTATAATGGCAACGTCTTCAGATGGAACAACGGGAACTAAAGTTTTCTCAAACAAAATTTCTTTGCTATCTATCAGGCGTTGAACACCTAATTTCAGCAAACGACAACTAGAAGGTAGAAACGAACACATGTGGCAACCTTCACCACAACCCAGAAATAAACCGGCCAACAACAAATTTTTCTTGACAGTCATGAGAGGAATAGAAACTTCATCAACATAGGTAACGAACAAATCAGTGTCAACAACATTAACTCCACGACCGTGTTTAGGCATGGGAGCAGTTATGACATTTGGCTTTTCCGGAGCATCAAAATCTATTTCCTTGGCTTCAATCAAGTCTTGACTTTGTTACTCAAAGCCCAATAGTCATTTGTATCATGGCCAGGACTCTCAGAATGATAGGCACACCGAGCATTCAGATTTAATCGGGGAGATGTAGTATTTGGATTCTTGGGAGCCTCTTTCAAGGTTGCCAAGTTGGATCTCAGCAGATGAGGTAGCACTTCAACCAATGTCATGTTGATGCGGGTAAACTGCCATTATGGTCTTTCCACCCTTTGTTGATTGTTGCGTTATGGAGCAACTGCAGGTCTAGGTATCATCACGACACTTACTGTCTGACGATGTTCATCCCTGTTTTGGCCCCTCGGGCTATATATTTCATTGGCTTCCTTCTTACCAGCAAAATGCTTCTTTACTGAACTTGAAGAGGCATCCTTCTGTATTTTTCTGCTTCGAATCCCAGCTTCTACTCTTTCTCCAGTTAGAATCAGCTCGTTGAAGCCAGCTGACGAGCTGCCGATCAAATGATTGAAAAATTGACCAGATAGCATCCCCAGAAACATATCAACCAACTCCCTATTAGACAATGGGGGTTGAACTCTTCCATCCAAGTATCTCCATTTCTGTGCATAGTCCTTGAAGCCTTCACTTGCACCCATGGACATACTCTGGAGCTGAGTACGAGTAGGATCAAGGTCGGCGTTATATTGATACTGCTTGTAGAAAGCAGCAGCCAGATCTTCCCAATTTCGGACATTGGCTCCCTCTAGCTGGTTGAACCATTCAAGCTGAGTCCCTGACAGACTGTCTTGAAAGAAATGGATCCACAAATTTCTATCAGCGGTGTGGGACTGGATCTTTCTGACATAAGAGCGAAGATGGAGTTTTGGGCAGGACACCCTATCATACTTAGCAAAAATTAGAGCTTTGAACTTCTGCGGGATGACCACTCCCGACACCAATCCCAATTCTTTGAAATCCAGTCCGGGTATCCTCTGAACTTCCATGGCACTCAAACGATATTTCAACTGCTTGTATATATCCTTAGCAGAAGGATATTGCTCATCATCATAGTTGGTATCATTTTCAGAAACTGCAGGATTAGGGTCCTTCTCTTCTTCCTGATTCTCCCCTTCCTTAGATGAAGAGGTCAGATCGACTTGTCGCTTCAGACGCTCTCCAAACCTTCTGCCCATATTCAGAATACCGACAACCTTCTTGTTTTTCTTTTTCTCTTTCAGGATGAGGGCTTTCAGGTCCTCCTGCCCTTTTGCCAGACTTATGAACATTGTTGGAATTGGGCGTTCTGTGCCTGAAGGTCCTTGATGGTTTGCTCGGAAGACATTTAGTGCTGAAATAAACAACGAAGAAGATGAGAAATCTGTAATGGTACCTGTACATGCAATGTTATGAATGGGATGCGCATGCAATGATTTCAAAGACTTTGGGAAATTTAAATTTGCAAACCAAAATAAACAAAGATTTTATTAGTGGAAATTGAAGTTCAAATGCCTTTTAGGCGTTATAATTAAAAGCAAATCTAAACTAGAAAAGAAATCAAAATTTCCATGGATGCTTCCTCTTTGTGCCGAGATAATCATTGAGTCCTCTTTCTTCATGGAGCTGCTTTGTGAGCTCTAAATCCTTCCTTTCCTGAGCATGGAACTGATCCCTGTAAGTATCCCGCTCCTCTTTCAACTGAATCCAAGACCTCTGTAATTCCCCAAGATCAGTGGGTATATAAGGATAGAGAACCGTGTAAGGAATACCTCCTTCAATAGTAGGTTCCATAATCACTGGTAAAATGGCCACATAGGGCATCATAAGTTTCTGGGCATGAGCTCGTACCCATTGGAGGTAAGGTTCCATAGGAATGGAAGTTTTTTGCCCTAAAGCCTTGGCGCCAGATCTGTTTACCATGCCCCAAGCTCGTATGAACCTCCGACGATACTCGTGAGCATCATCCTCATAGTTGAATACAATGCCCTCAATAAGTAACTCGTGGGGACAATCTCTTCGAGCGTAACCAAATTATCGCAGAGCTAAACAAGGATTGTAGGTTATACCCCCTCTGATGCCAAGTAATGGGACATTATGGTACTCCCCGCAACGGTCAATAATAACAGTGTTTTCCATAGCTCGGGAACACCAGAGAATATCCATGTGAGCAAGTGACATTATCCTTTGTGACCAACCCAAACCTTCTTCATTCTTCAGTATGGATTTAGGGAGGTGAGAAATAAACCACCTCGACAGCAATGGCATGTAACACATAAGAACCACTCTTCTCTTCATGGTACGAGTATGGAGAGTGTGCAAAATATCTCCGAGCAAGGTAGGCACATGGTTGCGGGAGAGGAAGATCTTGATAGCATTCACATCTATGAATGAGTCCGGATTAGGGAATAAGACTAACCCATAGATTAGAAGGGCCAAAACCTCCTCAAAAGCCTGAAAATCCATATCATCCAAAAACAGCTGGGCCTTGTCTATCAGAAACATAGCTAGAAAACCCTTGACTCCGCTTCTTGTTTCCCAATTGGATACCATGTCGGCCCGTTTCAGGTTCAAAGATGAGGCAATGACTTCCGACTTAGGAACTTCTTCTAGACCTGTGAAGGGCAACTGTTTAAGAATGGGTATATCCAACAGCTGAGAGAATTCTTCCAAGGTAGGCACCAACTGATAGTCTGGAAAGGTGAAGCAGTGGTGCTTGGGATCAAAGAACTGAAAGAGTACACTCATCATATTTTCATCAAAGTTTGAAGTAACCAGGTTGAGAAGTCGACCATATCTCTTAGTGAACGCAGAAGTTTCAGAAACCCTTGATGCTAGCTCTTTGAGTTGGGAAGGTATCTTCACAAAGTTGATTCGGATAGTGTTTCTACGAACGGAAGCCATGATCTGCAAAACAAAAAAAAGATAAATCCCCTTGGTCTTTAAAATGGTTAGTGCAATAAGAATGGATGCTATGTTATGATGCATGATATCATGATAAACCATAGGTATAGCAAACACAGGTATAGCAAACATAGTCAAATCACACAAAGTCCTTATGTTTAAGGCTTGCACGAGGTTAAAGGACATACCCTCTTGAAGTTTATTTGGTTTCAAACCTGTCTTAGAAAAGTAACCGGGTTCTAAGGATTCCCAATATCATTGATCATCCTTTACCGCTCATTGTTTCAGCTCAGGCAATCTTTTCTTACGGCCGAAATATCCTGAAAGTCTGATCTCAATGAGTGTAGCATCGAGTATCAACCAATCCTCAGCTTTATACCGAGGCCGGCTATCTCACTACTTTCTAATGGCCAAGTTTGTTCAACTAAGGTTCTAAGGTCCGTTAGTGCTTCACGACACCACGCGGTGGCCCCGTATTCTCCTCGTTTCCACACGAAGGATACTGGTACCAACCAAAGTGCCACACCAACATAGCCATCGCTTAAACCATATAGGTCTATGCTGTACAGTCTCCACGATCTATTGTTGTTTACCTAAAAAGTGCCCCCAGATCCGGGTGTAGGATCTATAGTAACCCAAACAAACCCCTTTAAGAATAAAGCAAACAAACAAGAAAGAAAATTTGTAACATGATCTAGATCCTAAGGTATACCCCACTTTATTTAGTCCCCAATAGAGTCGCCAGTTCTGTGATACGGTGGCAGAACCGACTGTTTTTACTGGTTTGTATTTTGCATTTTTTGTTTGCAAAATGTCGTGGTAAGCAAGAGTCGCCACCGACTTTTATTTTATCCAATCATGGAAAAGGAAAAAAGAACAGAAAAAAACCTTTTTCGAGATATTTCTGAGTACGGGGGATAGATTATAGAAAGGGAAGGTGTTAGCACCCTTTCTATCCATGGTTTTCCATGGGCTCTTAGGTACTTGCTCATCTTTTTAAAATTTCTTGTGTGTGCTTGTTTTTAAAAGTTTTACTTCGTGATAACCCTTGTATCAGTCCTCAAGGGTGTGACGAAGTTCGCTTTGAAAATTGTTTTGAAAGGTGTTTGTGTGAAAAGTTTTATTGAGCAAGTACTTAAGATTCTACCTACTCGAAAAAAGACCATTCATTTTCCTTTTAGACAATGCTATCCCATTATTAAGGAATAGGTAGCACCGTCTTTGGAGTTTGTAAGGGACGTTCGAAAGGGACAAGTATAGTCACCAAAGCAACGGTTAGAAAACTTTAGTAGTAACCCTAGAGTCTTAAGATCTTTCCGAGGCAACATTTCCGAGGCAATATTCGAATGAGACATTTTGATCTTTTAATTTGGAGGGCAACTACTAAAATCTCTTATGCTTAAAGACTGTTTTACCGAAGGCAACCAAAGTGAGGCAAACCCTAGGAGTGAAAATGTGCATGTGAATTTTTCAGTTAATTTAGTCTCTGCATATTAGGTGATCTACCGTTTTAATTTTCAAACGATCTTTCAATACAATCCTATTAACCATACATCTAATAGTTAAATATTTGCAGAAATTTAAAGTGCAAAAAATACACCTAGCTATTACAAGGCTTTGGCAGTTACATAATCATCTTGACTGAAAATAAAAATGCGGAAGTTTAAAACCCTAATTACTATTACAACCTTGAAACAGTTACAATAATACAAAGAATTAAAAAACGCGCAGAAAATTAAATGCGAGAAAAAAATTGAAAACCCTATAAATATAATTAAAAAAAATATTCAAGTTGAAAATACCTAATTAGATTATGTACAACTGAAACCCTAATTCTAATTATTTTTAATTATAAAAAGAAGTTGAAACTAACCTAATTTAAACTAAATTAAAATGATTCAAGAAAATAAAATATTTAATAAAAAAAAGATTTTATGTGGTTTTTATTTGAGAAAAGCAATTTAATTACAAATTTATGACCTAATTTCTAATTAGTTTTATTTACAAAAAAAGAATTAAATTAACCTAGTTTCTAACTAAATTAATTAAAGAAATAAATATTTCATGAGAAAAATGATTTTGTGTTTTTTGTGATTTATTGATTTTATGATTAAATAAAAAAAAATTTGGTGAAAAATTAAACAAATAATTAAGATAAAAGAAGAAATAAAAAATGAATTAAGAATGGGCCTATTTTCATTGCTGAAGGAGGGGGTGTATTGTTGAATTTTCCAGGCCCAATAACGCTGAGCCCAGTCAATGTGCCTGATCCCATGGAGTGTTGGCTTGAGGGTGCATCATGGTCTCTCATTGTTTGAGGCATTGGATCTAAATTATCAACGATCAATTGGTTGGATCAATGGGGTGCATGGTACATGCGTGGAATTGTGAAGCATTGGATCTGCAAGTGGAAAGTTAGAAAATAAAGAAATTGGTTGGGACCTGGGATCGAACCCAGGTCCTCTCACTTACCCAGAGACGCCTTTTCCAGCTGGGCTACGCTGATTAATTGTTAATGAAATAAGAATAATATATAATATGTAAATTAATTTCAATGAAGTTGAAACAAAAATACGTGCGTTGTATTCAAATAAGCCAATAGGGTGATGCCAAATCACCTCCTTCTACCTCCAACTTGTCGTCTTAGGTATATAACCTATACCTACAGACCATGTCCGTTGCTAAAACTTGCGTACTTCAAACATCAAAAATATACACGATAAATGGATTTAAAGACCAGGGATCGATTGGCCTTGATGCCACGATCATCCCAGTATCCAGTTCTTGGCCTAATTTTTCCTATATCAAGAAGCCCCAAAACCTGGCTTTAAACCCTAGCCATGGCAATCGTCAGTATACGCGCTAAAAAATCAATTAAACATAATCAATACGTTGCAAACATGATAACAAACACATATATGCCATTAAAACATGTTCATGATGCGTGAATCACAGTAATCGATTTTGGAAAAACAAGGCAAACCGTGTGACTGCTACGTGATGATTCTAGACTTGGGGAAGCTTGCAATTGATTGGGATACGTTCTTGAGATGTCCAGCAATCTATTGGTAATATTAGGATGGCTTGAATCAGCCTCTAGAATGGAAATCGAAACACCACTTTTCTTTGAAATTTTGAAGTTTGTTCTGCCTCTTTCATGACTGCTAGCCTCTATCTCATTCCTTGTACATGTTCCCTGTATATGCCAGAATGAATTAGGGTTATAGAATTGGCTTGAATCTTTACAATTATGGAAGATTTGATTTGATTTCCATGCCATATGTAAACTTGCTATTTTGAGCCAAATCATCCATTTCTTGTACCAATTATACTTGATTCGTTTTGGTCTTGATATCTCAGCATATTTTGATTGCCAACTTGTCCAAAAATCAAATCAAAACATATCTTTGCTATTATCCATCAATTATTTGATTTAATTCAATTTTTAATTAATTAAAAATAAAAATAAATTGAAAAATGAAGCAAATAATGTGTGGGTGAATATTTGGGTCGTGGACCATATTATAAGTGAGGTGCAAGCATAAAAAGTTAGGCCCATTTGGCAAAAAATGCATTTTTGAGCAAATTAGACTTTTAGCAATTTTGCAAAAAGGGTCAACTTTGACAAGTCATATCTCCTCCAATTTTAACCTTAGAGAGGTATTATTGGACTTTTTAGAAAGCTTAGGATGTCTAATAAGCAACCCTTTTTGTATCATTTCAATTGAGTCTTCCATGTTCATGTAAGAAGCTTTGACCCAAAAGGTGTTTTTGTTGACTTTTCAAAAGGACCCATAATGTGGAAATTCATATCTTATTATGAGTACATATTTTGAACTTGTGGGCTGAAGGTGAGTTGTAGGGAATTTCATCCTCTTAAAAATGAGCCTTGGATGGAAAATTTATGACAAAGTATGTGGAAGTTATGCTTGGTTGACTTTTCCTGAGAAACCCTAATTTAGCAACTTTTGGGTTTTGATGAATTTAGAGAATTCCTTGAGAAATCATGATCAACCCTTGATCAAATGATGACAATCACTTCAAAATGTTGATGTTGTCCAAAAATATTGAAGTTTGACTGTATGTGGGCCACAATTGACTTTTGACCTAATATAGTCGATTCTCAAGCATCTGAGCAGTTGACTGAGCAAACTTCTTGTGCAAGGCCTGAAAATTGACATGGAGGGTCTTGAGAACATATTAGGACCATGGAGAGCATATTAGGTATTTTTAGTTCATCTATCCTAATGAAAATGGAAACCCTAATTTGAGACACACTGCCTTAAGAGAGAGTTTGTCTGGTCAACTCTTGGGCAAACTTGAGCAAATTGAGGATCTCTAGAAGCATGTATTGAGTAAAATGAGAGGTCAAATTTTGGGGTACAACACTTCCCATTCCTTATCTTGTCTTCCACTCTTTCTCTGGTCAATATCAATTCGATAAAACCTGCCGAGGAACTCCTAATTAAGTGATTGAAGAAAGGACCGGACAAGTTTCCCAAAAACATGTCTACTAACTCTCTTTCAGATAGGGGAGGCTAGACTATTCATGCTTGGTCCCCCCATTTTTGTGCGTAGTCTCTGAATCCTTCACTTGAAACCATCTCCATACACTGGAGTTTAGTACGGGTGGGAGCAAGATCAGCGTTGTATTGGCATTGTTTGTAAAAGGCAGCAAACATATCTTCCCAATTATGAACATTGACTCTTTCTAACTGATAAACCAATCAAGTTGAGTTTCGGACATACTTTCTTGAAAGAGGTGTCCTCATAAATCCTTGTCAGCGGTATGAGGCTGGGTTTTCCTCACATAGGACCGAAGATGCATTTTGGGACATGAAACTCCGTCGTACTTGGCGAACACCGGTGCCTTGAATTTTGGAGGAATGAAAATCCCCGATACTGAAATTCCGGGAATGTCACAGACTCAGAATGTCTAATGGAATGTTAAGACATCTGATCTGACATTAAGCGCTGTACAGGTAGAATAGGCTGTACTTTTGATATCTGTTCTACAACAGTCACTGGACTAACATACCAGAGCCTGCAACACCTTTTGACAAACGCAGGTTCTGATTTACTGAAGTTCAGAACAGTTAAGGTTAATCTTATACATTGATGTTACGAGGAATGCTGTGACATCAAACAAATAACCAATACAGAAAGTAAATAACACACAGAATTGTTCACCCAGTTCAGTTCAACCAACCTACATCTGGGGGCTTCCAAGCCAGGGATAAAGTTCACTATTAGTAGTATCAATTCAAAGACCCTACAGCCAACACACCCGTTGACAGCCTTCTCACTTAATCACTACCCAATGACACTTTTACCTAAGATCCAATCCTAGATATGAGACCCCTCTCACTCCCCCTCAATCACCGCAGTGATAACTTTCTACAGTACATAAACTGTTCAGAAGATACACTTCCATTACACATCTTGATCATGCTTAAAAGCTTCAATCAAGTACAATGCATACATCCTTTAACCTACAGGTTTCAAGGAGTATGGTGACCATCCCATAACCCGTGTGGTTCACAACTAGCCCTAAATAATTATATCTTGTCAATCCGCGACCACTTAAATTAGGTTACAATACTTCTATTTATAACACTTTTTACTCAACTGGATTTTGGGCCTTCATATGACAGCAATGCAGCTTTAACGACCTGCATAAAGTAAGCAGAAAACTTCTGCTACAAGTTAGGTCTTCAATCGAGCTTTTCTCCTTATCCTTAGCTTCTGATTGAATCTTCTAGGGCTCCACGTATGCCTTCAATTTTCGCTACTTGTTATGCATTCTATTTGGTAGAATATTCTGCATAACTTTAGGAACAGAACTGCATCAGACTTGACAGTTCAGTAGCTTGATGTCTGGTATGATGTTATGACATCTCTTGAGACATGTTGTTCCAGATGTTGATCAACATGTTTAGGCATTTACAATAGAATTTTCAGGCTGTTCCTATTGTACATTACATTACATTATTGTTGTTGCTATTTGTTTTACAAGAGATGAGCCAATCCCAAACGAAGGCACTTACAATCTCCCCCTTTGGCTAATTTTGGCTAAAACAAATACAACAATAACACTAACCATTCAGGACCTCTTGAAGCACAGGAGGAAGAGGATGCACTTCATTCCCTTTTAGACCACGAACCATTTCTTGTCACTGATGGTGGAAAAAGAGGACCGTGGGAGATAAACTATCCTTTCAGAGGCATCAGAGAACCTTTAAGGAGTGACCAGAATATCTCCCTTGTAACTCAGAACACAGGTCACAACTGTGTTCATAACTCAGATCACAAGTCACAAAGAAATTCACGCCATTTGAATTTCTGCTGAGTTTGTGACAAGTCTGTGTGATCAAAATTTTGAGTAGCTGCTGCAACGAGGACAGTTTCTAACAGTACTCCTTTCTCCCCCTTTTTGGCCAAAAATTGCCAAAAAATTGCCAAAGAATGTGTGACAGGAGGTTATATAAGGAGATACCAGGTTCAAGAAGATGGTAATATAAAATCTTGGTCAAGGATACCTGTTAAAGCATGTGCATATTTCAGACTGACTGTGCATGTATTTTAGACGTATTTGTTTGTTTCTGCCAATACCACAAAAAAGAACCAGTCCTAATACATGCATAAATTTGGGTCAAAGCAATTCCTGAATAAAATCAGCCTTTGACCCATTTTCGGGACTGAAGATTTATTCCTTCTAGGAAACAGAATACCAATGACGTGGCGAAGTTATTTTCCCGTATTCTTCTTGATTTCCCCAAGGTTGCAATGTCGTTGGTAATGTCATGACACTTACTTAGACATTACCTTGCATTCTTCAACAACAGCAGCCTTCTTTTTACTTTTCTCATTTAGGCACAGAGAAGGGCACTTTAACCAGCTAGTAGCAAGAGATTAGCAGCCTTAAGCATGGCCATCACTCATGCTTTGTGTTGCTGAGATCCAATACACCAGAAGACTCCAACATGCTTCACAGGACATCACAGATTAGTTCTAATACACAAATTTAGATGCCACTTCTATTTCTTGTAGTAAAAGAACCCCTTGAACATATGCTGAATATATCTGATTTACTTCTTCTGATCTTCCATTCACTAGTAGTTGTTGGAGCTAGTGAAGTCTGATTTGCTAGACCAAGTTGCTATTGATAAGATCTGAATCTTCCAAATTGCTCCAAAAGTATCAAGACTGCCACTTATGATACTTTTAAGAATCTCTGAGATTTTCTTCCTAACCCCAGTCCAATAACAAGAGCAATTCTTCAATCTCCTGTTGTTGAGACATTATCCATGACTTCACTTAGAAGTTCACAATGTCATATTATCAGAACACATAAACATCAGCATACCACTGCCCTCTTCTGACTTCTGATCTTCAGATTAAGTCCAACATTACAGATACAGAGTCTCCCTTCAATGTATATTGTGATTGGGAAAAGTGCAACACACAGTGACTTCTCTTGTTAAGCCCAATCAAAACAGTGGCGTGGAAACCAGCAACACTAGTTCTGAGGTGGTAACTTCAAGCACCCTGAACTAGTCTTAGAATAGTAAGGACATCTCTGATTCATGCCCTAGCACTTCCACACTTATCATGACTCTCATGTAGCCATAGTCTGAAACCAACCTCCAACCTTCTTAGTGTGCTTACAAGCTTTACTAAGATTTAGACTTTCTAGAAGGATTATCCTTTGATCATGTCATCCTTCTGTATAGTATATTTACTAGTAGTTTCTAATACTAGTAAATTCTTCAGACCACAACAGTAGTTATGCGTTGTTAAGCATACTACTTTTAAACACAAGTAGAATCTACTTATTCCAAACCAACAATAGAACTGCCACACTAGAATATTAAGATTCACAGTTCCAGGTCTCTGCCACGGACTTTTAACAATAAATGATGTTACAGCATGGACCTATCTGCTTGGATTCTGAAGTTAACATCCAGGGGATTGATGCCCTTTTATATTCCCCATAAGAAAGGTATGATTACTCACCAGAATATTCTTAGAGAGAAATAAAATCTCTACCAAGTTCTGAGAAATAGGTTCAGAATACAGCCTTGCATACATATTAGGCGAACAATTAGTCTCCCATCAAAGTGCTTATATATATCTTTATGCAAGATCCTAATGAATACTTAGTCTCCCATCAAAGTATTCATTATTAGTTAGATTATGCCATCTTCTCAAGGTAGGATAATTATTCTAACAATCTTCTGCTCCATGCATGAAGAACCACAACAACCACATAACCATGCAGCAACTAGCATGGATCACCTTCACCTTGTCTGCTGACCCTTGAACAGTACAAAGGAGTTAATTGTACCATACTCCTGTAGACAAGAGCAAACCAAGTTGTTCACATAAATGAACTTCAAGTAAGAAGAGGATCTTCTCAGGAACCCATGATCTTTTGAAGATAACTCATCCTTGCTGCATACAACTAACAAGTTCATCCTAGGTGATGGGGATGACTTGTCAAAGTGAAGATATCCACCATTTGATCAGGATGTCAAGACATTTTGTATGACATGTCTTCCAAGATCTTCAGGTTAAGGACTCCCCCTGAAACTCAGCTCAGATCTTTGTAGAGAATTAAGTGAATTCTCCTTCACATGCTGCAGTTTATGTGATTGGTAGACATAACCTGTTCTATTCCTATCTTCCTTGGAGATCATGAGAAATAAACTCAAGCATCTTATAGAACAAGGTAGGATGAACTCCCTTTCACATCAGCTTGATCATACTACTCCCTCTGAACAAACAGTTATCCAACTTCCCTAGAGCTCTTTACTTCAGACACATAGTAAGTACTCTTTATTTGGAATTTGCAACAGGTTCCAAATTAAGAGTCCTTAGTTTGCTTGCTGTACAAGTTTCAGGTTGCCACATTCTGTAACTTGTACTAGAAGAAACTTTATTATCAATCTGGGACTTATCTGTCTTTCCTCAACAACTGATGTCTTCAACAGTTGTGATGTTGTACATTCTTTATCATCACAAGCTTTAGAACTTTTGATTCTGATTTCCACATATTTAACACATAAAGATTCTGCTTCCATCATTTATTCAATTAGAATTATCTAATCACACTAGACTGATTACTTCTTCATGCTTGCTAAGCATATTTACTTGGCTGAAGACACAGAAATGATTTCCATCATCCACAGCTTTAAGGTCCTTTTAAGTGCATTTAGCTCAATACATATACTCCCTTAAACTCACAACTGGAGTAGATGACCTGTTGATCGTGTCCTGATCAATTATTTCAAAACAGATGTCTCCTCTTCCAGATCAGGAGTAGGTTCCAAACATATGTACTCACATTACATGTGTTTAGCACCCAGAACATCTGTTCTTCAACTGGCAGTTGCATGATGTTCTAACATCCTTAAGAACATTAGTTCCATCTTCTTGGAACACATCAACCTTGATAATCTTCAAGGTCTTCAAGTAGATTGCAGACGCATATGAGAATCATTGATCAATTGATACTCATCAACAACATTCTGTTGAAAATAATAGCCCTAGAGTTCTTCTTTCACTTTTAGGGGTTGTATCAGAAGCTATGCAGCGGAATAGCAGTACTTCACCAGAACTTACACAGTGCTTACTTCATATAGCAAGCATGACACATAAGGATTGAAAATAAATCAATCCCACAAGTTGTTTGCTTCTTCACCGAACAACTTTCTAGACCCAACTCTACAGCCCTGTTAAAAGAAGGCTTTATAAACACATATGTTGCCTTATCAATATCTCTACTCCCGCATGAAGATTTTGATAATATTCTTCTCTGTGCTGAATACAGGTTGAACAATGCACTCCAAAATCTTCACTCCCGCATGAGGCCTTTGAATTTGTTCAAACACTTTCATCATAGCTGATCTAGTTTCTCCCAAATTGATCCATCCTCCACTCCTAGGGACCAAACAATATGAACACTACTGGTTCAAACAATATTCTACCTTGTACACAATCGGAAAGTATCCCCCATGGATCTCATCCAGAGTCAGACAGGATGCCTGCTCTGATACCAATTGAAATTCCGGGAATGTCACAGACTCAGAATGTCTAATGGAATGTTAAGACATCTGATCTGACATTAAGCGCTGTACAGGTAGAATAGGCTGTACTTTTGATATCTGTTCTACAACAGTAACTGGACTAACATACCAGAGCCTGCAACACCTTTTGACAAACGCAGGTTCTGATTTACTGAAGTTCAGAACAGTTAAGGTTAATCTTATACATTGATGTTACGAGGAATGCTGTGACATCAAACAAATAACCAATACAGAAAGTAAATAACACACAGAATTGTTCACCCAGTTCGGTTCAACCAACCTACATCTGGGGGCTTCCAAGCCAGGGATAAAGTTCACTATTAGTAGTATCAATTCAAAGACCCTACAGCCAACACACCCGTTGACAACCTTCTCACTTAATCACTACCCAATGACACTTTTACCTAAGATCCAATCCTAGATATGAGACCCCTCTCACTCCCCCTCAATCACCGCAGTGATAACTTTCTACAGTACATAAACTGTTCAGAAGATACACTTCCATTACACATCTTGATCATGCTTAAAAGCTTCAATCAAGTACAATGCATACATCCTTTAACCTACAGGTTTCAAGGAGTATGGTGACCATCCCACAGCCCGGGTGGTTCACAACTAGCCCTAAATAATTACATCTTGTCAATCCGCGACCACTTAAATTAGGTTACAATACTTCTATTTATAACACTTTTTACTCAACTGGATTTTGGGCCTTCATATGACAGCAATGCAGCTTTAACGACCTGCATAAAGTAAGCAGAAAACTTCTGCTACAAGTTAGGTCTTCAATCGAGCTTTTCTCCTTATCCTTAGCTTCTGATTGAATCTTCTAGGGCTCCACGTATGCCTTCAATTTTCGCTACTTGTTATGCATTCTATTTGGCAGAATATTCTGCATAACTTTAGGAACAGAACTGCATTAGACTTGACAGTTCAGTAGCTTGATGTCTGGTATGATGTTATGACATCTCTTGAGACATGTTGTTCCCGATGTTGATCAACATGTTTAGGCATTTACAATAGAATTTTCAGGCTGTTCCTATTGTACATTACATTACATTATTGTTGTTGCTATTTGTTTTACAAGAGATGAGCCAATCCCAAACGAAGGCACTTACAGATACTAACCCCGACTCCTCAAAGTCCAGTCCAAGCATTTTTTGAATTTACATTACACTTAACCGTTCTTCCAAATGCTTATACTTGTCATCGGATGGAGGATATTGTTCTTCAGAATAATCTTCTTCTTCCTCTTCCTCTTCTGAATCTGGCTGGGCAACTGCTTCCTTGCCTTTCCCATCTTGATTGTCTTTCTCACCATATGACGTTGCAAAGTCTAGGGTCCTTCTTGCTTGTCCTTGGAACCTTCTTCCCATATTTAGAACTCCATTTATTTTCTTTGCTTTCTTATTTTTCTCTTCAACCAACAAGGTCTTCAACTCTTCTTGTCCTTTAGCTAGAGTTAAGAACATCTGTTGAAACTGAGCATTTTGTGCTTGGAGGTCCTTCAACGTCTGTTTGAGATCCATCTTACTGAAATAAACAGTAGAAAGATGAGGAGACTTGTCGTAAGAAACCTACTTATGTTATGATGAATGGTAAATGCATATGCAATGATTTCAAGGATTTTAAAGATTCAAATTTGTTTTAGACAAAAAGGAAACACACGTTATATTAATAAATTAAAGTTTGAGTACATCAATGCCTCTTTGGGAAAAACAATACAAAAACTCTAAGATAAAAAGGTTGTACGCATCCTCTTTGGTGTGATGTAGGCATTCAGAGTCTGCTCCTCATGAAGTTGCTTAGTGAGTTCCAAAACCTTCTTCTCGCTAGCGTAGAATTGGGCTTCGAAAGTGTCTCACTCCCCCTTGAGTTGTATCCAATCTCTTTTTAAGTCTTCAAGAGAGGTAGGCATGTCAGGATGCAGAATAGTGTATGGAACATCTCCTTCCATAACAGGCTCAATGATTACCGGGAGAATGGCAGGATAAGGCATCATAAGACTTTGAGCATGAGTTCGTACCCATTTGAGGTAAGGCTCAAGAGGGATGGAATTATTGCGCCCTAATGTCTTGCTATCTACCTTGTTTAACATCCTCCAAGCCCGGATAAATCTCTGGCGATGACCTTGATCGTCGTTCTCGTAGTCAAATACAAAACCTTGGATGAGCATCTCATGAGGGCCATCCCTTCGGGCGTAACCAAATTGTCTTAAGGATAAGCAGGGGTTGTAGGTGATACCTCCCCTAATGCCAAGTAAGGGGAGATTATGGAATTCTCCACAACGATCGACAATAGTAACATTCTCTACAGATCGGGAACACCAATGAATGTCTGAATGTTTGAGCGTCATCAACCTTTGAGACCACCTTGAACCTTGCTCATTCTTTAATACAGATTGGGGAAGATGAGAAGTAAACCATCTTGCCAAGAGAGGATTACAACACATAAGAATGCCTCTTTTCCTCATAGTGCGAGTGTGAAAAGAATGTACGATGTCTCCTAAGAAAGTAGGCATCGGGTTACAAGACATGAAGGTTTTGACGGCATTTACATCTATGAGTTGGTCAGAGTTTGAAAAAAAACCATCCCATAGATTAGGAGAGCCACAATTTCCTCAAAAGCTTGCAAGTCTAAGGAGTTCCAACAGTTTTGGGCTTTCTAAAACAAGAACTTGGCTAAGAAACCATTGACACCACTCCTTGTTTCCCAATTAGTTGTGATATCAGATGGTTGCAAGTGTAAGGCTTGACCAATCTCTTCTGGATTTGGATCTATTTATGTACCGTTGAAAGGTAGTTGATTGATAATGGGAATCCTTAAGAGTTGGGAGAATTCTTCCAAAGTTGGCACAAGTTGATAATCAGGAAATGTGAAGCAATGGTGTAGAGGATCAAAGAACTGGAAGAACACTTTCATCATGTCCTCATCAGTGTTGGAGGTAACCAAGTTTAGGAGGTGACCATGTCTTTCGATAAATGGAGAATTTTCGAGAACCCTTGATGCTAGCTCTTTAAGTTGAGGAGGGATCCTTACAAGATTGACTTGAATGGTTTTCCTGCGAATAAAATCCATATCCTAGAAAATAGAATAAAGATAAATCCCAAAATCCTTGAAATGGTTAGTGAGTATGAGTGTGGTGTTATGATGTTTATGATGTTATGATGTTTATGATGTTATGAAAAAGTAAATATATACAATCAAAACAAACAAGTCCTTAGGTTTAGGCTTGCATGGAGTCTCATAGGTAAGTACCCTCTTGAAGTTTAGTTGGCTCAAACCTGTCCTAGAAATATTAACCGAGTTCTAAGGAGCTAAATATCACTGGTTTGTTTTCTTGAGCATTGTTTCAGCGCAAGCCTCTTTAATGGCGACCGAAATATCCCAAAAAACCAAACCTCAATGAGTGTAGTATCAAGTATCTACCAACTTCGGACTGCACCAAAGCCAGTCATCTCACTACGTCCTAGTGGCCAAGTTGGTCAAGTAAAGGTTATAGAAGTTAGTTAGTGCTTCATGACATCCCTCAGCGGCCCCGTATTCTCCTTGACTACTCAAGGGCTACCGGTACCCACAAATATGTCACACTAGCGTAGCTATTGCTTAGACCATGTCGGTATATCCTGCACACTTCCCACAACGTATTGCTACTTACCTATAAGGTATCCCAAATCTGGGTAGATAATTCAAACCCAAACAAAGAACCAAAATATAAAGCATACAAGTCAAATAATGAAAGCAAGTAAATATGATCTAACCCTAAGGTAACCCCACTTTAAAAATTTCCCCAGCAAAGTCTCTAGTTCTGTAACACGGTAGGAGAACTGACTTGGTTGTTTTGCGTTTGATCGCAAATGTTGCGGTTAGCAACAGTCACCACTGACTTTTCTTTTATCCAAAAGGAAAGGCTGAAAAGAACAGGAAAGACCTTTGAGATATTTTCTTGAGTTCGGGGGGTAGATTATGAAAAGGGAAGGTATTAACACCCTTTTTATCCATGGTTTTCCATGGGCTCTTAGTTACTTGCTAGATCACTTTATTTTGTTTGAAAATGTGCTTTGTGTGGTTTTTTGAAAGTATTTTGAAAAGGCGCCATCGTTTAGGCAAACTTTGTAATGATTCTCGTTCGTACGAATGTATACAAAGTGTTGATCTTTTGAAAATGTTTTCAAGTTTTGAGAGATGTTTTTAAAGTGTTGGTGTTTGTTTTGAAAATAGAAAGGATGTTTTGGTTTTGAAATTGAGCAAGCAACTAGGAGTAATCTACCTACTCAAAAGTCTTTCATGTTTATTTCCTCTTTCCTTTGACATTGTTATCTTATCATTAATTTGGTAAGTAACCCTATCTTTGGATGTAAAAGGGACGGGCAAGGGTCATCGTTTAGCCATGATTAGCAATATTGTAAGATATCTTAGAATTTTCTTTAGGGACTAACATCATTTTGAAAGGCAACATGTATAGCGTCATCGAAGGACTATGATCTTGTATTTTTTGCATGTTTTTGCTAAGATATCTCACGTGCATAATATGGCCATTTTTGTAAGGCAACAAAGTGGATTTACCCTAAGGGTGTATGTGTGCAAATGTATTGATTTACATGCTTGATTTGTCTTGATTACGGTTTGCTACTTGTTGGTTTTAATCTTTCCATACAAAACCCTAATTACTAGCATTTGTATATAAAGAATTTAAATTGCGGAAAATAAAAATACTAAGCTATTACATCATTTAGGGGAGGGGTGTACAAATTTACAAATGGGGAATTGTAAGAAACTAAATCTAAATAATTATTACAACCATATTGAATATTGTACAAAAATGAATAAATAAAAATGTAAGAATGTAAATGTAAAAAGAAATGTGATTTTTGTTTGATTTTCATGAAAAGGGGTTTTTTGACCTAGTTAACTAAAATAAAATAATTAACTAAAAATAAGAAAATTAAGATTAAGATAGTAAAATAAATTAATTTAAAGAAAACAAGATTTTTAAGGTTTTTGTGAATTTAATTAAACTAGTAAATAAAATAAAAGTCCTAAGTTCTAAATTGATTTTAGTTTACAAGAAAATAATATGATAATAATTAAGACTAATTATCTAAGTATATATAAAAAAGAGGAAATTTAAAAGAAATGTTTTTTTTAATTCTTTTAGTTTTTATGAAGAAAAATAAACTAAATAAATATAAATAATAAAATATAAATATTTTTGGATTTTTATTAAAAATAATAATAATAATAATAATAATAATAATAATAATAATAATAATAATAATAATAATAATAATAATAATAAAAATAATAAAGAAAATAAAATAAAAAAAAAGTCAGGAGGGTGTGAAATCTATTTAAGGTGTATGGAAGTAGAACAATTTTGTTTTTTTAGTTTGGGCCCAACATGATTTTTTGGTCAGGAAAAATAAATAAAAATGTGAAGTGGACTGGGTTGTTATGGCAATCAGGGGGGTCAGATTGAGTAAAAAATACAAAGCCCAGGAGGGGAAGACCCAAACGCTTTCTGTAACAAAAAATGTCAAAAAAAATGTGAAAAAATGCAAAAGGCAGCGCGCACTAGGTGTTGAACTCACGCCCTCTTGGTTACCAGTGTGCCTCCTTACCACTGGAGTGGCCATACGTCCGTTAACTTAACTGAAATGATAAATACATATTGTAAAATGAGTCATGAATACACTTCATCTTCAACCTCCAACCAGACCACCTGTATCTCATTCATTTCTCCATAAAAATGGAAAATGAAGACATGAAAGTTGCTCCATTTTCTCATACGAAATTAACCATATAAATATCATGAATTTTAAATCAAAGATGAATGAGAATTTTTGAATGTACCAAATTCTGACCTAATTATTTTCAGAGGTTCAATCCTAAAATTCTCCTAGCTCAATCAATATAAATAAAATCTATGGACATGTACAACTTCAGAGCAATGATGTCTACATTTTATCTTCACAAGAATGTAGAGTGGTTAGAAACTTTAAACATGTTTGCTTATGATCACTTGTCTTGAGTGTGGACAAAGACAACAAGTTAGGAGCTCAAGGAGAGTTGACATTTGCAAAAGCAATGCTTTATCAAAATAGCAATGGTAACTTTGTTCCATAAATGGAAAATCATCTTGGATAAAGCTTGAATTAAATGGATAATAGCTCAAAAGCAAGTTTAATGTTCTGATTAGGGAGTTATCTTAAGGTTTAGAGGCCTGCAAAGCAAGATTGTCCAGCATAGGCTTGAGATTTGAATTCTTGTTTATCACAAAATGACCTATAATTTCAGTTTGAAACCCTAACTTCCTCTCATCGATTCTCCTTGCTCAAGAATAATCTCAAGGAGTTCTTGGAAATTTTGGAAAGCTTGTAATGTCCTATACAACCCCTATTTGAATCACTTTTGAAAATTCCCCTTGGAACTTGTGATCGGTGGAAATAGAACTGACTGTTTTTAAGCTGGTTTCGTGAAATGTCGCGGTAAGCAAGAGTCGCCACCGTATTTTATGTTCTCCAACATGGAAAGGACAAAAGCACAGCAAAATTCCTTATTCGAGATGTTTTTCGGTTCGGGAGGTAGATTTATAGAAAGGGGAGGTGTTAGCACCCTTTCTATCCATGGTTATCCATGGGCTCTTAGGTACTTGCTCTTATGTTTTCAAAATTTGTTTGCTTTTCAAATGTGTGTGGGTTTTGAAAAAAAAAGTTTCGTTTGAAAAATTTCTAAGTAACTCTTGTATCTGTCCTCAAGAGTGTATGAAAAATTTGTTTGAAAACTTTTGAAAGTGTCAGTGTGAAAAGTTATTTTTTTGTTTGTTTTGAAAATAGCAAGTACTTGAGAGAAATCTACCTACTCTAAGGAATTAAGCTGTGTAAGAGTCCTTTAGATAGTGTTATCCCACCATTGAGAGGTAGGTAGCACCATCGTTGGAGGTGTTTGGGTCAATTTGATTATCGGGACAATGTGGTCACCGAAGCAATGGTAGGACACCTTAGAAGTAACCCTAATGTCCTAGATCCTTTTATCCGAGGCAACCGTTTCGAGGCAACTGGATCTTTAGACAGAAGGGAGACCTCTAAGATACCCTATACTTGATGACCACGTTCGAGGCAACCAGTGAGGCGTACCCTAGGAGTGGCATGTGCTTTGTGTGTTGTGTTTCAGTTAAGGTTATCTTGTACCTGTTATTTGTGAGCTACGGATTAATTTTATTTTTCATACATTCTTTCATGCATTTTTTAACAGTTAGGAGTGCGGAAAGTAAATTGCAGAAATGTAAATCTAGCTATTACAAGGAGCGGGTCTATACATCGCCAAAAAACAAAAACCCGTTTTGGAAAATAAAGTGCGAGAATTTAAATAAGGCGATAAAGTCCTAATTAACTATTACATACTCTGTATAGATACATAAATATAATCAAGATAAATAAATACGCGCGAATAGAAATTGAATCGGGAACGTCCTAGGATTTTGACCCTTTTTTAGAATAAAATTAAACATTAAACCTAATTAACTAATTAATTATTTAATTAAAGAAAAAAAATGTTTTTGTAGTTTTTTATTTTTTTAATGAAATAAAATAAAAAAAAGGAAATTAAAAGTTGAAAGTGAAAGACCTAATTCTAAATTAATTTTACTTATTAAAAAAAATGTTAAAATTGTCCTAATTACACAACTAATTAATTAATGTTAGAATTTATTTACAAAATAAGTTAATAAATAATAAAATGTTTTTTTTTTTTGGTTTTCTGAATTTCATGGGAAAAATTAGTTATGTTAATTAATTAAATAATACTAATAATAATTACTAAAGAAAATAAAAAGAAAAGGAAAATAGAAAAAGAAATAGAAACCAATGGGGGTGTTGAAGGCCCAATGTGGAGGTTTGAAGAAGCAAATTGGCCCAATAATGATCAGGCCTGCTTTGACTTTGGAATTTCCTGCAGCATGGGTTGACCAGGAGCATGGTGGTCCTCATCTTTTGGCCTTTGGATCTGTGGGACTGGCCACTTGGCGCCTGGGATCTGGACATGCATGGTGGTCCTGCTTTTGAGAATCTGCACGTGAACATGTAAAGCAAAATAACATGGAAATTATGGGGTACCTGGGATTCGAACCCAGGTCCCAAGGGACTATGCACATGCGCCTTGGCCAGTTGAGCTGTCTTGTTTAATTGAAACAATGAGAATAAACAAATAATATATTAATGAACCAAATAATGCCCTGAAAACAAAACAAATAAACGCGCGTTATTTGAATAGGCCAGTCACATGCTTCCACGTATTTCGTCTTCCTCCTTTTTCCTGTAAAAAACAAAACAATTAGAGGGGGTTTTTAACCCCCACAAAATGAAATGACAAAAAATAACGAATAAAGCTACGCTCTATATAAATTGGGTGCGGGGGTTGGGATTGGTTCGTCTTGATTTCCTGAGTTCAACCATGTGCGTGAGATAGTCCAATTTTGCCTGAGCAGCAAAGCCCTAATTCACAAACTTAAAAACCCTAAAAGTTGTTAATGGCAAATCACAATCCTGTACATGATAATCCAATTAATTAATATGAATAGCTTTGTATGGTTGCAAACAATATAAAACAAGCTTTAAATCACACCAAATGTTCATGAATTGGGAGTTTCGATTTTGCAAAATATGGACAAACCGTGATCTTGTTTGGCGTGATTTCTCAAGCTTCAGCCCTTGATTTTGATTCCAAAAGACTCCTGAGAGTTCCAGCAACGTGTTAGAAATGAAAAAAGGCTTGGAATTACGTTGGAAGGTGGATTTCAGTTTTGAATTTTTTTGAGTTTTTTTGGAATTTGGTTTGGCTGTTTGTGCAGTGTTCAGGTCGTGAATTAGGTATGCAAGGCTTGCTTATGTATGTCTCAATGAATTTAGGTCACATTATGAGCTAATGATCCCTTGCAATGATGTTTTGAGATTCTTCATAACCACCATTAAAGGACTTTCCAAGTTTGTTCAAATTTTGAATTTTTATCCATAAATGAGCTTGGCACGAATTTGGTAGGTGGAATATGACACATGAAAGCCATTCAAACCTCAAGATACCATTCCTTTAATTCTTTTGATTTTATTTGAATTATTATGGATTAAAATGAATTAAATCCACAAAAATTAAATAAAAATGAAAAAATAAATGTTTGGTATTGAAATTAATCATGGGACACGTGGGTGGCATGACAAGGCTGAATCAAGTGGAAGAAAGTGGGCCCTTTTGTCAAAAAATGAAGTTTCAAGGATAGTTGACTTTTGCCATTTCACAAAAATTTCCCAACTTCTCCAATGCATATCTTGCTCAATTTTGATCATATGAACATGTTCTTGGACATTTTGGAAAGGTCTTGAAGTCATATAACCAATGCATTTGGTCCCATGTCATTTTGATTTACCAATATCAAGTTATGGTCTTTGACTTAAAATGCCTTTTTGTTGACTTTTGAAAATGACCTATAATGTTGAAATTGTTAACTTTTTGTGAGAGCATTTCTTGGACTTGGAATGTGAAGATGATTTGTAGGAAATGTCCTCCCCTTCAAAATGAGCATTGGATGGGATTTTTCTGATGAACCATGAAAAAGTTATGCCTTGGTCAAGTTACAGTTGACTTTTCAACTGTCCAAAAATAGAAACTTTTGACACCTTGATGATTTTTGAGCCATGCTTGTGGAATCATGATCAAGACTTGATCAAATGATGATTGTGGCTTCAAAATAAGATGTTAACCAAATTTTTTGACTTTTGACAGCCAAATGACCATTTTGCCCCTGCAGTTGATTGTGAAGCAATTAGGGCTTTTGACTGTGCAACTTGATGCTGTGAGCCTTGCAACTTGACATGTAGATGCTTGACAATATGTATGGGCATATGTGACTTGATTGATCCCTTGAAAACCTCAACTTCCTTGCAAGAACCAAAACCCTAATTTTGACTGTTTTAGTTGGATGGTTGAACTGTGCAACCCTTGAGTAGACTTGAGCAAATTGAGATGATGCTTGTAAAAACTTTGAAGAATATGGGAGGGAAAATTTTGGGGTACAACAGTTGCCCCTGTTCAATCTTCTTAGACCTGAGGATGTAGATTGGCTTGCGTGCCTTTCGTAATCCGAAGGTGGAAGGTGATTGAACACTAAAGTGCCCAGAAATTTGCACTCACATAGTAGAATATCAACAGTGTGATGGCGGGAATGGGCTTACAGATACCATTTGGAGAGATGATGGGTGGGAGGATGGGCTTATAGATGCCATCTGGAGCTGTGGCAGAACCTTGTCGGGAATGGGCTTATAGATGCCATTTGGAGAGATGGATAGTTATGGAGATGGGCTTATAGATGCCATCAGAAGGTGTCAATCGCGTAAGAGATTCCTTAGCGAGAACTTGCGTGCTTGAGAAAGAAAGATAATTTCCTGGCCTGTTATAGGTGTTGATTTTCAAACTCTTCATGCAGATATGCCCTGGCTGGATACAGGTGTCGAATCTACAATCAGTTGCTCACAGATGTGCCCTGGCTAGATACAGGAATCGAATCCGGAACTTCAAAAGGTTGCTTACAGACGTGCCCTGGCTGGATACAGGAATCAAATCTCTAAACTCTTCATGCAGACATGCCCTGGCTGGATACAGGAATTGAATCTACAATCAGTTACTCACAGATATGCCCTGGCTAGATACAGGAATCGAATCTGGAATTAGTCGTCTACAGATATGCCCTGGCTGGATACAGGTATCGAATCTCTAAACTCTTCATGCAGACATGCCCTGGCTGGATACAGGTATCGAATCTACAATCAATCACTCACAGATATGCCCTGGCTGGATACAGGTGTCGAATCTGGAATTAGTCGTCTACAGATATGCCTTGGCTGGATACAGGAATCGAATCTCTAAACTCTTCATGCAGACATGCCCTGGCTGGATACAGGTATCGAATCTACAATCAATCACTCACAGATATGCCCTGGCTGGATACAGGTGTCGAATCTAGAACTTCACAAGGTTGCTTACAGACGTGCCCTGGCTGGATACAAGTATCGAATCTCTAAACTCTTCATGCAGACATGCCCTGGCTGGATACATGTATCGAATCTACAATCAGTTACTCACAGATATGCCCTGGCTAGATACAGGAATCGAATCTGGAATTGGGACAGTTGATAGTAATCATCTTTGTATTGACCTTTTTCCTGAAAAGGCAAAACGTCAGTTGTATGCAATGTCATGATGTATGAGATGCATGATGTCATGATGCTCAAAATGAGATAGTGTGTTATGATGCGTATATGCATGCATCATGGTGTATGATAATGTAATGTTTTCGTCTTGGAAAATAAATCCTTGACGAATGCCGGGAAGTTGAATCCTGGGCTGACGTTGAAGAGTAGAGTTCTTCGTTTCCGCTGGGGATGATGGGTGCAAGAATAAACCGGTAGGAGAAGATGACTCCGTTGGGGAATAAACTTGTAGGAGAGATTACTCTGCGGGGAGTTACTCTGTGGGAAGAGATACTTCGTTGAGAGTTGAATGATAACTCCATTGGGGATTCCGTTGATATGTTATGTTGGGGAATTTGATGAACTCCGCTGGGGGATAGGAAGAATTTCGCCGAAGACGATATTTCCGTGGCAATTAGCTGAGGATAACCCAGTTATAAGCTCTGGTGGGGGATAACCTTTGAATAAAGCCGGGGAGACGCGTTCGTGCTCTGCAGGGGATAAGCTTCTAGAATCTACTGGGGATAAGCTTCCAGAATCTACCGGGGAGATTGATGCAACTCTCCTGGGGAAAATTTTGGACTGCACTGGGGAAGTGGCTCCACTGGGATGTCTGGTATTCCGCCGGGGAACAATCTTATATTAAGACTGCCGGGGATGCTTGCTTAGGAACATCTGTATACTCCGCTGGGGAATATTGAGATTTTCTGGGGATATCCAACTTCCTTAAGGCTGACAGTAGATTAACTCTGCTTGGGGAGAGCGTTGACTGACTTGCTGGAGATACTGTGCCTTTTCAGGGCTGATGGGAGATCAACTCTGCCTGGGGTGAGCATTGCTGAATCTTGTCTTACTCTCGGGGAGTGAAGGTATCTGGGTCAAATTCTTCAGCCGAACCTACCTTGGTACCTTGGTGGACAGAGCAACTAGATCGCTTAGACAACTCATTATTGCCCCTGTTTCTGATATCACCTGTAATTAATCCTTTGTTTCGTATGCAAGTATTTATGATTAGCAATTACTGTCAAACGCATATATCAAAAATGAACATTGGACGTTCTTCGCAAAACAAAACAGAAAAAGAAAAACAATTGGCAACTTGTCTGGAAAAGTGGATTTGTATTGATTTTGAATTTGCCTGTAAATAGGCGTTTATGTACAAGAGGCTGACGTCCTAGTAAGAGAACACCGCTGAACAACAGAGTCTATACATTTTGAAAAGGAAAACAAAACAGCTAGGTGAAAAATAGTCCCACTGGGTTCCAACTCTGCTATCGCCTTTATGTCTTCAAGCGTCTCATCACTTGGCTGCTTAGTTAGAGATGAAACTGATTGATCGATGTCGTCTGAACCTGATAGTTGATACCGAATTCTGGATGCAAGGTGATCCAATGAGACATAGTATTACGCTTATCCATAAGTTTTGCCTGGACCGCCCTTTCGGGTTTTCAGTCCACCGGGATACCCATTTTTGCCCAAGCCGCCTTTTCAGGTTTTCGACTTGCCGGGTGTACAAATATTTTTTATTTCATCCATTATTTTTGCCCGAACCCTTTTGGTTCGCCGGGAAGCCCTTATTTTTGCCTAGGTGTGTCAACCTACCGGGTTTTTATTCATGCGTAGTATCTTTTTACTATGTCAGCACTAGCGGGGTGAGGAAGGTCGTGACCATCCATGGTGGTTAGAATCATAGCTCCTCCTGAGAAGATATGTTTAACCACAAATGGCCCTTCGTACGTAGGGGTCCATTTGCCCCTGGGATCACTTTGAGGAAGAATGATGCGTTTGATTACCAGGTCTCCGACTTGATACTCTTGTCGTCTGACTTTCTTATTAAATGCCCTGATCATCCATTTTTGGTACGTTTGACCATGACAAATAGCAGTGAGTCTCTTTTCATCAATCAGGTTTAATTGATCAAGTCGAGTCTGGATCCAGTCATCTTCGTTCAAACCTGCATCCTTCATCATCCGGAGAGAGGGTATCTAGACTTCAATAGGCAAGACTGCCTCCATGCCATTGACCAAGGAAAAGGGGGTTGCCCCTGTTGACGTCCGTGCTGAGGTACGGTACCCATGAAGAGCGAACGGTAACATCTCGTGCCAATCTTTGTAGGTCATTGTCATCTTCTGCACAATCTTCTTAATATTCTTATTCGCTGCTTCTATAGCCCCATTCATCTTCGGCCGGTAGGGAGAAGAGTTGTGGTGCTGTATCTTGAATTGCTCGCAAAGCTCAGTGATCATCTTGTTGTTAAGATTGGTACCATTTTCCGTAATGATCCTCTCAGGTATACCGTAGCGGCAGATCAGGTTATGCCGAATGAACCGTGCCATAACGTTCTTGGTTACCGTAGCGTAGGAAGCTGCTTCAACCCATTTTGTAAAGTAATCAATCGCTACCAGGATGAAGCGATGCCCGTTGGATGCCGTTGGTCTGATCTCGCCGATCATGTCAATGCCCCACATTGCAAAAGGCCAAGGTGCTGTCAAGTTGTTCAGAGGAACTGGAGGAATGTGCACCTTATCAGCATAGATCTGGCATTTGTGACACGTCCGAGAATGTTGGTAACAATCAGCTTCCATTGTGGACCAGAAATATCCTGCTCGAAGGATTTTCTTTGCCATAGTATGTCCACTAGAGTGTGTTCCGAAGGTACCTTCATGTAGTTCTGCCATGATCTTTTCTGCTTCAGTCTTATCCACACAACGCAGTAAGGTCGAATCATGGTTTCGCTTGTACAGAATGCCGTTGCTGAGGAAGAATTTCGCCGCGAACCTTCTCAGAAACTTTTTGTCATTAACAGATGCACCCTCGGGATATTCTTGAGCTTCCAGGTACTTCTTTTACTTCATGATACCAAGGTTTTTCAGTTACCTCTTCAGCCTCAAGATCACAGCAATGTGCAGGTTCGTCCAACTTCCAGATAATGATCTGGGGAGCCTCGTTGTCCCATTTGACTTTGAACATAGAAGACATCGTAGCCAGCGCGTCCGCCAACTGATTCTCCTCTCTTGGGAAGTGTTCAAAAGTTATCTCCTCGAAGTGGGGAATCAACGTCAACACACACTCTTTGTAAGGAATAAGATTTGGGTGTTTCCTATCCCACTCGCCTTTGATCTGATTGATCACGAGAGCGGAATCTCCGAAGACACTCAGAAACTTAATCCTTAAGTCAATTGCAGCTTGAAGACCCATGATGCATGCCTCATACTCCGCCATGTTGTTGGTGCAGTTGAAACATAGCCGGGCAGTGAGTGGAGTATGAGTGCCTTTGGGAGAGATGATCACAGCGCCAATACCGTTACCCAAAGCGTTTGAGGCTCCGTCAAAGTGCATAGACCATCGGGATCCTTCCTCAGGTCCTTCATCCGGTCCAGGTACTTCACAATCAGTTACTACCATGATATCCTCGTCTGGAAATTCAAAGTTCATTGACTGGTAGTCATCCATTGCTTGGTGTGCCAAATGGTCTGCCAATACACTTCCCTTGATTGCTTTTTGAGTCGTGTACTGGATGTCATATTCTTTCAAGATCATTTGCCATCTTGTTATTCTTCCGGACAAGGCAGGCTTTTCGAAGATGTACTTTATTGGATCCATTTTTGAAATCAAGAGAGTAGTGTGAGTCAACATATACTGTCTCAGCCGGCGAGCAGCCCATACCAAAGCGCAGCAAGTTTTCTCGAGCAGTGAGTATCGGGTCTCACAGTCGGTAAACGTTTTGCTAAGGTAATAAATAGCATGCTCTTTTCGGCCAGACTCGTCATGCTGCCCCAGCACACACCCCATTGAGTTGTCCAGTACTGTCAAGTATAAGATCAGAGGTCTCCCTTCAACCGGGGGCATAAGAATGGGTGGTTCTTGGAGATACTCTTTAATTCTTTCGAAAGTGGCCTGACATTCATTGTTCCAACGTACTACTTGATCTTTCTTCAGTAGCTTGAAGATTGGTTCACAGGTAGCAGTTAAGTGCGAGATGAATCGGGTAATGTAGTTCAACCATCCTAGGAAGCCTCTGACTTCTTTATCTGTCTTGGGAGTTGGCATCTCTTGTATGGCTTTCACCTTGGCAGGGTCCACTTGAATACCTTTATCACTCACGATGAAGCCTAGCAGTTTTCCAGATCTCACCCCAAAGGTGCACTTGTTCGGGTTCAACCTCAGCTTGTACAACTTCAGACGGTCAAACAGCTTCTGTAGATGGTTAAGGTGTTCCTCCTCAGTTTTGGACCTTGCAATCATATCATCGACGTAGACTTCGATCTCATGATGGATCATGTCATGAAACAGAGCAACCATGGCACGTTGGTAGGTTGCCCCAACATTTTTCAACCCAAAAGGCATGACCTTGTAACAAAAGGTGCCCCACTGAGTAACAAAAGTGGTCTTCTCCATGTCTTCAGGAGCCATCTTTATCTGATTATATCCTGAGAACCCATCCATGAAGGAGAATACCTTATGCTGAGCAGTGTTGTCAACCAGAACGTCGATATGAGGTAGAGGGAAGTCATCCTTAGGGCTCGCCCTGTTCAAATCCCTGTAGTCAACACACATTCGGACCTTACCATCCTTCTTCGGCACTGGAACCACGTTGGCAACCCACTGAGGGTAAGAAGTCACTGCTAGAAACCTGGTATCAAATTGTTTCATAACCTCAGCTTTGATTTTCTCGGACATCTCTGGACGCATACGGCGGACCTTTTGTTTTACTGGAGGACAGTCTTCCTTGGTAGGCAAGTGATGGACCACAATGTCGGTATCCAACCCAGGCATGTCTTCGTAAGACCAGGCAAAGATTTCCACATAGTCACGCAGCATCTGAATCAACCGTTGTTTCACACTGAGCTCTAGATTGGCACCAATCTTGACTTCCTTTCTGTCTGTCTCAGTACCCAGATTTACCGTTTCCACTGGCTCTTCATGTGGCTGAATGGTCCTCTCTTCCTGGAGTAATAGTCTTGCAAGCTCACCAGGCACTTCACAATCATCTTCACCTTCATCTTCGGCTAAGTTGATCGGATTTTCGAAGTCATAACTGGCAGTAGCAGAGTCGTTACCAGTGGGATCTAGAGTGGATTGGAACCTGTATAAGTGAGTGTGTGTAAATATAGCTGTTTTGAAATATATAAAGAAAGAAAGGGAGCGCAAGATTTGAAATGTAAAAAACGTCCAATGCTTTTATTCATGATATATGAAAGTGACAAATAACAAGCCCTCACAAATGAAACCACGGTGCCCCGGGTAGGACACCGGGCCATAGAGTTCCAAATTATTGTTCGTTACAAATTTAAAACAAAGGAGTTCATTACTGAGTGACAAAAGTAATAGGTACGGAGTCTTTTGCAGTCCAGTTGTTCAGTCCATCACCGGTCGTTGGATTGATCCAACTGTCGAATTCAGACTCCTCCACATCGTCATCATCCCCAATAGCATTTACTCCATGGTTGGGCATGGGAGCTGTCACCATATTAGGCTTCTCGGGCGCCTCAAACTGTACCTCTTTAGCATCAATAAGGTCTTGAACCTTATTCCTCAGAGCCCAACAATCATCTGTGTTATGCCCCGGGCTGTCAGAGTGATAAGCGCAACAGGCGTTGGGGTTGTACTTTGGAGAGGTTGTGTTCACCACCTTCAGAGCTTCTTTGATAGTTACCAGATTGGTTGACAGCAGTTGCGGCAATATCTGAGAGAGGGTCATACTGAGCCGAGTGTACTTCCTTTTGGGTCTCTCACCCCTTGGCTGGTTGTATTGCTGAGGAGCAGCAGCAGGCTTTGAAATTACCACTGCGTTGACAGCTTGGCGGCATTCCGGTTTATTCTGTCTCCTTGGACCATAAACAACACTAGCTTCCTTCTTGAAAGGCTTCTTTTCAGTACTCGAGGAGGCACCTTTCTGTATCTTCCCCGATTTGATACCAGCTTCGATCCTCTCACCAGTCAGGATCAGGTCTGTAAACCCTGCAGAGGAATTACCAATCAGATGGTTGAAGAATGGACCAGACAGGGTCCCCAAGAACATGTCTACGAGTTCACGGTCAGTCAACGGTGGTTGCACCCTGCCAGCCAGGTCTCTCCACTTCTGCGCGTACTCCTTAAAACCTTCACCCGTTCCTAGTGACATACCCTGGAGTTGGGTACACGTAGGAGCGAGGTCGGAATTGTACTGATACTGCTTATAAAAAGCCGTAGCCAAGTCCTCCCAGTTACGAATGTTGGTCCCATCCAGCTGATAGAACCATTCGAGGTGAGTCCCTGAAAGACTCTCCTGGAAGAAATGGATCCATAAGTTCTTGTCTGCAGTGTAAGGCTGGATCTTCCTTATGTAAGAACGGAGGTGCAGCTTAGGACAGGAAGCCCCTCCGTACTTCACAAAGGCAGGTGCCTTGAACTTGTGTGGGATCACCACCCTAGAAGAAATAATCCTAAGTCTCCAAAATCCAACCCAGGCACACATTGAATCTCTATAGCATTTAACCGGTCCTCTAGCTGTTTGTACCTGTCCTCAGCAGGAGGGTACTGTTCATCATTGAAATTTGTCTCGGTGTCAGAGACCACGGGACTAGGAACCCCTCCCTCTTGGTGACTGCCTTCCCCAACAGATGGAGTAGTTAGCTCAACTTCATTCTGCAGTGTATTCCCAAGTTTGCGTCCAGTGTTGAACAACACAGTCCTCTTCTTCTTCTTCTTCTTCTTCAGGAGCAAAGCCTTCAACTCCTGTTGTCCTTGGGCTAAGCTCATGACCAGTTCTTGAAACTGGGCGTTCTGGGCCTGGCGGGCCTTGATAGCTTGTTCGGTAGTAGGTTCAGGATTCATGATGATTGAGTGAGTGCTGAAATAAATAACGAAGAAGATTAAGCAACCTGTAGAAAAATGGGTACCTGTTATGCACATGATGCATGATATGCTATTTATGCAATGCATTCGAGGGTTCGAAAGTTCAAATTCGTTGTAGACAAAAAGGAACACACGTCATATTAAGAAATAATCTGTTCGGTACATCAGGGCCTCATGGGCAAAACATTACAAAATAATTAATCCCAAAAGACACTGCGCATCCTCTTTGGAGCGATGTAGGTGTTGAGAGTCTTTTCCTCGTGCAGTAGGCGGGTGAGCTCCATGACCTTCTTCTCACTGGCATGTAGACTGGCTTCAAGAGAATTCCGTTCTTCCTTGAGTTGGATCCAGCTCTTTTGCATTTCTTCCCAAAATGTTGGCATGTCAGGATGTTGAATGGTGTAGGGCACCTCTCCTTCCACAACTGGCTCTTTGATCACAGGAAGAACATGAGGATATGGCATCACCAGCTTCTGGGAGCGGGCTGGTACCCACTTGAGATAAGGTTCAAGGGGGATGGAGTTCTTGTGCCCCAGTGTCTTGCTGTCTACCATGTTGGGCATCCTCCAAGCTCTGATGAATCTCTGGCGAAGTCCTTGTGCATCGTTGTCGAAGTCAAAAACTATGTCAGGAATCAACATGTCATGAGGGCCGACCCTCCGAGCATATCCAAACTGCCTCAAAGCCAGGCACGGGTTGTAAGTAATACCCCCTCTGATTCCAAGTAAAGGAACATTAGGATACTCTCCGCAACGATCAATGATAGTGACATTTTCTATGGACCAAGAACACCAATGTATATCAGCATGTGTAAGAGTCATCAATCGTTGTGACCATCTCAAACCCCGCTCGTTCTTCAAAACTGATTGTGGAAGGTGCGAAATAAACCACCTTGCCAGGAGAGGAGTGCAGCACATGAGAACACCTCTTTTTCTCATGGTTCGAGTGTAACATGAGTGGTGGATGTCCCCAAGCAATGTAGGTATGGGATTCCTGGACATGAAGATCTTGACAGCATTGATATCTATAAGCTGATCTGGATTCGGGAACAATACCAACCCATAGACTAGGAGTGCCACAACTTCTTCAAATGCTTGTAGGTCAAGGGAATTCCAACATTCTTGGGCCTTCTCAAATAGGAACTTTGCCAAGAATCCTTTGATACCACTTCTGATTTCCTAGTGTCCCTTGATGTCAGATGGTTGTAGGCATAATGCTTTAGCAACCTCTTCAAGTTTTGGTTCCCTTTCTGTACCGTTGTAGGGTAGTTGACTGAGAATGGGAATCTTCAGAAGCTGGGAAAACTCTTCCAAGGTAGGCACCAATTGATAATCCGGGAAAGTAAAGCAGTGGTGCAAAGGGTCAAAGAACTGGAAGAGAACTTTCACCATATCTTCTTCAATGTTGGTGTTGACCAAGCTGATGAGTCTACCATGTCTTTCACTGAAGGAAGAGTTCTCGGGAATCCTGGATGCAAGCTCCTTACGCTGAGGAGGAACCCTTACAAGGTTGATCTGAATTGTCTTTCTGCGGATAGTTTCCATGTCATACAAAACAAGAACAAAGATGAAGATTCGAACCCTTGAAGTGGTTAGTGGATGCATATGATGCTGTATGATGTTATGATGTTATGATAAGGACACACCACAAGTATTCACAAACAGCAAACATGATAAGGCACACAAGTCACACTAGACAACCCTTAGAGTTTAGGCCAGCTTGAAGTTTGGGGTACTACCCTCTTGAAGTTGGTGGGCTCAAAAACCCGTCCTATCAAAAGTAACCGGGTTCTAAGGAGCTCAATATCACAGGGTTGCTTTCTATGTTCATTGTTTTGATTTAGCCACTGAACTGACGATCAAAATATTCCAAGAAAACAACCCTCAATGAGTGTAGTATCGAGTATCAACCAACTTCGGACTGCACCAAAGTCAGTCATCTCACTACCCCTAAAGAGGCCAGGATGGTCAAGTAAGGTTCCTAAGGTCAGTTGATGCTTCACGACACCACGCGGCGGCCCCGTACTCTCCTTGACTTGACTAAAGGGTTACCGGTACTCACCAAAGTGCCACATCAACGTAGCAAACTGCTTTAACCGTGTCGGTATACCCCGCACAGTTCCCTCACAGTTTGTTGCTACTTTCTAAAAGGTATCCCCCAGATCCGGGTTAGGATCTATGAAACTCCCAAAGCAGGCCCACAATATTAAATCAAGCAAATCAAGCAATTGAAAACATGATGATGAACTATTCCTAAGGTACACCTCACTTTTATAATCCCCAGCAGAGTCGCCAGTTCTGTGATCGGTGGAAATAGAACTGACTGTTTTTAAGCTGGTTTCGCGAAATGTCGCGGTAAGCAAGAGTCGCCACCGTCTTTTATGTTCTCCAACATGGAAAGGACAAAAGCACAACAAAATTCCTTATTCAAGATGTTTCTCGGTTCGGGAGGTAGATTTATAGAAAGGGAAGGTGTTAGCACCCTTTCTATCCATGGTTATCCATGGGCTCTTAGGTACTTGCTCTTATGTTTTCAAAATTTGTTTGCTTTTCAAATGTGTGTGGGTTTTGAAAAAAAAGTTTCGTTTGAAAAATTTCTAAGTAACTCTTGTATCTGTCCTCAAGAGTGTATGAAAAATTTGTTTGAAAACTTTTGAAAGTGTCAGTGTGAAAAGTTGTTTTTTGTTTGTTTTGAAAAGAGCAAGTACTTGAGAGAAATCTACCTACTCTAAGGAATTAAGCTGTGTAAGAGTCCTTTAGATAGTGCTATCCCACCATTGAGAGGTAGGTAGCACCATCATTGGAGGTGTTCGGGTCAATTCGATTATCGGGACAGTGTGGTCACCGAAGCAATGGTAGGACACCTTAGAAGTAACCCTAATGTCCTAGATCCTTTTATCCGAGGCAACCGTTTCGAGGCAACTGGATCTTTAGACAGAAGGGCGACCTCTAAGATACCCTATACTTGATTACCACGTTCGAGGAAACCAGTGAGGCGTACCCTAGGAGTGGCATGTGCTTTGTGTGTTGTGTTTCAGTTAAGGTTATCTTGTACCTGTTATTTGTGAGCTACGGATTAATTTTATTTTTCATACATTCTTTCATGCATTTTTTAACAGTTAGGAGTGCGGAAAGTAAATTGCAGAAATGTAAATCTAGCTATTACAAGGCGCGGGTCTATACATCGCCAAAAAACAAAAACCCGTTTTGGAAAATAAAGTGCGAGAATTTAAATAAGGCGATAAAGTCCTAATTAACTATTACATACTCTGTATAGATACATAAATATAATCAAGATAAATAAATACGCGCGAATAGAAATTGAATCGGGAACGTCCTAGGATTTTGACCCTTTTTTAGAATTAAATTAAACATTAAACCTAATTAACTAATTAATTATTTAATTAAAGAAAAAAATGTTTTTGTATTTTTTATTTTTTTAATGAAATAAAATAAAAAAAAGGAAATTAAAAGTTGAAAGTGAAAGACCTAATTCTAAATTAATTTTACTTATTTAAAAAAATGTTAAAATTGTCCTAATTACACAACTAATTAATTAATGTTAGAATTTATTTACAAAATAAGTTAATAAATAATAAAATGTTTTTTTTTTGGTTTTCTGAATTTCATGGGAAAAATTAGTTATGTTAATTAATTAAATAATACTAATAATAATTACTAAAGAAAATAAAAAGAAAAGGAAAATAGAAAAAGAAATAGAAACCAATGGGGGTGTTGAAGGCCCAATGTGGAGGTTTGAAGAAGCAAATTGGCCCAATAATGATTAGGCCTGCTTTGACTTTGGAATTGCCTGCAGCATGGGTTGACCAGGAGCATGGTGCTCCTCATCTTTTGGCCTTTGGATCTGTGGGACTGGCCACTTGGCGCCTGGGATCTGGACATGCATGGTGGTCCTGCTTTTGAGAATCTGCACGTGAACATGTAAAGAAAAATAACATGGAAATTATGGGGGACCTGGGATTCGAACCCAGGTCCCAAGGGACTATGCACATGCGCCTTGGCCAGTTGAGCTGTCTTGTTTAATTGAAACAATGAGAATAAACAAATAATATATTAATGAACCAAATAATGCCCTAAAAACAAAACAAATAAACGCGCGTTATTTGAATAGGCCAATCACATGCTTCCACGTATTTCGTCTTCCTCCTTTTTCCTGTAAAAAAAAAAACAATTAGCGGGGGTTTTTAACCCCCACAAAATGAAATGACAAAAAATAACGAATAGAGCTACGCTCTATATAAATTGGGCGCTTGGGTTGGGATTGGTTCGTCTTGATTTCCTGAGTTCAACCATGTGCGTGAGATAGTCCAATTTTGCCTGAGCAGCAAAGCCCTAATTCCCAAACTTATAAACCCTAAAAGTTGTTAATGGCAAATCACAATCATGTACATGATAATCCAATTAATTGATATGAATAGCTTTGTATGGTTGCAAACAATATAAAACAAGCTTTAAATCACACCAAATGTTCATGAATTGGGAGTTTCGATTTTGAAAAATATGGACAAACCGTGATCTTGTTTGGCGTGATTTCTCAAGCTTCAGCCCTTGATTTTGATTCCAAAAGACTCCTGAGAGTTCCAGCAACGTGTTAGAAATGAAAAAAGGCTTGGAATTACGTTGGAAGGTGGATTTCAGTTTTGAATTTTTTTGAGTTTTTTTGGAATTTGGTTTGGCCGTTTGTGCAGTGTTCAGGTCGTGAATTAGGTATGCAAGGCTTGCTTATGTATGTCTCAATGAATTTAGGTCACATTATGAGCTAATGATCCCTTGCAATGATGTTTTGAGATTCTTCATAACCACCATTAAAGGACTTTCCAAGTTTGTTCAAATTTTGAATTTTTATGCATAAATGAGCTTGGCACGAATTTGGTAGGTGGAATATGACACATGAAAGCCATTCAAACCTCAAGATACCATTCCTTTAATTTTTTTGATTTTATTTGAATTATTATGGATTAAAATGAATTAAATCCACAAAAATTAAATAAAAATGAAAAAATAAATGTTTGGTCTTGAAATTAATCATGGGACACGTGGGTGGCATGACAAGGCTGAATCAAGTGGAAGAAAGTGGGCCCTTTTGTCAAAAAATGAAGTTTCAAGGATAGTTGACTTTTGCCATTTCACAAAAATTTCCCAACTCCTCCAATGCATATCTTGCTCAATTTTGATCATATGAACATGTTCTTGGACATTTTGGAAAGGTCTTAAAGTCCTATAACCAATGCCTTTGGTCCCATGTCATTTTGATTTACCAATCTCAAGTTATGGTCTTTGACTTAAAATGCCTTTTTGTTGACTTTTGAAAATGACCTATAATGTTGAAATTGATAACTTTTTGTGAGAGCATTTCTTGGACTTGGAATGTGAAGATGAGTTGTAGGAAATGTACTCCCCTTCAAAATGAGCATTGGATGGGATTTTTCTGATGAACCATGAAAACGTTATGCCTTGGTCAAGTTACAGTTGACTTTTCAGCTATCCAAAAATAGAAACTTTTGACACCTTGATGATTTTTGAGCCATGCTTGTGGAATCATGATCAAGACTTGATCAAATGATGATTGTGGCTTCAAAATAAGATGTTGACCAAAATTTTTGACTTTTGACTGCCAAATGACCATTTTGCCCCTGTAGTTGATTGTGAAGCAATTAGGGCTTTTGACTGTGCAACTTGATGCTGTGAGCCTTGCAACTTAACATGTAGATGCTTGACAATGTGTATGGGCATATGTGACTTGATTGAGCCCTTGAAAACCTCAACTTCCTTGCAAGAACCAAAACCCTAATTTTGACTGGTTTAGGAGGATGGTTGAACTGTGCAACCCTTGAGTAGACTTGAGCAAATTGAGATGATGCTTGTCAAAACTTTGAAGAATATGGGAGGGCAAATTTTGGGGTACAACAGAACTATATGAAAAATTGTCATGAAGTTAAGTCAAAATCCTGCATAAACTAGGGCAAAATTTTTCACTAAGTGTTTAGTTTCAAGACCATGACTTCATGGGTTAATAACTTGAGATCCAAGCATTTATAGGAGAAGTTGTGTAAATAAATGTTTTAGATATCATGGATATCTACAACTTTCATGTTGAAAGTTTCTTTTGAATCATCTTGCATCATGGTGACAAATTGGCTCAAAGTTGTGAAAAAATATGAAGTTTTCAACATTTAGAAAAATTTCTAAGTTTGAAAACTTTGAATTTTCAAAATGAAATCTTGACTTTTTGATTTCTTGATGAACAAGTTTAATATTTTAACATGTTTTGATGAATTGTGATCTTTGACACTTGATTTTGACCAAAAATTCAAAGTTTGACTTTTCAATGTACAGTTGACTTTTGATTAGTTGATTGAAAATCAACTATCAATCAATTGATCTTGAGGGATGTTTTAAATCACGCAATTAGGTCAAAATGATGCAATTGAGTTCTTGAGATCATGCCTCAAACCAGTTAACCATTTGCTAGGTCAAAAATCAGAAATTTCCCTTTCACAGTCAAAACCCTAATTTTGACCATTTTGCCCTTTTGGTGACCTGATCAAATTTCTTGAGGAATTATGGTACAAACTTGATAAAATGACATATATGAGTTCACAATGTTTACATGGATAAAAAATTATGAAGTTTGATTGTAAATTGGCCATAGTTGACTTTTTCTCCAATACAGTTGATTTTTAGGTCAACTGCTCAATTGACTGAGCAAAAATGTGATCCAAGGCTTGAAACTTGACATGAGTAATCTTGGGGGTACATAATGATCCATGAAAGTCATATGAGGCATTGAAAGTTAAATTATCCTTGTGCAATCTCAAACCCTAATTTCAGTCATTAGTGCTTAAGGAGGTGTCTTGAGCTGATCAATCCTTGTGCAGTCTTGAACCAAAGGAGATCTTGTGAGAAAATATTTGATAAATGAGAGGGAAAATTTTGGGGTACAACACCCTTTTTGATGTGGGCGCCGTGGTACAGTAACCATGGAGAGCAAATGGTAACATCTCATGCCAGTCCTTGTAGGTTACTGTTATTTTTTGTATGATCTTCTTGATGTTCTTATTTGCGGCTTCGACAACACCATTCATATTTGGCTGGTAAGGAGAAGAATTATGGTGCTGGATTTTGAATTGCACGCATAGTGCAGTGATCATAGTATTGTTGAGATTCATACCTATTTCTGTGATGATTCTCTCTAGGATACCGTACCGACATATGAGATTCTGTTTGATGAACCGAGCCACAACATTCTTGGTAACAGAAGAGAAAGAAGCTGCCTCAACCCACTTTGTGAAATAGTCAATGGCAACTAAGATGAAACTATGTCCATTAGAAGCTGTAGGCTTGACTTCTCCAATCATGTCGATGCCCCACATTATGAATGGCCAGGGAGCAGTCAAGACGTTTAGAGGCCCTGGAGGTATATGCACTTTGTCAGCGTAAATTTGACACTTGTGACAGGTTCGTGAATGCTGATAGCAATATGCTTCCATGGTAGACCAGTAGTACCCCTTCCGTAGGATCTTTTTAGCCATCGTGCGCCCACTAGAATGGGTGCCAAAAGTGCCTTCATGTAGATCAGTCATGATCTTTTCTGCCCCAGCCTTGTCTATGCAACGAAGCAAAACATAGTCGTGGTTGCGCTTGTAGATAATGCCATTACTAAGGAAAAAATTAGCAGAGAATCTTATCAAGAACTTCTTATCATTGACTGAAGCTCCCTCCAGATACTCTTAGGCCTCGAGATACCTCTTAACTTCATGGAACCAAGGCTTGTCCACTATCTCTTTAGTATCGATCTCGTGACAATAAGTTGGTTCATCCATCCACTCAATGGTGATATGGGGAGCCTCGTTACCCCACTTGAGTTTAAACATGGATGACATAGTGGCTCGCGTCCGATAGTTGATTTTCCTCTCGTGAAAAATGCTCAAAGGTAATTTCCTAGAAATGTGTGATTAATGTCAACACATGTTCTTTGTAGGGCATGAGGTTAGGGTGCTTCGTGTCCTATTTTCCTTTGATTTGACTGATGACTAAGGTTGAATCTCCAAATACACTTAAGGATTTGATTCCCAAATCTATGGCAGCTTGGAGACCAAAAATACACGCTTCATATTCTGCCATGTTATTGGTACAATTGAAACAAAGTCTTAAGTGAAGGGAGTATGACATCCTACAGGGGATATGATTACAGCACCTATGCCATTGCTGAGTGCATTGGAGTATCCGTCAAAAACCAAGGTCCATCGGGATCCTTGTTTAGGTCCGTCATATGGTCTGAGTTCTTCACAATTGTTTACCATCATGATGTCTTCATCTAGGAACTCAAATTTCATGGACTGATAGTCATCCACAACTTGATGAGCAAGGTGATCGGCTAGTACACTGCCCTTTATTTCTTTTTGGGTAGTGTACTGAATGTCGTATTCAGTCAGGATCATCTTCCATCTTGCTATTCTCCCAGAGAGGGAAGGCTTCTCGAACATGTATTTAATTGGATCCATCTTGGATATCAATAAGGTAGTATGGGTTAACATATACTGTCTTAGCTGGCGAGTAACCCATACCAGAATGCAGCAAGTTTTCTCGAGAAGTGAATATCTTGTTTCACAGTCGGTAAACTTTTTTCTCAGGTAATATATAACATTCTCTTTTCGGCCAGACTCGTCATGTTTCCCCATCACACACCCCATTGAATTTTCTAAGACAGTTAGATACATTATTAAAGGTCTTCCCACGACTGGCGACATCAAAACAAGAGGCTCTTGAAGGTACTCCTTGATCTTGTCGAAGGCAGCTTGGCATTTATCATTCCATTTGACTACTTGATCTTTCTTCAGGAATTTGAATATTGGTTCACAAGTAGCGGTTAGGTGAGAATCCTCTGACTTCCTTCTCGGTGCGAGGAGTAGGCATTTCTTGTATTGCTTTCACCTTGGCAGGGTCCACTTTGATACCTTTACCGCTAACGATGAAGCCTAGGAGTTTACCGGACCTCACCCCAAATGTGCATTTATTCGGGTTCAACCTTAGCTTGTATTTCTTTAGCCTTTCAAATAGTTTCTGCAAATGGCTAAGATGTTCCTCTTCAGTTTGAGATCTGGCTATCATGTCATCCACGTAGACCTCTATTTCATGATGGATCATGTCGTGAAATAGAGCTACCATGGCGCACTGATAAGTTGCCCCAGCGTTCTTCAACCCGAATGGCATAACCATGTAACAGAATGTGCCCCACTGTGTGATGAAGGTCATTTTATCCATGTCCTCAGGTGCCATTTTGATTTGATTGTAGCCTGAGAAACCATCCATAGATGAGAACACTTTATGCTGTGCGGTATTTTCAATTAAAATATCGATATGGGGAAGTGGGAAATCATCCTTAGGGCTTTCCCTATTCAAATCTCGATAATCCACACACATGCGTACTTTGCCGTCCTTTTTTGGCACTAGAACAACATTGGCGACCCATTGTCGATAAGAGGTGATGGCTAAGAATCTGGCGTTGAATTGTTTCATGACTTCAGTCTTGATATTTTCTGACATGTCTGGCCGCATGCGACGGACTTTCTGTTTTACCATAGGATAGTCTTCTTTTGTCGGTAGACGATGGACCACGATATTAGCGTCAAGTCTTGGCATGTCTTCGTACGACCAGGCAAAGACCTCAACATATTCGTGTAGTAACTGAGTTAAGCGTTTCTTGACACTAGGTTCCAGATTGGCTCCTACCTTGACTTCTTTCTTATCCTCTTCGGTACCTAAGTCAATTGTGTCAACCTTTTCTTCGTGGGGCTGTATGGTCCTTTCTTCCTGTTGTAGTAACTTGGCTAGTTCCCCTGGAATTTCACAATCTTCCTCATCTTCGTCTTCGGCTTGGTAGATTATATTTTCAAAGTCATAATAGGCCATAGAAGAACCGTTACCCATGGGATCCTGAGTGGATGTAGATCTGCATTTTGATATGTGAGTGTGTGTAAGAGCATAGCTATCTTTGAAAAAAAATAAGAATGTAGAAAAAGAAAGACAAAGAGCAAAAAGTTTTCATGCAAAAACGTCTATGATTCATTGATGACATATGAAAATGAAGTAACAACCCTTACAAATGGACCGTTGTGCCTCGGGTAAGACACAAGGTTTTAAAAGTCTGAATTGTTTAATTATTACAAGTCCGACAAAAATTTAAAGACAATTACTGTTGGATAAAAGTAATTGGGACAAAATCTTTGGATTCCCAGTTGGTGAGTCCTCCGTTGATAGTTGGGAAAGGCCATTCCTCCATGCCGCAGCTGTCATCACTATCCTCCACTGTGTTGAGTCCATGGTTACTGATCTTCAAGGGTGGTCCCCCAGCACGAGCACGACGGACAAATTTTTGGGCTCCTGAAGTGAAAACCAAACCAAAATTTTCAGAGTTGTAATGGATATCTGGGAGTTGGCCCCAAATAGTACACCAACTTTCTTCTACTACTGCCTTGGCATCTTTCAGTGAAGGCATCTTTAGCAGAGGTCTTGTAATATTTGGGACTTGGGAAACAATCTTGGTTTCTGCCACTATTTGTGGGACTTCCTCGAAATGTTGACACAAAGTTTCAATGAATTCACCATCCATTTCTACGTATCTGAAGGAATTCAAGTGACTGACCGTATATTCCTCCTCTCCATGGACAATAATGATTTTTCCTTGGTTAGGTATTTCAGCATCTGATGTAATGTAGAGGTGACAGCACCAGGGTCCTGAATCCATGGCCGGCCCAATAAACAGGAATAGGAAGGGCGAATGTCCATCATGTAGAAAGTTGAATCAAAGGTTTGAGTTCCAACTTTTATGGGGATGTCCACCTCCCCATGTACCATTCTTTTTGAACCGTCGAAGGCCCTTACCACTATGTTGCTGGGTTTTAAGGTCAGACCTTCACAGCCTAGTCTATCTAGAGCTTTATTAGGTAGCACATTCAAAGATGAACGAGTACCAACCAGGATATGGGACAAAGTTGTACCCCTACATTTGACAGAGACATGTAACGCCTCATTGTGTTTCCTCCCTCTATGTGTAAGATCAACATTAGAAAAGCCTAAACCGTTATCAGCAATCAAACTGGACACACAATATTGGAATTGGTCAGCAGAGGTTTCTTGTGGCACACATGGGTAGTTTTAAGAAATTTCACCAAGGCCTTCGCATGAGCCTCGGAGCACAACAATAAAGCTAGCATAGAAATCTTTGACGGAGTATGCCCTAGCTGTTCGACTACATTGTAGTTGCTTCTTTTTATAATTTGAAAAAATTCTTCCATATCATTTTTGGAGGCTTCTGGGATAGATAATGATTGCACCTTCATCCGGACAGGCTCAACCAAAATACCCTTTCCCCGAGTCTTAGTCGACTCGGTGATAGGGGTATCAGCAGGGGTAACCACGAGAATTGTAGTAGTAGTGTCAACAGGAACAAAAGTAGTGATGATCACAGGACCGATAACAGTTTTCAGAGGAGCAATCTCAGGGGAGAATACTCTTCCACTTCGGGTTATCTTGCTGGTTCCCGTAATGTTGCCGATGTCGGGGTCAACCTTCTCAAAAATCATGTCTTCAACAACCAACCAATCCTGCTTGACACCGTGATAGTAGACGTCACCCCCATAGTTCCAGGGCACAGTTTTATCTAAGGAGTACGGGGTCGGCCCTGGCATAGTAATTATTAGTGGAGTCACCTTAGGAACAGATGTAATCCTAACGGGTCTTTTAGTGGAGACCCTGGAAGGATTGGAAGAAATGGTTACTATTGAAACATCTTTGTAAGAAATGGTGGGAATGGGAGTCTTCTCAATCAAAATCTCTTTGCCATCCATTAGGCGCTGGACACCTGCTTTTAATAAGTGATAACCAGTTGGTAGGGATAAACAGAAGTGGCAGCCTTCACCACAACCCGGAAATAAACCAGCCTTCAACAGGTTCCCCTTGACAGTCAGGAGAGAAGTAACAAGTTCATCAACAATAGTAATAAACACACCATCTTCAACAATGTTAACATCATGGCCATGCTTAGGCATAAGAGAGGTGATAATATTTGGGATCTCAGGAGCATCAAATTTAATTTCTTTTGCCTCAAGAAGGTCTTGCACCTTGTTTTTCAAAGCCCAACAGTTGTTGGTATCATGGCCTGGACTTTCTGAATGGTAAGCACAACGAGCATTAGGGTTGTAATGAGGAGAGACGGTGTTGGAATTCCTCGGGTCTTCCTTCAAAGTTACCAGATTAGATCTCAATAAATGTGGCAAGACTTGAGACAACATCATATTTATCCGGGTAAACTGTCTTACCTGTCTTTTTGTTCTAGGCTAGTTGCTCCTTTGTTGAGTAGGTGCATGCTTAGGGATTATGACAACTCCTACCGTTGGACGATGTTTAGTTCTGTCCTGAATCCTTTGAGGGTATACAACACCAACTTCTTTCTTCCCAATAAATGGTTTTCTCACGGCACTAGAGGATGCATTCTTTTGGATCTTCCCACTCTTAATCCCAGCTTCCACTCTTTCCCCGGTCAAGATTAATTCAGTGAAGCCGGCTGAGGAGCTTCCAAATAGATGATTAAAGAAAGGACCGGACAGGGTATCCAGAAACATGTCTACTAGCTCTCTGTCAGATAGGGGATGCTAGAATCTTCCTGCTAAGTCCCTCCACTTATGAGCGTAGTCTTTGAAACCCTCGTTCGAACTCATAGTCAGACTTTGGAGTTGAGTACGGGTGGGAGCAAGGTCTGCGTTGTACTGATACTATTTATAAAAAGCTGCGGCTAGGTCTTCCCAATTATGAACATTGGCCCTCTCCAGCTGATAGAACCAATCTAGCTGAGTTTCAGATAGACTATCCTGAAAGAAGTGGACCCACAAATCTTTGTCAGTAGTGTGAGGCTGTATCTTCCTCACATAAGATCAGAGGTGCATCTTGGGACACGAAACCCCATCGTGCTTAGAAAACACTGGTGCCTTGAACTTTGGTGTAATAAAAATCCCATACACCAAACCCAGCTCTTCAAAGTCCAGCCTGAACACTTTCTGAATCTCCATTGCACTTAGACGTTCTTCTAGATGTTTGTATCTGTCCTCAGCCGGAGGATACTGCTCTTCAGAGTAATCATCGTCTTCTTCCTCTTTAGATTCTGGATGGGAAATTACTTCCTTGTTTTTCCCTTCTTGATTATCCTTTTCACCTGATGATGTTGTGAAGTCTAGGGTCCGTCAGGCTGGCCCTGGGAACCTTCTTCCTAGATTCAAAACACCGGTTGATTTCTTTGCTTTCTTCTTCTTTTCTTCGATCAACAAAGTTTTCAAATCCTTTTGTCCTTTTGCCAAAGTCAATAACATTTGTTGAAACTGAGCATTCTGCGCCTGGAGATCTGTTACCATCTGTTCCATGTCCATCTTACTGAAATAAACAATAGAAAGATGAGGAGACTTGTTGTAAGAAGCCTGCTTATGTTATGATGAATGAAGATGCATATGAAATGATTTCAAGGAAATTAGAGATTTAAATTTTCTTTAGACAGAAAAGGAACACACGTTATATTAATAAATCAAAGTTTGAGTACATCATGCCTCTTTGGGGCTTACAAAGAAATACCAAAACTCTAAGATAAAAAAGTTTAACGCATCCTCTTTGGTGCGATATAGGCGTTCAGACTCCACTCCTCATGAAGATGCTTGGTGAGTTCCAGAACCTTCTACTCGCTGACGTAGAATTGGGTCTCGAAAGTGTCTCGCTCCCCTTTAAGTTGTATCCAATCCCTTTACAAGTCTTCGAGAGAGGTGGGCATGTCATGATGCAGGATAGTGTATGTGACATCTCCTTCCACAACATGCTCTATGATAACCGGGAGAATGGAGGTGTAAGGAATCATAAGACTTTGAGCACGAGCTCGTACCCATTTGAGATAAAGCTCAAGAGGGATGGAATTATTATGCCCCAACGTCTTTCTATCTACCTTTTTCAACATCCTCCAAGCTCGGATAAACCTCTGGCGGTGACCTTGATCGTCATTCTCGTAGTCAAATACCAACCCTTGAATAAGCATCTCTTGCGGACCATCCCTTCGGGCATAACCAAACTGTCTTAAGGCTAAGCAGGGGTTGTAGGTGATACCTCCTCTAATGCCAAGTAAGGGGATATTAGAGAATTCTCTACAACAGTCAACAATAGTAACATTCTCTACAGATCGGGAACACCAATGAATGTCTGAATGTCTGAGCGTTATCAACCTATGTGACCACCTTGAACTTTGCTCGTTCTTCAATACAAATTGTGGAAGATGAGAAATAAGCCATCTTTCCAAGAGAGGAGTACAACACATGAGAATATCCATTTTCCTCATAGTGCTAGTGTGAAAAGAATGTAGGATGTCTCCTAAAAAAGTAGGCACCGTGTTACGAGACATGAAGATTTTGACGGTGTTTACATCTATGAGTTGGTCAGGATTTGGAAACAAAACCATCCCATAGATGAGGGGAGCCACAATTTCCTCAAAAGCTTGAAAGTCCAAGGAGTTCCAATAGTTTTGAGCTTTCTCAAACAAGAACTTGGCTAAGAAACCATTGACACCACTCCTTGTTTCCCAATTAGTTGTGACATAAGATGGTTGCAAGTGTAGGGTTTGAGCAATCTCTTCTGGTTTTGGATCTCTTTCCATACTGTTGAAGGGTAGTTGACTGAGAATGAGAATTCTCAAGAGTTGGGAGAATTCTTCCAAAGTTGGCACAAGTTGATAATCGAGAAATGTGAAGCAATGGTGTAGAGGATCAAAGAACTGGAAGAGCACCTTCATCATGTCCTCATCAGTGTTGGAGGTAAACAAGTTTAGGAGGCGACCATGTCTTTCGGTAAATGGAGAATTTTCGGGAACCCTTGATGCTAACTCTTTAAGTTGAGGAGGGATCCTTAGAAGATTGACTTGAATGGTTTTCCTGCGAATAGAATCCATGTCCTACAAAACAGAACAAAGATAAATCCCAAAAATCCTTGAAATGGTTAGTGAGTATGAGTCTTATGTTTTGATGTTTATGATGTTATACACAAGTATATATATACAAACAAAACAAACGAGTCCTTAGGTTTAGGCTTGCATGGAGTCTCATAGTTAAGTACCCTCTTGAAGTTTAGTTGGCTCAAACCTGTCCTAGCAATAATAATCGGGTTCTAAGGGAGCTCAATATCACTGGTTTGTTTCCTCGGGCATTGTTTCAGCACAAGCCTCTTTAATGGCGACCAAAATATCCCAAAAAACTAAACCTCAACGAGTATAGTATCGAGTATCTACCAACTTTGGACTGCACCAAAGCCAGTCATCTTACTACGTCCTAATGGCCAAGTTGGTCAAGTTAAGGTTCTAGAAGTTAGTTAGTGCTTCATGACATCACTCAGCGGCCCCGTATTCTCCTTCAATACTTAAGGGCTACCGGTTCCCACAAATATGTCACACTAACATAGCTATTGCTTAGACCATGTCGGTATACCCCACATAATTTCCATAATGTATTGCAACTTACCTATAAGGTATCCCAAATCCGGGTAGAGGATTCAAATCCAAACAAAGAATCAAAATGTAAAGCATACAAGTCAAATAATGAAAGCAAATAAATGTGATCTAGCCCTAAGGTAACCCAACTTTAAAAATTTTGCCCAGCAGAGTCGCCAGTTCTGTAACGCGGTGGGAGAACTGACTTGGTAGTTTTATGTTTGATCGCAAATGTTGCGGTTAGCAAGAGTCGCCACCGAATTTTCTTTTATCCAAAAGGAAAGGCTGAAAAGAACAGGAAAGACCTTTGAGATGATTTCTTGAGTTCGGGGGGGGGGGGGGGGGTAGATTATGAAAAGGGAAGGTATTAGAACCCTTTTCATTCATAGTTATCTACGAGTTTTTAGTTACTTGCTAGATCACTTGTTTTTGTTTGAAAATGTTCTTTGTGTGGTTTTTGAAAGTATTTTGAAAATGCGCCATCGTTTAGGCAAACTTTGTAATGATTCTCGTTCGTAAGAATGTATACAATGTGTTGATCTTTTGACAATGTTTTAAAGTTTGAAAGATGTTTTTGAAAGTGTTGATGTTTGTTTTGAAAATAGCAAGCATGTTTTTGGTTTTGAAATTGAGCAAGAAACTAGGAACAATCTACCTACTCAAAAGTCCTTCATGTTTATTTCCTCTTTCCTTTGACGTTGTTATCTTACCATTGATTTGGTAAGAAACCCTATCTTTGAATGTAAAAGTGACGGGCATGGGTCATCGTATAGCCATGATTAGCAATGTTGTAAGATATCTTAGCATTTTCTTTAAGGGACTAATAGCATTTTTGAAAGGCAACTTTGATAGCGTCATCGAGGGACTATGATCTTGTATTTGCTTGTTTTTACTAAGATACCTCACATGCATAATATGGCCATTTTGTAAGGCAACAAAGTGGATTTACCCTAAGGGTGTATGTGTGCAAGTGTATTGGTTTACATGCTTGATTTGTCTTGATTAGGGTTTTCTAAGCTTTGATTTCATCTTTCCATACAAACTCTGATTTACTAGCATTTGTATATAAAACATTAAATTGCGGAAAATAAAAATACTAAGATATTACATCATTTAGCGGAAGGGGTATACAAATTTACAAATGAAGAATTTGCAAGAAAATTAAATCTAAATAATTATTACAACCATATTGAATATTGTACAAAATTGAGGATAAAAATGCAAGAATGCAAATGAGTAAAGAAACATGATTTTTTATGAAAGGATTTGGTCTTGACCTAATTAAAATAAGATTAAGGAAAATTAAGCAAAATTAACCTAACCTAAATAAGAAAAGAAAATAACTAAAAATAAATTTTTTTAGGGTTTTATTTATGAAAATGTTTTAAATAAATAAAAATAATATGAATATTAATTAATTAAAAGAAACCTAAATTCTAAATTAATTTTGATTACAAGAAAATAATATAATGGTTAAACCTAAACCTAAATATTAATTATTAAGAAAGAAATTAATTTATAAAGAAAATATTTTTGTTCTTTTAGTTTTATAAAACAAAATAAACTAAAATAAATGTGAAAATAATAAATAAAATATTTTTTGGTTTTTTTATTAATAACAAAAAAATTATATTAATAATAATACTACTACTACTAATAATAATAATAATAAAGGAAAAAGAAATAAAATATAATAAGAATAAAAAATAAAAATAAAATTGGGCAAGGGGGTGCTGAAATGAGACAGGGGTCAGTAACTTAGAAAAAAACATGAAGGCCCAATATTTTGGGGCCCAGGCGCTGCAAAAACTAAAAAAAGTGTAAAAAAGTGAAAAAAAATTACAAAAGGCAGCGCGCTGGGTGTTGAACCCACGTCCTCTTGGTTACCAGCGCGCTGCCTTGCCACTGGGGTGTCTATACATCCGTTGATATAACTGAAACAATAAATACATAACAAAAAACAAGTTCCAGAAATGAACTTCATCTTCAACCTCCAGCCATAGTTCCTGTAACTTGCTCATTTCTCAACGAAAATAAAAGATGCAAACATGAAAGTTGCTCCATTTTTCCATATGAATCCAACCATATAAATATCATGAGCTATAAATCAAAGAAGAATGAGAATTTATAAAAGTACTAAGTTCTGACCTAAATATTTTTAGAGATTCAAACCTAAAATTCTCTAAGCTCAATCAATATAAATGAAATCTATGGACATGTACAGTTCAGAATAATGATGTCTACATTTTATCTTCACAAATGCAAGCCTAACCATGCCTAAGTAATGAAATAGAAGTTCAAGAAAAATACCTCAAAACTGGAAATTGAGAAATGTAAATGAGCTTGATTCAAGGTGCTGCAATGATCAGGTTAGCTTCCTCAAATTCCCAGGAAGCTAATGCAATGATTAGCTTGAGCAATGGATGGCTGAAATGGTCTGGAGAAGTCAACTTGCAGAGCTCTGTTTTGGGTTATGGAGGTTGTTGAAGATGGAGTTACAGTTGTGAAACAGGGTCAGGGATGAGTTATATTTTATGTTTAGAAGCTTTTGGAATGGTTTGGAGAGGAAACGTACAAGTAGTTTGAGAGATCATAGTATAAGGCCAGTTTCTGCATAAAAATGGAGTTTGTGTGTAATCTTAGTTTGTGTGAGTTTGAGTGAGTTCAAGGGCTTAAGTATACGTGTGTTTTAATGAAAATAGTGTCTCTATTTATAAGCAAAAGGTTTTGTATGCTACAACAAGTCAGGATTTGAATTTACATGTTTAAGCTCAACATGTGATTTTCTTGACAAAACAAGTTTCCATGCCTTTGTACTTGCTATTGTAGAGTGGTTGGACTTTTAACAAACTTGCTTCTGACTTTGTGGATGAAGTGTACTTAAAGAGAATAAGTTAGGAGCTCAAGAAGTTGACTTTGCGCATAAAGCTTGCTTTACAAGAATGGAAATGGTGACTTTCTCCCTAAAATGGAAAAATGCTTTGGACAATGGTTGAATCAATTGGAAAATTGATTAATCAACTGTGTAAAAATTAAATTAAGGAGTGAAAAACAAGTTTGAGGCCTTCAAAGTGAAGATTATGCAGCATGGCTATGGATTTGGTTCATGTTGCATCACAAATTTTCCCTTGCAAAACCACTTGAAACCCTAAGTTCTGGCCTTTGATTATCCTTTCTCACAAATGATCTCATGGAGTTATTGGACATTTTGGAAAGCTTGTAATGTTCTCTACAACCCCTCTTTGAATCACTTTTGCAAAATCCAAATGGAACTATATGAAAGTTGGCCCAGAAGTTAGGTCAAAATCCTGGCCAAAGATGCTCAAAATTTCACTAAGTGTTTTAGTTTCATGACCATGACTTCATGGATTAATAACTTGAGATCCAAGTATTTCTAGGAGGAGTTGTGTAAATAAAAGTTTTAGATCTCATTGAGATCTACAACTTTCATTTTTAAAGTTTCCTTTGAATATGAAGTTTTCAACACTTAGAAAAATTTCTAAGTTTGGAAACTTTGACTTTTCAAAATGAAATCTTGAATTTTTGATTTCTTGATGAACAAGTTTCATATTTTGACATGTTTTGATGAATTGTTATCTTTGACACTTGATTTTGATCAAAAAGTCAAAGTTTGACTTTTCAATGTATAGTTGACTTTTGATCAGTTGACTGAAAAATCAACTATCAATCAAATGACCTTGAGCAATGTTTTGAGTCATGCCATTAGGTAATGATGCAATTTAACTCTTGAGATCATGTCTCAAACCAATTAACCATTTGCTAGGTCAAAAATCAGAAATTGCCCTTTCTCAGTCAAAACCCTAATTTTGACCATTTTGCCCTTTTGATGATCTGATCAAATTTCTTGAGGAATTATGGTCCAAACTAGATAAAATGACATATAGGAGTTCACAATGTTTATATGGTTAAAAATTATGAAGTTTGACTGTAAATTGACCATAATTGACTTTTCCCCCAATATAGTTGATTTTTAGGTCAATTGCTCAATTGGCTGAGCAAAAATGTGATCCAAGACTTGAAACTTGACATGAGCAATCTTGGGGGTCCATGATGATCCATGAAAGTCATATGAGGCATTAAAAGTTCAATTATCCTTGTGCAATATCAAACCCTAATTTCAAGCATCAATGCTTAAGGAGGTGTCTTAAGTTGATCAACCCTTGTGTAGTCTTGAACCAAAAGAGATCTTGTGAGAAAATACTTGATAAATGAGAGGGAAAATTTTGGGGTATAACACATACCACATTGGAGAAGCATCAAGCCAATCAACATTGCAAACTACTTTATCCAATATTTTTTTCTGTTAAATGTCTCCTCTTTCTACCATTTCTCCCAGTATACTTGTTACCAACAGTTGGAAGATGGATATAGTGATTTTTGTCATGCTATTTGAAGAAATCACTCATAGGTGCTCTAGAAGGGTTGTGACTACCCTTATATTCATGAATGTTATTAATATCATCAAAAATTTCCTATAAAGCACCAAGGTGTGTTAGGTACTTGAGTACCAATATTATTACTTAGCTCTCTAATATATAAATAACTGGTAGATGAATATATGACAAAGAAGCCCATAGTTTTGTTTTGGATTTTTAGGGTAAAAGAAACATGTTGATCATCACAATTCCAAATTATAGGATTAAGGTTAGATTGCACATACACCAAATATTTAGAAGCAGACCAACTCTTTGATTGAAAGCAAAAGGCTTAAGATCAAGATGATTCAACCAGGTTTGAGGAAAGTTTGAAAATTTCATCAAAGATTCTACAATGAAAACCAGATTAGGATTATTGGAGATTAGCAGTCTCTTATGGGAAAATAAATCAAACCAAATAAATGGCCAAACATGATTCCCATCTATGTCATAAGAAGGTGCACGAACCTTTTAAAGAAGGAAAAGTTGAAACCCTCAAGACCCAAAATCTTGTTACCCTCACACTAAGCCACAAACAAGTCCACTTGAGAGAGTAGGAAAATATCTAACCAAAAAATAAAATTCTCACATAAGTGATTGTTTAAAAGAATAAAACGTCATGTTTTAGCCTATTAGACAAATGATCTAAAAAGCATTTAGTAAAAAAATGGATCACCTCCTCTCTCGCATCAAATAACTTTTCCACCTAAGCACCCATAATCTAAAGTGCCTAACATTCCTTCTTCTCTTATATTTTATGCATGCATAAAGATAAAATATATTGGCATCCCATTATTTGAGCCAAATAGTATTAAATCTTTTGAAAATTTAGGGATTTTTAGATTTGAGGAAGGACCAAGGTCCGGAAGAGAAGTACTTATAGAAAGAAGATGTCTACTGAACAATACCATTTAAACTCTTTGAATATAGAGATCTTATAAACTCTTTCGAAATATCTCTCTACCCTAAGATATGGGGCCACTCTTAAGAGAATTGAGCTTCTCTTTAAGGACAAAAGTTTTCCAATCCAGAAAAGGGAACGCTCACAACTTTTTTAACGACTTCTAGAAAGTAATTATGATCGAGCAAATAATTATAAAATAAAAAGGGTTAGGACCCCAAATTTAATTAGAATAACAAAGAACAAGAAGTCAGTGTTAAAATATGTCCTTGAGGAGGACCCAATAAGATATCATCCCCCACAAGTCCCACCGACCATCCTACAACAAAATTCCATCGAAAGGGCTAGCAACTCCCTCTTTTGGTTGTAACCAAGTAAAACGTCTATCTAAAAGACGAAGATCAACAAAATCAATTTGATTGATAAAACCACTGAAAGTCAGACACTTTTCCATTCCAAACCAACCTATGGGTGCCCATATAAAAATCTTTTCATCATACCATTTTTGAAAACATTGAAGTCCTCAAGATTGCACCACACCTCATCTCTAAGAAGACTTTTACGCCTCACAAAAGATGTAAGTAACATTAACTATTTTTAAAAATTATTCTTAATTATTTATTATTTAGAGATCAATATATTAAATTAGATGATAAATAGTTAAAATGTTATAAAAAAGATAAATAAATTTATTAAAAAGAAAGGTAAAAAAGTTTTTAATATATGTCAATAAAATTCAACCTACAATTAAAAAATTAATACAACTAAAAAAATTTAAAAGAATTCTGATTTTAATTTGAGAAAATAGGATATACACGTACTGTGTCAATCAATTATCATCATGCATAGAGCTGTCAAATGGGGCTGCCCGACCTGGTCCGCTTCGGCGCGATGGATTAAAATGTTTAAATGGGAAGAGCCGACCCAATCTGATTGTTTAATGGGCTGTAGAAAATAAGTCCGACCCGTTTATCAAAGGTCCGTGCAGTCTGATTGGCCAGCCCGACCCATATTTCAATATTATAATTTTAACTTTATAAAAAATGATGTAATGGATAAAAGCTACATAACATAAATAGAGATTCGTCATAAACTTATTTAAGTGATGTTTAAAATATTCATCAAATTAACACACACACACACACACACACACACACACACACACACACACACACACACACACACACACACACACACACACACACACACACACACACACACACACACACACACACACACACACACACACACACACACACACACACACACACACACACACACACACACACACACACACACACACACACACACACACACACACACACACACACACACACACACACACACACACACACACACACACACACACACACACACACACACACACACACACACACACACACACACACACACACACACACACACACACACACACACACACACACACACACACACACACACACACACACACACACACACACACACACACACACACACACACACACACACACACACACACACACACACACACACACACACACACACACACACACACACACACACACACACACACACACACACACACACACACACACACACATATATATATATATATATATATATATATATGAATACCATAAAAACATCAATGTAAAAGTATAAAGTAACTTAATATTATCACCAATACTTATCACTCTTCATCTCACAACAATTTCCTTGATCACATCATCTTGAAAATATATCTTCATCCTCTTTAACTTTTCTTTATCACTTGAAAACACACTTATGAAATCATATATTATCTCAATCTTTTTTCCCTAAAATTTACCTAATTTTTTAATGGGCCAGCCCAAAGCTTGCTTGGTCCGACCGATTTTGATCCATAAAAAACATAGGCCTGATGGACTGAGCCAAAAAGATAAAATCGTGTTTTTAAGGTATTTTGTAGTCTGGCCCACACTAAATTATTGGATTTAGGAATCGGCCTGATGGACTGGGTCCCTTTTAAAAGCTCTATTCATCCCGCCAAATTAAATTATAACTTTTAAATTAATAATATGGTAATGGTTGAGTAATAAATTCCTACTAGACGTTATAATGTCATTGTATAACCGTTGTGCTCTTTTTAAATGTTGATATTGAATTTTACTCACTTTTCATTGAACTCCTTTAAATTATTAAAAATATATTTTTCAAAAATTTAAGAAAATGAAATTTTTTAAGTCCTCAAATATCAAATTTTAAGTGATTTTCTAAAATTTTAATATTAAAAAAGTTTCGCTAAAATGATGAAATATCTAAAACAATATTTTAAAAAAACTATTCAAATCAAATTTAAATTTTAAATTTTTTTTAAAATTTTGTTTATAAAATATTTTTTCAGAAAATTATATAACACTAAAAAATCATTAAAAAAACAAAAAACAAAAAACAAAAAGATCCTAAATATCTGATCAAGGATTCAACTTCGATAAAATTAAATCACATTTGTAAGTTTTTTATGGTTATTGTTCTTGACTGGGCCTGCACTTGGTCCAACTTTATACGAAGCCCAATCCAACTATGCTGCTCAAGGAGGCCTGTTGACCGAGTCTGCCTTTAACTATGTCAGGAAGTAACCTCACCCTTCGTGAAAATGCGGCTTTTTCGTACGGGGATAAGTCTAGGAATCGCAAGGAGACTCGTCACCGGTCAGAAGGACATCGCAAGCATCCTTCACTCTTCTCGTCGACCAAGGCAAGCCTTCCTGGATGACCTCACAGTTGGCGGGGAGGGCCCACAATGACATAAGAACATCGTGAACCTCCTCCTCGTAGGACTGACTCACCACACCCGTGAATATCAGAGTCCTCTTGGTCCCGAAAAAACCGCATCCATCTCCTCTTGACTATTCGGGGGAGTCCATCCAGGTTGGAGATCACGTGCTGGCTCCACTACGCACGTAGAACCTGACAATCTCTATTTTGGGCCTACTTGTTCATCCCTACACGGGAACCTTGGCCCAACGCTGGGGGCTATAAATACCCTCTTTCTTGAGAGAGTCAGGTATTTATTCTTTCATACTCACACTCATACTTTCTCGCACTGCTCTGAACCTTAATTTGGCATCAGAGTATCTTGCAGGTACCCCCAACTCACTTCTAATGGTTGCTCAACTCACAGGTCGTAGGCCTTGACGATCAACTCTGGTGAGATATGATCACTGGCACCATAAGTGGGAAACAAGTTCCCTTGTCTTTCATTAACCCAAGACTAAAGCAATTCTTCAAACCCTTTTAATTGTCATGGCCGACCCAGCTGCCAACAACAACCTAGACTCTCATCTCGCCAACCCCAACAACAACATCATCGACAATATGGGAAACAACAATAACAACAACGAGAACAACTTCGATATGGTCGGTCTCATGCATAATTACATAGATGGCACGAGCATCTCTTCATCATTACGCTCTCGACCATACGAGGGCACCCATCTTCCCCAAAACTATGGGCCAAACGTCTTCCAAGAGGTCCCCGTCCCTCTGGGTGCTGATGCCCCAGAAGACATAGAACACCTGACACTCCACCTCCTTGTGAGAATGAAGACCATCTTCAATCTCCCCCGTGGAGACACAGACGGGACAGGTCACAAAGCTTCTCTCCTTGACGGACTGGCCGATGCCCCATGTTGGAGAGAACCATACCCGAGGCTACCGGGAGACACAACCTCCCCCCCCCCCCCCCCCCCCCCCCGCACAGGGAACAACGATCCTTTGAAAAAAGAAACAAGGGCAACGTAGGAGCACATCCTCGACCAAGGGATCCTCCCCGAGGCCAAGGACATCATTACGACCGCCACTACAATCGGTCTCCTTCCTACTCCCTCTATAGGAGCGACGAAGACGACCCCCACAGTCCTTTATCACAAGCAATCATGGAGGCACCCATTCCTAGGGGAATGGAGAAGCCTCCCCAACTAAATGAATATGATGACGTTTTTGACCTAGTCGACCACATAGATGGGTTCGAAGCAATGCTCCACTCACTATGCCAAACAAGGGATTAGACAGCGCTTTTTTAAGCCTTTAACAGCGCTTAAAAGCGCTGCTAAAACCTCCGCTACTAAAGGTATAGACAGCGCTTTTAATGTGGAACTTTAGACAGTGCTTTTATCAAGCGATGTCTATTCCCCCCCTTTAGCAGCGCTTATCCTTATTATTTTTTAATTTTTTTTTCAATCACTTTAGACAGCGCTTTGTAAAAGCGCTGTCTATTACCCCTCCTTTAGCAACGCTTTTCCTTATTTTAAAAAAAAAATTTTTTTTCAATCATTTTAGACAGCGCTTTCATGAAAAGCGCTGTCTATTACCCCCTTTAGCAGCGCTTTTCCTTATTTTAAAAAAATTTTTTTTTTTCAATCACTTTAGACAACGCTTTCATGAAAAGCGTTGTCTATTACCCCCCCCCCCCCCTTTAGCAGCGCTTTTCCTTATTTTTTTAAAATTTTTTTTTTCAATCACTTTAGACAGCGCTTTCATGAAAAGCATTGTCTATTCCCCCCTTTAGCAGCGCTTTTCCTTATTATTTTATAATTTTTTTTCAATCACTTTAGACAGCGCTTTCATGAAAAGCGCTGTCTATTACCCCCCTTTAGCAGCGCTTTTCCTTATTTTTTTTTTTTTAAAAATTTTCAATCACTTTAGGCAGCGCTTTCATGAGAAGCGCTGTCTATTCCCCCCCCCCCCCCCCCCACCCCCCTTTAGCAATGCTTTTCCTTATTATTTTTAAAAAAAAAATTTTTTCATTTAAAACAAAACGCTGCCTATCAAATTTAATCTCACCATTTTTGCACCAGAAATTATAGCTTCATTATAACATTTTAAAAAACAACAACATTAATATATACCACAATGAAACAATATTATAACAAGATCAATATTCATCTCTTAAATCCTTTTTGCATAATATACACAACAACAACATTAATATATACCACAATGAAACAATATTATAACAACATCAATATTCATCTCTTCAATCATTTTTGCACAATATACACAACAACAACATTAGTATATACAACAATGAAACAATATTATAACTACATCAATATTCATCTCTTCACTCCTTTTTGTACAATATACACAACAACAACATTAGTATATACAACAATGAAACAAAATCAACAATGAATATATAACTCTATCTTCTACATCGAGCTGCACCTATATAACCGAAAAAAAAATCAAAAAATCAAAATTCATACAAGTTACCAAATAACAACAACAAAAACAATAATATTGTAACACAACTATAACGACATATATTATATTCTCAAAACTCAAAGTTATACCTTATAATAAAACTCTCAACTCCATAACAAATTGGCACCAATCCTTCATAAGTTCATCCAATTGATCTTTTGAGTATGAAGCACACTTGAATTCATCAAAGTACTACATAATAATATAACATAGTATGATTTAATTAAAATACTAAGTAATTTTATGAGAAATATGAAAATAATTCCTAAGTTAGAAATTCATACCGTGGATGGAATCTCTAATCGGTCCAAAAGAATAGTTTCTTTCATAAACCTCAACATAAAATAACCGCAATCTACACCATTGCGCTGACGAGGATACTACACATGGAAAGAAAATACGGATATACATCAAGATATACACCTTAACTTGTTTTATCAAGTATCATCTCTATATAATCAAAACTGTGAAAATCTATACCTCCACTTTGATCCAAGAAATATTGTTGACTCTACTCCTTGGTACTTGAATATCTCTTTGTGCTCGAAAACTTTGTAGAATGCTATAATAAAATAATAACGAATATTTAGAACTATCACACATAAATAATTAAATATACACAGTAATATTTTGGAACAATGTCACTTACGTGTCAATCGTCTTCTTCATATCTGAGTATGTTGTCCAATCATTGCCCAATGAATCCAGATAATATACAATTTCTCTCACAGGATTAATTACAACCAATAACCAGTGTCCACTGGAATATTAAACAAAGGTTAGATGGAAATTTTCTGCACAACGTTAAAAAACGAAAAATTATAATAGAGGTAATTTAGAATGAAAATCTTACTTGGGGCGAGTATTATATGGTAAAAAGAACAATTTTTCTATATCTTTGCTGGCCATAAATAAACTGAGCACAAATGCTATTACTTCATCTGGTTTTGAGATTATTGACCCTGCGTGGACAATGTTGGGATTTATGAAAGTGAATCTGGACTCCAATCCACGCGGGCGAATCAACTTGTCATACAGAAACCTTAAATAAAAACATCATTAACATTAATTATTCATTGAAATGAGTAAATAAATTCTGCAATTAATTAAACAAAGTTGATTGGAGTATACCTGATGTATGTATTGATAACAGCCATGCCTAATGTCAAGTGTCCAAAAACTTCTTCCAAATCCTCCTTACCAATTGCTGTCATGCCTTCAGAACCATAAATCCCTTCATGCAGGGGTATAAGAGAAGTACCACCTTGCAAAATAGTTGTGAAGCTTATAAATGTCTGAAGGCACGACCTATATTATGAAGTAGTTTTGTTTCTAGCCCCGGCCCTCTTAGCAACACTCTTTGTTTCTGTGGGAATGTTGCTAATTACAGGCTCATTACCCCTACTTACAGCTTCAATCTCTTTAGCAGGAATAATCTAAATATCATAAAATTAGAGTGGTCAAGTATAGGATGACAAATTAACATTATCTAAGCATAAATATCATATAATTTTGTTGTACCTATTTTTTTGCTGTCACTGACTCCTCTGGCCGCGTAATCCCTTTATCTTTTGGTTTGGGTTTTGTAGGAGTCTAACATTACCATGCAAAAAAAAAATGTAAGTAAAACGAACATAGAAAATTTGAGTACTAAAAGGTTCATAACGGTTTTAATTATACCTCATCATCTATGCGAACAAGCCTTGACGGCCATGCAACAAACGCTCCTATTGCCTCTCCCACCAATGTTGCATCCGAAACTTCATCTGGGATTGGTAATAACTCACCCTCCTCTAAAGCAATATCAATCGACACTTTCAAATATCCAGAAGGGAGTGATTTATGATGAAGTACTTCTCCCCGAGTATTATGGACTTTTCCCTTGCCAACCATGCGATAAGTTGGTGTCTCTAAAAAGAGTTGACAAGGTGAAATGCCCTAAAATCAATAATAAATATGACATTGTTAATGTGTATATATGTCAGTTAAATAAATTACACTAATTTAATTTCATAATAATATATGTAAGTACCTCGGGAATACTCGGTTGAGCTGCACAATTGACACTAGCTATGTCACTAGCTTATTTAACATCCGTAGCTTCCCTTTCTGATTGGTACTGTCTTGCTTTTTCCTTCCTCAATTCAAGAACTTCAGCTTCTAATGCATCCAACCTTGCCTGCAGTTCTTTATTGCTAGCAGATTTTGTCTTTGGATTGTTATTTTTCAAGGAGGTTGGAGTAACCCCATGTCCTTTACCCCTCACCCGACCAGAATACTCACGAACATCTAATGCTCGACTAAGTATGCTCCTGCAATCATCTGGTGGAGATGTAGACTGAGACAGACTCTCTTGAAATTCATATGAATATTGGAAAAACATGAATACTATATGTTAATAAAATTTTGATTTAATTAGAATTAATGTTATACTTACGCATTTTTCAAAAATTTGTTGTACATCTTCTTTGAGAACTCCATCCTTACCCACACGGGCAGCCTTCCACAAAACATGCTCCGGAAGAGATGTTTCCGAACTACTCTCCTCTTTTAACTACACATTAACACAAAAAACAAGCTCAGTTACAACTATTGATGAACAAGTATATCATTGCAATTTGTAAATACTTACTATTTTTTGTTCTAATCGTGCATATCCCAAACGCCCTTTTTTGTATGGATATGCGGGAGATGATTCTCTTAGACGATTTACTTCACTTACACTCTGAAATTTTGGGGTTTTCCGTTTGGCTTTAAAAACATCCCATTCTTTAACTGAAATCACATCCGCATATTCTGCTGGACGCTCTGCATCAACAAAAAATTTTTCGGCATCTCTAAGATATTTTCTGTTTAAATATGTTCTAAACCCTCTCAGTATTTTGCCGGCCAATCCAAGACAATAATCTTTTCTTTTGTCATCAATGTTGAAAGACCTCTACAAAAAACATACACAAAGTGCGTTAGTATAAGTAATTTAAAGACATAATTTAAAGTACATAATCGTAATTTAAAGACATAATTTAAAGCACCTGTATCTCACTCCAGATTTTGTTTTTAGCATCATTCAGCTTATCATCTCTCCACTCATCACAAGTTATTGGAATTTCTCTCCTTACAAGTGTGCCAATGTAACTTGTCAATTTAGAACCGTTAGGCTCAATTAATTGGTCATTTGGACTCCAATGCACATCATATTTTATACCCCTATCTCTATCACGAATGATATTCTTCATAATAGTTTTTCCTCTTTTTATTTCTTTTTCCACTCCCTTACTGGATTTTCCTCCATCATTGTCTCCATCATTAATAGAATCATCGTGAGGGTGCTCCTCGTTACTAGCCATCTAACCTGTAATAAAGAAAAACATTAGTATCTAATGACAAATATTTAATTCCAAATATATAATTCCAAATATCTATTCAGTATATAAAACGACAAATATCAATTGAGTATATAAAATGACAAATATCAATTGAGTATATAAAATGACAAATATCAATTGAGTATATAAAATGACAAATATATAATTTATTAGAAGTTTGCTAAGTGTTAACAGGTATGGAGGAATATATATTACCTCTTTCACTAACATCTCTTTCTTTTCTTGGTTGGATTCCGAATTACTTGTCTCTTACGAACGCGGACGGAGGGATTGATCCAAATTCCCTCATCATGATCTTTTCTGATATATGATTCATCCGTTGTAGTATCATCATCTCGATCGTTTCTAATATACGACTCATTCTCAACATCAACATCAACTTGATCCACACTTTTATCATCAATCACTTTGTTAGATAAAAGCACTATAGACCATTTCGTACTCTTCGGGTCTGTGACATAGAACACTTGTTTAGCTTGAGAGGCTAGAATAAAAGGCTCATCTTTGTACCCCACCCTACTAAGATCCACTTGCAAAAACCCTGACTTATCCATTCGTATGCCACTAGTATGTACCCACTTGCAACCAAAGATAGGAATCTGAAACTTCTCGTAATCAAACACCCAGATGTGATTGATAACCCCGAAATATGACAAATTTTCATATTTGGGGTTTAAGTCCTTCATACCAGAAATGTGCATTGCTTCACATACCACCGTGACACCACTATTTTGCATGGTACTTTTCTCATCTTGTTCTTTGGTATAAAATGTGTATCCATTAATTCTGTATCCTCTATAAGAGAACACAATCAAACTTGGACCATATGCCAAACATCTCAACCTGTCTGATATTGAAGCGGTATTTTAATGAAACTTTGAATATATATGATCCTTAAACCACTGTATAAAACTTTGATTGTGCTCTCGTACTATCCAATTTTCATTTCTACTTTGATTCTCACCTCGGAGTATAGCCTTGTGCATTTCAACAAACGGCTCAACCTCAGTGTCATTATGCAGAACATACAAATGCACTTGATCCCGTTCATCCCTTGATACTGTCACAATTTCATTTCCAATTAATTTGTTACCTTCTTTTTTTTCGAAAAAAATGAGATTTGGGGAGTCTAATGGATTGCACATTGGACAAAAAATCAGTACAAAACTCAACCGCTTCTTCAACAACGTATCGCTCAATGATACAACCCTCTGGACGACTTCGGTTTTTCACGTACCCTTTTAATATTTTTATATAACGTTCAACAGGGTACATCCATCTCATATAAGCTGGTCCACACAATTGTGTCTCTTTCACAAGATGAACAACAAGATGTACCATAATGTCAAAAAATGATGGAGGAAAATACATTTCAAGGTCACACAGAGTAATAACGATTTCTTTTTGTAATACTGGTAAGATCTCAGGATCGATCACCTTACTACAAATTGACCTCGAAAAAAAAACACAATTTAGTTATAGCGCTTCTTACTTTTTTTGGCAAAATAGAACGTATACCTATTGGTAGAAAATGTTCCATTATGACATGGCAATCATGTGTCTTCAGACTCTTTAACTTGAGGTCTTTCATGGACACGAGTCTTCTAATGTCTGAGGAGTAACCTTCTGGAACTTTAACTTCACTCAAAAACTTACACAATATTTTCTTTTCCTTTCTAGATAGAGTATAAGAAGTAGGTGGTAGATATGTTCGTCTTCCTTTCTTCACGGGTCCTAATTCAGTTCTTATTCCCATCTCTACCATGTCCTCTCTTGCTTTAAGGCCATCCTTAGACTTTCCTTTTATATTGAGTAACGTACCAATAACACTTTCAAATACATTTTTTTCAATATGCATAACATCAAGAAAATGTCTTACGTACAAAGATTTCCAATATGGAAATTCAAAAAAAATTGACCTCTTCTTCCACCCACCTGTGACAACTTTATGTGCAAAAGGCTTGCCAAACTGAATACTCACATCTTTCACCTTTTCACAAATTTGATCACCTGTCAATCCAGGTGGAGCTCTACGTTGTTCGGTATTTCCATTGAACGCTTTTCTCCATCCACAATATTGATGTTTTAAATTTAAGAATCTACGATGACCGAGAAAGACATTCTTTTGACAAAGTTTCAATCGTGTCGTATCGGTTCCATGTTCACAGACAGGACACGCTTTTTCACCTTTAATGCTATACCTGGATAGATTTCCATATGCTGGAAAATCGTTAATTGTGCCAAACAACATCGCCCTCAAATTGAAACTTTCTTTCCTATATCCATCATAAACCTCCACACCGTTCTCCCACAAAATCTTCAAATCTTCGATTAAAGGTTTCAAGTATACATCTATGTCATTCCCTGGTTGTTTAGGCCCAGAAATTAACATAGATAACATCATGTAGTTGCGCTTCATACATAGCCATGGAGGTAGGTTATAAATCATAAGAATCACAGGCCATGTGGAATGTGAGATACTTTGAAGACCATGCGGGTTCATTCCATCCGTAGATAATTCCAAGTGAAGGTTTCTTGTTTCTCCTCCAAAATCAGGATAATCATTATCAATTTTCTTCCACTGTGGTGCATCTGCCGGATGTCGAAACTTTCCATCGATAATTCTTTCATCTGCATGCCAATTCAAGTGTCTAGCATTGGTTTCACTACGAAACATGCGTCTAAATCTCGGAATAATAGGAAAATACTATAAGAATTTCGCTGGAGATAATTTTTTCTTATATCGAGATAAACCGCACTTTGGGCACTCATTCAACGATGCATATTCATTTCGAAACAAAATACAATCATTTAGACATGCATGTATCTTATCATAGCTCATGCCAATAGAGCACAACATTTTTTTGGCCTCGTAGGTTCGATTAGGAAGAACATTATCCTCAGGAAGCATATCTCTCAAAAGGGCTAATAACTGTGTGAAACTTTTATCCGACCATCCATTGCGCGCCTTTAAGTTGTACAATTTTAATACCGCAGACAATCTTGTGAATATGGGGCAATCTTTATACAATGGTTTCTCCGCATCGCTTACCAACCTCTCAAACATTTTGGGACAATCTTGAAGATCTTCTTCAAGTGCTTCTGCAATCTCTTCAACCCGATCATAATCATATGTATCTGTGGCATTGTCGTAAGAAACATAGGTCGCATTACTTTTCACCTCTGGTTCAACATTCTCGATGCTTTTCTCACCATGAAATATCTAACACGTATAACTTCGATCAATTCCGCGCATTAGTAAATGAAATTTCAATCCATCTGCGTCAACTCGACCCATATAACAACAACCCAAGCAAGGACATTTCATTCTATTCGGGTCTTCAGCGTGTTCAACAGCAAACTTAACGAACTCTAATACCCCATCCTCGTACTCTTTTGACAATCGATCGGCACACATCCATTTTTTATCCATGGTTTTAACTATTATCTAAGTTAAAGAGTCTGTGTTGTCAACAAAAATCAAACATGTGATTAGAACAATTCTAGAAATGAGGATTGTTGTGGTCCTATAACATATTCAATCAATGATCGTCAACGTTACAATTTTAGAGACATTAGCTTAGTTGTGAACTCATTCTAAGATTCATGATTTGTGTTATTTTTTACTATTACTAAGTTGAATATTAGATGGGGGATTTACATGATGTGATTCCTTTGTTCCTTGCAGGCATGTCTACATGAGCTAAGCATACATTATGAGAAACAGAAAAGAAACAATGTAGGGAAATTAAGTGTCATGTTGAATGGTAACTCCAACATCTCCTAGTTATGCTTTGTTATGACTCGATTTGTCTCTGCTATGTACAAACTCAATCCTCCACTATCTTATTCTTCTCCCATCATTGAGAAATATAAGATTATTAAACCCATTACAAGTATTTTGAATAGTCCATAATATATCTTAGATTTAAAAAAAATCAAAATCAAAATTTCAAAAGAGAGAATAGAAACCATAATACCTAAGGTTCCTCGGCTTTTACTCGCGGAGATTGTTAATTTTCTATTTCGCTGTAAGAAGAAAAACAATAAGAAGATGAAGATTCCAGCAAGAGCAGAAGAAACAATAAATGCTAGTAGAATTCTCTTATTCAAATTCTGGTGATGCACTATTCTAACATCTTGATTTCCTGTATCATTCATTGTAAAAACAATACATCAAACTCATTAGTCTAGTTAAACCAACTCAGTTAATTGCTGTGCAGAAATATAAGATATATTAAAATTGACATATGGGTTTGCATGATGCATATTTTCCAGTTTTGTATGATGCATTTTTTTTTCTTTGATTTTTACTGCATATCATCTGTTCTTGGGGTTAAACAGAATTATATGTGAAACTATGCATAGGAAAAGGGGGTCAAACTAAAAGCTTATTATCATACTTGTACTACAAACTTGAACAACAAACTTGCCAAATAAATCACATGGTGCTATTATTACTATTTTTTTTTGTGAATCTCATGAGAAATGGATGAGATGTAACGTTTTTGATAGAAGAGGTGCTCTGGCCAAGACTCAAGACAAAGGAGGGATGATGGTGACATGCTTTATTGGGCCCTCTGTGGCTTATAGTATGATGGAGAAAACATACTGTGTTAAAAATTGTGCGTTATTGGAGAAACTGGGAGAGATCAAGCTAATAACTTAGAAATCTACCAGACAATTTCTCTTTCAACACAACACAAACCTTATTAATCAATCAAAGTGCAGATCTCACTTCTTCATGAGATAGATGTAGGAACTCCAAGTTTTTCCTATGAAATAACAAGTCAAAACACCACATCTAAAAGCCTAAAAAGACTCACGAGTGGTCGAGAAAACTATGCAAAAGTAATACGAAGGTTCCAATAGGCTTAGATTTCTGGTAAATAGTTAAACAAAATTAAAAGTATAATCAAATATATTCAATTTGCAGTTATTAATGGTAACAAAAGAAAAGAATAAACAGGATTAACATAGTATGACACAAGTGGTGGATACTTAATCTCTACACTATTAGTCCAGTATCGATCCCTCACATGCATATGTAAAAGCAGTTGCACATTTGCTTAACCAAAAAAGGAATAATAAAAAGCGTAGGCCAAACATGTGTGACTGATATGCCCACTTTCTGTTCAAAAGAACATCAACAACCCATTTTGCTTGCTTACCATTATAATTTATTTAATATTCAATACATACAATACAAGTTAAAAAATATAATATAGTAAGAAAATGAAGGTTGTGGAATGTGTGAATTGGAAGTAACAATGCCATCGAAACTGTTTGTTGGGTCAAAGTGAGCTTGCTGTGACATTGTAATGGACAAGAATATGACTATTGTGATTGTTAGAAAATGGAAAGTGGCCTCAGGCCAACTATTGACATTGTGTGCTACAAATGCAATGCAAAAAGTCTTGGAGACTTGTGAAAAAGGGGATTTCCAAATTATTCACAATACCAACAAACTTATAAGAAGTTAACAATGATACTCTAAGCCACTTATCATCTACCCTTAACTTTACACTTGTGTGATAAAATTGTCCAGTGCTTACAGCCACAATTTGAATCCTAAAACAGGAGCATTTAGGACTATCTAATCTTATCCATTTAAAGATGCAGTTGAGTAAATATCTAAAATAAGCTAAAGTAATTTTATTAATAATAGTTGACGAAATCACTAGCATTTCAGTGATATATATGTTACAGAAAGTGAAAATGAAGGCTGAGCAAGAGTCTATCTTACATATAAATCACTCACAAGGTAAACAAGGCCATCATTTTTGGTGTACGTACCTACCTATAGATTTTAGACAAGTCTAGCATCATAAAATTATAATGCCACATCATTAAACTCTGCTGATGCTTATATCCACTTTTCCAAAACAGTGTTGTTCTCCATAGGGTTGGCCGACAACATGTTATCTTGCTCTTGAAGATATATAAACTTTTTTCTAAGCCTCTAAAAATAAACCATTTTAAGTTTTTCTATGAAAAAGCTAACTTATATCTCCCTTTACCAAGTTTTTCTAAAAGCAACCAAACAATCCATGATGTCAAAATATTATCTTGAATTAAGTCCTTCAACTTTCCATGCCGGCAGTGTCTTTATTACATCAACCAAGATCATGGTCGAGTCATCCCACAAAAGGATCAAGATTCCCTTCCTACTTTTCATCCCTTTAAATATTACCTCCTAAGAATACAAAGGGACTAATCTAACCAAATTACCATAGCTTCCTTACCAAGCTACCAACAAAACACAAACCTTATTAATCATTCAACATGCAGACCTCACTTCTTCACGAGCTAATCATACAAAACCAGTTTCAAAAGCAGGATAACAGATACCTGCTTGATTCTGCCTCTCATCAATCTCAATATCCATCCAAACATCAAAGCAAATGTAAGACTTTCTTTTCCTATCAAGATTATCTAATCTAATTTCATTAAGTATTGATGGTTTTACTAATATAGAGTGGTTCAACGTTTCAGGTAGAGTAAACTATAACCAGAAAAAACGCAGCAGGAAGGCCGATAGTAATTCTGAAATTTCCGTGAGATTAGGGACAAACATATCTAAAACTATTAAAAGGAAGTTGAGCTTAGGGGCTCGAATTCTTCAAGTTTGTGGGGCTCTAATAACTTATGTATCTTTGACTATACTTTTCTTGGATGGTGGTTTCTATTATGTTGTTTATGTTAAATATTGATGGATGGTGGTTTGTTTGAGGAAGCATTGCGGCTTAAAATTCAAATGGTGGAGAAAGGGATTAAGCCGGATGTTTTTACCTACACAACACTTTTCTCAGGGTTTGAGAAGGCTGGGAAAGATCACATTACAACAAACTTGCAATAGAACAGGAAAACCAGTCAGCTTCAGCTTAGTTCTTCCAAACAGTTACATCATTCAAGGCCATAAAAAACAATATTCAATTCACCCCAATTCAAAGAAAAAACAATGTAGAGTGCATCAAGTTCAAAGCCATCTAAGAAACAACACGCCGAATGCACCAAATGCAGCCCTAGGCATGGTCAAACCAGTTCCAATTCATGATACTTAGCTAACATTAGCAGAAAACCAAAACCAGAACTAGCAGGAAAACCTCACTGTAGCTAACACATCTAACTTCTAACAGGAATTTCATAACTAACTTTCGTTTTCACTAGCTTTCGATTGGTTTACGGTTTCAAAATTAATGGTCCCTGGCTCTTAACAGTCCTAATAGAAAACAATTTCTTAACTAATTTTTCCAACCCTAATGTCTTTATTGATTATTAATTATTAGTTTATAGATTTCCGTAGAGATGTCAGAGAGAGACAAGAGGTGGCAGTGAGACAGGTTAGCTGCTGCAAAAGCAGCAGTGAGCAACAACAACAACATAAAACAACCATTACTTTTATTATATAATCAACTTTTTTACCTACGCTCAAATGCACTTTCTATGACCCAATTTTTAATGCAATTGCATCGGAGAATACAGGTTCATGAAGCTATTCTTTTTTACTACATTCTTTTGTTTTTCAGTTGGATGGAACTATCTGCAGATGGGTTTGGGAAGAAAGATAGATCCTGAGCCAGGAAGATGTAGAAGAACAGATGGAAAGAAATGGAGATGCTCAAAAGAAGCATATCCAGATTCTAAATACTGTGAGAGACATATGCATAGAGGAAAAAACCATTCAAGAAAGCCTGTGGAACTTCTGAAAACAACAACAAATAATGCAGATGGGTTTGGGACGACAAAACAGGGGCTGGAAGGTAGAGGGATACAAAACCAAAAAATAAATTCTTGGTGAAATGGAAAACCCTCAACCATGGACACATTGTTATTTAGAATCTTAGATTACAATTATCATACCATAATAACATTCCAAAATCCAAACGGAAAAATTAGAAATTGGAGAACAACAATGAAGATTTCAAAAAAATTAATTAAACTCTAAGAGAAACCTAAATAATTGCAATAGAAGGAGAAAACTGAACGAATCTGGAGAAAGAGTAAACTAATCACTGTAACTACAACTATCAATCCAAAATTTAGAAGGATGAAGAAATTTTACCTTATAGTGAAACTGGTTTTGTGAAACTTCTTCTTCACGAGGAGATGGTGGTAACGAATCCGAAGCGAGTTGGAGAAGAAGATGAACCACGGTTGGACGGTGAGGAGGGAGGAGACGAGTTAGACGAAGATGAACAGTTGCGTGTATAAAGTGGGGTTTTGTATAAAATGGGGTTTCTGATAACCAATTTAGGGATTTAGAAATTATTTAATTACCTTAGACAACGCTTTCAAGAAGCGCTGGTAAAGGTATTACCTTTAGCAGCGCTTTAGTGTAATGCCTTTAGTAGCGCTTCTTGAAAGCGCTGTCTAAGGTATACCCTTTATCACACCTTTAGCAGCGCTTTTAGTAAGCATTGTCTAAGGTATACCCTTTAGCAGCGCTTATTCTTATTATTATTTTTTTTATTGAAAACCTATAGCAGCGCTTAGGGAAAGGAAGCGCTGGCTATGGTAAAGCCTTTAGCAGCGCTTTTAGTAAGCGCTGTCTAAGGTATACCCTTTAGCAGCGCTAATTCTTATTTTTTATTTTTTTTATTGAAAACCTATAGCAGCGCTTAGGGAAAGGAAGCGATGTCTATGGTAAGGCCTTTAGCAGCGCTTTTAGTAAGCGCTGTCTAAGGTATACCTTTAGCAGCGCTTACTCTAAATTTTTAATTTTTTTTCCTGAAAACCTATAGCAGCGCTTATGGCATAAGCGTTGTCTATGTGGCGCTGTCTAATTAAATTTTGGCATAGTGACTATCATAAGATCGTGGGATTGATCAAATGCCAATTGTTCCCCATGACCTTGAGAAAGACTACAATGGGCTGGTATAAGAATCTCCCCCAGGGTCAATCACCTCCTGGAGGATCCTAAAGATCCAGTTCATCATCTCCTTTACAGTGTCTCGTCAACACCCAAAGACTGAGTCCGCCATTGAGGCTATCATCCAAAAAAGCGACGAAACCCTCAGGGAAATCATCGATCAGTTTAACCGCGAGGCCATTCAGGTCTCGTGCATCAATTACATGAAGAGATATTTGCTCAAGAGAGAGGACTCCTCCCAGGGTTAGAGTTCAGGAAGGTCGTCGACATCGAACCACCCCGAACTTTCACTGCTCTCCTCGAAAATTCTAGGGCCTATATGGACTACAAGGAAAAGGAAGCGGCCAATAGAGCCTGTAACCCAAGGAATCACGAATCGACCAACACCCTACGACACCAGGATGTAGGCCCTCCTCGACGAACATGCGAGAAGAGAAGGGAGGATAAATCGCGTGATCCCTACGAGCATATGGGACCCGTAGGACGATTCATCAAATACACTCTGATGATCGCTTCCCACGAGGGCATCCTAGCGGAGTGCGCTAATATCGACTTCAAGGACAGCAACGTCAAACACCCTCGCTCTGCTCCTGCGAAGCCTGGGGCTGACAAGAGAAAATATTGTCAGTACCATTGAAGTCACATTCACTTGACTGAAGACTGTGTCCATCTCAAACAAGCCATTGAAACCCTCATCAAGGGTGGTAGACTAGGGAAATATCGATGCAATGACGCCCCTTGTCGAGATTCTCGCGAGACAAAGGAGGTCGAGAAGGACACCCGACCATCGGATGAGACGGCCTCCATCCAGATAGCTTTCTCCGTTACAAGGCCGAAGGACTTCTACGTCCCCAACAGATACGAGGAAGAACCTTTGTCCATGCACAGAAGATGGGAGATATTACTCTCCTCCATGGTTATAACTGGCAGGGGGTTCAACGACATCTCTATAAACTCTGCAAAAAGAAAGCTCGACGAGTTGGTCGACGCAGCACCGACTCAAGCGGTGACATTCGAGAAGGTCAAGGGAAGATCAAAACCAATCACGTTCTACCTCGAAGAGTTGCCTGGAGGGGGCCCTAACTCGAGCATCCATCTTCTGGTGAGGGAAAGAATGGCTAATTTCGACAATCACCACGTCTTGGTCGATGAGGGAAGTTTCGTCGATGTTATGCACAACCATATGTCTCGTACCTTGCAGCTCGACGACATCCACCTTTCTCCATACGTGGGGTCCAACCTGCAAGGCTTCAATGGCTCAACCTCCAAACTATGGGGGTACATTGAACTTTTCGTCACCTTCGTGGAAGAAGCCGCATCCCGGTAGATCAAGGTGGGATTTCTGGTCATTGACCGTTGTGCCCTCCACCGTGCATCTAAAAATGAAATTCTACACAAAGAGGGGACGTGTCGCCACCATCCACGGTGATATCTTAGCTTCCCAAAGATGTTTTAACGCGGATTCTAAGGGAAATAGTGCAGTCGACACCAGGGCGCGACCTGCCAAGAGAGTTACTACTGCTAAACCTGAACCAAAGCCTATCAAGACAATAGAATAAAGGGCTCCACCCAAAGTCGACTCCATCTTGCTCGACACCCTCTTCGACAAGGATGAAGCTCCCAACGGTGAACAGGAACTCCTCCGACCAATCTCAGACAGAGACTTATAGTTTTCCCCCCTCGGTGAAGACCCTCAGAAAGGCATGATGATCAACATAAAACTCCCTGACTTGGAGAGGAAGCAGGTCAAAGCTTGCTTGAGGGAGAACACGGATTTGTTCGCATGGAGCGCCACAGAGATGTCCGGACTCCATCTGAGGTCGCATGTCACCAATTGGCCATTGATCTAGTCGCTACGGCAGTAGTACAACATAGACGTAGCCAGTCTCCCGAGAAAGCAGAGGCTGCTGAAAATGCTGTAAAAGACCTCCTAGAAGCTAATTTTATTTTTGAGGCCTGGTATCCAACCTGGCTCTCAAAGGTTGTACTTGTTAAGAAAAATAATGAAAAATGGAGAATGTGTGTTGACTATACTGATCTTAACCGGGTATGTCCCAAAGACGCTTTTCCTCTACCTAATATTGACATGCTAGTTGATAATTCGGCCGACTATAAAATTTTATCATTTATGGACGCCTACTCGGACTATAACCAAATCCCAAAGGCGATGAGCGATAAGCATTGCACTGCTTTAATGACCAGCTCGGGAAATTACTACTACAACGTAATGCCCTTCGGCCTAAAAAATGCAGGGGCAACGTACTAGCGGATGATGAATGGAGTCTTCCGCGATGAGATAAATGATATGCTCGAGGTATACATGGACGACATGATCGTCAAATCTCGAACAGATACCGACCACACTGCCCACCTCAAAAAGGTCTTTTCCCAAGCGAGACAATGCATAATGAGATTCAACTCTGAGAAATGCACCTTCAAGGTTAAGGTGGGCAAATTACTCGGTTTTTATCTGAAGGAACAGGGGATTAAAGCCAATTGTGACAAGTTCCGGGAATTCTATGAGCTCCCTACACCTAGCTCGAAGAAATCAATACAATTCCTAAACGGCATGCTCACCTCGCTCTCCCGATTCATGGTGAAATCCGCGCAACACGCTCTTCCATTTTTTAAACTTCTACGCAAAGAGGAAGCCTTCGAGTGGACGAAGAATGCGAGCAATCCCTCCTACATATCAAGCAAAGCCTTTCGCAGCCGCCTGCGCTATCGCGACTGAGGACAGGGAAACCCTGTTCCTTTACCTGGCCGTCTCTGCTGAGGCTGTTAGCGCGGCCCTCGTTCGTGAGACTCCATACGGGAAAAACAAATGTATTTCATGAGCAAAGTACTACAATGTCTCGAGTTCAGGTATCAACAAATTGATAAGGTGTCCTTGACCCTCGTCAACACGGAGAGGAGGCTTAGACATTACTTTCTGGAACACACGATCATCATACGAACAGACCAACCCGTAAGACAACTCCTATGCTGACCAGACATGGTAGGTCGAATGCTAAAATGATCCTTGGAGCTCTTGTAGTTCTACGTCCAGTATGAGAGTAGGAATACCCTCAAGTCCCAAGAACTGTCCGACTTCATCACAGAGATGACTGCTCACGATCCCCCATAGGGAAGAAGCACAAGTGGACAATCTTTGTGGATAGAGCTTCCAGCTCGACAGAGAGAGGAGCGAGAATCCTCCTCGAGAATGAGGAAGGTGTCTTTATCGAACACTCCCTCACCCTTTCTTTCCCAACGTCGAACAATCAGGTTAAATATGAGGCCATGCTCCCATGATTAAGACTGGCCGAGGATTTGGGTGCCCGCGAGATACAAATTTTCACTGACTCCTAACTTGTTACATTTCAAGTTCAAGGGGGATACCAGGCTAAGAACAACAACCTCATTGAATTTTAAACCTGGTTTGAGAACATATGAAGAAGTTTGACCAGGTAGAGATCATTCACGTGCCACGCGAACAGAACACGCGGCCCAACATACTTTCAAAGCTCGCAAGCACAAAGAAGAAAGGTGGGAACAAATCCATCATCCAAGAATGCCTTTCTCGCCCGAGAATTGAAAAGTCCACTATGCCACCCGAGGTAAATGCCATCGGGGACAACTCATGTTGGATGACCCCGATGTTTAACTTTCTGACAAAGGGGGAACTTCTCGTGGACCAAAGAGAGGCAACCACGACCAAACGACGAGCATGTTCGTACGTGCCACTCGAACACAAACTTTATCATCGAGGATTCTCTATCCCACTCCTAAAATATGTCGAAGAATCTGTAATCCCTGAGATACTGCAAGAAATCCACGAGGGAATCAACGTCCAACACATGGGCGTAAGATCCCTAGCACAAAAGGCACTGCGAGCAGGCTACTACTGGCCAACCATGCAACAAGACTCAAAGGAGCATGTCAATAAACTTAACAAGTGTTAGAGGCACGTGGACATGCACCTCGCGCCCTCGCACGAGCTCAACACACTATCCTCCCCGTGGTCGTTCTCCTGGTGGGGGAATGGACATCCTCGGACCTTTCGTGCAAGGGACGTATCAAAACAAATTCCTGATCGTGGACGTCGACTTTTTCACAAAATGGATAGAAGCCGAAGCTCTGGAAAAAATTACTTCACATAATATCCTCTATTTCTACAAGCGAAACATGTTTGCCCGATTTTGGATACGACAAGTGGTCATCACTGATAACAGGACCCAGTTCATCGATCAAGGTTTCCAAAACTTCTTTGTAAAACTCGGCACCAAGCAAGACTTCACCTCAGTCGAACACCCCCAAACTAACAGGTAAGCCAAGGCCACTGTAATACGGTGGCAGAACCGACAGTTATATACTGATTTGCGTTTTTTGTTCGCAAATGTCGCAGTAAGCAAGAGTCACCACCGACTTTTCTTTTATCCAACAAAGGAAAGGGTGAAAAGAACAGAAAAAGACCTTTTTCGAGATTTTGAGTAAGGGGATAGATTATGGAAAGGGAAGGTATTAACACCCTTTCCATCTGTGGTTTTCCACGGGCTCTTCGGTACTTGCTCATTTTTGAAAATTGTTTGTGTGTTTGTGGTTTTGAAAGTTTTTGTTTGCTTTATGGTAACTCTTGTATCAGTCCTCAAGAGTGTGATATAGCAATTTTAGAAAGATTTTTTTGAAAGTGTGTAAGTGTGAACATTTCAGGTTTGAGCAAGTACTTAAGAACAGTCTACCTACTCGAAAAAGGATGTTCTTTTCCTCCTTTCATTTAGATAGTGCTATCCTACTATTAGTGAGTAGGTAGCCATATCATCGGATGTTAAGGGAAAATCGAAGGGACGTTTTATAATCACGAAGGCAACTTGTGGAGATGCTTTAGAAATTTTCTTTTAGGGACTAGATCATTTACCAAAAGGCAACTGTAGGGTCATCGAGGGACTATGATCTTTTTTGATTTATGGGTCTTTACTAAAGCGTTCTTGCCTCCTGACTGTTTTATTTAAAGGAAATCAAAGTGGGAGATACCTTAGAGGTGCACATATGCAAGTGTGTTGAAATTCAGTTATTTATCTTGCATTATTAAGTTTGCTAACGTTTTAATTTTCAGTCTTATCATGCAGACCTAGTTACTAACAGTTAATATTCATAAAAATTTAAAGTACGAAAATTTAAATCCTAGGATATTACAACGCTTTGGGACAATTACATAAAAAAGTGCAAGAAAATAAAATACAGAATTTTAAATCTAGACTATTACATCCCATAATCAGTTACATTATTTATATAAAATGCGAGAAAAAAATAACGCTCGCGAAATAAGAATTACGTCTAAAAATCCTAAGAAAAATTCTAAGTAAACAAGAAAAATGTTTTTAGTTTTATTTTTATTTATTTCAAGAAAAATAATTAAACTAAATCTAAATTTAATTTAAGAAAATAAATATTAAATGAAATTAATCTGATTCTAATACTTTTGCATTTTTTATTAAGAAAACATTTGAAACATAAATTAAATCCTAAATTCTAGTTCATTTTAAAACAAGAAAGTAGTTAAAATCTAATTAATTAATTAATTAAAGCATTTCATTTTTTTAATTAAGAAAAAATTCTAAGCCTAATTTTTTTGTGATTTTTTTAATTTTATTATTTGCTTAATTAAGTAAAGAAGATAAAAGAAATTAAAACATTACAAAAAAAACTAGATGGGCCTGAGATAATAAAAAAAAGTTGGGGTGTGGTTGTTGAATTCACTGGCCCATGGAGGGAGAGGCCGAGATTTACTTCTGGATCCAATGTGGATTGGTCTTGATGGCACATGGTGAGCCTGCAGATGGAGTGCGCTAGATATGATCAGATGGACATCTGATGGCACATGTCTGATGGTATATAATGCACATCTAGCTACGAGGAGCACCAGATCTGCATGAAACAAGTTAGAAAATATAAAAATAGAGCTGACTGAGGCGCTTTGTGATGTTTCGGGGCTTGGTAATGATTGTAAAAGCTTCAGGGAGCCTCCAGGAATGTATTTGGATCTTTTGTTTGGACTGAGAAAGACTGGAACCTAAAATGCAAATTTTTACAACTTTGATAATTTTTGCAAAATTTTTAGAGCTTTTCCAGGCTGTCTCTCATGTGTTGAAGCTTGCAAATGTGTCCATTATATAGATAGGATGGAGGAGACAAGAGAACAAAAGTAATAACAACCATAAACATGTGTTTTTAAAGCTATAAATGATGTTTTATAACTTTGCCAAAGACATGGAATCTTGTCCTTTTTGAATTTGAATGAATGTGGACATTGCTTGCACGAAATTTTATGGGCCTAGGCTGTCCAAAACATCAACCCAAAGCTCAAAGCCCATTTCCAATTATTTTATACATTTTATTTTATATTTATTTGAAATAAATTAAAATAAATATGAAAAAAATAGTTAGCAAAGGCAAGGCATGGCAAGAATAATTTTAGAGGTCGTCTATCGGCTTAGGAAGATGTTTGAAATCCAAGAAACTAAGCCATTGACCTAAAACTTCATGTTTTCTCAGTGCATAATTCTTGAAAATTCCCAATTTTTCCCAACTTGGGTAAGCCATGTGTGATACGGTGGGAGAACTAACTTGGGTGTTTTGCATTTTATCACAAATGTTGCGGTTAGCAAGAGTCGCCACCGACTTTTCTATCCAAAAGGAATGGTGAAAAAGCACAGGAAAGACCTTTGAGATTATTTCTTGAGTTCGGGGGGGGGGGGGGGGGGGGGGGGTAGATTATGAAAAGGGAAGGTATTATCATCCTTTTCATCCATGGTTTTCCATGGGCTCTTAGTTACTTGCTAGATCTCTTGCTTTTGTTTAAAACTGTGCTTTGTGTGGTTTTGAAAGTATTTTTTTTAAAAGAGGCCATTGTTTAGGAAAACTTTGTAATGATTCTCATTCATAAGAATGTATACAAAGTGTTTCATCTTTTGAAAATGTTTTCAAGTTTTGAAAGATGTTTTGAAAGTGTTGGTGTTTGTTTTGAAAATAGCAAAGATGTTTTTGTTTTGAAATGGAGAAAGTAACTAGGAACATTCTACCTACTCAAAAAGTCTTTCATGTTCATTTCCTTTTTTCCTTTGACATTGTTATCTTACCATTGATTTGGTAAGTAACCCTATCTTTGGATGTAAAAGGGACAGGCGTGGGTCATCGTATAACCATGATTAGCAATGTTGCAAGGTATCTTAGCATTTTTCTTTAGGGACTAAGATCATTTTGAAAGGCAACTTTTTATAGCGTCATTGAGGGACTATGATCTTGTATTTTGCTTGTCTTTGCTAAGATACCTCACATGCGTAATATGGTCATTTTTGTAAGGCAACCAAGTGGATTTACCCTAGGGGTGCTTGTGTGCAAGTGTATTGATTTTCATGCTTTGTTTTTATCTTGATTAGGGTTTACTATTTTGTTGGTTTTAGTCTTTCCATACAAAACCCTAATTACTAGTATTTGTATCTAAAGCGATAAATTACGGAATTTAAAATTACTACGTTATTACAATACTTATGGGAGGGGGGTGTACAAATTAAAAATGGGGAGTTTGCAAGAAAATTAAACCTAATTATCTATTACAACCATATTGAACATGTACAAAAAATTGAATGAATAGTAATATATAAATACAAGAATATAAAAAAGAGATGATTTTTGTTTGGTTTTCATGAAAGGGATTTTAACCTAATTAGGAAAATAAAATGAAATTAACTTAAATTAATTAAGAAATGAAATTAACTAAAAAGGATTTTTAGGGTTTTTATGAAAAGGTTTTAAATTAAAAATAAAAAATGAAAATTAACTAATTAAAATAAACCCAAGTTCTAAATTAATTTTAATTTACAAAAGGATAGTATAATAATTAAACCTAATTATCTAAATATTAATTAATTAAGAAAAGAAATTATTTTGTTACTAAAAAATGTTTTTTTTTTGTCTTTTTATCTAAAAGAACATAAATGGAAAATATCCTAAATATCTAAATAATAAATATAAAATATTTTTGGTATTTTCATTTAATAAAATGATGATAATAATAATAATAATAATAATAATAATAATAATAATAATAATAATAATAATAATAATAATAATAATAATAATAATAATAATTGAAGAAAAAAAGAAAAGAAAATAAAATATAACAATTAAAGTCATGAGGGTTAACAAATAGAAATTATGGTTAACAGTAGTAAAAGGGGCGCTAGGCCCAAAAGTATTTTTTGTTCAAGTCAGAAAACAAAATAAAAATCAAATAAATGGGCTTGTGTCAAAAAGAAAATAGGGGGGTGAGAAGCCAAAGACAATGTTCCAGGCCCAAAATAAATCAACGCCCTCTGGTGATCCTGTATGGGCAGCCTTGAAGGGTGCATCATGGGGACGTGCATGTGAGGTGTTGGATTTAATGGCTTGGTTGTTCTGATGGTAATGGAGAAAGGCACATGGTACACGCGCTGGCTTGGTTTGCATTGAACCTGAAATAAGAAAAAGTGAAAAAACAAAAGGGTATCGCTGGGGCTCAAACCCAGGTCCCTATAGTCACAGGCACGCGCTTCTACCACTGGGGTGGCTATACATTCATTTATTAATACAAAACCATAAATATATATTTGAAACACATTCCTAGGCCTGTATCATCTTCAACCTCGCGCCAGACCATTTAACACAATTTTTGAAATTGCTATCTCTCTCATTTCTCAACCATTTTCAAAAGTACAAACATGAAAGTTGCTGGAAATTTCATCACAAATCCAACCATGTAAATAACTTAAGCTAACACTCAAAGATAAGTGAGAATTTTTCTGGCCCTAATTTAAAACCTAAAAATTTTAGAAACTTCAACTCTAAAATTCTCTAAGCTCAGGCCATATAAATGCATACTATGGATATGTATAGCTTCGTGGCAATGGTATCTACATTTTATATTCACAAATAAGAATCAAATAATGCTTGTATGTAGAGATAGAAGTTTGAAAACATACCTCTTGCAGCTGGAGTCATATATGGAGTCTGAGCAACCTTTGAGATGGCCTGATTATTTCTGTAGCTTGCCTGGACCTCCTTGAGTATGTTCCAAATCCTACTTTGCTTTGAGTATGACTGAAACTCTCAACTCAAGTCAAGTTGTAAGCTTCAGTTTTGAAAATGGTGGATGGTGATGGAGGGGTTACAGTCAGGAAACATGGACTTGGATCACTTTAATATGATGTATATTAAGTGTTTGGATGGTTAAAACTCAATACGCACGAGTGGATTTAAAGATGGCTATGTGAGGTTCAAAACTGTCAAGTTATGGCAGATTTTGAGTTGCAGAGTGCTTGGGAGTGTTTTTGGGTCCTTGAACTCGTGTGTTATGTTGCAATATACTTGTGCATAAGTAAGGAAAGGGTTAGAGTGCTTGAGGAGGTCAGAAGCACAAGATGTAGAGTTATGGCTATGTTACTTGATTTTGAAGAAAAGTGAAAATATGGTTTCAAGGCATAGTACAAGCATGACCTGAGTTTCTGGGAGGCTATAGACATGTTTCTTTTGCCTTTGACATTGCTTGTTATCATAAGGAAAAAGTTCAAAGATCTATGCATTGACTTTGTGATTAAATCTTCTTTACAAGAATGAAATGGTTACTTTGTGCCATAAATGGAAATGTAACTTGGATAAAGGCTCAAGTGCTTGGATTAAATCTCTAACAGCTGCGTAAACATTTAATTATGGAGTTACAAACAAGTTTGAGGCCTTCAAAGCAAAGATTATGCCGCCTAGGCTTGGATTTGAATTCTTGTTCATCGTGAAATGGCTTGTAATTTAAGTTTGAAAACCCTAACTTCATCTCTTCGATTCTCCTTGCTCACAAATGATCTTAAGGAGTTCTTAGACATTTTGGAAAGCTTGTAATGTGCTCTACAACCCCTCTTTGAATAACTTTTGAAAATTCCCCTTGGAACTATATGAAAAAGTGCCATAATGTTAGGTCAAAATCCTGACCAAAATTAGGGCAAAATTTCACTAAATGTTCAATTTCAAGACCATGACTTTATGAATTAATAACTTGAGATCTAAGAACTTTTAGAAGAAGTTGTGTAAATAAATGTTATAGATATCAGGGATATATACAACTTTCATGTTGAAAGTTTCTTCTGAATCATCTTGCATCATGGTGAAAAATTAGCTCAAATTTGTGAAAAAACATGAAGTTTTAAACACTTAGAAAATTTCTAAGTTAGAAAACTTTGACTTTTCAAAATGAAATCTTGACTTTTTGATTTATTGATGAATAAGTTTCATATTTTGACATGTTTTGATGAATTGTGATCTTTGACATTGGATTTTGACCAAAAAGTCAAAGTTTGACTTTTTAGTGTACAAATGACTTTTGATGAGTTGACTGAAAATTCACTATCAATCCAATTGATCCTGAGCAATGTTTTGGATCATGATATTAGGTCAAAATGATGCAATTTAACTCTTGAGATAATTCTTCAAACCAATTGACCATTTGCTAGGTCAAAAATCAGAAATTGCCTTTCCTCAGTCAAAACCCTAATTTTGACCATTTTGCCCTTTTGATAATTTGATCAAAATTCTTGAGGAATTGTGGTCCAAACTTGATAAAATGATACATATGAGTTTATAATGTTGATGTGGATCAATAACTATGAAGTTTGACTATAAATTGGCCAAAGTTGACTTTTTCCCCAATACAGCTGATTTTTAGGTCAATTGCTCAATTGACTGAGCAAAAGTGTGATGCAAGGCTTGAAAATTGACATGAGTAATCTTGAGGGTCCATAATGATCCATGAAAGTCATTTGAGGCATTGAAAGTTCAATTATCCTTGTGCAATCTCAAACCCTAATTTTGGTCATCAGTGCTTAAGGAAGTGTCTTGAGTTGATCAACCCTATTGCAGTCTTGAACCAAGAGAGATCTTTTGTGAGAAAATAATTGATAAGTGAGAGGGAAAATTTTAGGGTACAACAACTTCCCCTGTTCAATATTCTTAAACCTGAAGAGTTAGATTGGCAGATTTGCCATTCGTGACTTGAAGGTGGAAGATGATTGGACACTAGAGTTCCCAGAAATTTGCACTCGAGGATGTGATGGTTGATGGTATAGGGAATGGGATTAAAGATGCCATTTGGAGAAGTGATGGAAAGTTGTTGGAGATGGGCTTGCAGATGCCATCCAAAATGATTGCTGGACTATATCTCAAAGAGAATCTGAATGAGTATCAGAATGGCATCCGTGTCTGGAGCATATCTGAACTGTATCTGAGAGAGAATCTGAATGAGTATCAAAATGGCATCTGCGTATGGAGCGTACCGGAACTGTATTGGAGAGCTGAATCTGAATGAATATCAGAATGGCATCCGTGTCTAGAGCGTATCTGAACTGTATCTGAGAGCTGAATCTGAATGAGTATCAGAATGGCATCCGTGTCTGGAGTGTATCTAAATTGTATCTGAAAGCTGAATCTGAATGAGTATTAAAATGGAGTCCGTATCTGGAGCGTATCTGTATTGCATCTTGAAAGAGAATCTGAATGAGTATCAGGATGGCGTCCGTATCTGGAGCGTATCTGAACTGTATCTGAAAGCTCAGTTGGTCGTGTAGATAATTGTCCCGACTTGTTTCAGGTATCAATCTCTGACCTTTATAAATTGTTGATGATAACCATCTGCTGACTGATCTTTCCTGAAGAGATAAAAGATTAGTTGTATGCAATGTCATGATGTATAAAATGCATTGCATAATGATGTTCTCAATGAAATGAATGAGATTATGTTGTATGCGTTCATGTTGTCAATGTCATGAAGTATGGATGTGATGTATAGGCATATAAGCTATGTTGTTGTAACATTGTTGGATTAGGGAAAAAAATCCCCAACTGTTATTGGGAAGGTGGAACGTAAGTCTTCATGTTTTGAAGTGTTGATGAGTTGATGAGCTTCTATTCGTTAGAGAAATAAACTCTATTGTAAGGGAAACAACGTGTGCTTCTTGTGAAATCCGTTGAGGAATCTTGAGAAATTGGACGACCTTTACTGGGGAGTGATAAACTAGTAGTCTTGTTCCGCTGGGGATTAAGCTGCACACTGTGGGGAATTTTATGGAATAGACTAAAGATATTATCCTATTTCTTAAAGCCATTAGCGATTGTCTTTCTATTTTTTGTTCCCTTTTTGTTCATTTGTAAACAGTAGCTATGTTCAAATGCATATGCTCAAAAATAAACCATTGGACGTTTTTGTAAACAAAACACAGAATAAATAGTTTTTCACTTTCAAAGGAGTATCTTTCTATTAACTTGGATAAGTATTTTGTACAATGAGAAGAACATCCTAGTAAGAGAATGTCGTCGTAAAACATGAAAATTTGATACAAAGAAAAGATAGCTATGTGCAATAATTCCATGGGGTTCCCATTCTGCTATAGCCTTCGTGTCTCTGAGCGTCTTGTCCACTTGCTGCCTTGTCAGAAGTTGATTGGATTGATAAGAACCGTTGAGGTTTTCATTCGAAGCCAAAGGTTGTCCATAAAGTGATCCAACGGGACATAGTCGTACGCTTTAATTCCCTAACTTTTTCCTGGACCGCCCTTTCAGGTTTTCAGCCCACCGGGATACCCTTTTTTTGCCCAAGTCTCCCTTTCGGGTTTTCAACTTGCTGGGTGTACAGATTTTTTTGTTTTTATCCCTAATTTTTTCCCGAACCTTTTTGGTTCGCTGGGATGCCCTTGTTTTGCCTAGGTGTGTAAACCTAGAGGGTCTCTTATGCGTAGTATATTTTGACTATGTCAGCATTCACAGGGTGCGACAGGTCGTCGCCATCCATAGTGGTCAAGATCATTGCTCTACCAGATAATATGCTTTTGATCACAAATGGTCATTCGTATGTAGGAGTCCATTTGCCCCTGGGATCACCTTGCGGCATTATGATGCGCTTGATCACCAAATCCACGACTTGATATACTTGGCGTCTGACCTTTTTGTTGAAAGGCTTGATCATCCGTTTTTGATACATTTGACAATGACAGACATTAGTAAGCCTTTTCTCATCAATCAAGTTCAGTTGATCAAGTCGAGTTTGGATCCAATCGTCTTCATTTAACCCTACATCCTTCATGATTCTTAGAGAAGGTATCTGGACCTCAATAGGCAAGACAACTTCTATACCGTATACTAGAGAGTAAGGTGTTTCCCCGGTTGATGTGCGTGTCGTGGTACGATAACCGTGGAGAGCGAATGGTAGCATCTCATGCTAGTCTTTGTACGTGACTGTCATTTTCTGTATGATCTTTTTGATGTTCTTAATTGCGGCTTCGACAACACCATTCATCTTTGGCCGGTAAGGGGAAGAATTATGGTGCTGGATCTTGAATTGCGCACATAGTACGGTGATCATAGTGTTGTTGATATTTGTACCATTGTCAGTGATGATCCTCTCTAGGATACCGTACCGACAGATGAGATTCTGTTTGATGAACTAGGCGACAACATTCTTGGTAACGGAAGCGAAAGAAGTCGCCTCAACCCACTTCGTGAAGTAGTCAATGGCCACCAAGATGAAGCAATGTCTATTAGAGGCGATTGGCTTGATGTCCCCAATCATGTCGATGCCCCACATAGCAAAGGGCCAAGGATCCATTAAGACGTTCAAAGGAACCGAAGGCACGTGCACCTTGTCAGCATAGATTTGAAACTTATGACAAGTTCGAGAGTGCTGATAGCAATCTACTTCCATGGTAGACCAGTAATAACCTTCCCGTAGGATTTTCTTTGCCATCGTATGCCCGCTGGAATGGGTGCCAAAAGTTCCCTCATGTAGATCAGCCATGATCCTTTCTACCTCAACCTTGTCTATGAAACGAAAAAATACAGAGTCGTGATTGCGTTTGTAAAGAACACCATTACTGATGAAGAACTTAGTAGAGAATCTCCTTAAGAACTTGTCGTTTGCTGAAGCTCCTTCCGGATATTCTTGAGCCTCGAGATACCTATTGACTTCGTGGAACCAAGGTCAGTCCACTACTTCTTCAGTATTGATCTTGTGACAGTGAGATGGTTCATCCATTCGTTCGATGGTGATCTAGGGAGCCTCGTTATCCAATTTAAGTTTAAACATGGACGACATCGTGGCTAGCGCATCTGCTAGCTGATTTTCTTCTCGCGGGAAATGCTCGAAGGCAATATTCTCAAAGTGTGGGATTAATGTCAACACATGTTCTTTGTAGGGGATAAGGTTTGGGTGTTTAGTGTCCCATTCTCCTTTGATTTGGCTGATGACCAAAGCTGAATCTCCGAGTACACTTAAGGATTTGATCCCCAAATCTATGGCAACTTTGAGACCAAAAATGCACGCTTCGTATTCTGCCATGTTATTCGTATAGTTGAAGCAGAGTCTTGCAGCAAAGGGAGTATGACATCCTCCCGGAGATATGAGTACAACACCGATTCCATTGCCAAGTACGTTGGACGCCCCATCAAAAACCAGGGTCCATCGGGATCCTTGTTCAGGTCCGTCATATGGTCTGAGTTATTCACAATTGTTTACCATCATGATGTATTCATATGGGAATTCGAACTTCATGGACTGGTAGTCATATACATCTTGATGAGCAAGGTGATTAGCTAGTATACTGCCCTTTATTGCTTTTTGGGTAGTATACTGAATGTCATATTCCGTCAGGATCATCTGCCATCTTGCTATTTTCCCAGAGAGGGCAGGATTCTCGAATATGTATTTTATTGGATCCATCTTGGATATCAATAAGGTAGTATGATTCAACATATACTATCTTAGCCGGCGAGCAACCCATGCCAGAATGCAACAAGTTTTCTTGAGCAGTGAATATCTTGTTTCACAGTCGGTAAACTTTTTGCTCAAGTAATAAATAACATGCTCTTTTCGGCCAGACTCGTCATGCTGCCCCAGCACACACCCCCATTGAATTTTCCAAAATAGTTAGATACATGATCAATGGTATCCCTCGACTGTGGCATCAAAACAGAAGGCTCTTGTAGGTACTCTTTGATCTTGTCGAAGGCAGTTTGGCATTCTTCATTCCATTTGACTACTTGATCTTTCTTCAGCAATTTGAAGATTGGTTGACAAGTAGCTGTTAAGTGTGAAATATATCGGGAAATATAGTTTAATTGTCCCAAGAACCCTATGACTTCCTTCTAAGTATGAGGAGCAGGCATTTCTTGTATTACTTTTACCTTGGCAGGATCCACTTTGATACCTTTACCGCTGACGACGAAGCCTAGGAGTTTACCGACCTCACCCCAAATGTGCATTTGTTTGGGTTCAACCTCAGCTTATATTTCTTTAACCTCTCAAACAGTTATTGTAAATGGTCCATATGTTCCTCTTCTATTTGAGATATGGCTATCATGTCGTCCACATAGACCTCTATTTCGTGATGTATCATATCGTGAAATAAGGCTACCATGGCACACTGATAGGTTTCCCCAACATTCTTCAACCCGAATGGCAAAACCTTGTAAGAGAATGTGCCTCATTGTGTGACAAAGGTTGTTTTCTCCATGTCCTCAGGCACCATTTTGATTTGATTGTAGCCTGAGAAACCATCCATGAAGGAAAACACCTTATGCTGTGCTATATTGTCAACCAAAATATCAATGTGAGGAAATGGAAAATCATCCTTAGGGCTTGCCCTATTCAAATCTCAGTAGTCCATGCACATTCGTACTTTGCCGTCCTTTTTAGGAATGGGAACAACATTGGCGACTCATTGTGGATAGGAGGTGACAGCCAAGAATCTAGTGTTGAATTGTTTCATGACTTAGGCCTTAATCTTTTCTGACATATCGAGTTGCATGTGATGGACCTTTTGTTTTACCGAAGGGAAGTCTTCTTTTGTTGGTAGACGATGGACCACGATATCAGCATCAAGTCCTGGCATGTCTTCATACGACCAGGAAAAGACCTCAACATAATCATGTAGCAACTGAATCAGACGCTTCTTGATATTGGGTTCCAGACTGGCACCTACCCTGAATTCTTTCTTGTCCTCTTCGGTACCTAGGTTAACTGTGCCCACTGGTTCTTCGTGAGGCTGAATGGTCCTCTCTTCTTGTTGTAGTAACTTGGCTAGTTCCCCTGGCACTTCACAATCTTCCTCACCTTTGTCTTCGGATTGGTAGATTAGATTTTCAGAGTCACAAAAGGCCATAGAAGAATCGTTACCCATTAGATCCCGAATGGATGTTGTTGCACCCCAAAATTTTCCCTCCCGTATTCTTCAAGATTTGCAAAGAGCATGCTTCAAAATCTCCCAAGGGTTGCACAGCCCAATGGCCTCCTAACAGTCAAAAACTAGGGTTTTGGTTCTGGCAAAGAAGTTGAAGTTTCCAAGGGTCCAAACAAGTCCCACATGCCCATAAACATTGTCAAGCATCCTTATGCCATGTTTCAAGACTTACATCACAAAATTGCACAGTCAAAAACCCTAATTGCTCAACAGTCAACTGCAGGGACAAAATGGTCATTGGACAGTCAAAAGTCAAGATTTTTGGTCAACATCTTATTTTGAAGCCACAAACATCATTTGATCAATTCTTGATCATGATTCTCAAGGCATGGCTCAAAAAGTCTCAAGATGCAAAAATTTCCATATTTGGACAGTTGAAAAAGTCAACTGCAAATTGACCAGGGCATAACTTCCACATGGTTTATCAGAAAAATTCCATCCAAAGCTCATTTTGAAGAGAATGACATTTCCTATAACTCCTCTTCACACTTAAAGTCCAAGAAATGCTCTCACAAAAAGTTATCAATCTCAACATTATAGGTCATTTTCAAAAGTCAACAAAAAGGCACTTTAAGTCAAAGACCATAACTTGAGATTGGTAAATCAAAATGACATGGGACCAAATACATTGGTTAGAGGACTTCAAGACCTTTCCATAATGTCAAAGAACATGATCAAATCTTAAAAATTGAGTAAGATATGCCTTGTGGAAGTTGGGAAATTTTTGGGAATTTTGAAAAGTCAACTTTGCTTCAAATGCCTCAAAATTGCTAATGGGCCTCAATTTCTTCCAAGAATCATCACCCAAAAACTATGCACGACCCATTGACTTTAAAGGGAGTTATTTTATCATTTTTTATTAATTATTTGAATTATTATTATTATTAGTTCATTTAATTAAAATAAAATATGACAAAAATAGAAAATCATGTTTTCCAATCCTTTTTTTGCAGCATATTCTCTCAATAAAGCCTAAATATTTCGTGCACACTCAATATGGAAAGAATTGGAAATGATTGGCATCAAAAAAACATGAAAAAGATTGAAAAAGATTACATAGAAAATCAAATATTGAAACATTGATTGCAAAGGTTTTTGGACTTGGACTTCTACCCTAATTCAGTCACACATATAAACACAATGCAAACCTAATCAAGAGAACCTAGAAGCTGCACTCAGAATCAAAAACAAACTTTGCATTTTTCACCAAAAATTTCAAAACTGAAAACTACATTGCAGGGTGATTCAAAGCCTACAAACGATTCCAAAAGCTTGCTGAGGCCTTCCTGAACATAACTCAATTCTTTTCCAGTCCCCACGCATCAAGAAGTGGTAGAATAAAGTCAAACTTTCTCAAACTTTTTGCATATTCGTGTCTCATGATTCATGCAGTGTTTTTGATTTCTAATGCTTGATTTGTACTAATTTAATCATTCTAAAGCTAACAGTGCCATTCAATTGAGTTTTTAAGGCCTGTATGAGAATCCACCATGGGAGCTTGTTAGGGTTGCAGAAGTTTGAAATTGGGGGCTTTTGCATATGGAAAAATTGAGCCATAAGACCAACACCTTTGGATTCGTGACATTCCAACGATCCAAATCCATACCTCGCGCTCAATTTATGATGAGCCATATTCTAATCGCTATTATTGTGTGTTGTAGTTAGTGGGGGGTTAAAACCCCCGCTATTTGATTTTAGTTGCAGGTATAACATGGAGAAGAAGCATGCGTGGCTTGAGATTATTGGGCTATTCAAAATTGGCGCGTGATTTTTTGGTTCAGACCATTAACTTTTATCTTTTCTTATAATATTCACGTTCCATATAATTGACAAACAAACGCATTTGGTTGGGTGGAAAGTGAGGTGTCCTTCAAGCATTGGGACCTGGGTTCGATTCCCAGGTCCCCCATATTTCCTTCTATTTTTTCTCATAACATGATTAGGTATCCAACACGCCCAGAAGTCCACCAAATTCCCCAGCGCCAAAGCTTGCCACATGTCCCTGAAGATCAATCTAGTGGCTATCACCAGCTATCCTCCATACGCATCAGTCAACATATCCATATGCAAGCCAGAAAAGTCAAAAGGGCCTCCTTCAAATGGGCCAAATTGCTGTGAATTCACCTCCACAATGGGGTCAGAACCCCCCCTCTTGTTTGTATCTCTATCTCTTTTCTTTTCTTTTTTATTTGTTTCAATTTAATTGTTTTTGTTTTTTTCTTTTAATTCATCAAAAATAATTTTTACCATACAAAATACAAAAAAAATCAGAAACTATAAAAAATAAAAAATATGTTCATTTATTTTTTTTAATCAATATTTTGTAAATAAAATTCTAATAATTAATTAGTTTAATTTTAGGTTTAATTTTAATATTTTTTTTAATAAACTAAAAAAGGGTAGAAATTAGGGTTTTTATACTTTTTTTCCTTTTTCACCATATTTAATTATTAATTATTTTTGTAAATAAATATGCCATTTAATTAATTAGGGTTAAATTAGGTTACAACTTAAACATTTTTTTAATAAATTAAAAACAATTTAGAATTAGGATTTTATTTAACTTTTAAATTCCAATTAATTTTCTCATTAAATTCCATAAATACAAAAACTCTAAAAAAATAAGTTCTTGCTTTTATTTAATTTAATTAATTTACGAGTTCGATTTAATTTCCTCAAAGGGTCCAACGCCCTTGCACTCTCGATTTTATTTCTTTTCGCACATTTACTTTTATTTCCCTTTTTTAAATTTCATGTAATTGCCCCAAAGCTTTGTAATAGATAATTAGGATATTTACTTTCCGCGTTTTATTTATTTCCAATCGGGTCTTGGATTAATTTGGCGATGTAGACCCGCGCCTTTGTAATAGCGTAGGACTTTTAATTCCGCACCTTTTAACTGTTAATAACCACATGAAAGAATGAATGCCAAAAATAAAAACAAAGCGTAGATCACCAATGCATGACAAGATAAACATAATTGAAAATGACACACAATTCACACACCACCCCTAGGGTACGTCTCACTGTTGCCTTGCCCCTCGAAAAGTGGTCGTCGAGTAGAGGATGTTTTAGTAAGTCCTCATGTCCATGAACATGGCATGAGGGTAGCTTCTAAGGTGTCTTCCTATTGCTCTGGTGACCACACTGTCCCGAACCCTCGAATTGACCAGAACACCTCCAACGGTGGTGCTACCTACCTCTCAATGGTGGGATGGCACTACCTTAAGGACATTTACACAGACTAATTCCTTAGGGTAGGTAGATGACTCGTAGATACTTGCTCTAATTCAAAACAAATCAAAACTCTTTTCACAATGACACTTTTCAAAAAGCTTTCAAAAACAACTTTTCAAACACTCTTGAGGACTGATACAAGAGTCGAACTCGAATTTTAACGAAACCTTTTTTTAAAACCCACCGTTGAAAAGCAAACAAACATTTTGAAAACACAAATGAGCAAGTATCTAAGAGCCCATGGATAACCATGGATAGAAAGGGCGCTAACACCTTCCCTTTCTATAAATCTACCTTCCGAACCGAGAGCTAATCTCTATAAGGAATTTTTCTGTGCTTTTGTCCTTTCCATATTGGAGAAAATAAAAGACGGTGGCGACTCTTGCTTACCGCGACATTTCGCAAACCAACGATAAACAGTCAGTTCCAGATCCACCGATCACGGAACTGGCGACTCTGCTGGGGATACTCTTATAAAGTGAGGTGTACCTTAGGATAGTTCATAACTGTGTTTTCAATTGTTTTGACTGGTTTGCTTTAAATTGTGGGTTGTATCGGAGTTACATAGATCCTAACCCGGATCTGGGGATACCCTGTTTAGGTAGCATAAGCTGTGAGGGACCTGTCCGGCGTAGACCGACATGGGTGAAGCAGTGGCTACGTTGGTGTGGCACCTTGGTCTGTACCGATATCCCTTGTGTTGCAACGAGGAGAATATGGGTCTTTTGAGGAGTCATTAAGCGCCAACAGACCTTAGAACCTTAAAAGACACAACTTGGCCAATAGAACAGTAGCAGTATGCTACGCCCATTGAGGCTAAACTCTCGTGATGGTTCTGGCCGCAAGAAAAGATTGCGATGCTGGAGTTATGACCGATTGAGGGTAGTTAATGATATTGGGATCCTCTAAGAACCCGGTTACTTTTGATAGGATAGGTATGAACCAACAAACTGAAAGAGGGTAATACCCAGACCCCATGCTGGCCTAAACTCTAAAGGTTTATCTTGTGTGACTTGTGTGCCTTCCAACTTGACTACTTGCATGCTGGTTATCTGACACTTGAGTTTCTTGCAGGTTTTGTTTATAGTCCTTAATTGGGACTCATAACAGGGTTACTAGGTTTCTTGCAGGTTTTGTTTATAGTCCTTAATTGGGACTCATAACAGGGTTTACTGAGTTTCTTGCAGGTTTTGTTTACAGTCCTTAATTGGGACTCATTACAGGGCCTACTTACATTACTCCATGCATAGCATAACATCATACCATTGCATGTATCCTGCATGAGGACTAACCCATATCAAGGATCTTAAGGGCTTGTGATGCAGGTCAGGATGAACCAAAAATATCTAGCAAGGGGCAAAGGGGATTTATTTTCCTCTAGCCAGGTTGATGACTTGAGTCAGGGGCTATGACCCACTCAATATGGTGAGCTTTGACTCTTGAAGAAGGACTCACAACAACATGAAATTCCTTCGATCAAGCTACCGGTTTCCAATTCTGACAATCTTCTTGTTTACCCCGCGAGGTCCTTGAAAACATTGCATGCATATCATGCATATTAGTGCATTACAGTTACCCTTGTTGCAGGTCACTTACCTTTCTCGCTGTTTATTTCAGCAATGGCTTCCCAACAAGATAACCAGGGACCTCATGCTCAAGAGACTCAGTTCAGGGAGATCTTTTTAAGCCTATCCAAGGGGCAGGAAGAGCTGAGAACACTCCTCACTGGGACTTTGGTCAAGAACAGTGCTGAGGACAACAAGGACGAACGACTGAAACGTCTACAAGCTGAGGTAGACACATTGAAAACCCAGATGCTGGGGCAAAGGGCTCTCATTCAAGGTTTAGTTCGGGAGCAAGGAGAGCAGAGGGCCATGATCAGTCATCTTCATCAAGACATGAAGCAACCAGCCCAAGTCAGGGACCAGGTCAGGGAACAGCTTCCAAGAGGGCAAAGGTCTGGTCCAATGAATAGACCTCTCCAAGCTGTTACCACTTCACAGGTCCAACAACGACCTCGCCAAGAACAACGGGCTGATCAGAGCAAGCCAGACAAGCCTAAAAGGCAGTTCACCAAGCTCAACGTGTCACCGTCTCAAGCTTTACAACAATTGCTGAGGTTGAATCTGGTGACGTTAAGGGACCCTCCTAAGAATCTCAACACAGCCTCCCCAAAGTACAATCCTGAGGAAAGATGTGCATACCACTCTGACAGCCCAGGACATGACACCGACGACTGCTGGGCTCTGAAGAATAAGATCCAAGACCTGATTAATGAAAGAGCTGTGGATTTCACCCAGATGGGCCAGGCTGAATGCTCCTGCCATCCCTACAAGATGCACCAGTTGAAGTAACAAGCCCTGAGATGAAAGGACTTTTGTTCACTAGAATTTTTCAAGTTGTGATTTTCTTTTGATTGTGCAAACATTTATTCATGTTAAACATTGTTATTTCATTAATGCACTACATATGTCTATTTTGAAGTAATTATTGCATATTCACTATTTAAAAATTGTTTTCATTTTTGTGATGTTCAATGCTCGATTAATAATTCTAAGCCTCTTGAGGGAGGATGACGAAAACGATACCACAATATACAGTATGCTTTTGAACAGACCCCGCTGATGAGGTACAGGCATTGTTTCAATTCCTAAACACTGGAGTTATAAGGAAGATAATCCCTCGTCAACCCCTCTGAGCCAAAAAAGTAGGAGTTTTTCTTTTCGAAAATTAAAACCCTTTATCATAACCTGGGGCAGGGTAGTTCTCTCAGTTGATCCAAGTGCATAACAAATGGCACCTAAGAGGTCTTTACAAAAAAAAAGAAGACAGTGATGATTCCGAACAATCATAAGGATAGGCAGTCACTATATCTCAAAAATAAAAACCTAATAAGTCAAAACCTATGAAGGAGACTTACAAAACTGGGGCATCCCGCTGGCTGTAATCACAAAAGAAACAGTTCAGGAAAAATTTAGGGATAGAGAAATCAAAAAGAAAAAGGTCACACAAACCCTCAACAAAAACAAGAAATGACTGCCTATTCAAAATAAATTGTCAATATCCGAACCATCACTGGAATATCAGAGCAAAAGACTCAAACAAGGTCTAACGCACGATCAGCTGAGCTTAGGTTTGAAGAACATCACAAAGAGCGGGTGGGTACAAATAAATTTGAGCCTTTATCCTTTGTTTCTTAAACCGTGAACCAGGCCACGTTATAACCCTTAAAAGCCCTAGTTGAAGCATGGGTTAGTTCGAAAGCATACTGTTACGAAAGGTATCCTGACTCCTTAAGGCCTACGGTAAATACAGAGTTGACATCACGTTTTACAAACATTCACTTGTTTTATGAAAAAGAATGCATTTTCAAAATCATCAAAAACAGACATAAGCTTTGCATTTTTAACATAACTTTGTTTGCATATGACTTTTTGTTTGAACAACATAGAAATTCGCACGACGAATGCCTAATGAACATAAGCACTTCCAATCAAGGGGCAGACCTGATCATTGTCCGTCATCTGGGGCAGTTAAGTCAAGATTCAGAGAATCTCTCAAAGCCTGGGGCAAATCTCCGTCTAAGTCACTTGGGGCATTGGACGATCAAACGAAGATCTTCTGGCGGCATGGCAACACAACAACAGGGGCACCTCCCTACATTCTGAGAGCATGGGCATAGTCGAAAAAATACTACGCATAATCAAAGACCCGCTAGGTTGACATACCTAGGCAAAAACAAGGGCTTCCCGGCGAACCAAAAGGGTTCGGGCAAAATAAGGGATGAAATAAAAAAAGATCTTGTACATCCGGCAAGTCGAAAACCTGAAAAGGCGGCTTGGGCAAAAATGGGTATCCCGGTGGACTGAAAACCCGAAAGGGCGGTCCAGGCAAAAGTTAGGGATCAAAGCGTACGACTATGTCCTGTCATCTTGTCACCTGCCTACCAGAAGAAGGTTGGTCCATCAACAACTATCAGCACCTCACCGATCTTCCTCTCCCACCTCAGAAACAAGGGCAATAATGAGTTGTCCAAACGATCTAATTGCTCTGTCCACCAAGGTACTAAGATAGGTTCGGCTGAAGAACAACCAGGATATCTTAAGTCCCCAGAGAGTGAGCCAGCAAGTCCATGCACTCTCCCCAAGCAGAATTATCCTGTCAGCCTTAAGGAAGTTGTGTATCCTCCAGCAGATCCCAAACACTCCCCAGCACATCATACAGATATTCTTAACAAGCATCCCCGGCAGTCTCAACCTAAGACTGTTCCCCGGCGGTATACCAGACATTTGGTGGAGCCACTTCCCCAATACATCTCAAAATTTCCCCAGGAGAGTCCAACATGGTTCAAGATTTCCCCAGTACAGTTCAAAAATTTCCCCAGGAAAGTCTGAATCATCTCCCCGGTAGGAAGCTTATCCCCAGAAGATTCTGGAAGTGTATCCCCTACAGAGCACGAACGCGTCCCCAGCTTTATTCAAAGGTTATTTTCCTACCAGGATATAACTGGGTTATCCTCAGCCAATAGCCATGGAAAGATCGTTCCCGATGAAATCTTCCTATCCCCAGTAGAGTCTATCAAAACTTCCAACATAACAACGGTATCCCCAGCAAAGTTATCATCAACATCTCAGCAAAGTACCTCTCTCCCACAGAGTACTGTTCCCCAGCAAGGTATCTAGGATAAATTTTCTCCCCGCAGAGTAATCTCTTTGTCAAGTTTATTCCCCAACGGAGTCATCTTCTCCTACCGGTTCATTCTTGCAACTATCATCCCCAACGGAAACCACAAAGCACTATTCTCCAACATCAGCCCAGGATGTGACTTCCCGGCACCCGTCAAGGATTTACTTTCCTAGACAAAAACATACATTCATAAACATCGCATTTCCATACATTATAGCATGCATGAACGCATCATATCTTACAATCTCATTTATGTTGAACATCATTGCTTGATCCATATCATGCATTGCATATGACTGACCTTTACCTTTCAGGAAAGATCCAGTTAAGTTCTCAGCTATATCCCAGACCTTGTTTGGTTCAGTTAAATCGACTCCTAAATATTTTTCTTATTCTTATCCAGTCAAAGGCCTTCTCTGGTTCAGTCAGATCGACCCTAAGATCTCCCTAATTCTTATCCAGTTGAAGATTTCAAGACCTTTTCCGGTTCAGTTAAATCGATTCCTAAAGATTTTTCTGATTCTTATCCAGTCAAAGGCCTTCTCTGGTTCAGTCAGATCGACCCTAAGATCTCCCTGATTCTTATCCAGTTGAAGATTTCAAGACCTTGTCCGGTTCAGTTAAATCGATTCCTAAAGATTTTTCTGATTCTTATCCAGTCAAAGGCCTTCTCTGGTTCAGTCAGATCGACCCTAAGATCTCCCTGATTCTTATCCAGTTGAAGATTTCAAGACCTTGTCCGGTTCAGTTAAATCGATTCCTAAAGATTTTTCTGATTCTTATCCAGTCAAAGGCCTTCTCGGGTCCAGTTAAATCGATTCCTAAAGATTTTTCTGATTCTTATCCAGTTGAAGATTCCAAGACCTTGCCTGGTTCAGTTAAATCGATTCCTAAAGATTTTCCTGATGAAGACTCAGTTGAAGATTCCAAGACCTTGCCTGGTTCAGTTAAATCGACTCCTAAAGATTTTTCTGATTCTTATCCAGTCAAAGGCCTTCTCTGGTCCAGTTAAATCGATTCCTAAAGATTTTCCTAATAAAAGACTCAGTAGAAGACATCCAAGATTCTCTCATCGTTACTGTTGAGGTAGCAATCGCCCAAGGTTCTCTCATCGTTACTGTTGAGGTAGTAATCGCCCCAGATTCTCTCACCGTTACTGTTGAGGTAGTAATCTCCCCAGATTCTCTCATCGTTACTGTTGAGGTAGTAATCTCCCCAGATTCTCTCATCGTTACTGTTGAGGTAGTAATCGCCCCAGATTCTCTCATCGTTACTGTTGAGGTAGTAATCGCCCCAGATTCTCTCATCGTTACTGTTGAGGTAGTAATCGCCCCAGATTCTCTCATCGTTACTGTTGAGGTAGTAATCGCCCAAGGTTCTCTCATCGTTACTGTTGAGGTAGTAATCGCCCAAGGTTCTCTCATCGTTACTGTTGAGGTAGTAATCGCCCCAGATTCTCTCACCGTTACTGTTGAGGTAGTAATCGCCCCAGATTCTCTCACCGTTACTGTTGAGGTAGTAATCTCCCCAGATTCTCTCATCGTTACTGTTAAGGTAGTAATCGCCCCAGATTCTCTCATCGTTACTGTTGAGGTAGTAATCGCCCCAGATTCTCTCAGCGTTACTGTTGAGGTAGTAATCGCCCCAGATTCTCTCATCGTTACTGTTGGGGTAGTAATCTCCCCAGATTCTCTCATCGTTACTGTTGAGGTAGTAATCGCCCCAGATTCTCTCATCGTTACTGTTGAGGTAGTAATCGCCCCAGATTCTCTCATCGTCACTGTTGAGGTAGTAATCGCCCCAGATTCTCTCATCGTTACTGTTGAGGTAGTAATCGTCCCAGATTCTCTCATCGTTACTGTTGAGGTAGTAATCGCCCAAGGTTCTCTCATCGTTACTGTTGAGGTAGTAATCGCCCCAGATTCTCTCATCATTACTGTTGAGGTAGTAATCGCCCCAGATTCTCTCATCGTTACTGTTGAGGTTGAAGTCGCCTATGATTCTCTCATCGTTACTGTTGAGGTTGAAGTCGCCTATGATTCTCTCATCGTTACTGTTGAGGTTGAAGTCACCCAAGATTCTCTCATTGTTACTGTTGAGGTTGAAGTCGCCCAAGATTCTCTCATCGTTACTGTTGAGGTCGAAGTCGCCCAAGATTCTCTCATCGTTACTGTTGAGGTAGTAATCGCCCCAGATTCTCTCATCGTCACTGTTGAGGTAGTAATCACCCCAGGTTTTCTCAACGTTACTGCTGAGGTAATAATCGTCCAAGGTTCTCTCACCGTCCCGTTGAGAGCACGTCTAAAGAGCTCAAAGACCCGATTCCTGTAACCAATCAGGGCACATCTACACAAAGAGACTGAAGACCAGCTCCTGTAACAGGCCAGGTAATCATTTTCTTTTTCAGGTACGCAAGTTCTCGCTAAGGAATCTCTTACGTGATCGACACCCAGATGGCATCTATAAGCCCATCCACCTATCCATCAAAGTTCCAAATGGCATTTATAAGCCCATTCCCGACAAGGTTCTGTCACATCTCCAGATGGCATCTATAAGCCCATCCTCCTATCCATCATCTCTCCAAATGGCATCTGTAAGCCCATTCCCGCTATCACACTGCTGATACTCAACTATGTGAGTGCAAATTTCTGGGCACTCTAGTGTTCAATCATCTTCCACCCTCGAATCACGAAAGGCATGCAAGCCAATCTACATCCTCAAGTCTAAGAAGATTGAACAGGGGCACCCCAAAATTTGCCCTCCCATATTCTTCAAGATTTGCAAAGAGCATGCTTCAAAATCTCCCAAGGGTTGCACAGCCCAATGGCCTCCTAACAGTAAAAAACTAGGGTTTTGGTTCTGGCAAAGAAGTTGAAGTTTCCAAGGGTCCAAACAAGTCCCACATGCCCATAAACATTGTCAAGCATCCTTATGCCAAGTTTCAAGACTTACAGCACAAAATTGCATAGTCAAAAACCCTAATTGCTCAATAGTCAACTGTAGGGGCAAAATGGTCATTGGACAGTCAAAAGTCAAGATTTTTGGTCAACATCTTATTTTGAAGCCACAAACATCATTTGATCAATTCTTGATCATGATTCTCAAGGCATGGCTCAAAAAGTCTCAAGATGCAAAAGTTTCCATATTTGGACAGTTGAAAAAGTCAACTGCAAATTGACCAGGGCATAACTTCCACATGGTTTATCAGAAAAATTCCATCCAAACCTCATTTTGAAGATAATGACATTTCCTATAACTCCTCTTCACACTTCAAGTCCAAGAAATGCTCTCACAAAAAGTTATCAATCTCAACATTATAGGTCATTTTCAAAAGTCAACAAAAAGGCACTTTAAGTCAAAGACCATAACTTGAGATTGGTAAATTAAAATGACATGGGACCAAAGGCATTGGTTAGAGGACTTCAAGACCTTTCCAAAATGTCAAAGAACATGATCAAAGCTTAAAAATTGAGCAAGATATGCCTTGTGGAAGTTGGGAAATTTTTGGGAATTTTGAAAAGTCAACTTTGCTTCAAATGCCTCAAAATTGCTAATGGGCCTCAATTTCTTCCAAGAATCATCACCCAAAAGCTATGCACACCCATTGACTTTAAAGGGAGTTATTTTATCATTTTTTATTAATTATTTGAATTATTATTATTATTAGTTCATTTAATTAAAATAAAATATGACAAAAATAGAAAATCATGTTTTCCAATCCTTTTTTTTGCAGCATATTCTCTCAATAAAGCCTAAATATTTCGTGCACACTCAATATGGAAAGAATTGGCAATGATTGGCATAAAAAAAACATGAAAAAGATTGAAAAAGATTACATTGAAAATCAAATATTGAAACATTGATTGCAAAGGTTTTTGGACTTGGACTTCTACCCTAATTCAGTCACACATATAAACACAATGCAAACCTAATCAAGAGACTCTAGAAGCTGCGCTCAGAATCAAAAACAAACTTTGCATTTTTCACCAAAAATTTCAAAATTGAAAACTACATTGCAGGGTGATTCAAAGCCTAAAACGATTCCAAAACCTTGCTGAGGCCTTCCTGAACATAACTCAATTCTTTTCCAGTCCCCACGCATCAAGAAGTGGTAGAATAAAGTCAAACTTTCTCAAACTTTTTGCATATTCGTGTCTCATGATTCATGCAGTGTTTTTGATTTCTAATGCTTGATTTGTACTAATTTAATCATTCTAAAGCTAACAGTGCCATTCAATTGAGTTTTTAAGGCCTGTATGAGAATCCACCATGGGAGCTCGTTAGGGTTGCAGAAGTTTGAAATTGGGGACTTTTGCATATGGAAAAATTGAGCCATAAGAACAACACCTTTGGATTCGTGACATTCAAACGATCCAAATCCATACCTCGCGCTCAATTTATGATGAGCCATATTCTAATCGCTATTATTGTGTGTTGTAGTTAGTGGGGGGTTAAAACCCCCGCTATTTGATTTTAGTTGCAGGTATAACATGGAGAAGAAGCATGCGTGGCTTGAGATTATTGGGCTATTCAAAATTGGCGCGTGATTTTTTGGTTCAGACCATTAACTTTTATCTTTTCTTATAATATTCACGTTCCATATAATTGACAAACAAACGCATTTGGCTGGGTGGAAAGTGAGGTGTCCTTCAAGCATTGGGACCTGGGTTCGATTCCCAGGTCCCCCATATTTCCTTCTATTTTTTCTCATAACATGATTAGGTATCCAACACGCCCAGAAGTCCACCAAATTCCCCAGCGCCAAAGCTTGCCACATGTCCCTGAAGATCAATCTAGTGGCTATCACCAGCTATCCTCCATACGCATCAGTCAACATATCCATATGCAAGCCAGAAAAGTCAAAAGGGCCTCCTTCAAATGGGCCAAATTGCTGTGAATTCACCTCCACAATGGGGCCAGAACTCCCCCTCTTGTTTGTATCTCTATCTCTTTTCTTTTCTTTTTTTTTTATTTGTTTCAATTTAATTGTTTTTGTTTTTTTCTTTTAATTCATCAAAAATAATTTTTACCATACAAAATACAAAAAAAATCAGAAACTATAAAAAATAAAAAATATGTTCATTTATTTTTTTTAATCAATATTTTGTAAATAAAATTCTAATAATTAATTAGTTTAATTTTAGGTTTAATTTTAATATTTTTTTTAATAAACTAAAAAAGGGTAGAAATTAGGGTTTTTATACTTTTTTTCCTTTTTCACCATATTTAATTATTAATTATTTTTGTAAATAAATATGCCATTTAATTAATTAGGGTTAAATTAGGTTACAACTTAAACATTTTTTTAATAAATTAAAAACAATTTAGAATTAGGGTTTTATTTAACTTTTAAATTCCAATTAATTTTCTCATTAAATTCCATAAATACAAAAACTCTAAAAAAATAAGTTCTTGCTATTATTTAATTTAATTAATTTACGAGTTCGATTTAATTTCCTCAAAGGGTCCAACGCCCTCGCACTCTCGATTTTATTTCTTTTCGCACATTTACTTTTATTTCCCTTTTTTAAATTTCATGTAATTGCCCCAAAGCTTTGTAATAGATAATTAGGATATTTACTTTCCGCGTTTTATTTATTTCCAATCGGGTCTTGGATTAATTTGGCGATGTAGACCCGCGCCTTTGTAATAGCGTAGGACTTTTAATTCCGCACCTTTTAACTGTTAATAACCACATGAAAGAATGAATGCCAAAAATAAAAACAAAGCGTAGATCACCAATGCATGACAAGATAAACATAATTGAAAATGACATATAATTCACACACCACCCCTAGGGTACGTCTCACTGTTGCCTTGCCCCTCGAAAAGTGGTCGTCGAGTAGAGGATGTTTTAGTAAGTCCTCATGTCCATGAACATGGCATGAGGGTAGCTTCTAAGGTGTCTTCCTATTGCTCTAGTGACCACACTGTCCCGAACCCTCGAATTGACCCGAACACCTCCAACGGTGGTGCTACCTACCTCTCAATGGTGGGATGGCACTATCTTAAGGACATTTACACAGACTAATTCCTTAGGGTAGGTAGATGACTCGTAGATACTTGCTCTAATTTAAAACAAATCAAAACTCTTTTCACAATGACACTTTTCAAAAAGCTTTCAAAAACAACTTTTCAAACACTCTTGAGGACTGATACAAGAGTCGAACTGGAATTTTAACGAAACCTTTTTTTAAAACCCACAGTTGAAAAGAAAACAAACATTTTGAAAACACAAATGAGCAAGTATCTAAGAGCCCATGGATAACCATGGATAGAAAGGGTGCTAACACCTTCCCTTTCTATAAATCTACCTCCCGAACCGAGAGCTAATCTCTATAAGGAATTTTTCTGTGCTTTTGTCCTTTCCATATTGGAGAAAATAAAAGACGGTGGCGACTCTTGCTTACCGCGACATTTCGCGAACCAACGATAAACAGTCAGTTCCAGATCCACCGATCACAGATGTAGATCTGCATTTTGAATGTGAGTGTGTGTAAGAGTATAACTATCTTTGAAAAAATGTAAAAAAAGAAAGACAATGAACACAAAGTTTGTATGCAAAAACATCCATGATTCATTGATGACATATGAAAATGAGGTAACAACCCTTACAAATGGACCGTTGTGCCTCGGCTAAGACACAAGGCTTTAAAAGTCTGAATTGTTTAATTATTACAGATCCGACAAAATTTAAAGACAATTACTGCCAGATAAAGGTAATTGGGACAAAATCTTTAGCTTCCCAACTGCTGAGTCCTCCGTTGACAGTTGGGAAAACCCATTCCTCCAAATTGTAGCTGTCCTCATCATCCTCCACAGTGTTGACTATATGGTTGCTGATCTTTAAGGGTGATCCCCCGACACGAGCATGGCGTACAACTTTCTGGGCTCCTGAAGTGAAACCCAAACCAAATTTGTCAGACTTGTATGGGATATATGGTAGTTGGCCCCAAATAGTGCACCCACCTTCTTCTATCACTGCCTTAGCATCTTTCAGAGAAGACATCTTTAGCGGAGGTCTTGTCATCTTCAGGATTTGGGTAACAACTTTGGTTACTGCCACAGTTGGTGGGACTTCCTCAAAATGCTGAAACGGAGTTTCAATGAATTCACCATCCAATTCCACGTATCTGAAGGAGTTTAGATGACTGACCATATATTCCTCTTCTCCATGGACAGTAATGATCTTCCCTTTGGTTGGATATTTCAGCATTTGATGTAATATGGAGGTGACAGCAGCAACATTGTGAATCCATGGTCGGCCCGACAAGCAGGAATAGGTAGGGCGAATGTCCATCACCTAAAAAGTTGAATAAGAGGTTTGAGTTCCAACTTTTATGGGGATGTCCACCTTCCCATGCACCATTCTTTTTGAACCGTCGAAGGCCCTTACCACTATGTTGTTGGGTTTTATGTTCAAACCTTCACAGTCAAGTCTATCAAGAGCCTTCTTAGGCAGCACATTCGAAGACGAACCGATATCAACTAATACATGGGACAAAGTTGTGCCCCGACATTCTACAGAGACATGTAATGCCTCGTTGTGCTTTCTTCCTCTAGGTGTCAAGTCAGCATCAAAAAATCCTAAGCCATTGTCAGCGGTTAAATTGGCCACACAGTCTTGGAACTGATCAGCAGAGCTTTCTTGTGGTACATGGGCAGTTTTAAGAAATTTCACCAAGGCCTTCGCATGAGCCTCAGAGCAATACAATAAATCCAGCATGGAAATCTTTGACAGAGTCTATCCTAGCTTTTCGACTACGTTGTAGTCGCTTCTCTTTATAATTTTCAGAATTTCTTCCATCTCCTTTTGGGAGGCCTCAGGGATAGATACTGTTTGCGCCTTCATTCGGACAGGCTCAACCAGAATACCTGTGCCTCGAGTCTCGGTCGACTTGGCAGTAGGAGTGTCAGCAAGGGTAACCCAAGGGATTATAGTAGTAGTGTCAACAGGAACAAGAACAGGAATGATCACAAGACCAGTAACGATCTTCGGAGGAGCAATCTCTGGAGAGAAAATTCTTCCACTTCGAGTTATCTTGCTGGTTCCTGCAATGTTACTGATGTCGGGGTCAACCTTCTCAAGGGTCGAGTCTTCATCATCTAGCCAATCTTGCTTGACACCGTGATAGTAGACGTCGCCCCCATAGTTCCATGGGAAATTTTTATCTGATGAGTACATGATTGGACCTGGCATAGTAATTATCAGTGGAGCTACTTTAGGAACTGATGTAATCCTAACGGGTCTTTTGGTGGAGAACCTGGAAGGATTGGCGGAAATGGTTACTATCGAAACATCTTTATAAGAAACAGTTGGAACGGGAGTCTTTTCAAAAGAATATCTTTGTCATCCATTAGGCGTTGAGCACCTGCTTTCAATAAATGACAACTAATTGGTCGGGATAAACAAAAGTGGTAGCCTTCATCACAACCCGGAAATAAACCGACCTTTACTAGGTTCTTCTTGATGGTCAAGAGAGGAGTAACAAGTTCATCAACAACAGTAACAAACATATCATCTTCAACAGTGTTAACACCACTGCCATGCTTGGGCATAAGAGTGGTGATAACATTTGGGATCTCAGGAGCATCAAACTCAATTTATTTGGCTTCAAGAAGGTCTTGCACCTTGTTTTTCAAAGCCCAACATTTGTTGGTATCATGCCCTGGACTTTCTGAATGGTATGCACATCGAGCATTAGGATGGTAATGAGGAGAGGTTGTGTTAGGATTCTTCGGAGCTGCTTTCAAAGTTACCATATTAGATCTCAACAAATGTGGCAGGACTTGAGATAGTGTCATATTAATCCGGGTAAATTGTCTTACTGGACTTTCTGTTCTAGGCTGATCGGTCCTTTGTTGAGTAGGTGCAGGCTTAGGGATCATAACAGCCCCCACTATTGGATGGCGTTCAGTTCTATCTTGATTTCTTTGAGGATACACAACACCAACTTTTTTCTTACCAATAAATGGTTTTCTTACAGCGGCGGAGGATGCGTATTTTTGGATCTTCCCACTCTTAATCCCAGCTTCCACTCTTTCCCCGGTCAAGATTAATTCATTGAAGCCTGTTGAGGAGCTTCCAATTAAATGATTAAAGAAAGGACCGGACAAGGTACCCAGAATCATGTCTACTAGTTCTCTTTCGGAAAGGGGAGGTTGGACTCTTCCTGCTAAGTCCCTCCATTTCTGAGCGTAGTCTTTGAAACCTTACTTGAAACCATAGCCATACTATGGAGTTGAGTACGGGTGGGAGAAAGATCTGCGTTGTACTGATATTGTTTATAGAAAGCAGCAACAAGGTCTTCTCAATTGTGGATGTTGGCCCTTTCTAGTTGATAGAACCAATCAAGTTGAGTTCCGGATAGACTGTCTTGGAAGAAGTGGACCCATAAATATCTGTCAGTAGTGTGAGGATGTATCTTCCTCACATAGGGTTGAAGATGCATTTTAGGGCATCAAACTCCATCGTATTTAGAAAATATTGGTGCCTTGAATTTTGGTGGAATGACAATCCCAGACAGCAGACCTAGATCCTCAAATTATAGCCCGAGCACTTTCTAGATTTCCATTGCGCTTAGTCGTTCTTCTAGATGCTTGTATTTGTCGTCGGCCGGGGGATACTGCTCATCAGAGTAATCCTCTTCTTCTTCCACTTCAGACTCTTGTTGGACAACTGCTTCCTTGCCCTTCCCATCTTGGTTATCCTTTCCATCAGATGACATTGCAAAGTCTAGGGTTCGTCTAGCTTGTCCTTGGAACCTTCTTCCCATATTCAGAACTCTGGTTACTTTCTTTGCCTTCTTCTTCTTTTCTTCAATCGGCAAGGTTTTCAGATCTTCTTGTCCTTTGGCTAGAGTCAGGAACAACTGTTGAAACTGGGTATTCCGTGCTTGGAGGTCTTTTACCGTCTGCTTGAGATCCATCTTACTGAAATAAACATTAGAAAGATGAGGAGACTTTTCGTAAGAAACCTACTTATGTTATGATGAATGGTAAATTCATATGTAATGATTTCAAGGAAATTAGAGACTTAAAATTGCTTTAGACCAAAAAGGAACACACGTTATATTAATAAATCAAAGCTTGAGTAAATCATGCCTCTTTTGGGCTTACAAAGAAGTACAAAAACTCTAATATAAAAAAGTTGTACGCATCCTCTTTGGTGCGATATAGGCATTCAGGCTCCGCTCCTCATGAAGTTGCTTAGTGAGTTCCAAAACCTTCTTCTCGCTGGCGTAGAATTGGGCTTCAAAAGTGTCTCTCTCACCCTTTAATTGTATCCAATCCCTTTGTAAGTCTTCAAGAGAGATGGGCATGTCAGGATGCAAGGCAGTGTATCTGGGAGTTGTATGGGATATCTGGGAGTTGGCCCCAAATAGTGCACCCACCTTCTTCTATCACTTCCTTAGCATCTTTTAGAGAAGACATCTTTAGCGGAGGTCTTGTAATCTTCAGGATTTGGGTAACAACTTTGGTTACTGCCACGGTTGGTGGGACTTCCTCAAAATACTGAAACAAAGTTTCAATGAATTCACCATCCAATTCCACGTATCTAAAGGAGTTTAGATGACTGACCATATATTCCTCTTCACCATGGACCGTAATGATCTTCCCTTTGGTTGGGTATTTCAGCATTTGATGTAATATGGAGGTGACAGCACCAACATTATGAAAACATGGTCGGCTCGAAAAGTAGGAATAGGAAGGGAGAATGTCCATCACGTAAAAAGTTGAATAAAAGGTTTGAGTTCCAACTTTTATGGGGATGTCCACCTCCCCATGCACCATTCTCTTTAAACCATTGAAGGCCCTTACCACTATGTTGCTGGGTTTTAAGTTCAAACCTTCATAGTCAAGTCTATCAAGAGCCTTCTTAGGCAGCACATTCAAATACGAAACGGTATTAACTAAGACATGGGCCAAAGTTGTGCCCCGGCATTCTACAGAGACATGTAATGCCTCGTTGTGCTTCCTTCCTCTAGGTGTCAAGTCAGCATCAAAAAATCCTAAGCCATTGTAAGCGGTTAAACTGGCCACACAGTCTTGGAACTGATCAGCAGAGATTTCTTGTGGTACATGGGAAGTTTTAAGAAATTTCACCAAGGCCTTCGCATGAGCCTCGGAGCACAACAATAAAGCCAACATATAAATCTTTGACGGAGTCTATCCTAGATTTTCGACTATGTTGTAGTCGCTTCTCTTTATAATTTTCAGAATTTCTTCCATCTCCTTTTGGGAGGCCTCAGGGATAGATACTGTTTGCGCCTTCATCCGGACAGGCTCAACCAAAATACCTTTGCCTCAAGTCTCGGTCCACTTGGCGGTAGGAGTGTCAGCAGGGGTAACCAAAGGGATTATAGTAGTAGTGTCAACAGGAACAAGAACAGGAATGATCACAGGACCAGTAACAATCTTCGGAGGAGCAATCTCTGGAAAGAAAATTATTCCACTTCGGGTTATCTTGCTGGTTCCCGCAATGTTACTGATGTCGAGGTCAACCTTCTCAAGGATCGAGTCTTCATCAGCCAGCCAATCTTGCTTGATGTCGTGATAGTAGACGTCGCCCCCATAGTTCCATGGGAAATTTTTATCTGATGAGTACGTGATTGAACCTGGCATAGTAATTATCAGTGGAGCTACTTTAGAAACTGATGTAATCCTAACGGGTCTTTTGGTGGAGACCCTGGAAGGATTGGCTGAAAAGGTTACTATCGAAACATCTTTATAAGAAACAGTTGGAACGGGGGTCTTTTAAAAAAAAATATCTTTGTCATGCATTAGGCGTTGAACACCTACTTTCAATAAATGACAACTAGTTGGTCGGGATAAACAGAAGTAGCAGCCTTCATCACAGCCCGGAAATTAACCGAACTTCAATAGGTTCTTCTTGATGGTCAGGAGAGGAGTAACAAGTTCATTAACAACAGTAACACAAATATCATCTTCAACAACGTTAACACCATGGCCATGCTTGGGCATAGGAGTGGTGATAACATTTGGGATCTCAGGAGCATCAAACTCAATTTATTTGGCTTCAAGAAGGTCTTGCACCTTGTTTTTCAAAGCCCAACAGGTGTTGGTATCATGGCTTGGACTTTCTGAATGGTATGCACAACGAGCATTAGGATGGTAATGAGGATAGGTTGTGTTAGGATTCTTCGGAGCTTCTTTCAAAGTTACCAGATTAGATCTAAACAAATGTGGCAGGACTTGAGATAGTGTCATATTAATCTGGATAAATTGTCTTACTAGTCTTTCTTTTCTAGGCTGATCGTTCCTTTGTTGAGTAGGTGCATGCTTAGGGATCATAACAGCCCCCACCATTGGATGGAGTTCAGTTCTATCTTGATTTCTTTGAGGATACACAACACCAACTTCTTTCTTACCAATAAATGGTTTTCTTATAGCGGCAGAGGATGCGTATTTTTGGATCTTCCCACTCTTAATCCCAGCTTCCACTCTTTCCCCGGTCAAGATTAATTCAGTGAAGCCTGCTGAGGAGCTTCCAATTAAATGATTAAAGAAAGGACCGGACAAGGTACCCATAATCATGTCTACTAGTTCTCTTTCGGAAAGGGGAGGCTGGACTCTTCCTCGTAAGTCCCTCCATTTCTGAGCATAGTCTTTGAAACCTCACTTGAAACCATAGCCATACTCTGGAGTTGAGTACGGGTGGGAGAAAGATCTACGTTGTACTGATATTGTTTATAGAAAGAAGCGGCAAGATCTTCCCAATTGTGGATGTTGGCCCTTTCTAGTTGATAGAATCAATCAAGTTGAGTTCCGGATAGACTGTCTTGAAAGAAGTGGACCCATAAATCTCTGTCAGTAGTGTGAGGCTGTAACTTCCTCACATAGGGTCGAAGATGCATTTTAGGGCACGAAACTCCATCGTATTTAGAAAATATTGGTGCCTTGAATTTTGGTGGAATGACAATCCCAAACACCAGACCTAGCTCCTCAAATTATAGCCCGAGCACTTTCTAGATTTCCATTGCGCTTAGTCGTTCTTCTAGATGCTTGTATTTGTCGTCGACCGGGGGATACTGCTCATCAGAGTAATCCTCTTCTTCTTCCACTTCAGACTCTTATTGGACAACTGTTTCCTTGCCCTTCCCATCTTGGTTTCCTTTCCATCAGATGACATTGCAAAGTCTAGGGTTCGTCTGGCTTGTCCTTGGAACCTTCTTCCCATATTCAGATCTTCTTATATTAATAAATCAAATCTTGAGTAAATCATGCCTCTTTTGGGCTTACAAAGAAGTACAAAAACTCTAAGATAAAAAAGTTGTACATATCCGCTTTGGTGCGATGTAGGCATTCAGGCTCCGCTCCTCATGAAGTTGCTTAGTGAGTTCCAAAACCTTCTTCTCGCTGGCGTATAATTGGGCTTCAAAAGTGTCTCTCTCCCCCTTAAACTGTATCCAATCCATTTGTAAGTCTTCAAGAGAGATGAGCATGTCAGGATGCAAGACAGTGTATGGAACATCTCTTTCCACGACAGGCTCTATGATTACTGGGAGAATGGAGGGGTAAGGCATTATAAGATTTTGAGCACAAGCTCGTACCCATTTTAGGTAAGGCTCAAGAGGGATGAAATTCTTATGCACCAATGTCTTTCTATCTACCTTGTTCAGCATCCTCCAAGATCGGATAAATCTCTGGCGATGACCTTCATCGTTGTTCTCGTAGTCAAATACCAAACCTTGAATGAGCATCTCATGTGGGCCATCCCTTCGGGTGTAACCAAACTGTCTTAAGGCTAAACAGGGGTTATAGGTGATTCCTCCTCTAATGCCAAGTAAAGGGACATTAGGGAATTCTTCACAACGGTCTACAATAGTAACATTCTCTATGGATCGGGAACACCAATGAATGTCTGAATGCTTGAGCGTCATCAACCTATGTGACCACCTTGGACCTTGCTCGTTCTTCAATACAGATTGGGGAAGATGAAAAATAAACCATCTTGCCAAGAGAGGAGTACAACACATAAGGATACCTCTTTTTCTCATAGTGCGAGTGGGAAAAGAATGCAGGATGTCTCCTAGAAAAGTAGGCACCGGGTTACGAGACATGAAGATTTTGACGGAGTTTATATCTATGAGTTGGTCAGGATTTGGAAACAAAACCATCCCATAGATGGGGAGAGCCACAATTTCCTTAAAATATTACAAATCCAAAGAGTTCCAACAGTTTTGTGCTTTCTCAAACAAGAACTTTGCTAGGAAACCTTTGACACCACTCCTTATTTCCCAATTAGTTGTGATATCAGATGGTTGCAAGTGTAGAGCTTGAGAAATCTCTTCTGGCTTTGGATCTCTTTCTGTACCGTTGAAAGGTAGTTGATTGAGAATGGGAATCCTCGAGAGTTGGGAGAATTCTTACAAAGTTGGAACAAGTTGATAATCGGGAAATGTGAAGCAATGGTGTAAAGGATCAAAGAACTGAAAAAGCACCTTCATCATGTCTTCATCAGTGTTGCAGGTGACCAAGTTTAGTAGGCGACCATGTCTTTCGGTAAATGGAGAATTTTCAGGAATCCTTGATGCTAGCTCTTTAAGTTGAGGAGGGATCCTTACAGGATTGACTTGAATAGTTTTCCTGCAAATTCAATCCATGTCCTACAAAACAGAACAAAGATAAATCCCAAGATCCTTGAAATGGTTAGTGAGTATGAGTATGATGTTATGATGTTTATGATGTTATGTACAAATATATACAAACAAAGCAAACAAGTCCTTAGGTTTAGGCTTGCATGGAGTCTCATAGGTAAGTACCCTCTTGAAGTTTAGTTGGCTCAAACCTATCCTAGTAATAGTAACCGGGTTCTAAGGAGCTCAATATCACCGGTTTGTTTCTTCGAGCATTGTTTCAGCGCAAGCCTCTTTAATGGCGACCAAAATATCCCAAAAAACAAAACCTCAATAAGTTAGTATCGAGTATCTACCAACTTCGAACTGCACCAAAGTCGGTTATCTCACTATGTCCTAATGTCCAAGTTGGTCAAGTAAAGGTTCTAAAAGTTCATTAGTGCTTCATGACATCACTCAGCGGTCTCGTATTCTCCTTGACTACTCAAGGGCTACCGATATCCACAAATATGTCGCACTAACATAGCTATTGCTTAGACCATGTCGGTATACCCCGCACATTTTCCATAACGTATTTCTACTTACCTATAAGGCATCCCAAATTCGGGTAGAGGATTCAAACCCAAACAAAGAACCATAATGTAAAGCATATAAGTCAAAAAAATAAAGCAAGTAAATGTGATCTAGCCCTAAGGTAACCCCACTTTAAAAATCTTCCCCAGCAGAGTCGCCAGTTCTGTGATACGATGGGAGAATTGACATGGGTGTTTTGCATTTTATCGCAAATGTTGCGGGTAGCAAGAGTCCCCATCGAATTTTCTTTTATCCAAAAGGAAAGGTGAAAAAGCACAGGAAAGACCTTTGAGATTGTTTCTTGAGTTCGGGGGGGGGGGGGGAGATTATGAAAAGGGAAGGTATTAACACCCTTTTCATCCATGGTTTTCCATGGGCTCTTAGTTACTTGCTAGATCACTTTCTTTTGTTTGAAATTGTGCTTTGTATGGTTTTGAAAGTATTTTTTGAAAAGAGGCCATTGTTTAGGCAAACTTTGTAATGATTCTCGTTCGTAAGAATGTATACAAAGTGTTTGATCTTTTGAAAATATTTTCAAGTTTTGGAAGATGTTTTGAAAGTGTTGGTGTTTGTTTTTAAAATAGCAAGGATGTTTTTGTTTTTAAATGGAGAAAGTAACTAGGAACATTCTATCTACACAAAAAGTCTTTCATGTTCATTTCCTTTTTCCTTTGACATTGTTATCTTACCATTGATTTGGTAAGTAACCCTATCTTTGGATGTAAAAGGGACGGACGTGGGTCATCGTATAACCATGATTAGCAATGTTGAAAGGTATCTTATCATTTTTCTTTAGGCACTAAGATCAATTTGAAAGGCAACTTTTGATAGCCTCATCGAGGGACTATGATCTTGTATTTTGCTTGTCTTTGCTAAGACACCTCACATGCGTAATATGGTCATTTTTGTAAGGCAGCCAAGTGAATTTATCCTAGGGGTGCTTGTAAGCAAGTGTATTGATTTTCATGCTTTGTTTTTGTCTTGATTAGGGTTTGCTATTTTGTTGGTTTAGTCTTTCCATACAAAACCCTAATTACTAGCATTTGTATATAAAGCGATAAATTGTGGAATTTAAAATCACTACGCTATTACAATACTTATGGGGGGCGGGTGTACAAATTACAAATGGGAAGTTTGCAAAAAAATTAAACCTAATTATCTATTACAATCATATTGAACATGTACAAATAATTGAATAAATAGTAATATATAAATACAAGAATATAAAAAAGAGATGATTTTTGTTTGGTTTTCATGAAAGGGATTTTAACCTAATTAGGAAAATAAAATGAAATTAACTTAAATTAATTTATAAATGAAATTAACTAAAAAGGATTTTTAGGGTTTTTATGAAAAGGTTTTAAATTAAAAATAAAAAATGAAAATTAACTAATTAAAATAAACCTAAGTTCTAAATTAATTTTAATTTACAAAAGGATAGTATAATAATTAAACCTAATTATCTAAATATTAATTAATTAAGAAAAGAAATTAATTTGTTATAAAAAATGTTTTTTTTTGTCTTTTTATCTAAAAGAACATAAATGTAAAATATCCTAAATATCTAAATAATAAATATAAAATATTTTTGGTATTTTCATTTAATAAAATGATAATAATAATAATAATAATAATAATAATAATAATAATAATAATAATAGTAATAATAATAATAATTGAAGAAAAAAAGAAAAGAAAAGAAAATATAACAATTAAAGTCAGGGGGTTAAAAAATAGAAATGGTGGTTAACAGTAGTAAAAGGGGCACTAGGCCCAAAAGTATTTCTTGTTCAAGTCAGAAAATAAAATAAAAATCAAATAAATGGGCTTGTGTCAAAAAGTAAATAGGGGGGTGAGAAGCCAAAAACAATGTTCCAGGCCCAAAACAAATCAGCGCCCTCTGGTGATCTAGTGTGGGCAGCCTTGAAGGGTGCATCATGGGGACGTGCATGTGAGGTGTTGGATTTAATGGCTTGGCTGATCTGATGGAAATGGAGAAAGGCACAAGCTACACGCGCTGGCTTTGTTTGCATTGAACCTGAAATAAGAAAAAGTGAAAAAACAAAAGGGTACTATTGGGGCTCAAACCCAGGTCCCTATAGGCACTGACACACGCTTCTACCACTGGGGTGGCTATACATCCGTTTATTAATACAAAACCATAAATATATATTTGAGACACATTCCTAGGCCTGTATCATATTTAAAATTGCCATCTCTCTCATTTCTCAACCATTTTCAAAAGTACAAACATGAAAGTTGCTGGAAATTTCATCACGAATCCAACCATGTAAATAACTTAAGATAACAGTCAAAGATGAGTGAGAATTTTTATGGCCCTAATTTAAAACCTAAAAATTTCAGAAACTTCAACTATAAAATTCTCTAAGCTCAGACCATATAAATGCAAACTATGGATATATACAACTTCGTGGAAATGATATCTATATTTTATCTTCACAAATCAGAATCAAATGATGCTTGTATGAAGAGATAGAAGTTTGAAAACTTACCTCTTGCATCTGGAGCCGTGCATGAAGTTTGAGCAGCCTTTGAGATGGCCTGATGATTTCTGTAGCTTGCCTGGACCTCCTTGAGTGTGTTCCAACTCCTACTTTGCTTTGATTATAGCTGAAACTCTCAACTCAAGTCAAGTTGTAAGCTTCAGTTTTGAAAATGGTGGATGGTGATGGAGGGGTTACAGTTAGGAAACAGGGACCTGGATCACTTTGACATGATGTATATTAAGTGTTTGGATGGTTAACACTCAATACGCACGAGTGGATTTGAAGATGGCTATGTGAGGTTCAAAACTGTCAAGTTATGGAAGATTCTAAGTTACAGAGTACTTGGGAGTGTTTTTGGGTCCTTGAACTCGTGTGTTATGTTGCAATATACTTGTGCATAAGTAAGGAAAGGGTTATAGTACTTGAGGAGGTCAGGAGCACAAGATGTAGAGTTATGGCTATGTTAGTTGATTTTGAAGAAAAGTGAAAACATGGTTTCAAGGCATAATACAAGCATGACCTGAGTTTATGGGAAGCTCTAGACATGTTGCTTTTGCCTTTGACATTGCTTGTGATCATAAGGAACAAGTGCAAAGCTCTATGCATTGACTTGTGATTAAAGATTCTTTACAAGAATGGAATGGTTACTTTGTGCCATAAATGGAAATGTAACTTAGATAAAGGCTCAAGTGCTTGGATTAAAGCTCTAACAACTGTGTAAACATTTTATTATGGAGTGAAAAACTAGTTTTAGGCCTGAAAAGCAAAGATTACGCAGCCTAGGCTTGGATTTGAATTCTTGTTCATCATGAAATGGCTTGTAATTTAAGTTTGAAAACCCTAACTTCATCTCTTCGATTCTCCTTGCTCACAAATGATCTCAAGGAGTTCTTGGACATTTTGGAAAGCTTGTAATGTGCTCTACAACCACTATTTGAATCACTTTTGAAAATTACCCTTGGAACTATATGAAAAAGTTCCATGAAGTTAGGTCAAAATCCTGACCAAAACAAGGGCAAAATTTCACTAAGTGTTCAATTTCAAGACCATGACTTTATGAATTAATAACTTGAGATATAAGAACTTTTAGAAGAAGTTGTGTAAAGAAATGTTGTAGATATCATGGATATCTACAACTTTTATGTTGAAAGTTTTTTCTGAATCATATTGCATCATGGTGAAACATTTGCTCAAAGTTGTGAAAAAATATGAAGTTTTAAACACTTAGAAAAATTTCTAAGTTAGAAAACTTAGACTTTTCAAAATGAAATCTTGACTTTTTCATTTCTTGATGAATAAGTTTCATATTTTGACATGTTTTATGAATTGTGATCTTTGACATTGGATTTTGACCAAAAAGTTAAAGTTTGACTTTCAGTGTACAGTTGACTTTTGATTAGTTGACTGAAAATTCATTATCAATCCAATTGATCTTGAGTAATGTTTTGGGTCATGCCATTAGGTAAAAATGATTTAATTGAAATCTTGAGATCATGCTTCAAACCAATTAACCATTTTCTAGGTAAAAAATCAGAAATTGCATTTCCTCAATCAAAACCCTAATTTTGACCATTTTGCCCTTTTGATGATTTGATCAAAAATCTTGAGGAATTGTGGTCCAAACTTGATCAAATGATACATATGAGTTTATAATGTTGATGTGGATAAAAAATTATTAAGTTTGACTATAAATTGGCCAAAGTTAACTTTTTCCCTAATACAACTGATTTTTAGGTCAACTGCTCAATTGATTGAGCAAAAGTGTGATCCAAGGCTTGAAACTTGACATGAGTAATCTTGGGGGTCCATAATGATCCATGAAAGTCATATGAGGCATTGAAATTTCAATTATCCTTGTGCAATCTCAAACCCTAAATTTGGTCATCAGTGCTTAAGGAAGTGTCTTGAGTTGATAAACCCTAGTGCAGTCTTGAACCAAGAGAGATCTTTTGTGAGAAAATAATTGATAAGTGAGAGGGAAAATTTTGGGGTACAACATAGTAACTTGCTCAATTTTTATCTCATGATGATGATCTTTGTCTTTTTGGAAAGCCCAAGATGTCTACTTCAATCCCTCTTTTAATCAATTTTGCATTTGAAGATTTTATCTTGATGTAAAAGGTCTTGGAAAAAAGTGGCTTTTGTTGACTTTCTAAAAATGACCTGTAATGTATGAGCTTGTATCTTTCAAATGGTGCATTTCTTGAACTTGAAGTCTAAACATAAGTTGTAGGGAATTGGATTCTCTTTAAAATGAGATTTGGTTAGAAAATTTCTGATAAAGTATGAGAAAGTTATGCTTGGTCAAAGTTTGGTTGACTTTTCCTATAGAAACTCTAATTTGCCACTTTTGACTTTTGATGGGTTAGGAGCATTTATTGAGGAATCATGATCAACCCTTGATCAAATGATGGATATCACTTCAAAATGTTGATGTTGATCAAAAATCTTAAATTTTGACTGTACATGGGCCACAGTTGACTTTTGATCTAGCATAGTTGATTTTCCAATACTTGAGCAATTGACTGAGTAAACTTATTGAGAAAAGCATGAAATTTGGCATGGATGATCTTGAGGACATATTAGGACAATGGAGAACATTTGTGATCCTTGGAGCTCAACCATCTTGATGAAAATTGAAACCCTAGTTAGGGGTTCATTGCCTTAGGAGGAGAATTTGTCTGGTCAATTCTTAATCATCCTAGGGCAAGTTGGGGACCTCAATGGGCATGTGTTGAATAAAATGAGAGGGAAAATTTTGGGGTACAACAACTTCTCCTGTTTAATCTTCTTATACATGAGGATGTAGATTGGCTTGTCTGCCTTTCGTGATCTGAAGGTGGAAGACGATTGAACACTAGAGTGCCCAGAAATTTGCACTCGGCCGAAGTGAGACTGCTGGTGAATAATATCCGCAATGGACTTACATATTCCATTTGGAAAATATGACAGAAGACTTTCAGAGATGGGCTTAAAGATGCCATCCAAGGAATATGACGAAGAGTCGTTGGAGATGGGCTTAAAGATGCCATCCAAAACAGATGTTGACTTCGTAAGAATTCTCTTTGTGGGGATTCCTGTTCCTGCTGTCTGAGGAGGAGTCCGCTGAGGAATTTTTTTAAGGGGAATATAGTCTAGGAGCTTCGGTTGTCCATTACTCTACTGGGGAGTCATCTCTTGACTAAAGATATGGAAGTGAACTGCTATCTGGTCAGGATCCAAGCTCCACAGTGATTTGCTGAGGATAATAAGGTTGACTGCTATCTGGTCATATTCCAGGCTTCACAGCGACTTACTGTGGAAATAAGATTAAACTATTATTTGGTCGTACCCCAGACTTTGCAGTTTCTTTAACTAGAATAGAAATAAAAAAAACCTTAGCATCGATTTAACCAAACCAGAGAAAGGATCTACCAGAAAAGAATCATTAATAAATCAATGGTCGATTCAAACTGAACCAGCAGAGGTCATGATTTATCTTTGACTGGATAAGAATCAGAAAAATCTTAGTGTTGATTTAACTGAACTAGAGAAAGGATCTACCAAAAAGAAAGTAACAATTCAATGGTCGATTAAAACTGAACCAGCAGAGGTATTGATTTATCTTTGGAATATCTTAGGATCAATTCAACTGAACCAGACAAAAGTCTTGGCATATCTTCAACCGAAAATAAATCAGAGAGATCTTAGTGTCGATCTGATTGAACCAGAGAAGGTCTTTAATTAACTTTGACTGGAATGGAAATCAGAATAATCTTAGTGTCGATTTAACTGAACCAGACAAAAGTCTTGGAATATCTTCAACTGGAATAGAAATCAGAGAGATCTTAGTGTCGATCTGACTGAACCAGAGAAGGTCTTGGATCAACTTTGGATGGAATGGAAATCAGAATAATCTTAGGGTCAATTCAACTAAACCAGGAAAAGTCTTGGAATATCTTCAACTGGAATAGGAATCAGAGAGATCTTAGTGTCGATCTGACTGAACCAGAGATGGTCTTGAATTAACTATGACTAGAATGGAGATCAGAAGAATCTTAAGATCGATTCAACTGAACCAGATAAAAGTCTTGGAATATCTTCAACTGGAATAGGAATCAGAGAGATCTTAGTGTCGATCTGACTAAACCAGAAAAGGTCTTGAATTAACATTGACTAGAATGTAAACCAGAAGAATCTTAGGATCGATTCAATTGAACTAGACAAAAGTCTTGGAATATCTTCAACCGGAATAGGAATCAGAGAGATCTTAGTGTCGATATAACGGAACCAAAGAAGGTCTTTAATTAACATTGACTGGAATTGAAATTAGAAGAATCTTAGGATCGATTCAAATGAACCAGACAAAAGTATTGGAATATCTTCAACTGGAATAGGAATCAGAGAGATCTTAGTGTCGATCTGACTGAACCAGAGAAGGTCTTTAATTAACTTTGACTCGAATGGAAATTAGAAGAATTTTAGGATCGATTCAACTAAACCAGACAAAAGTCTTGGAATATCTTCAACTGGAATAGGAATCAGAGAGATTTTAGTGTCAATCTGATTGAACCATAGAAGGTCTTGAATTAACTTTGACTGGAATGGAAATCAGAAAAATATTAGGATCGATTCAACTGAACAAGACAAAAGTCTTGTAATATATTAAACTGGAATAGGAATCAGAGAGATCTTAGTGTCGATCTGACTGAACCAGAGAAGGTCTTGTGAGGACATCTTTCTGAGGAAAATCCTGAAATAACCCTTCGTTAGACGCAACTTTTGAGAAGACTACCAGGTCACATAAGTAGTCAACGGTGTTTGTTGATTTGATATTTTCCCTGAAAAAGGCAAAGAGTTAGTCATATGCAATGTCATGATGGATGAAATGCATTGTGGTGATGTTCTCAAGATAAATGAGGTTATGCTATATGCGATGTGTATGTGCATTTCACGATGTATAAACATGGGATTCTATTGCGATATTTCCCAATCTGGGAAAATAAATCCCTAACTGCTGTTGGAGAGTATAAGGAGGCTGAATCCTTCATTTCCACTGAGGATGATGAATGGATATGATTTTCCGGGGATTTCCTCTTTCTGTTTGAGGATGTTCTGTCGGGGATTGACTCTGCTTGAGAATAACTCTGTGGAGGGAGATGCTTTATTGGAAGATTTTTCCGATGTAGAGAAATAAACTCCATGGGGAATGAACTTCCGCGGTCTAAGAAATAAACTCTAACCGGGAGGAGGTTGTATAAACTGTTTAAGGTTATAAAGCTTGGTTGTGGAACACAAATTTCAGCTCTTTGAAGGAACTTGGCTGGATGAAGTAATTCCTGCTTGGGGAAGAAGAGGTCAAAACTTTTATTGTTTCTACTCTGTGGGGAACATAGGTGTCACAGGGTCATATATAGAGGTCACTTCGTCTCAGAATATCTCTGCCCCTGTACCTGTCGGAGAAAGTACCTGTGGAGACTTTATGGATGGTTTGAGTGTCATCCCTACTCATGGGATGCTTGGTAAATGCTGATCAGAATAACAAATCTTCTACTGATAGACAAGTGACAAGATGACGGGACATAGTCGTACGCTTTAATCCCTAACTTTTTCCTGAACCGCCCTTTCGAGTTTTTAGTCCACCGGGATACCCTTTTTTTGCCCAAACCTCCTTTTCAGGTTTTCAACTTGTCAGGTGCATAATTTTTGTATATATCCCTAATTTTTTCCCGAACTCTTTTTGGTTCGCCGGGATGCCCTTATTTTTTCCTAAGCCTGTCAACCTAGCGGGTCTTTTTCATGCGTAGTCTTTGCTGACTATGTCCACGTTCACCAGGTGCAGAGAATTATCATTGTCCTTAGTAGTAAGTGTTGTCACACTGCCAGAAGGTGTTTGTTTGATCATATAAGATTTGTTGCTGGAATTCATGTCCAATGCCCCAAGTGATTCAGACGGAGTTCTGCCCCTGGCTATTTGGCATTTTGAGAGATTCCTTGAACCTTGACTTGACTGCCCCATATCAGCTGGACACCATGCTATGCCCCTTGATTATGAATGGCCTATCACTGGAATGTCTTTCCATCTAAAGTGATTCTATCCACTGAGAAGATTTTTGTTCATCGAATATCCGTCCTGCGAATTTCTTTGCTGTTGAAAAAATAGTCATATGCAAATAATGGTATTTTAAGAATGCAAAACTTATGTCTGTCTTGAAGTTTGAAAATTCATTTTTTAGTAAAACAAACAAATTTTGTAAAAGTGTGATGTCAACTCAGGATTTATAGTGAACCCTACAGGAGTCAGGATACCTTTTGTAACAATATGCTTTCGAACTAACCCATGCTTCAGCTAGGACTTTTAAAGGTTATAACTTGGCCTGGTCCATGGTTTAAGAAACACAGGGTAAAGGATCAAAGTTTATTTGTACCCACCCGTTCTTCGTGATGTTCTTCGATCCTATGCTAAGCAAATTATGCGTTCAGATCCCAATTGAGTCTGGCATCTTGTCCTTGATGTTCCGGTGATGGTTCGGATACTGAAAGTTTATTTTGAAGAGGCAGTCATTTTTGTAATCTTCTTTTTGTCGAGGATTTGTAGCGACCTCTTTTTTTTATTATCCCTACTTTTTCCTGAACTGGTTCTTTTATGATTACAGTCAGCGGGATGCCCCCGTTTTTTCTTAAGTTTCCTTCATAGGTTTTGACTTAGTGGGATTTTATTTTGAGAGATAACGCCCGACGACTTTAATAATTATTCCGTAACGTCACCATCTTTGGATTTGGAAGGACGTCTTTGATGCCATTCATTGTGTACGAAACGGAAAATTACGACTAAATGCGCGTCTGAATTGACTGAGAAACTACCCTTCCCTAGGTTATAATTAATGGTTTTAATTTGTGTAAAAATAAAAACTCCTACTTCTTTGGCTCAAAGGGGTTGACTAGGGATTATCTTCCTTATAATTTCACTGTTTAGGATTTGAAACAATGCCTGTACATCGTTAGCGGGGTCTGCTCAAAAGCATATTGTAGATATTGTGGTATCATTTTCATCATCGTCCCTCTAAAGGCTCAGAGCTTTTGATCGAGAGTTGAATATCACACAAAGGAAAGCAGTTTAAATATAGTGAATACGAATGAATTGATTCAAAACAGACATATGCAATGCATTAATTAAGTAACAAATTTGACATGAATAAATGTTCGAACAATCAAAAGAAAATTACAAATTGAAAATTCTAATGAATAAAAGCTTCTTCGTCTGATATTGTCACTTCGTATGGCGTGCCTTGGAGGGATGGCAGAAGAACTCATCTTGATCATCTTGTGTAAACTCCAGCACTCTTTCATCAATCGGGTTTTGAATTTTATATTTCAACATCCAACAATCATCAGTATCATGCCCCAGATTGTTGGAGTGATATGCACACCTTGCATCAGGATTATAGTTAGGGGAAGAAGTCTTGGGATTTAGAGGAGGCCCTATCAATGTAACCAGATTCATCCTCAACATGTGTTGTAAAGCTTGAGACAACAGCATGTTAACTTTGGTAAACTGCCTCTTGGGTGTATCCGACTTACTCTGATTAACCTGTTGTTCTTGGCGAGGTTGTTCTTGGACCCGTGATGTGGTAGAAATTTGGAAAGGTCCACTCTTCACCAAACCAACCTCTTGTCTTCTCGGAGGTTGATGAATGACTTGGTCCCTAACCTCGATTGTTTGCATCACACAGTTGCATCCGTCTTGATAAAGCTTGTTGACAATGCCTCTCAACTCTTCTTGTACCCGGGCCAGGCCATGGATAAGAGCCATCTGCCCCAGCATCTGGGTTCTCATTGCTTCAACTTTAGCTTACAGTTGTTCAAACCATTCGTCCTTATTGTCTTCAGGATTTTTCTTGGCCAGGTTCCCAGCAAGGAGTGCTTTCAACTCTTCATGCCCCTTGGATAGGTTTAGGAACATTTCCATGAACTGAGCCTCTTGAATTTGGAGATCTCTGTTGTCTTGTTTGATAGTCATTGCTGAAATAAATAGCAAGAACATGAGAGACCTGTTATGAAACCTTCTTATGCAATGATATGTATGATATATGTATGCAATGTTTTCAAGGATTTCTAAGACTTCAAATTTCTTAAACAGAAAGAGAAAAAACGTTAATTGCATTAAGAAGTTTTATCGATCACAATGATGCCTCTTGGGCTTACAAAGGAGATAACAAAGCAAAAATAACTCTCTGAGCAAAGAGACTCTTCTCCTCGTGAAGTAACCTGGTGAGCTCTAAAACCTTCTTCTCGCTGGCGTAGAATTGGATTTCAAAAGTATCCCGGTCTTCTTTGAGTTGGATCTAGGATTTCTATAGCTCCTCAAGGTCAGTTGACATGTCAAGATGATACACAATGTAAGGAGTGTCTTCCTCAAAAATTTCCTCCATAATCACAGGTAAGATGGCGGGGTAAGGCATCATAATACATTGAGCACGAGCTCGCACCCACTTGAGGTAAGGCTCAAGAGGGATGGAATTCTTGTGCCCCAGTGTCTTGTTATCAACCCTGTTTATCATACTCCAAGCTCGAACGAACCTCTTACAATAACCCTGAACATCATTCTTATAGTCAAACGTGACTCCTTGGACGAGTGTGTCGTGAGGACCATCCCTTCTAGTGTAACCGAACTATCGCAACGCCAAACAAGGATTATAAGTGATTCCTCCCCTAATTCCAAAGAGAGGGACATTAGGGAATTCCCCACAATGATCAATGATAGTGATACTCTCCAAGGATCGGGAACACCAATGAATATCCGAATGTGTAAGGGACATCAACCTATGATACCATCTCATACACTACTCATTTCTCAAAACCGACCGAGGTAGGTGCGAAATAAACCACCTATCTAATAGAGGAGTGCAACATAGAAGGGTCCCTTTTCTCTTTAGAGTGCGAGTATGCAGAGAGTGTAGAATATCCCCAAGTAATGTAGGCACCAGATTATGTGACAGAAAAACCTTAACCGCATTCATTTCTATGAGTTGGTCCGTGTAAGGGAATAGTACCATCCTATAGATGAGAAGGGCCAACAGTTCTTCAAAAGCTTGTAAATCGAGGTTATCCCAAAAATAGTGAGCTTTCTCAAATAGAAACTTAGCTGGAAATCCTTGGACACCTCTTCTGGTTTCCCAATTTTCCACTATACCAGACTGTTGTAAAGATAGAGCTTGAGCAATCTCTCCAGGTTTTGGGTCTCTTTCCGTACTGTTAAATGGTAGATGATTAAGGATAGGTACCCCTAATACTTGAGAAAACTCCTCCATAGTAGGCACTAACTGGTAATCAGGGAAGGTGAAGCAGTGGTGTAATGGGTCAAAGAACTGAAAGAGCACCTTTAACATTTATTCATCAGGGTTTGAAGTGACCAAGTTGAGAAGTCGACCGTGTTTTTCAGTGAAGGGAGAGCTTTCATAAATCCTTGATGCTAAGTCCTTGAGTTGAGGATGTACTTTCACAAGATTGACTTGGATAGTGTTCCTGCGAGCGGATGTCATATCCTATAAAACAAGACAAAGATAAGCCCTAGAAAATCCTTGAAATATTTAGTATGATATGCCATATTATTATGTCATGATTATGCTAAGAAATCACACATACAGCAAGCACAAGCAAATCACACAAAGACATTAGGTTTAAGGCTTGCATGGGTTTTAAGGTAATACCCTCTTGAAGTTGGATTGGTTCAACATGTCCTATAAATAGTAATCGGGTTCTAAGGGATCTTAATATCACTGATCTTTCCCACAAGTTTCATTCCAATAGGCGACTGACTTGCAATCAAACAAAACTCAGGAGTCAAATCTCAATTAGTGTACCATCGAGTATCTGCCGACTTTGGGAATACACCAAAGATGGTAATCTCACTACGTCTTAATGGCCAAGTTCTTCATTTAAAGGTTCTAAGGTCAGTTGACACTTCATGACACCATGCAGCGGCCCCGTATTCTCCTTATTTAACTCAAGGGCTACTGATACCAACCAAAGTGTCACATCAACGTAGCCATCGCTTCAACCGTGTCAGTATACCCCGCACAGTTTCCACGATCTATTGCTACTTACCTAAAAGGTTTCCCCAGACCCGGGTATAAGATCTATAATAACCCAAATAGTACCCTTAAAAGTAAAGCAAACAAACAAACAAAGAAATGATCTAGACCCTAAGGTAAACCCCACTTTATTATTAATCCCTAGTAGAGTCGCCAGTTCTGTCATATGGTGGCAGAACCGACTATTATATACTGGTTTGCGTTTTTTGTTCGCAAATTTCGCGGTAAGCAAGAGTCGCCACCGACTTTTCTTTTATCCAACAAAGGAAACGGTGAAAAGAACAGAAAAAGACATTTTTCAAGATTTTCTGAGTAAGGGGGGTAGATTATGGAAAGGGAAGGTATTAACACCCTTTCCATTCGTGGTTTTCCATGGGCTCGTAGGTACTTGCTCATTTTTGAAAAATGTTTGTGTGTTTGTGGTTTTGAAAGTTTTTGTTTTCTTTATGGTAACTCTTGTATCAGTCCTCAAGAGTGTGATAAAACGTTTTTGGAATGATTTTTTCGAAAGTGTGTAAGTGTAAAAATTTCAGGTTTGAGCAAGTAATTAAGAACAGTCTACCTACTCGAAAAAGGATGTTCTTTTCCTCCTTTTCTTTAGATAGTTCTATCCTACTATTAGTGAGTAGGTAGCCCTATCATCAAATATTGAGGGACAATCGAAGGGACGTTTTACAACCATGAAGGCAACTTATGCAGACACTTTAGCAATTTTCTTTTAGGGACTAGATCATTTACTGAAAGGCAATTGTAGGATCATCGAGGGACTATGATCTTTTTTGATTTATGGGTCTTTACTAAAGCGTTCCTGCCTCATGATTGTTTTATTTAAAGGCAACCAAAGTGGGAGATACCTTAGAGGTGCACATATGCAAGTGTGTTGATATTCAGTTATTTATATTGCATTATTAAGTTTGCTAACGTTTTGATTTTCAGTCTTATCATGCAAGCTTAGTTACTAATAGTTAATATTTACAGAAATTTAAAGTGAGAAAATTAAAATCCTATGCTATTACAACGCTTTGGGACAATTACATAAAAAAGTGCAAGAAAATAAAATGCAAAATTTTAAATCTAGACTATTACATCCCATAACCAGTTACATTATTTATATAAAATGCGAGAAAAAAATAACACGCGCAAAATAAAAATTACGTCTAAAAATCCTAAGAAAAATTCTAAGTAAACAAGAAAAATATTTTTGGTTTTATTTTTATTTATTTCAAGAAAATTAATTAAACTAAATCTAAATTTAATTTAAGAAAATAAATATTGAATAAAATTAATCTAATTCTAATATTTTTGCATTTTTTATTAAGAAAACATTTGAAACATAAATTAAATCCTAAATTCTAGTTCATTTTAAAATAAGAAAGTAGTTAAAATTTAAATAATTAATTAATTAAATCATTTCATTATTTTAATTAAGAAAAAAGTCTAAGCCAAATTTTTTTGTGAGTTTTTTTTAATTGTTTGCTTAATTAAGTAAAGAAGATAAAAGAAATTAAAATATTACAAAAAAACTAGATGGGCCTGAGATAGTAAAAAAAAAATGGGGGTGTGGTTGTTGAATTCACTGGCCCATGAAGAGAGGGGCCTATATTTGCTTCTGGATCCAATGTGGATTGGTCTTGATGACACATGGTGAGCCCGTAGATGGAGTGCGCTAGATCTGAACAGATGGACATCTGATGGCACATGTCTGATGGTGTATAATGCACATCTAGCTACAAGGAGCACCGTATCTGCATGAAACAAGTTAGAAAATATAAAAATAGAGCTTACTGAGGCATTTTGTGATGTTTCAGGACTTGGTAATGATTGAAAAAGCTTCAGGGAGCCTCCAGGAATGTATTTGGATCTTTTGTTTAGACTGAGAAAGACTGGAACCTAAAATGCGAATTTTTATAACTTTGATAATTTTTGCAAAATTTGTAGAGCTTTTCCATGCTGTCTCTCATGTGTTGAAGCTTCATAACGTGTCCTTTATATAGAGAGGATGGAGGAGACAAGAGAACAAAGGTAATAACAACCATAAACATGTGTTTTTATAGCCATGAATGATGTTTTGTAATTTTGCCAAAGACATGGAATCTAGTCCTTTTTGAATTTGAATGAATGTGGACATTCCTTGCACGGAATTGTATTGGCCTAGGATGTCCAAGACATCAATTCAAAGCTCAAAGCCCATTTCCAATTATTTTATACATTTTATTTTATATTTATTTGAAATAAATTAAAATAAACATGAATACAATATTTAGCAAAGGCAAGGCATGGCAAGAATAATTTTATAGGTCTTCTATAGGCTTAGGAAGATGTTTGAAGTCCAAGAAATTAAGCCATTGGCCTAAAACTTCAAGTTTGCTCAATGCATAATTCTTGAAAATTCCCAAATTTTCTCAACTTGGGAAAGCCATAACTTGCTCAATTTTTATCTCATAATGATGATATTGGACTTTTTGGAAAGCCCAAGATGTCTATGTAAATCCCTATTTTTATCAATTTTGCATTTGAAGATTTTATCTTGATGTAAAAGGTCTTGGAAAAAAGTGGCTTTTGTTGACTTTCTGAAAATGACCTGTAATGTATGAGCTTGTATCTTTCAAATGGTTCATTTCTTGAAATTTGGGGATGAAGAGAATTTGAAGGGAATTGGATTCTATTTAAAATGAGCTTTGGTTGTAAAATTTCTGATAAAGTATGAATAAGTTATGCTTGGTCAAAGTTTGGTTGACTTTTCCTATAAAAACCCTAATTTGCCACTTTTGACTTTTGATGGGTTAGGAGCATTTCTTGAGGAATCATGATCAACCCATGATCAAATGATATATATCACTTAAAAATGTTGATGTTGATCAAAAATCTTAAAGTTTGACTGTACATGGGCCACAATTGACTTTTGACCTAACACAATTGATTTTCCAATACTTGAGCAATTGACTAAGCAAAATTATTGAGCAAAGAATGAAATTTGGCATGGATGATCTTGAGGACATATTAGGACAATGGAGAACATTTGGGATCCTTGGAGCTCAACCATCTTGATGAAAATTGAAACCCTAGTTGGGGGTTCATGGCCTTAGGAAGAGAATTTGTCTGGTCAATTCTTAGTCATCCTAGGGCAAGTTGGGGACCTCAATGGGCATGTGTTGAATAAAATGAGAGGGAAAGTTTTTGGGTACAACAACTTTGAATAGAGTCATCCTACGAGGACTCAAGCGCAGGTTGGACGAGGCAAAAAGGGGGTGGGTCGAATACATACATAACATCCTATGGGCATATCGAACGACACCCCACTCGACGACGGGCGAGACCCCATTCCGGCTAACCTATGGCATAGAGGTTGTCATCCCTGTAGATATCTTAGAACCGTCTAGACGACCTGAGGCCCCTCTAGACGAGGAACTAAATGTTTATGCCCTAAGAGAAGAGCTCAACTTAGTAGAGGAAAGCTGTTCAGGAGAGGCTCTCCACGAGGCCACACTGAAACAACAAATAGCCCATCGCCATGACAACAAAGTCATAAAGCGCGAATTCCAGCTCGACAACCTAGTCCTGTGGAGAAATCAGAAAGATTCCCGCAAAGGGAACCTAGCTGCAAACTGGGAAGGACCATACCGCATCCATGGAGTTATGGGCACCAGGGCATACTACCTCAAACATTTAAATGGAGAACCACTACCTCGACCATGGAACGCTACGAAACTGAAACAATATCACATCTAAGTCCTTATCCTACTACGGCCATTAGAAGTCGACCAGTCCTCTCCAACCGACAATGGGACGAGCTCGATCATGTAGGCATATTAATATACGAACATGGCCTCTAAACATCAACGTCAGTGGGTTGTTGTTCATTTCTTGAGCAGAACCTTAGCACGCCAAGGACACCTTAATTAAGCTCTACTGTCGAAGTACCCAACAGGCAGAACACCCAGCTCGTGATGGGCAGTTCACGCCACGAGATTAAGATCCCTAATGCGATCTTGAGCTTGTTCCGAGGATCCCTACTCCACCCCTTCCACTCATGAAAATCACAAATTTTCACAAAATAAACAAGTCAAAAACAACGATGAACAGATAGCTAGCAAACATCAACGAAAACATAAAGGCATAAAAACGTAGTAGAAACATTTATAAATGTCGACCACGGAGGTCGACGTTGTCTGAATATTATAATAAGTACAGGCACGCAGGCCCCGAATATAAATAGCCAAAATATCATAGAAATACTAGTCACTCCGCAGAGTGCTCACTTCGACTTCCACCTCGGGGGAATCAGGAGGAGAAACCACCCGGCCATCAATCACTTAGGAAAATACCCCGACACCATCAGTGTTGAGCCCTGGATTCTACACAGAAAGTTGGGTCAGTGCAGCCTCGAAGTCGTCGGTCAAAGCATCGATGAAATCTGACTCGAGGATATGGATCTGAGAAATTAGCTCTTCCCGGTGTTATACACCAAAATTTTCCCTCTTATTTATCAAGAAATCTCTCATAAGATCTCCATTGATTTAAGAGTACACAAGGTTTGATCAGCTCAAGACATCTCCTCAATCACTGACAACTCAAAATTAGGGTTTGAGTTTTCATAAGGACAATTGGAGTTTCAAGGCCTCAATTGACTTTCATGGATCATTAGGAACCCACAAGATTTCTCATGTCAAGTGTCAAGTCTTGGATCACAAAATTGCTCAATCATTTGATCAGATGACGTAAAATCAGTTTTATTGGATAAAAAGTCAACTGTGGTCAACCTACAGTAAAACTTCATAATTTTAATCCATATCAACATTTTGAACTCATATATGTCAATTTATCAAGTTGGGATCACAATTCCTCAAAGAAATTTGATCAGAATACCAAAAGGGCAAAATGGTCAAAATTAGGGTTTTGTTTGAGAAGGCTCAGTTCTTGACTTTTGACCAAGAAGATGACATATTGGTTTAAGACATGATCTCAAGGATTCCAATGCACCATGTTGACCTAATTACATAGTTAAAATCACATTTCAAGATTATTGGATTGATAGATGAATTTCAGTCAACTGATGAAAAGTTAACTAGACACTGAAAAGTCAAACTTTGACTTTTTGATCAAAATCAAGTTTCAAAAATCATATTTCATCAAGACATGTAAAAATATGAAACTTTTTCATCAAGAATTTAAAAAGTCAAAGTTATCTTTGAAAAGTCAAAATTCTAAGACTTAGAAATTTTTCTAAGTGTTAGAATTTTATCATTTTTTCATAACTTTGTGCCAAATTTCCACCATGATGCAAGATGATTCAAGGAAAACTTACAACATGAAAGTTTTAGATATCAATGATATATAAAACATTGTAGGTCAGAACGTTTTCTAGAAATGCTTGGATTTGAAGTTATGAATTTATGAAAACATGTCCATGAAACTAAAAGACTTAGTGAAAATTTTCCCTAGTTAGGCGGGATTTTGACCTAACTTCATGACAACTTTTCACCTAGTTCCAAATTGAATATTCAAAAATGTCCAACATGAAGGTTGCAGGGGATTTTACAAGCTTTCCAAAATTTTCAAGAACTCAATGATATCATACTTGAGCTAAGAAAATCGAAGGCAAGAAGTTAGGGTTTCAAACTTGTTTTTCAAGTCATTTTCATGATGAACATTTAATCTAATTCCAAGAAATGTTGCATAATCCCACTTTTTAGGCCCTCTAACTTGTGTATCTATCCTTAATCATAAGATTGCACAAGCTTTTGAGCTATGAACCACTTGATTTAAGCTTTGTCCAATACACCTTGCCATTTAAGGAAGAAAGTCACCACTTCCATTTTGAAAAAGCAAGCTTTATGCAAAGTGAACTTGCATTGAGCCTTGAACTTGTTCTTTATGCATACACAACCCCTATAAACAAAAATCAAGCATGTTTAAAGTTCTAACCACTCTATACATCCATGTACCATGTCTTGGAACAAGATGTTTCAACATTGCTTCAAAAACAAGTAAAGTTGCCACAACTTGAGAATTCAAATTCTGAGTTGTTGTAACACTTGAAACCTCTTGACTATAAATATATACACTATTTGTAATCTAGGACACGAATGCACAAGCCCTCAAACACCCCCAAAGTCAGAATTGCATAACAAACCTCCATTGTTGCATATTCTGGCCAGAAATCCCAAAAATCAAAATCCACTCGTGCGTTTCTTGGCCTTTTGGTTCCTAAAGCCTCTAAACATCATACATAAACAATCCCAACACCTATTATCCCCCTGTAACTCCATCTTCACTAACCTCTATTTTCAAAAACAGGGTATTGCATCTTGACTTCTCCAGACCATTCCAACCATCCTTAGCACAAACTAATCATTGCATTAGCTTCCTGGGAACTTGAGGAAGCTAACCTATTCATCACCATCACTTGAAACAAGCTCTAACTCATTTCACGATTTCCAGTTTTCGAGGTATTTTTTTGAACTTTCATCTCTTCATTTAGGCATTGTTAGGCGTGCATTTTTAAAGATAAAATGTAGATATTATTGCCCTGAAACTGCCCATGTCCATAGTTTTCATTTATATTGATTGAGTAGGGAGAATTTTGAAGTTGAAGTTTTTGAAAATATTAGGTTGGATTTGGTACCAACAGAAATTCATGCTCATCTTTGAGAATTAGTTTAAGTTATTTACATATTTAGAATCATGGTGAAATTTCTAACAAGTTTTATGTTTGAAGTTTTGAGAATGGTTGAGAAATGAACAAGTTCAAAAATTCAAAAATGTTGTTGTTCTCACTGTAAACGCGCGGAGGATGATTTCCCAAGGATGATTTCCCCTACCTCACATTGATGTATTGGTCGATAATACTGCTCAGCATAAAGTCTTCTCTTTCATGGATGGTTTCTCCGGCTATAATCAAATTAGGATGGATCCCGAAGACATGGAGAAGAGCACTTTCGTTACGCAATAGGGCACCTTTTTCTACGAGGTCATGCCGTTCAGATTAAAGAATGCAGGGGAAACATATCAAAGGGCTATGGTAGCTTTGTTTCATGACATGATCCATCATGAGATAGAGGTATATATGGATGATATGATTGCAAGATCACAAACCGAAGAGGAACATCTCGATCACCTATAAAAGCTATTCGATAGGATGAAAAAGTACAACTTAAGGTTAAACCCTAATAAGTGCACATTTGGGGTACGATCTGGAAAGCTTCTAGGTTTTGTTGTCAGTGGTAAAGGCATCTAAGTCGATCCTTCCAAGGTAAAGACCATCCAAGAAATGTAAGTCCCCCACTCTGAAAAGGAAGTTAGAGGATTCTTGGGTCGTCTTAACTACATCGCCCGCTTCATATCTCACTTAACTACTACTTGTGAGCCAATCTTCAAACTCTTGAAGAAAGATCAAGTAGTCATATGGAATGATGAATGCCAAGCTGCCTTCGACAAAATCAAAGAATATCTGCAAGAACCTCCTATTCTCATGCCTCCAGTTGAAGGAGACCCTTGATCATGCACTTGGCAGTGTTAGAGAATTCTATGGGGTGTGTTTTGGGCCAACATGACGAGTTTGGCCGAAAAGAGCATGCTATTTACTATCTGAGAAAAAAGTTTACCGACTATGAAACCAGATATTCACTGCTCGAGAAAACTTGCTGCACTCTGGCATGGGCTACTCTCCGGCTAAAATAATATATTTTGACTCATACCACTCTACTGATTTCTAAGATGGACCTTATCAAGTACATCTTCGAGAAAACCTCTCTTTCCGGACGGATAGCTAGATGGAAAATGATCTTGACTGAGTACAATATTCAATACACAATGCAAAAGGTCATCAAAGGAAGTGTATTAGAATATCATTTGGCCCATCAAGCTGTTGATGATTATCAGTCTATGAACTTTGACTTCCCAGATGAGAATATCATGCTAGTGACCGACTGCTCCAAACCTGGATCGTATGATAGACCTAAACAAGGATCCCGATGGACTATGGTCTTCGATGGGGCTTCCAACACTTTGGGTAATGGAATTGGTGTTGTGATTATATCCCCTGAAGGTTTCCACACTCCCTTCACTACAAGACTATGCTTCGACTATACAAACAACATGGCTGAGTACGAAGCATGCATTTTGGGTCTGAAGGCTGCCATTGATTTAAGGATCAAGCATTTGAATGTGTTTGGCGATTCAGCTTTGGTGATTAGCCAAGTAAAAGGTGATTGGGACACTAAGCACCCTAATCGCATCCCTTACAAGGAGCTTGTGTTATCTCTGATTCCTTACTTCGAACAGGTCACATTTGAACACTTCCCTAGGGAAGAAAATCAGCTGGCTGACGCCTTGGCAACAATGTCTTCTATGTTCAAGGTCAAATGGGACAACAAAGCTCCTATGATTACAATTGAGAGATTCGATGAACCTGCACACTGCTATGAGCTCGACACTGACACAGAAAAGCCATGGTACAATGAGGTGAATAGATATCTTGAAGCACAAGAGTACCCTGAAGGAGCATCCATCAATGACAAAGTTCTTACGAAGATTTTTAGCCAAATTCTTCCTAAGTAATGGAATCTTGTACAAATGCAACCATGAATCTACTCTACTCCGATGTATGGACAAGAAGGAGGCAGAGGAAATTATGGAAGATATGCATGATAGTCTCTTTGGGACTCACTCTAGCGGACATACTATGGCCAAGAAAATCCTGAGAGCTGGCTACTATTGGTCAATGATTGAGACTGATTGCCATCAACACTCAATAACTTGTCACAAATGCCAAATCTATGCTGACAAGGTCCATGTGCCTCCTATCCCTCTGAACGTCATGACCGCTCCATGGCCATTTGCAATGTGGGGCATTGACATGATTGGAGAGATCAAACCCACTGCTTCCAATAGACATCACTTCATTCTTGTTGTTATCGATTATTTCACCAAATGGGTCGAAGCCTCCTCATTTGCCTCAATCACCAAGAACGTGGTATCCAGATTCATCAAACATAACCTCATCTGCCGCTATGGTATCCCCGAAAGTATCATCACCGACAATGGACTAACCTCAACAATGCTATGATTACCGAACTTTGCACTCAGTTTAAAATTAAGCATCACAATTCTTCTCCTTATAGACCTAAAATGAATGGCGCAGTGGAAGCGGCCAACAAAAACATTAAGAAGATTATGAAGAAGATGGTAGTAACCTACAAAGACTGGCATGGGATGTTACCATTTTCTCTTCATGGCTACCGTATTTCAGCTCGGACGTCAACTGGGGCAACTCCCTTTTCTTTGGTCTATGTCATGGAAGCTGTTCTGCCAGTAGAAGTTTAGATTCCCTAACTAAGGACTATGAATGAAGCAGGCCTAGGCGAAGACGAGTGGATATAGACAAGATTGGATCAGTTAAACTTGATCGATGAAAAGCGACGGACTTCCTTTGTCATGGTCAGATGTACCAAAAACGTATGATCAAGGCTTTCAACAAAAAGATCAAGCCTCGAGTATATCAAGCTGGTGACTTAGTAATAAAGCACATCATTCTTCCACAAGGCGACCCCATGGGCAAATGGACTCCCACATACTAAGGGCCATTTATTGTCAAGAGAATGTTCTCTGGTGGTGCCATGATGCTGACTACCATGGACGATGAAGACTTCTCACATCCTGTGAATGCGAACATAGTTAAAAAATACTACGCATAAGAGACCCGCTAGGTTGACACACCTAGGAAAGATAAGGGCATCCCGGAAAACCAAAAGGTTTGGGCAAAAATTAGGGATATATGCAAAATATTTTACACCCGACAAGTTGAAAACCCGTAAGGGCGACTTTGGCAAAAATGGGTATTCTGGTAGGCTGAAAACCCGAAAGGGCGGTCCAGGCAAAAATTAAGGATTGAAAGCGTATGACTATGTCCCGTGGGATCACCACCGTCGACTTTATTACCAAGGTCCGAGTTTAAATGGTCCAAGATCAATCCAATAAACTTCTGTCAATGACAAGGGGCATTCAAAGACATTAGGGCAATAGTAGAGTCAGAACACGATGAGATCACTTCCACATGGCTATTATCTTTGTTTTCAATTTTGTTTTCCTTTTGAAGATTTCCTCTTACTAGGATCTCTGTCTCTTTGTACAAAAACGCCTATTCATGGGCAAAATATCAATACAAATATACTTTGAAGTGCAAACTTTATGTTTTTGTTTTGAATGCAAAGATGATTAAAATTGTACGAACTTATGCATGTAAACATGATTAAAACTATTTGGCACATGTGTCCTGCTAAGCAGAAGCAAGCATCTCTTTAATGTATATGGAATATCCCCACAGTTATTTCATTAACATTATCCCCACAAGGACGGATACAATAAACCAATCCCTAACAGAGTTGCCCACACAGTCTCTTTGTGTAGGTTGATCCCCAACCAGAGTCTCAATATCTTGACAACTCTCTCCCCAACGAAGTTGGTACTAAAAGAAGAAGCTTTGTGGATATCTTCCTAAAGAACTCACCTCGTCAACAGTTCATCAAGTATTCCTCAACAGGGTTTATTTCTTCAACAAAGTTTATTTCCCCAGCGAAATCTGTCTGCCCCGGCTGAGTCTATCCTCTCCAGATTGAGTTTTCCTTTCAGACTATTACAAATCAGAGGGCCACAACCCTTAATCCCCAGTGAAGTCACCAACAAAGTCATTGCTATCTCCAAAAGTTGTTGTGAAGCCTGAAATCCGACCAGATAACAGTTTTAACTTCAGTAAGTTGTTGTGAAGCCTGGACCCGACCAGATAACAGTCAAGTTCATTTATTCAAAATTCTTTGAAGCCTGGACTTGACCAGATAATAGTGTAACTTTTCAAATACTATGAAGCTTGGACCCGACCAGATAATAGTATAACTTTCAGTCACTATGAATCCTGGACCCGACCAGATAATAGTTTAACTCCAGTAACTATGAAGCCTGGACCCGACCAGATAATAGTTAACTTCTCAAGATACTATGAAGCTTGGACCCGACCAAATAATAGTTTAACTCTTCGAGATATTGAAGAACCTGGACTCAACCAGACAAGGGGTTAACTTCTTTTCCCCAGTAGAGTATGCCTTTATCCCAACAAGTTACTGTGAAGCCTGGACCCGACTAAATATCAGTTTAACTTTGTCTTTCCAAGCAAGTTATTGTGAAGCCTGGATTCGACCAGATAGAAAATAACTTTATTCCCTCGGAAATTTGTTGTGAAGCCTGGAATCCGACCAGATAGCAACTAGTTTCAAGCAAGTTACTGTGAAGCCTGGATCCTACTAGATAACAGTTCAACTTCAAGAATTTTCTGCAAAGCCTGGAATCCGACTAGATAACATTAATTTATTCTTCCCCAGTAAGTTATTGTAAAACCTAGAATCCGACCAGATAGCACTTGACTTCCTCATCCTCAACAACTTGTTGTGAAGCCTGGATCCGACCAGATAACAACTAACATTCAAGAGATAATCCCCGATGGAAGCATTCTTGTAACAAAATTTGAAGATATGTATATTCTTCATCCCCAACAGCAATCCGAGATTCAACTTTTCAGAACTCCTCAACAGTAGTAAGGGATTTATTTTATGGGACAAATATGCATATAAATAAAATCACACATTCATACATCATAGCATGTGCATACGAAACTCATTTAGCACAATCTAATTCATCTTGAGAACGCCATGCATACATCTGCATTTAGCTAACCTTTTTTCCCACAAGAAAAACATCAAGTTTTAGTATAAATCGACCAAAGATTTTTGCTGATACTTCTTCGAGTATTTACCATCATTCCTCCAAATGACATCTATAAGCCCATTCCCAATACATCTTCAAGTGCAAATTTCTGGGCACTTTAGTGTTCAATTATCTTTCACCTTCAAGTCACGAATGGCAGATCTGCTAATCTAACTCTTCAGGTTTAGGAAGATTGAACAGGGGAATTTGTTGCACCCTAAAATTTTAACTCCCATTTCTCAAGAAATCTCTCATAAGATCTCCATTAATTCAAGACTACACAAGGTTTGATCAGCTCAAGACATCTCCTCAACCACTGACAACACAAAATTAGGGTTTGAGTTTTCACAAGGACAATTGGACTTTCAAGGCCTAAATTTACTTTCATGGATCATTAGGTACCCTTAATATTGCTCATGTCAAGTTTCAAGTCTTGGATCATAAAATTGCTCAATCATTTGATAAGATGACCTAAGATCAACTGTATTGGATAAAAAGTCAACTGTGGTCAAACTACAATCAAACTTCATAATTTTTATCCATATCAACATTATGAACTCATATATGTCAATTTATCAAGTTGGGATCACAGTTCCTCAAAGAAATTTGATCAGAATACCAAAAGGGCAAAATGGTCAAAATTAGGGTTTTGTTTGAGAAGGCTCGGTTCTTGACTTTTGACCAAGAAGATGACTTATTTGTTTAAGACATGATATCAAGGATTAAAATGCACCATATTGACCTAATTGCATAGTTCAAATCACATCTCAAGATTATTGGATTGACAGATGAATTTCAGTCAACTGATGAAAAGTCAATCGTACACTGAAAAGTCAAACTTTGACTTTTTGATCAAAATCAAGTTTCAAAAATCATATTTCATCAAGACATGTCAAAATATGAAACTTGTTATTCAAGAAACTAAAAAGTCAAAGTTATCTTTGAAAAGTCAAAATTCTAAGACTTAGAAATTTTTCTAAGTATTAGAATTTTAACATTTTTTTATAACTTTGTGCCAAATTTCCACCATGATGCAAGATGATTCAAGGAAAACTTCGAACATGAAAGTTGTAGATCTCAATGAGATATAAAACATTGTAAGGAAGAACTTTTTCTAGAAATTCTTGGATTTCAGGTTATGAATTTATGAAAACATGTCCATGAAACTAAAAGACTTAGTGAAATTTTGCCCTAGATATGCATGATTTTGACCTAACTTTGTGACAAGTTTTCACCTATTTATAAATTGAATCTTAAAAAATGTTCAACATGAAGGTTGTAGAAGATGTTACAAGTTTTCAACATGTCCAAAAACTCATTGAGATCATACTTGAGCTAAGATAATCGAAGGCAAGAAGTTAGGGTTTCATAATTGTTTTTCAAGTCATTTTCATGATGAACATTTGATCCAATTCCAAGCAATGCTGCATAGTCCCAATTTTTAGGCCCTCTAACGTGTGCATCTATCCTTAATCATAAGATTTCACAAGATTTTGAGCTATGAACCACTTGAATTAAGCTTTGTCTAATACACCTTGCCATTTAATGAAGAAACTCACCACTTCCATTTCGAAAAAGCAAGCTTTATGCAAAGTTAACTTGCATTGAGCCTTGAACTTGTTCTTTTTACACACACGACCCCTATAAACCAAAAGCAAGCATGTTTAAAGTGCTAACCACTCTATACAGCCCTGTACCATGTCTTGGAACAAGATGTTTCAACATTGCTTTAAAAACAAGTAAAGTTGCCACAACTTGAGAATTAAAATTATGAGTTGTTGTAACACTTGAAACCTATTGCTTATAAATATATACACTATTTGCAAGCTAGGAAATGAATGCACAAGCCCTCAAACACCCCCAAAGTCAGAATTGCATAACAAACCTCCATTGTTGCATATTCTGACCAGAAATCCCAAAAATTAAAATCCACCCGTGCGTTTCTTGGCCTTTTGGTTCCTAAAGCTTCTAAACATCATACATAAGCAATCCCAACACCTGTTATCCAACTGTAACTCCATCTTCACCAAACTCCATTTTCAAAAACATGGCATTGCATCTTGAGTTCTCCAGACCATTCCAACCATCCTCAGCACAAACTAATCATTGCATTAGCTTCCTGGGAACTTGAGGAAGCTAACCCGGTCATCACCATCACTTGAAACAAGCTCAAACTCATTTCACGGTTTCCAATTTTTGAGGTGTTTTTCTGAACTTTCATCTCTTCATTTAGGCATTGTTAGGCGTGCATTTTCAAAGATAAAATGTAGATATCATTACCATGAAACTGCCCATGTCCATAGTTTTCATTTATATTGATTGAGTAGGGAGAATTTTGAAGTTGAAGTTTTTGAAAATATTAGGTTGGATTTGGTACCAATAGAAATTCATGATCATCTTTGAGAATTAGTTTAAGTTATTTGCATATTTAGAATCATGGTAAAATTTCTAACAAGTTTGATGTTTGAAGTTTTGAGAATGGTTGAGAAATGAACAAGTTCACAAATTCAAAAATGTTGTTGTTCTTACTGTAAACGCACACAGGGAAGAAGATAAAGTGCGTGCCTAGAATTTGTTTTGTAATATAATAACATGGTTTGAGTTTAATACACGGATGTATAGCCACCCCAGTGGTAAGGCAGCGCGCGTATATTGCAAAGGGCGTGGGTTCAAGCCCCAGCGCTGCCACTTTTTTCATTTTTCCAACATTTTCTTCTTTTTTTTGCAAGAAACCAGCGCGCCTTGGGCCATCCCTCACCAAGCCTTGCATTTTTTTATTAATACTACCCCCAGTATACTTTTCACCACGCAGGCCCATTTTTTAAAATTTCTTTTCTGATTCCAAAAACAGGCCATTGGGCCGAACAAAACAAAAACTGTTTTACCCAAACAAACACCCAAATTTAATTTTTACCCCCTGACTTTATTTCTTAATTTTATTTTATTTTCTTATTATCTTTTCTTTAAATATTATTATTATTATTATTAATATTATTATAAATAATATTTTTATTAATAAAAAAACACAAAAATATTTTCTTATTGCAAATTTAATTTCTTTTCCTAAACAAATTAATATTAGACTTAGGTTTTAATTTCCTTTAATTAAATTAATTTAGAATTTAGTTTTTATTTTAACTCATTTTTATTTTAGTTTAATTAAATAAAAACCTTTTTCATAAAAAACTCTAAAAATATTTTCTTGATTAAACTTAATTTCTTTTCTTAATTAGTTTAGGTTTAATTTTTCTTAATTTAATTATTTACTTCTTTAAGTTAATTAGGTCAAAACTAAACCTTTCCACAAAAACCAAATAAAAATCCATTTTCTTTTTCATTTACATCCTTGCACATTATATTTTCATTTCTTGGACATTATTCAAGTTTCAATATGGTTGTAATAGATAACTAGGTTTAATTTCTTGCAATCCCCATTTGTAAATTTGTATACCCCATCCCCAAATGATGTAACAGTGTAGTAAATTTACTTTTCGCAATTTATAGCTTTCATATAAATGCTAGTAATTAGGATTTGTATGGGAAGATAAGTATCAACAAATAGATAACCCTAATTCAAGATAAACTAAGCATGAATAAACACTTGCACACTTGCACCCTTAGGGTAATTCCACTTGTTGCCTAAAAAATGGTCATGTTATGCATGTGAGATGTCTTAGCAAAACAATAAAAAATACAAGATCATAGTCTCTCGATGACGCTACAAATGTTGTCTTTAAAATGATCGTAGTCCCTTAAAGAGAAATGCTAAGACATCTTACAACATTGCTATCATGACTATACGATGACCCATGCCCGTCCCTTTATATCCAAAGATAAGGCTTCTTACCAATCAATGGTAAGATAGCAATATCAAAGGAAACGAGAGAAATGAACAATAGACTTTTTGAATAGGTAGAAACGTTCTTAGTTGCTTGCTCACTTTCAAAACAAACACACACCAAATACTTTCAAAACAAACACACACCAAACACTTTCAAAACATGGAATATTTTCAAAAGTCCAACACTTTGTATACATTTTCTCCGAAACGAGAATCATTACAAAGTTTGCCTAAACGAAGGCTCATTTTAAAAATACTTTCAAAAACCACCACAAAACATATTTTCAAACAAAAGCAAGTGATCTAGCAAGAAACTAAGAGCCGATAGATAACTATGAATGAAAAGGGTACTAATACCTTCCCTTTTCAGAATCTACCCCCTGAACTCAAGAAATAGTCTCAAAGGTCTTTCCTGTTCTTTTCAACCTTTCCTTTTGGATAAAAGAAAAGTCGGTGGTGACTCTTGCTAACCGCAACATTTGCAATCAAACACAAAACATCCTAAGTCAGTTCTCCCACCGTATTACACCCGAGAATGCAAGTCAGCGACTCCTTCAGGTTCTCCGTACACAGGAAATATGGAGGCCTTTAAATCGGTGACCTCCTTTTCCAACCGTTCCATCTCGAGCAACATGGAATCCCTTTCCTCATGAGCTTTGGCAATTTTTTCCTTCTCCCTCGTTAAATGGTTGGCATGCACTGGAAACTTCTCCTCGCTCCGCTCGATGGAACTTTTAACTTTTGTGTCTTTGACTGAAGATTCGCCTTCTCCGACTCCAATTCCATCACCAGTCTAGAAGAGACAGCTCCTTCACCTGCAAGGATAATGACCATCTCCGCGACCTTCATCAAACCAACCATCCTGGAAGCCAGATGCTTCCTTCGACCCTCCTCATCAAGGCGCCTGATAATATCAGATTCTGCATCAGACACATCCAGAGGGAAACTGTTGTACCCCAAAACTTTCCCTCTCATTTTTCTCAATACATTCTTTCAAGGCTTGTCAAATACCCAAGACACTCAAGGGTTGACTAGTCAAGATGCACCTCCTAAGCCAAAGGCCCACAACTAGGATTTGGAATTTCTCAAGGAAATTTGGTTTGCAAAGGTCTCAAGTGGCTCCTATGGTTCTTCATAGGTCCTCAACAAGGTCCCTGTCAAGTTTCAAGCCCTACATCAAAAGTTTACTCAGTCAATGGCTCAAATGATTGAAAATCAACTTTTTGGTCAAAAAGTCAATTGTGGTTAACATACAGTCAAACTTCAATATTTTTGGTCAACATCAACATTTTGAAGTGATATTCATAATTTTATCTAGGTTTGATCATGATTCTCCAAGGAAAGCCCTCAAATCATCAAAAGTCAAGAATTGTCAAATTAGGGTTTCCTTAAGAGAAGTCAACTCAACTTTGTCCAGGCATAACTTTCACATACTTCATCAACCTTTCCCCAATCAAATCTAATTTTGAATAAAATTTAATTCCCTACAACTTTGTTTTTATACTCATGTCCAAAAAATGCTTCATTTGAAAGATATGAGCTAAAATATTATAGATCATTTTTAAAAGTCAACAAAACACTTTTTGTCAAGGCAACTTACATCAAGATAATGTTTTCAAACGAAAAAATTATAACATAGATATTATAGATGACATCTTGGGATTTCCAAAAAGTCCAGGCTCGTCTTCAAAAGATGAAAATTGAGCAAGTTATGGGTTGAACAAATTGGCAGATTTGGAAGAAATTCATGAAGTTCAAACTGGGCAATTTTGAAACTTTGAGCTAGTGAGCCTAATTTTTGGTGTTCAAACATGTTTACAAAATATTAAAGGACCTCTAAGTACATTTATAGATGACTTTGATTTTTATTTATATTTATCTTGATTTTATTCAATTTAAAACAAAATAAATTAAATAAAATCACAAGAAAGCATGGGCTAATGCATGAGGGCCTGATTTGATCAACCATGAGGCCCAATAATTCATGCAAGACACACATAAACTGTCCAAATTCGTTGCACATTCAAAAGGGCGAGAAAAAAATGCAAAAGGATAGTTTTTAAGTTGTTTGATTTTAGGGCCATCATGTGTTGATCCCTTGGTTTGTTTATCAACTCACTCTCTCCCTTTATAAATACTGAGCCAAAGCAATCCAAAAGGACACGAAAAGTTCTTGCATACAAACTCTCCATAATTCTCATAAATTACTCAAAGTTGTAAAATCCGTATCTTCATTTCTAGGCATTTGCAATCCAAACAAGTGATCAAACATCACCCCTGAGATTCCCAGAAGTCTCCTATATCCAAGAACGCGTCAAACCATGCTTAGAAGGCCATTCCCGAACACACTGGTTTGGTATATTTTTCTTACATCCAATCTTGTTAAATATGCATTGTGTGATATGGTGGCCAGAACCGGGACGTGGTTTCCCTATTTCGTTAAGGAAATTTTGCTGGTGTTGTACCCCAAAATTTTCCCTCTCATTTATCAAGATTTTTCTCACAAGACTTCTTAGACTCAAGACAGGGTTAGGGTTTGCTCAGCTCAGGACATCTCATCTTGCACTGATACCCCAAAATTAGGGTTTGAGTTTGCACAATGATTTTTGGACCACCAATGCTTCATGTGAATTTCATACATCATCTTGGACCCCTAAGATTGCTCATTCCAAGTTTCAAGCCTTGAATCACATTTTTGATCAGTCAATTGGACAGTTGACCTAAAAATCAGTTGTATTGGGGAAAAAGTCAACTATGGCCAATTTACAGTCAAACTTCATAATTTTTGATCCAAATAAACATTCTATACTCCTATGTACCATTTGATCAAGTTTCGATCACAACTCCTCAAGAAATTTGATCAAATCATCAAAAGGGCAAAATGGTCAAAATTAGGGTTTTGATTGAGAAAAGGAAATTTCTGATTTTTAACCTAGCCAATGACCAATTGGGTTTAAACATGATTTCAAGGGATCAATGGCATCATATTAACCTAATCACATGGTTCAAAAGATCTCAAGTTCATTGGATTGACGGATGAATTTTCCAGTCAACTGATCAAAAGTCAATTGTACACTAAAAAGTCAAACTTTGACTTTTTGGTCAAAATCAAATGCCAAGGGTCATAATTCATCAAGATATGTCAAAATATGAAACTTTTTCACCAAGAAACTCAAAATTGCAAATTAGGGTTTTGAATTTGAAAAATTTCATAACTTAGAATTTTTCTAAGTATGGAAATTTTCTTATTTTTCCCAACTTTCCACCACTTTTTCACCATGATGCAATTTGATTCAAAGAAAACTTCCAACATGAAAGTTGTAGTCCTCCATGAAATATACAACTTTTCTTCACAAACATTTCCCAAAATATGCTTCAATCTCAAGTTATGAATTTGTGAATAGGGGTCCATGAACTAAATAACTTAGTGAAAATTTGCCCTAATTTAGGCAGGTTTTTGACCCAACTTCATGGACATTTTTCACCTAGTTCCAAGAGGTATATAAAAATGCATTTTAAAGATGGATTATAGAGCACATGACAAGCTTTCCAAAATGTCCAAGAACTCTCCAAGATCATTTGTGGTTAGGGCGAATCGAAGAAGAGAAATTGGCATTTTATCACTTTTGTTCATGCCATTTTCACATGTGTATCAAGTTGCAAATCAGATCCATGATGCTTGTAACTTGCATTACAGGTCCTAAACTTATTATACACTCCATAATTAAATTCAAACTCATAGAATAAAGGCATTATCTTGGCTTTTGGATCATTGTACAAGAGATAATTCCATTAATGGCATAAAGGTTACAATGCCATTTTCATAAAGTGAGCTTTTACAACTTTATCATTCTTGAGCCTTGGAGTTGTCCCTTTGGTGCAGGAAATTTCCACAAATCACAAGCAAAGTATACCAACTCTTACAACTCACAAGATAGACAAGTACAAGCATGTTGCATAAGTCATCTCACTTTTCTTAAAATGCAAGAAAGTTGGCCAAAAGGTGGAAAGCTTGTACAACTAGTAAGAGTGGACTTTGTATCCATTCTATACATATTCACCAAGTCATTACAAACAAAGACACGAATTGATAGCATCTAAAACACTCTCAAGCTCAAAAAACACAAAATTCTGCCAAACCATTGCAGTTCTGCAAAATCATTGCCAACTTCATTTTGGCTCGTACGTTCTTTGTTTCAACACTTCAAACACCTTCCATATATCCTACCAAAATTATCCAAGGTTGTCCTGGTTCTGTGAGCTCTGTTTCAGCCATTGCCATTTTCAAATTTGGAGGTTGCAGCTTGACTTCTACAGAGAGTTTTGGCCATCCACAAAGCAAGCTGGGTATTGGAATAGTTTGAGGGAACTTCAAGGAAGCTCACACGATCCTCAGGCCTCACTCAAAGTCCCCACATTGTGATATCCAAATCCAGCTGAAGGAGGTATTTTTCAAAACTCTATCTCTCTATTTAGACATTTCAAGCCACGATTTGTGAAGAAAGAATGTACCCCTTATCTTGGTGAAGCTGTACATATGCATACTTGTCATTTATATTAACTGTGCCATGAGAATTTGAAGCTTGAAGTTCATGAAATATTTAGTTCACGAATTAGGGCTGATTAAATTCTCTCTGATCTTTGAGAATTAGGTTATAAATCTTATATGGTTGGAATCGTGAGATTAAGTGCTACATGTTTCATGTTACAAGTTTTTATTTTTATGCAAGTATGAGCAAGTTGCAGGTTTGGGCTGAAAGCGCGCACATGAGGAGACAAAGGGAAGGGACGAAGCTTGCCTTGGGATTTTTTGCATTTATGGCCTTTTTGTTTTTACTTTTCACACCCCCTGTATTACTTTTGCACCCCCTTGCATATTTGTTTTATTTTTCATATTTCTTTTTATATTTTTATATTTATTGTTTTTATTTATTTTTCTGAATCATAAAAATCATGAAAAATATTTTCTTTATTTTTTTGACTTTTTATTTTATTTTTTTATTATTTTTTTGGCATAAAAAATACTCTTATTAGGATAACAGACTTTATTTTCTTAAATAAATTGTAAATACATTTAAAAATACTATACATTTTTATTTTTTTATTTTACACATAAAATAATTATTTTCTCATACATATTTAATTTTTAATATTTGTACATAATATTATTTATTATTTTCTTGTACAAAAAATGGGCAAAATAAATAATAGGAAACATATATTTCTTTAAATCAAAAATTAGGGTTTTCCCCTTTCAAAAATAATAATATTATTTTTCCCTATTTTCTAGGGTTAATTAATTTTATTTTCTCATACCTTAAACAAATACAAAACATTTTTTTGCATAAATACATTTGCATTGCATTTTAATATTTGTTTATTTATTTAATGCGCGCAATATTCAATTGGGTTGTAATAGTATTTTTAGGGTTTATTTTGTGCAATATCCCCATTCAAAAACTTGTATCCCCCCTCCCATAATAGTTGTTGTAATAGCTTAGTTTATATTTACGCAATTTATCGCATTTATACCATGTTTAGTAAACTAGGGTTTGCATGACAAGACCAAAAACAAACAAATAGACAAGACCTAATACAAGACAAATCAAAATGCATGAAAAATGACACACATTGCACACAAGCACCCTTAGGGTTTCACCCACTTGGTTGCCTAATTTAAAATGGCCATGTTACGCATGCGAAGTATCTTGGCAAAATAAAACAAAATAAGATCATAGTCCCTCGATGACGCTATCAAAAGGTTGCCTAAACAAAGATGATCTTGGTCCCTCAAACATGCTAAGATACTTGACAACATTGCTATCATGGTCATACGATGACCCACACTCATCCCGTTTACATCCAAAGATAGGGTTGTTTACCAAATCAATGGTAAATCAACAATGTCAAAGGAATAAAAATGCACAAGAAAGACATTTGAGTAGGTAGATAGCTTCTAGTTACTTGATCAATTTCAAAAAAATCCTTGCTATTTTCAAAAACAAGCACACACACATTTCAAAACATTTTACAAAACATTGAAACATTTTTCAAAAGACAAACATCTTTGTATACATTCTTACGAACGAGAATCATTACAAAGATTGCCTAAACGATGGCCTCTTTTCAAAATACTTTCAAACCACACAAAGCACCATTTCAAACAATTTCAAAGCAAAGCAAGTGTTCTAAACAAGTAACTAAGAGCCCATGTAAAACCATGGATGAAAAGGGTGCTAACACCTTCCCTTTTCATAATCTACCACCCGAACTCAAAAACAATCTCAAAGGTCTTTCCTGTGCTTTTTTAACTTTCCTTTTGGATAAAAGAAAAGTCGGTGGCGAATCTTGCTAACCGCAACATTTGCAAACACAAATGCAAAACCTCAAGTCAGTTCTCCCACCGCATCACAAATGGTTTGCGTTTTGCGTTTGTGTTTGCAAAATGTCGCGGTAAGCAAGAGTCGTCACCGTCTTTTATTTTATCCAACAAGGAAAGGAAAAAAGCACAGAAAAATTCCTTTTTCGAGATATTTCTGAGTACGGGGGGTAGATTATAGAAAGGGGAGGTATTAGCACCCTTTCTATCCGTAGTTATCTACGGGCTCTTAGGTACTTGCTCATCATTTTCAAAATTGTTTTCTTTGTGTTTGTGGGCTTTGAAAAGTTTTTGTTTTGACTTCGATTTAACTCTTGCTTCTGTCTTCAAGAGTATAATGAAGTGTTTTTGAAAACTTGTTTATAAAAGAGTGTAAGTTAAAAATTTTGTTTGGATGAGAAAGTATCTAAGAACTAATCTACCTACTCGAAAAAAAGAACAGTTCTATGCTTATTTTCTTTAGACAATGCTATCCCACTATTAGTGAGTAGGTAGCACCGTTGTTGGAGTTTGAGGGTCAATTCGAAAGGGACGTACGGTCAATAAAGTAATGTTAGGACGTCTTAGTAGTAACCCTAAAGTCTTAGATCATTTCTCCGAGGCAACAATGTCTGAGGCAACCTTTCCGAGGCAACTATAATATTTAGACAAGAGGACGACCTCTAAAACAACCTATACTCAATGACCGTTTTAACGAAGGCAACCAAGTGGGAGTGTACTCTAGGAGTGCGCATGTGCGAATGATTCAGTTTCAGTTTATTTTATCTTTGCACATTTAGGGTGACCTAACTGTTTTAAACTTGGACATACATTCTTGTCATGCAAACCCTATTATCAAACATCTAACAGTTAAATATTTGCAGAAATTAAAGTGCAGGATTTAAAACTAAGTTATTACAAGGCTTCGGGTATTTACATAGCCCAAAACAAACCCTTTGAAATTTAAAAGCGGTAAAAATAAATAAATGTCCTAATTAAATTATTACATACCGGGAGCAGATACAATAATTGGGCAAAATAATAATAAAACGTGCGAGACTAGGGTTTTGACCCTTCTATCCTAAAAAGAAAAATGTTTTTTTTTTGTTTTTTAATAAAAAAAGAAATAAGTTTTTTTCTGAATTAAATGCTAAATTAATTAATTATTAAATTAATTATTGAAAATAGTTAAATGACATATTTTTGGTTTTTGGTTATTTTAGGAAAAAAATAATAATTAAGTTAGTAATGAAAACCTATTGATTCTAATTAATTTTAATTATTTACAAAATAAATTAAAGTTATCTAATTAAACCAACCTAATTCAATTAATTAATTTATTGATGAAAAAAAATAATATTCTAAATTTATTTGGACATAAAAATATTTTTAGTGATTTTTGATAAAAAGAAAATAATTTTTTGTTAATAAAATAAATAGAAAATAAATTAAATAGAATAATAATAAAAAAAATGAAGGATAGAGATGGGCCTGATTAGAGGGGGTGCCAATAGCAGGAATTTGGGCCCATTAGTGATGATCCGTTTTGACTTTTTTTGGATCCAGTACGTAGGCGTTTGACCTGGCCTATGGTGCACCCTCAGTGGTGGGCATCAGATTTGGCCATCTGGCCATCTGGCACGCTTGATGATGAAGGCATATGGTGGACATTAAGCTCACGTGCGCATTAGATTACCTGTAAGAAAATATGAAAATAGCAAATGCTGGAGGCAGGGATCAAACCCCTGACCTCCAGCCTCTAAAGCCCTTAACGCTCATGTGGAAACCACAGCGCCACTTGTTTTTATCTGTTCATAAAATATACAAGAATAATAATATATGAAAATAAATGTTAGTGTAAGTTTTGCATGCAAATTCAAATGACCAAATCAGGGGAGGACACGTCTTCATCTCTCTCCTTGCACCGTCGCTAAAAGTTCATTAGCCTATACCTACGGACAAATGTCCGTTGCTACAGATTATGCGCTCTCAAAATCTTCCACAGGCCATGGAAATAACAACCAAGGCCATGGTTGTGTTCGCCTCATCCTCCTGATCACAAACGTACCAATTACAAAGGCTAATTGTCCCTACAATCAAAAGCCCTAAAACAAAGTTTGAAACCCTAACAATGGTGGATTTCGTTACAGACCATATAAATGAAATTGAGTAATGCAGGAAGCTTGCAAATGCTCTATAGATTAAGAATATGCCATTAATTCAGGTTAACAATGCTTAAATTTCAAGATGCGAATTCAAGAACAAGGGTGTATCGTGATGGACTTACAGCGCGTTTAGGGACCAAAATGGACTTGTTCTTGATAGCTTTAGGTTGCTGAGAGTGCCAGGAAGTGATAGGGAAAGATATCAAGCCTTGAGGATGCCTCTAACCATCAATTCGATCTCACACTTTTTTGCCTTTTTTTTCAAATCTGGTTCTCTTTCTCACGCCTGTTTCTAACCAGTGTTTTGATCTGGCTCGCCTCCTTATGTATTAGTGAAGGGATTAGGGTTGCAAATTGCATCCAAATCTTCTTCCTTCAATGCTTTTGATATTTGATTTGATTCCTCTTTAAAATATTTCCAAACATGGATTTTTCAATCTTTTTCGTCCACTCTATGCATTTGCACGAATTTGAATGCTTGCAATCTGTAATTGAAGACCTGAAATAATCACAAAATCCTTGGTTTCAATGTTTTTGGATTTTATTTGATTTATTTTGATTTAAATTGAATTAATTCAAATAAAAACCAAAATAAATAATAAAAATAAAATATGGACAAGTGGCCAAGGTTAGATCACGTGGGCTATATTTCCAACTCAAAACAAGTCAAAAAGATTGGGCCCATTTGGCAAAATTTGAAGTTTTGGGCATAGTTGACTTTTTGCAATTTTGCAAAAAAGGTCAACTTCACCAATGCATAACTTCCTCAATTTTGAACCTTTGGAGGTGTTCTTGGACTTTTTAGAAAGCTTGAGATGTCCTATAATCAATCCTTTTGGTCTCATCTCAATTTGATATTCCATGCTCATGTATGAAGCTTTGACAAAAAAAGTGTTTTTGTTGACTTTTCAAAATGACCTATAATATCCAAATTCATAACTTCTTGTGAGTGTATATTTTGAACTTGGGAGATGAATATGAGTTGTAGGTAATTTCATCCTCTTCAAAATGAGCTTTGGATGGGTCATTTCTCATAAAGTATGAGAAAGTTATGCTTGGTCAAAGTTGAGTTGACTTTTCCTACAAAACCCTAATTTAGCAACTTTTGAGTCTTGATGAATTATGAGCAATCCATGATGAATCATGATCAACCCTTGATCAAATGATTAAATATACTTCAAAATGAGGATGTTGACCAAAAATCTTGAAGTTTGACTGTATGTAGGTCATAGTTGACTTTGGCCCTAACACAATCGATTTTTGGACCTTTTGAGCAATTGACTGAGCAAACTTCCTCTGCAAGGCTTGAAACTTGACATGGATGATCTTGAGAACATATTAGGACAATGTTGAGCACTTGGGATCACTTGGACTCAAGTATCTTGATGCAACATGAGGTAGACTGCCTTAGGAGAGAGTTTGTCTGGCCAACCCTTGGACTACTTTGAGCAACTTAAGGATATTTCTTGAAATGTTTTGAGAAATATGGGAGGGAAAATTTTGGGGTACAACACATTTTTAACCGATTTAATGTATGCATACATGTTTATAGCAATGTACAGAACATGTCCGACGTAACGCGTGTGAGATTTGAGGCTTTATTTGCAAGATACCATTTTTAACTCCGATCAGACACTTTGCTTTGAAGCGCATAATCCAAGAACCTTTAGCTAAAAATAGCACCAGATTCGGACTCAGTGTGTTTTTTTAAGGGGGTAGGGTTGTTTTAGATATTTAAGGTTTGTTATTTTGCAGGATTGGATTTCGAGCCAACCGAAGAAGACATCCGGAAGGTTGACTTCGGTGGCTGACTCCAGTCGAAGGTGTGGCATCCCCTTAGTGGCCCATTCAAATGTTCCAGCGTGCGTGTTCTTTGATTTTCAAATATTTGAGTTTCATAATATTTATATTTGTTTGTATTTGAAACAACGAATGAGCAGCTGACACAGATGGTAACTCATGTACTCTTAAGGCATACCTCCCCCATGTCCTGGGTTCGATCCAGGCGTGGGGGAGTTTTATTTTTCATATTTTCTCATTATTGATCACGTACCCAATAGAGCCATACACGTATGGTGCACTCCACTTCCTGACCACCAGATTCCATCAGGACGAATCCAAGGCCTCAAAGACGAGTTCCATGGTACACTCCAAGACATGCTTCCATACTGAATCAAACGGAGCTTCTGGACTCAGTTTTTCTTGGGCCTAACAGATTTTTTTATCGCACCCCCCTAACGTATTTTGCAGCAGCACATTTAAGTTTTTTTTTTATAATTTCATTTTCTATTTTATTTTTTATTTTATTTTAATAACCAACTTATTTTAATAAAAATCATAAATTTCAATAAAAATTAGATTTAAGGTTTACTTAATTAACTTTTTTTTACAATAAAAATTAATTAATTAAATCATTTTGAGCTTATTTTGCTAATGAAATTTTGTTAGAATTAGGTTTATTAATCAAACTTTTTCTAAATTAAAAACAATAAAAACATTTTTTCTACTTAGAATTTTAGGGTTTTCTAGACGTCTTCCCCCTTTTCATTCTCCATGCATTTATTTATTTTTTCATCATAATTTTCTATATTATTGTAACTGTACAAAGGATGTCAGAATTTAATTTAGGATCTTTATTTTTTCCCCCATTTTGGTTTGTATTCCCCCCATTCTGAAGCGATGTAATAGTGTAGTTTAAATTCCCGCATCTTTATTTTGTCTGTACATATTTAACATCTAGATGTATGCTTAATAGAATTGCATGATAAGATCTAAAAGAAAACGCTAGAAAACCTAACATCCAAGACAAATATAACTGAAACACAACACACTATGCAAACGCGCACCTCTAATGTACCTCCACTTGTTGCCTTCGGAAAAACAGTCATGTCCCTTGAACGCGGGAACACTTTAGAAAAGTCCCTCCAAAAGAAAAAAGATTGTAGTCCCTCGATAACCCTTTCAATGCTGCCTTCGGTAAACGATCTAGTCCCTTACGACAAAATTGCTAAAGTGCCCTACCAGTTGCCTTTATGACTGTATGATGATCCGTGCTTGTCCCTCAAACATCCAATGATAGGGCTACTACCCAACTAATGGTGGGATAGCACTATCTAAAGGAAAAGAGGAAAAGAACAAAGATCATTTGAGTAGGTAGAAAACTCATAGTTTCTTGCTCACAAAACTAAACAAAATTTCTCACACATACACTCTCTTTTTCTTAATATTTTCAAAGACAAAAATACTTTGTATGCATTCTCAATGATACGAGAATCATTATAAAGTTCGTTGCACTACGGCGTCTTTTCAAAAATATTTTAAAATACACTTACACCAAAAAGCATTTTCAAAGTGAGATAGCAACTAAGAGCCTGTAGATAACTACGGATGGAAAGGGTGCTAACACCTTCCCTTTCCATAACCTACCCAACTTACTCAAAAAAAATTCTCGAAAGGTCTTTCCTGTTCTTTTCACTCTTTCCTTTATGGGATAAAAGAAAAGTCTGTGGCGACTCTTACTAACTGCAACATTTGGGATAAAACACAAAACCAGTAAAGACAATTCTCCCACCGTATTACATATACCATTGAAGAAATCCTTTTCCACGAAACAAGGGGGAAGGATGAAGGCCCGGGAAGTCACCCCCTCCTCGATCGTATTAGCAAGTCCACCCTTGGGACGAATTCTCTTCTTTCTCAGCACAACCATGTGCTAGGTGGCATCGCGGGTACCCGATGACCCACTCGAACCATCCCTGGATGGCTCTGAGACCGAACCAAGGCGTGTGGGCTGGTGTGGCTTCACCAGCCTCTTGTGGTTCTTCTTTTCTTGGGTCAGCTTCAACAGTCGTTCACGGTGCTCCACCATGTTACCTGGCGAAAACAAAAGCAATATCCTCGGGTTAGTCTTGTTGGTAGGACATAAACAAATATCTCAAGAAGTAAAAATACAATGAATCACGTGAGCTGAAACCTAGAAGGTTCACGGCTTGCCCATATGTTCGATATTCAACGAGCGCCTCGGTGTTGATCGAGCGTGCCTCGAACGTTGGTTCGCCATCTTCGTCAATAATGTCATGTCCTTCCCTCGTAACCCACCTCAAGGGAAGAACCCGTCAAATAATCGATTAAGGACACCTGTTTTAACCTAAAATTTTCTCTCTCTTCTCTTAAAACATTTCTCACAAAAGATCTCAAATGCTCAAGAAGTCTCAAGAGTTGATCAGACAAGCTCACCTCCTAAGCATTGAGTCCAAATTAGGGTTTTGGTTTTCTCAAGGATAATTGGACTTTTAACACCTCAAGTGACTTTCGTGGTTAATTATAGGACTCCAAGAATACTCATGCCAAGGTTCAAGTCTTGCTTCACAAATTTGCTCAGTCAATTGCTCAGATGACTAAAAATCAGCTGTATTGGATAAAAAGTCAATTATGGCCAACATACAGTCAAACTTCATGATTTTTGGCGAACATCAACATTTTTAAGTGATATTTATCAATTGATCAAGGGTTTATCATAATTACTCAAGAAAAGAATTCAAATCATCAAAGGGGCAAAATTGTCAAAATTAGGGTTTTGACTGAGAATGACTAATCATTGACTTATGACCTAGTACATGACCTAATGGATTGAAGAATGATCTCAAGGATTCAAAAACAATATATTGACCTATTTCCATGGCTCAAATCATTTCTCAAGATTAATTGATTGATAGTTGAAATTTGGATCAACTGATGAAAAATCAACTAATACACAAAAAGTCAAACTTTGACTTTTTGATCAATATTGAATTTCAAAGATAAAAATTCATCAAGACATTCAAAAATAACAAACTTGATCATCAAGAATCAATAAAGTCAAGAAAAGTCAAGAAAAGTCAACAAAAGTCAAGATTTTCAATACTTCGAAAATTCTAAGTATTTTTTACCCTTGATAATTTCACTACTTCATGACAATTTTTCACCAAGATGCAAGATGATTCAAGGAAAACTTTCAACATTAAAGTTGTAGATCTTGATGAATTCTACAAATTTGTTACTTAGGGTTGATGTCCAAAAAATGCTTGGATTTGAAGATATAGGCTCATGAAGTCATGACTTTTTATAAAAAACACTTAATGAAATTTTCATCAAGTTAGGCAAATTTTTGTCCCAACTTATTGGAAATTTTTCACTAAGTTCCAAGTTTGTCAACATGAATGTTGTATAAAATGTTTCAAGCTTTCCAAAATGTCCAAGAACTTGAAGAGATCATGCTTGAGCTAGAAGTTTCAAAGAGAAGAAGATGGCATCACAAACTTGAATTTTATGTCATTTTGGGATGAGCCTTATGATCCAATCTACAAGTATGCTGCATAATCTTGCTTTGCAGGCCTTCAAACTTGTAAAACACTCAATTATTAAATGTTTACACAAGTGATTAAGCCATTGTCCAAGCATTTTAGTCATTGTCCAACTGATTTTGCCATTAATGGAACAAAGTTCACACTTCCATTATAGAAATTCCAACTTTAATCACAGTGTCAACTCCTTGAGCCCATACATTGTTGCTTCTGATCCCAAAACATTTAAAAGCAAGAAGCAACATATCTACAACCTGTTAACCACTCTATAAACCCTTGTACTATGCATTTAAACTTTTAATTTTATGTTTGCTTCAAAATCAAGTCACATAACCATAACATGTGATTCTTGATTTCTGGTTACTTCAAGCTTCCAAACCTTTTGTATATAAAAAGAGAAGTCATTTGCAAGCTAACACACGGATTCACAAGCCTTGAAATACCCTCAAACTCCCCGAAACTCAAAACTTGTACATAAAACCTCCATTGTTGCAACTTCTGACCAAAAACTTCAAACTCACAATCCACTTGTGTGTTTTCACTTCTATTCAATCACAAAGCTTCCAGACCTCATTTACCACTCATCCCCACCTCTATTTTATAATTGTAACTCCATTTTCATCTTCTTCCAAACTCAAAAACAGTTACCTGCAACTTGACTTTTCCAGGAAGATTCAGGCACTTTCAGCATAAAGTAAGAGTTGCATTAGCTACCTAGGAGTTCAGTGAAGCTATCCAGATCATCACAACACTTCTAGGAGTGCTCAAACTCCAAACACAATTTCCAGTTTTGAGGTAAGTTTTCTCAACTTTAAACTCTCTCTACAAGCATCATTAATGTTTACTTTATGAATGAAAAATGTAGACATCATTGCTTTGAAGCTAACCATGCCTTTAGTTTTCATTTATGTTGCCTGAGTGATGCGAATTTTGAAGTTGAACATTCTTAAAAAATTAGGTTTTATTTGGTACCAAACAAAATTCATATTCATCTTTGATCTATAGCTTTAGTTATTTATGTGGTTGAATTCGTGTTGAAAAATGGGACAACTTTCATGTTTACACTTTTGAAAATGGCTTAGAAATGAGCAAGTTCAGAAATTTGAAAATATTGACAATGGCTTCTGGCGCGAGGTTAGGGATGAAGTGTCATTCAGAAACAAGTTTATTTTAAGTTTATTGCAACATGTATTATGACCGAATGAAACAGCCACCCTAGTGGCAGAGGAAGCACGCTTAAGGCATTAGTATATAAGGACCTGAGTTCGAGCCCAAATGGCACCCTTTTATTTTTCATATATTTTAATATTTTAGATTCAATGCAAGCAAGCTAAGGACGCATATGATGCTCCCCTCACCACCACCATATGACTACCAGGCAATCATATCCAACACATCACATGCGTGTTTCATGGTATATCCCAAGGAGTCATCCCCACTGGATACAAAATAGGCGATGGATCATTGTTCTGGGCTTGTTTGAATTTCTCTCACGCATCCCCTTTTTACTAACACAACTAGGCCCATTTTCTTATTTTTATTTCATTTCTGTTTCTAACAAAAAAAACTAATTTGGACCTTTTTGATACATTTAACCTCCTAATTACTTTTCACCACCCCATCCCATTTCTTTTTATTTCTTTTTATATTTTCATTATTTTCATTTATCTATTTATTTTATTTAAACCAAAAAAATACAAAAGAAAATATTTTTCTTGAAAAATTAAATTTAAAATATTTTAATTCAATTCTTTTTATTTTATTTTATTTACTTCACTTTTTCAAACAAATAAAACCTAAAAAATTATTTTATAAACAATTAAATTAGAGTTAGGTTTTGTCATTTAATTTTCCTTTTAAATTGATTAAGTTAATTAACTTAGACTTTAGGTCTTGTTAATAATTAATTAATTTCTCTTGTGATTAAAATTTATTAGTTTGACTAGGTTAATTAAAAACTCATTCCATCACAAAACCCAAAAATAATTTTATTTTATTCATGTTTATATTGTTGTATATTTTATTATTTTGCATTATTATTTATGTACATGGTTTGTAATAGATAATTAGGGTTTTATTGCTTTCCTCCCCCTATTCACAAACTTGTACCCTATTTCCAAAGCTTTGTAATAGCGTAGGATATTCAAATTCCCCAATTTATCGCTTTCCTTATTATTGTTAGTAATTAGGGTTTGCTTGACAATACTTAAAATCAAACCATAGAAAACCCTAATTCAAAGATAATATATTTGAAATCGAAACACCTTGCACACATGCACCTCTAGGGTAATCCACACTTGTTGCCTCAGATATAAACAGTCATGTCCCTCTCTTGTACCTCAAAATTTTCCCTCTCATTTTACTCAACACATGCCCATTGAGGTCCCCAACTCGCCCTATGATAACTAAGAATTGACTAGACAAATTCTCCTCCTAAGGCAATAAACCTCAAACTAGGGTTTCAATTTTCATCGAGATGGTTGAGCTCCAATGGTCCCAAATGTTTTCCATCGCCCTAATATGTCCTAAAGGTTACCCATTCCAAATTTCATGCCTTGCACAACAAGTTTGCTCAGTTAACTGCTCAAATGCTTGAAAATTAACTATACTAGGTCAAAGGTCAATTGTAGCCTATATACAGTCAAACTTCAAGATTTTTGGTCATCATCAACATTTTAAAGTGATTTCCATCATTTTATCAAGGGTTGATCATGATTCCTCAATAAATTCTCCTAACTCATCAAAAGTAAAAAATGGCAAATTAGGGTTTCTATAGGAAAAGTCAACCAAACTTTGACCAGGCATAACTTTCTCATACTTTAGCAAATTTTTTTCCACCAAGACTCATTTTGAAGAGACTCCAATTCCCTAAAACTTCTCTTCAGCCCCCAAGTTCAAGAAATTCCCCATTTAAAACATACAAGCTCAGACATTATAGGTCCTTTCAAAAAGTCAACAAAACACCTTTTGGGTCAAAGCTCCTTACATGAACATGGAAGACCAAATTGAAATGAAATCAAAAGGGTTGTTTAAAGGACATCCTAAGCTCTCTAAAAAGCCCAAGAGAACCCTCTTAGGGTTAAAAATGAGAGAGATATGCATTTCCAAATTTGACCAATTTTTGGAAAAGTGCATGAAGCCAATATTGACCAAACTTGAATTTTTTCAAAACGGGCCCATATTTTCACGTTTGAAACTTATTCCTAACATGTCCAAGAACCTATAAACTCATCCATGCATAAGTTTTATTTTTATTTTATTTATTTTTTACTTTTATTCAAATAAAATCAAAATAAATACAAGATTGGTGTATAATGCGTGCAAGGCTGGACATTTGGTCATGTTGGAGGCCCAAAAAGCTCACAAATAGCTTTCAAAAACGCACAAGGCAAGAGGAGGGAGATATCTTCTTGTTTTAGAAATTTTGGATCAAATCTTCATGACTTTAAAATCATGATTGTATTTGATCTCATGGATGGATTTTTTAACCTAATATGGTCTTCTACATGTGCACAACAATTCCAGACCTAACATATACACGCAACTGCCTCCACAAACCCTAAAATCTTTTCCAAAAATTCAAAGAGAAAAGGAAACTCGTATCAAACAATCTCAACCCTTTTCAAGGCAAACTAAGGACCCAAATCTATTCCCGAAGACTCCAGGAGTCCATCCCTGTCAATCTCCAAGCTCGTAGCACTCCCAAACGTCCAGATCACACATCACCGGATTGGGTATATTTCTTGAATTCAAAAATATTGCATACTATGATATAAATCGTTGCTATGTTCATATCCATGTTTGCACTGATGATTGTGAATGTTTAGAGCCATATCATGGTTAGTTTGACGCAGGGATGAAGCTTTGCAATTGTTAGGGCAAAGTTTCAGACGAGCTTCATATCTCCCTGTACATGGAATTTCAGACCAAACAGACACCACCACTGGATTCGCAGCCTATGATTTAGAGGGGGGGGGGGGGGGTAGGTCAAATTTTTGGATTGGAAATGTGCTATTTTACATGTTAGGGTTTTGAAGGCGCCGGAGACGATGGTGGTCAACCACCGTGAGGGGTGGTTTGACTCTCCCTGCACTGGCGTGGCTGGACAATGTTCCTTGATTTGTTCATTTAAATTCCAGGGGGCCACTGAAGATGCGCGTGTTGACAACTCAACAATTATGTTGTTTTAATATTATATTATTTTGTTTTATTTATATGTACGAATGAGCAGCATGGTCCAGTGGCAAGAACAAAGAGTGTTAAGGCGTTATGTGTGTGGGAAGTCAGGGGTTCGAATTATGTTGTTTTAATATTATGTTGTTTCTAATTTATGCATGCAGATCCAGTATTCCAAGTCCCAGCGTGTCCACCATGCGCTACTATCTCCATACCATAGGATCTCATCAAGGTCATATCAAAGGTTCCAGATCCAGACACCCACGGTAAGCCCTCAGGGAAGAGCAACATGGGATCACACGCAGGAGTATGGGCCAACAGATCTTGGCCCTAACAAAAATTCAGTTAACGCCCCCACCCTAATTTGCTTCTTACTCCAGGCCCATTTCTCTCTTTTTAATTTATTTTCTTTTTTCTTTTTTATTGATTAGTTTATGTTTTTTATTTCATTTTTTAATCATAAAATCAACAAAAATCACAAAAAAGTAGATTTAGGTTTTTTTATAAATAAAATTAATTCTTGCAAATTAATTTAATTTAATTTTAACTTGTTTCCTTTAATTTAAAATTAATTAGAAATTAGGTTAAATCTATAAAAAAATTCATAAAATACCAAAAAATATTTTTAATAAGCAATTAGATATTTAGGGTTTCAAACTTATTCCCGTCTTAATTTTTGAGCGTTGTTATTTTTCATATGATTATTTTATCGATTATGTAACTGTTTCCCGGTTTGTAATAGCCTAATTAGTATTTTTACTTTCCGCACTTTACATTTCAGTCAAATATAACTGTAACTTCCCTGAAGCCTTGTAATAGCTGTAGGTTTCACTTTTCGCATTATATTGTATTCCTGTATATAAACTGCTAGTAAATTAGGCGTGTATGGCAAGAACTAACCAATCAATCTTAGATCACTAACATCAAGATAAAAATATCTAAAAAAGTACACTATTGCACACTCACACCCCTAGGGTATTTCCCACTTTGGTTGCCTTCGAAAATGGTCATGTCCCTCGAACGTAGGGATACCCTTACCAAAACCCTCAGTTAAAGTCATCATAAAGATCATAGTCCCTCAATGTCCCTCGAGTTACCTACGAGAAATGATCTTGTCCTTCGTGTTGCCAACGAATATATGATGACAGTTCCTTTGAACTGTTAAGGTATCTCTACAGGTTGCCTTCAATGACCATAAACGTCCCTTCGATAGTCCCTTAACATCCGACGATAGGGCTACCTACTCACTAATAGTAGGATAGCATTATCTAAAGGAAAGGAGGAAAAGAACACTTTTTTCGAGTAGGCAGATAGTTGTTAAGTACTTGCTCAAAATCAAAAAACAACTTTTTCACACTACACTTTCAAAACCTTTTCAAAAAACGCTTTATCACACTCTTGAGGAATGATACAAGAGTTATCATAAAGCAAACAAAACTTTTCAAAACACACAAACACGAAAGAAATTTTCAAAATGAGCAAGTACCTAAGAGCCCGTGGAAAACCACAGATGGAAAGGGTGCTAATACCTTCCCTTTCCATAATCTACCCTCTTACTCAGAAAATCTTGAAAAAGGTCTTTTTCTGTTCTTTTCACCCTTTCCTTTATTGGATAAAATAAAAGTCGGTGGCGACTCTTGCTTACCGCAACATTTGCAAATACAAAATTTAAACCAGTATTAACAGTCGGTTCTTCCACCATATCACAGAACTGACGACTCTGCTGGGGATAAAGCTAAAAGTGGGGTTTACCTTAGGGTCTAGTTCATTTCTAATCTGTTTTCTTTATTTGTTTTGATTGCTTTATTTTTAAGGGTATTGTTTGGGTTACTATAGATCCTACACCCGGATCTGGGGAAACCTTTTAGGTAAGTAGCAATAGATCGTGGAAACTGTGCGGGGTATACCGACACAGTTGAAGTGGTAGCTATGTTGATGTGACACTTTGGTGGGTACCGATAGCCATTAAGTTAATCAAGGAGAATACAGGGCCTTTGCATGGTGTCATGAAGCATCAATTGTCCGTAGAACCTTAATTGAACATATTGGCCATTAAGACGTAGTGAGATAGCCGTATTTGGTGTATCCCCAAAGTTGATTGATACTCGATGCTACACTCATTGAGATTTGACTCCCAAGTTTTGTTTGGTGGCAAGTCAGTTGTCTATCGGAACGAAGCTTGTAGGAAAGATCAATGATATTGAGATCCCTTAGAACCCAGTTACTGTTTATATGACAAGTTGAACCAATCAAACTTCAAGATGGTTTTACCTTAAAACCCATGCAATCCTTAAACCTAAGGTATTTGTGTTATTTTCTTGTGCTTGCTATATCTATAAATTCTTAGCATAACCATGACATCATAACATGGCATATCATACTAACCATTTCAAGGATTTTCTAGGGCTTATCTTTGTTTTGTCTTGTAGGACATGGCATCTGATCGCAGGAACACTATCCAAGTCAACCTTGTGAGGGTACCTCCTTAACTCAAGGAATTAGCAACAAGGATTCCTGAAAGCTCCCCCTTCACTAAAAGACATGGTCGAATTCTCAACCTGGTCACTTCAAACTCTAATGAAGAAATGATAAAGGCTCCCTTTCAGTTCTTTGACCCGTTACATCACTGCTTCACTTTTCTTGATTACTAGTTAGTGCCTACTATAGAGGAGTTTTTTCAGTTATTGGGGGGTACCTATCCGTAATCAGTTACCATTCAACGGTATGGAAAGAGACCCAAAGCCTGAAGATATTGCTCAAGCTCTGTCTTTACAATGGTCTAATGTAGTGGAAAATTGGGAAACTAGAAGAGGCATCAACGAATTTCTAGCTAAGTTTCTGTTTGAGAAAGCTCACCATTTTTAGGATACCCTGAATTTACAAGCTTTTGAAGAAGTGTTGGCTCTTCTAATCTATGGGATGGTACTATTCCCTAACCCAGACCAGCTCATAGATGTGAATTCGGTTGTTGTACCCCAAAATTTTCCCTCTCACTTATCAAGAATTTGCTCACAAGATCTACTTGGGCTCAAGACTGCACTAGGGTTTGATCAGCTCAAGACATCTCCTCAAACACTGATGACCAAAATTAGGGTTTGAGTTTGCACATGGATTTTTGAACTTCCATTGTCCCATGTGACTTTCATGGATCATCATGGATCCCCAATATTAATCATGCCAAGTTTCAAGCCTTGAATCACATTTTTGCTCAGTCAATTGAGCAGTTGACCTAAAAATCAACTGTATTGGGGAAAAAGTTAACTATAGACAATTTACAGTCAAACTTCATAATTCTTAATCCATATCAACATTATAAACTCATATGTATCATTTTATCAAGTTTGGACCATAATTCCTGAAGAAATTTGATTAAATCATCAAAAGGGCAAAATGGTCAAAGTTATGGTTTTGACTGGGAAAGGGAAATTTCTGATTTTTGACCTAGAAAATGGTCAATTGGTTTAAGGAATTATCTAAAGAGTCCAATTGCATCATTTTGACTTAATGACATGGTTCAAAACATTGCAAGTCCATTGGATTGACAAATGAATCTTGTAGTCAACTGATCAAAAGTCAACTGTATACTAAAAAGTCAAACTTTAACTTTTTGGTCAAATTCAAGTGCCAAGGATCACAATTCATCAAAACATGTAAAAATATGAAACTTATTCATCAAGAAATCAAAAAGTCAAGATTTCATTTTGAAAGGTCAAAATTTCTAAACTTAGAAATTTTTCTAAATGTTGGAAATTTCATATATTTTCATAACTTTGAGCCAAATTTTCACCATGATGCAAGATGATTCAAGAGAAACTTCCAACATGAAAGTTGTAGATATCCATGAAATCTACAACTTTTCTTTACACAACTCCTTCCAAAAATGCTTGGATCTCAAGTTATAATTTTATGAACATGTGGTCATGAAACTAAACACTTAGTGAAATTTTGCCCTAATTTGGTCAAGATTTTGACCTAACTTCATGGCACTTTTTCATATAGTTCCAAGTGTAATCTTCAAAATCAATTCAAATATGGTTTATAGAGCACATTGCAAGCTTTCCAAAATGTCAAAGAACTCCTTGAGATCATTCTTGAGGAGGGAGAATCGAAGAGATGAAATTAGGGTTTTGTTACTTGAATAACAAGTCATTTTTGATGAACACTTGAACCAAATCCATGATAGGCTGAATAATCTTTGCTTTGCAGGCCTCAAACTTGTTTGTCACTCCTTAATTAAATGTTTACACAGCTGTTAGGGCTTTGATCCAAACAATTGAGTTATTATCTAAATTGCATTTCCATTTATGACACAAAGTTAACAATGTCATTCTTGTAAAGCAAGCTTTTTGCATAAAGTTCACATTGAGCCTTTAACTTGTTCCCTCTAATCACACTCCATCCACAAAGTCATAAGAAAGCTTGTTTAAAGCATAACCACTCTATTTTAGCAAGTACACAAGGCATGGAAACTTGTTTTGTCAAAAAAATTACATGTTTAACTTAAACATGTAAATTTGAATTCTGATCCACTAGAGCACTCCGAACTTGTTGCTTATAAATAGAGTCACTACTTGTGAGCTAAGACACGAGCTTTAACACCCTGAAACACTCCCAAATTCTCTCTAGCCAGAAATTGCACAAAAAACTCCATTGATACACAGTTCTGACCTTAAACTTGTATCTCTCATTTCCCTCGTGCATTTTCCCTCAAATTTATTCCTAAAGCTTCCTCATACCAAGTACAAACCATCCCTGTCCCTGTTTGCAAACTGTAACTCCATCTTCATCAACTTCCATAGCCAAAAACAGATCATTGCAGTTGGACTTCTCCAAGTCATTTCAGCCACTCTTAACACATGCAAACCATTGCATTAGCTTCCTAGTACCTCAAGGAAGCTAACCTGATCATCACCACTGCCTGAAACAAGCACAAACACCAAACACGATTCCCAGTTTTGAGGTAAGTTTTCTCAACTTGGAACTCTTCATACAGGCATCATCAATAGTTTATTTGTGAACAAAACATGTAGATATCATTGCCCTGAAGCTAACCATGTCCATAGTTTCCATTAATTTTACTTGAGCTTAGAGAATTTTGAAACTGAAATCTCTGAAATTTTTAGGGTTTAGATTAGGGCCATTAAAAGTGATGCTTATCTTTGATTTATAGTTTTAATACTTTACATTTCTGGAATCGTGAGAAAATTTGCTATAAGTTTCATGTTTACAGTTTTCATTTTTGATGAGAAATAAGCAAGTAACAGTTGGTCTGGCTGGAGGTTGAAGATGAAGTCTTTAGAACACATTTTGCCTTACATATTTATTGTTTCATTTGTATTAACGGATGTACAGCCACCCCAGTCGTAGAAGCGCACGCCTGTAACCTATGGGACCTGGGTTCGAGCCCTAGTGGTACCCTTTTCATTTTTCACATTTTCATTTTCTAATTTTTGTTAGTTTTTGGCAGGCGCTGGGCCCTTTGGGCCTGGCTTGTTATTGTTTTTGCTTATTGTAGCGGTAGAAATGTTCAATACTAAGCCATTGAATTGACTAGACTTTATACAAATCAACAATAAAAATCGCCACCCGCGCTTTATTATTTCCAAAGGAATGTAAAAAGAGCGAATAACCCAAAAGAGGGGGAAAGATTCAAGGTAAGGGGGTTGGTTAAGAAAATGGAAGGTATTAGCACCCTAAATATCTACGGTACTCTGCAGGAACCTCTTTGAAAAATCTGTATATTTTGGCTATATAAAATGTGTTATATATAAAATGGATAGTGGAGGTGAGAAAAGAAATATATTTTTTATGATTTTTGTACTCGCCGCGGTTGCGAACCTTTACTACCTACGTACCACCTTTCATGCAATAGGGGATCAGGGTACACGTAGTTCCTCTTTTAAAAGTTTGAAACACAAGTGTGTTGGTTAATTTTAAGAGATATGACATCATCGTCATTGTCCGTGTGGAAAACATACTTACTACCCATAATCATGAGAAAGGAGAATTTGCATCATCTCAAAGTGGAGGATATGGCTTGGATTTTAAAATCAACAATGCCTCACTCAACACCCAAGTGGAAAATATCTCTCTTCACTACATATTGTAGAAGTATAGTTGTTTGCATCACTACAAGGATTGACAAGAGTCTAATCTTTTGAGAAATGTTTTAAAGATAAAAGCCAAAGTGGCAAACTGGTTTGAAATGAGATTGGTTGACTTTTAGTCTTCTCACAAAAAATGTCAAGGTATTATTAAATTGATTAGAGTTTATTTATGAAAAGATTTTGAAAATGCATGGACATAAGTCCAAGTTTATTATGAAAGTGTTTAAGTTTCAAAACAAGAAAGGTTTTCAAAGGAGGGAGAAGATTTTTTATTGAAATTAAAGAAGATGGGAGGAGAAGAAGAGACTATCCTAAAGCATAATGTAAAAGCTAAGGATAAGAACCATCTAACCAACCAGAAGCCAAAACTTGACATTATGAGCCAAGATAAAATTCCCATTCTTTGGATTGAAACCAAGCAAGCAAAGATACTAGACCTCTTCAAATGTATTAAGTCTTCACAAAAATTGGGCAGAGTAACGGCTGTATACGGGTGAATTCCAGATTACAAACAAAGGATGTAATCACAAAAACCTGCACACAAAAACAAACAAGCAACCCAATGTCTTGAGGTAAACCTCAAGAGCTCCAGACAAAATAATAAGATCACAAGGTCTCCAAGATAGGCCAAGGTTTCTAATCCTAAATCCAAGAAAAATTCCCATGCTCCATAATGCCAAGGATAGTAACCAAATAGTCCAAGTACCATTAAGAGTTTTTTAGTGTTTATGTTGATTATTAAGTATCTTAGGAAAAGAAAAAGAAAAGCTCAAGTGATCAAAATAAAAATGGCAAGAAGATAAATGCTCAAATGAGCAAAGATGAAAATGACATGAAATGAAAAATGCTAAAAAATAAACAATACATAAAGCATAAAAGAATAAAAGCATAAAATAAACAAGTCAATAATTAGTGGTTAGTTGGATGACCATTTTGAAATTTGCATTTGAAACTCATTAGAGGATTGGTAGACCCAAAGCCTCCACACAATAAGTTGCATTTGCTTTTTGTCAAGTATATCATCCATTTGGAATTCTCATAAGTACCATTTAATGATCAACGATGTTTAAGTGATCCGCGTTGACCAAAAATGTTGTAGATCCATTAGAGAATTGGTAGAACCAAAGCCTCCACACAATGAATCTCAAGGTTATTGGATCAAAGAGATGAAATTAACATACTTGGGCTTGCAATCATAAGTTTGGGCAACGAATAATCATTTGTTCGAATCAGGACACAATTTAGCGCTATGTTAAGCAATCGTAAGTGGACTTATATATAAGTCGCACCTATTTTGAGGCCGGTCAATAGCAATCTATGCACCATTTGTTTTGAGACATGATACAGAGATCATGCTCCAACAACATTAAGTGCAATGAGAAGGGGATGAGATGAAGAGGAATTAGGGTAAAAAGAGAAACCACATTTGAATTAATATTTAATCAAACTATTATTAAAATCATTCATCCATTTTTGTGGAGTTAAACTCAACACCATGGATCCAATGATGTTAATAAATCCATGATAAAAAAAATCAACCCAAGACAGCCAGAAAATAATCACAAAAATAATAATATAATTAATATATACATTAAAAATGTTTAAAAAATGAAAAAATAATGAGGAAAATGTCAATTATATTCAAATTAATCAAGAAATGAAAAATAAGACCATAGTAAAATCAGAAAAAAGGTCAAGTAATTTTATAAAAATTTTGATAATTTTTATAAGTCAGAAACTATTTTTAAAATTAAAATAAATGGGTAAAATAAACAAAAATAGTAAAAAAAATAGTAAAGTCAGAAACAAAAATAAAATAAGGTCACCAATATTTGTCACAATATCATTGGATCATTCCATAATTTTTTCAGAATTTAAAAATGTATAAAGGTATTTTTAACCATTTTAAACAAATCAAATAAGTGTAAAATTTATAAAAAATACCAAAACACAAAATTAAATTGTGAAAAAATAAAAGTCAGAAAGAGAATAATCAAAAATATTTTTCATAATTTAATCAGATTTTTTGGATTAAAAATGAATTTTCTATGATTTTTTGAAATTTAAAACAATTAAAATATAAAAATCAGAAAAAGAAAATAAAAGTAAAAGATGTGGACCATTGGATGAGAGTCAAAACGCATTAGTAATCAAATCCAAGGGATCTGGCGCGCTGTGCATATCATGGTCTTTAATGAATAATGTACAGAATCAATAATAAAATCAAAATTTGAAAAATACAGATGGCGCGTCTTCATTGGTTAGGAGATGACACGTTGGTCATCTTCAACCTTCAGCCATCACGAATAGAAGGTCTCTCAAACTGTAAAATTAGAAGCTCAGACCTATGCCATTTTCTTCGTCTCTTCAAGACGAAGACAACCACACCCTCGCGCCAAATTTAAATAAACTGTAGTTCAAGCAATTTGGAAAGAAAGTTTTGAAAAGGGATTTGAAAATTCATGGTCAAAACGTGTTTCCAGTAAGGTGTAAGTGTTGCGACTAGAACCAGGGCAATGAGAGCAACACAATGATATCAGAGTTTTTAAGAATTGATGAATGAATCTACCTATTGAAGTTGAGTTGCAGAGCTCTGAAATTGGAGTTTTATGGAGCAATATAGGGCATGATTCTTGAATGTAATTATATGGTTAGCTTCAGGGAAGAACAAGGAAGGTGAATTGAGAGAAAAAATAGATTGAAAAAGGCTTGAGAATAAATTTCGAAGTTGCTGAATTCTGGGTTGTGAAGCAAGTTTGGCAGGGTGATTCTGGAAATCTAAGCTTGGGAAATTGAATGGGGGATGACCCTCTATTTATAGGGAAGCAAATGGGATCAAAAGGAATAGCAAATGATGCATTTTGGATGGAATTCATGTGGGTTTGTATCATGAAGAAAGTGTGACTCAAACTTGATCAAAACTCATCCAAATCGTGTGTTTCATGATGCTAATCACTTCTGGCAAGTTGCTAAACATGATTAGAAACAAAAATGTGTGGAAATCCTGTGATTATAAGCCAAAACAAAGATTTCAAAATTCTGACTTTGTGCAAAATCCAGTTTCAAACTACCAAATTTAAATCCATGGCATTTCCATCTGAAGGGGTCTTAGGGCATGATTATTGATGCTTTGGAAAGATGAGGTTACAAGATTTGTGATGGAAAAATAATGGAATCAAATGGATGCTTGAGCTGAAAGTTACATTGAGTAAAAGTTGAAGAAAAAGAGTTAACTTTCCATACTTAGAAATATTTCAAATTCTTCTTTAAAAATGACCTATAATCTTTTGCATCCAAACATGGCCTTCCACTTAGAATTTGCTCTTGACCAAAAAAGATGGAATGAATTAGACCTCTTGAATGACATTTTGAAATTTGAACCACTCAAAATCTCCAAAAATTTAGCAAGTTATGACTTGTTGATGTTGGCCAAAAATCATGAAATGACCTATAATCTTTTGCATTCTTAAGGCAACTTCCATCCATTTTCTTACCTTGCACATAAAAGAAGGAATGAAGTACACATACTTAAGATCATCATGAAAAAATAATGGGCTCATGGTGATACAAATTGACCAAGTTATGACCATTTGAAGTCACATATGGAAAATTGGGGATTCATCTGGATGACTTGTAATCTTTCTTCTTCACCAAGTTCCTTCCACATGAAAACTCCTTGGAAATTTTAAAATGATTTGTTTGTAACTTTTTAAAGAGAGGGATGTTTTTGGAATCACTCAAAAATACCAAAAGATGAGAAAGATATGCTCCTTTGAAGTTCAAAACCCTAGCCTCTAGGTCAAGAGAATGCTTTGAGGAACTTTGCCAAGTTTGAACAAACTTTTTGTGCCAATATTCTTACTTTGTGAATAGAAATTGTTGAGGATGATGATGAGGACTCATGGCCACCAAAACCACTTCCATACCAATTCTTCCAAAACAACTTCAATGGTGAGGTTTGAATTTCTCAAGCTATTGACTAAGGCATGGAAATAAACTCATGAACCCATGAAGCAACTTGCTAAACCTCATTGCCTTTACCTACATTATTAACAAGTAAGACAAACCAATATTTCATTTTGTTAATTAGAGAGAAAATCAAAGCAAAATATCCATGATCACAAAAGAAAACAAGTCAAGGTGGCTGGTAACTCCTCAAAAGAGCAAGGATAAATATAGGGAGAAGAACCAAAACCCTAATGTGATTTTGTTGTGATTGAAACAATATGGTATGATGCAGAAATATTAGGGGCAAAAATTAGGGTACAACAGCTGCCCTTATTTAAGTTTCTTCTATCCGGAGATACGAAGGTTAAAAATCTTCGTGTAAACTTGATCGAATATACTTAAATATAAAAAAAAACCCTATTTTTGTCCCTAAGATGCCATGCAAATGCTTATGCATATGAATGCATATGAACAGAACCAAGGAGACGCAAAGTAACATTGGGGATGAAACAAAAATGAAAAAACAGAGGAGCAACCCCACCAGGAAAATAAATCACTGGTGAACCACAAGAACAGAATCAGAGAGAAAGATAACAAGCATCAACGTTCACTGCCGATGTCCTACCAACGTTCATTGAAGGTAGAAAGAGAAAATATATCATATCACCGCCGTTCACTGACGATGAACTATCAACGTTCACTAAAGATAGCAAAAAGATAACAAACACCTACGTTCACTGCCGATGTACTACCAACATTCACTGTAGGTAGAAAGAGAAAATATATCATATCACCGCCGTTCACTGACGATGAACTATCAACATTCACTGAAGAAATCAAAAAGATAACAAACACCGACGTACACTTCCGATGTACTACCAACATTCACTGAAAGTAGAAAGAGAAAATATATCATAGTTGTCCCAAAATTCTGGCGTTTTACCTAGAACGGGTCTCAACTTCTTCTTTAACCAAGGAAATCTTCCTGGAAAGGATCAAACATAAGCTGTATCAAGTAAAGAGACTTGTTATTCATTGTCAAGGGGAATTGCAAAGAGAAATGACTTCCTGGGGATAGAAACATGATTTCTCGGGGAAATGCCACGATATTCCTGCTGAGGAGATAAAGTCTTCCCGTGCAAAATAAATGCACAAACCAAAACTCAAAGTTCTCAGAAGTCCCACATAAATAATATTGTCATGCAACCACAAATCCAATTCAGAAATAAACTGGAGCAAGACGACCAATGAAGATATATTCTTTGAGAAATAAACTCAAGAGGGAAAACCAAATTCAACTAAGTAAAGAGCGTTGCAGGAAGGTCAGAACACAGTGTCAATGAACGATGATTTTTAGCAATGCATGATGTATGTATGAATGCATGAGTGATATCGTGCATATGCTGATAAAAGGATACATGATAAGTACAATAAAAAACTGCCTCAGGTACTAACAACATTGGGCTAAAATTCAACCAGATAGATCAATCCAAGAAAGGTAAAAGCAACTGCGGAAACCAAACCTATTTCCTGCCCTAACTTCACTGAGGAGAAACATAATCCGGATGTAGCCAAATCAAACAGATACTGGGATAGAACATACTTCTTCCAGCTTCATCGGAAAAATCAGTTTTCCAAAAGCAACATGCCTACTGGAGATTGCAAGACCAGCCTCAAATAAAGCAGACTGACGCCGAAACAACCAAACCTCACTGGGGGATTCAAGCCTACCTCCCTGGAGAAAAAAACTGCGGATTGAAAATTTTCATCACGAACATTTATTCCAACAAGAGATGCCCTAGGATAACCTTCCCGGGAAATCAAGAGGTCAACACTAGTGCGAATATTGCAAAAAGAGCAACATCTCAGCACACCAAGGGAATAAAACCTTTCATTATATGAAGGAAGACTGGAATCTGGGACGGAGGCTTCTGACCATGCAAACCCAAAGTCAAAAGTGAACCAAGACTTGACTGGGGATAATTGGATCACAAACCCAATACTGTACCTTGCACCCACTGATATCGTCTTTAACTATCTGAGAAACACATAAAGATTGCGCACACTGGAAAAATGTCTTGAGAAAACCTTCACGAAAGGAGTAAATCTTCTTAAAACAACCGGAGTTCATTCATTCTTGGGATCACCATTCTTGTTGTCATTGTTTCATCATAAATCCCAAAGTAAATTGAATTGTAAAGATCTCTTTTTTTTTGAAAAGTTAATTTTGCTTTTTTAATCTTTTTGCTTTAACGGTTATTATCAGTAATAAATGAAGTATTTGCAAGCTAAATAAAAATAAGAACACAAAGAATTGGGTAAAAGCTCGAATTTCATTAATAGCATGGTAGTCAGCGAATGGCGAGACTCCATGGATGATTACAAAGTTTGGGAAATGGTAATACATAATGGAAAAGATACATTGAGATACAATGACCGCTATTCCCCCTAACAACTTTTGAAATCCTGAGCATCAGCTTTTTTCGAAGTATGGTGAGGATCCGAGAATATTGATGCTTCAACGATCAAGTCTTGTCTGACGTAGTTACTTGCCAAGAAAAATCCCTAACTTTTGCCTAATCTGCCCTTGCGGGTTTTCAACTTAGTGGTAAATTTATTCCGTTTATGTCTCTAATGTTTTCCTAGACCGCCCTTTCGGGTTTTCGGCCTACCGAGACGCTCCTTTTTGCCTAAGCCACCCTTTTGGGTTTTCAACTTAGCGAGTTGTTCTTTTATTTCTTTAGGCGAAGTATTTCTTGACTGCGTAAGCATTCAAGGGACGTGGAAACTCCTCGCCATCCATAGTTTCAAGAATTAATGCACCACTAGAGAAGGCTTTCTTAACAACATACGGACCTTCAAAATTGGGAGTCCACTTGCCCCTATAATTAGTGTTGAAAGACATGATCTTCCTGAGCACGAGGTCGCCTTCTCTGAATTTACGAGGGTTGACCCTTTTATCAAATGCTTTCTTCATTCTTTTCTGATATAACTGCCCATGACATAAAGTTGTCATCCTCTTCTCTTCAATAAAATTCAATTGGTCAAACTTGTTCTGGACCCATTCAGCCTCTGTCAACTTGGATTCCATTATCACACGCAACGAGGGAATCTCTACCTCGACAGGGAGTACAGCTTCCATTCCATACACTAGGGAGAACGGGGTTTCTCCTGTTGAAGTGCGAACAGATGTTCGATATTGTAATACGGTGGCCAGAACCGGGACTGTTTTAAGAAAATTCTAGTTTGCGTTTTGCATTCGCAAAATATCGCGGTAAGCAAGAGTCGCCAACGACTTTTATTTCATCCAACAGGAAAGGAAAAAAGCACCAAAAAATTCCCTTTTTCGAGATTTTGAGTACGGGGGGTTGATTATAGAAAGGGAAGGTATTAACACCCTTTCTATCCGTAGTTTTCTATGGGCTCTTAGGTACTTGCTCATCATTTTCAAAATTTCTTGTGTGTATTTGATTTGAAAATGTTTTTGACTTCGATTTAACTCTTTCTTCTGTCTTCAAGAGTGTTACTAAGTGTTTTTGAAAGCTTTGTTTAAAAGAAGAGTGTAAGTGTGAAAAAAGTTGTTTGTTTAAGCAAGTACTTAAGAACTAATCTACCTACTCGAAAAAGAGAATTGTTCTATGTTCGTTTCCTTTAGACAATGTTATCCCACTATTAGTGAATAGGTAGCACCGTCGTCGGAGTTTTGAGGGTCAATTCAAAAAGGGACGTACGATCACTAAAGCAATGTTAAGACGTCTTAGAAGTAACCCTAATGTCTTAGATCAATTATTCGAGGCAACAATATCCGAGGCCACCTTTATGAGGCAACCTTTCCGAGGCAACTTTTCCGAACGGGACTTTGATTTTTGTTTTAGACAAGAGAGCGACCACTAAAATATCCTATACTTAATGACCGTTTACCGAAGGCAACCGGAGTGGGAGTGTACCCTAGGAGTGTGCATGTGCGAGTGATTCAATTTCAAGTTTATTATCTTTGCACATTTAGGGTTTGCTAACCGTTTTAAAGTTAATCATACATTCTTGTCATGCATCCCTATTATTCATACATCTAATAGTTAATATTTTGTGGAATTTAAAGCGCGGAAAATAAGCTACGCTATTACGAGGCTTCGGGTATTTACATAGCCAAAAACAAACCCGTAAAAAAAAGCGATAAATGAAAATAAAAGGTCCTAATTAATCTATTACAACTTGTGAGAAATTACCTTAATATGGTAAAAATAATAATAAAGTGCGCGCGATGAAAATTAGAACGAGAGCGAACTAGGGTTTTGACCCCGTCTAACCTAATCAAAAGAAAAATTGTTTTTTTGTTGTTTTTAAGAAAAGAATTAGGATTTTAAAATAAATACAAAATTAATTAGCTAATTAAATTAACTAATGAAAATAAGTAAATGGCCTATTTTTGTGTTTTGTTATTTTTTAAGAAAAAAAGAAAATAGAATTAAATTTAGACAAAATCCCTAATTACTAATTGTTTTTAATTTATTTACAAAAAGAATTTAAGTTACCCTAGAAATTAAACAACCTAATTAAATTATTTAATTAATTAATAAAAAATAAACCTAAGTCTAATTGGGTGAAAATATTATTTTTATAATTTTTTTTAAATAAAAATAAATTAAATTATGTTAGTAAAATAAATAACTAAATCAATTAAGAAATATAAAAGAAAAGGAAAAAGAAAGTTGGGCCTGAAACCAGCAATTTGGGGGGTGTCAGAATTAGATTCTCGACCTAAAAGAAGGTGACCCACGTTGACTTCCATGTCCTCATGCGCTGCATTGACTGGGGTGTACCATGGACACCACATCATGGCCATCAGATTTGGCTTGTTGGACACTTGGCTAGTTGGATGTTGATGGACCATGATGGTCTCCACGCCTTGTATGCATGTGATCACTGAAAGAAAAAACATATGAAATAATTAAGGGGACCTGGGATTCGAACCCAGGCCCCAAAGCACTTTCCACCTGCACCAATGCCAGCTGAGCTACATGTTCTGTTTGTCTATAGAATAAAAAATAATGATAATATATAATATATGCACGTTAATGGAAAAAAGAGCGCCATAATTCAAGTCAGCGAATGGGAGGCTGCCACGCTAGTCATCTTCCTCCTTGCACCGTTGGTAAAAGTCACAGACTTTTACCTACGGACGTTTATCCATAGCTACAGATCCTGCAATTCTTAAAATCCAATACAAGCATGATAAATAACAACTAAGGCCATGGATAGATTTGTCTGGACCTGCTGGGCACGATGGTTCCCCTTTCATGGCCCAATTTGACCTGTACACAAAGATCCCAAATCGAAGCAACAAACCCTAACAATGGCAAACTCTAATACAGTCCATGAAAACGCAATTAAATGTTACATAAAGCTTGCAAATGTGATGGTGAACAAGAATATATGATTATCTCATGTTATAAGTGCCAAAATTATGCAAATCGATTTCAAAAAAAGTTCAATGTCGTGACTGCCTTACAGTGGTTTCTAGCACCTGAAATTGCTTGTTCTTGATTGGTATAGGTTCCTTGTGATCCCAGGAAACGGTTGGGATGGCTAGAGAGTCTCGAGAATTCCTGGAACTATGAATTCAACTCAACACTTTTCCTTGATTTTTTCAAGTTTTGTTCTTGTTCTCACGCCTCTCTAACCTCTTGATTTAGGTCTGCAAATGTTCCTTATGTATTGAGGAATAAATTAGGGTTGAAAAAAGTGTGCTGAATCTTTATCAATCATGGCTTTTGATTTTGATTTGATTCCTTTGAATATCTTTCCAAAAATAGGCCAAATTCAATCTTTTTGTGCACACCAAGGCTTTGCACGATTTCAATCACTTGCCAACTGGATATAAGACCTGAAACATGCACAATATCTTGAGGTTTCAATGCTTTAGATTTTTTCATGATTTGTTTTGATTAAAATTGATTTAATTCAAATAAAAATCAAAATAAATAATAAAAATAAGACAAAGACAAGTGGCAAGGGCTAAGGCTCGTGGACCATGCTACCAACTCAAAACAAGTTCAAAAAGTTAGGCCCATCTAGCCAAAATTGCATTTTTAGGCATAGTTGACTTTTGGCAATTTTCCAAAAAAGGTCAACTTCACCAATGCATAACTTCCTCAATTTTGACTCTTTGAAGGTGTTCTTGGACTTTTTAGAAAGCTTGAGATGTATTCTAAGCAACACTTTTGGTCTCATCTCAAATTGGTATTCCCTGTTTATGTATGAAGCTTTAACAAGAAAGGTGTTTTTGTTGACTTTTCAAAATGACCTATAATGTCCAAATTCATAACTTCTTGTGAGTGCATATTTTGAACTTGGGATATGAAGATGGATTGTATATAATTGCATCCTCTTCAAAATGAGCTTTGGATGGGTCATTTATCATAAAGTATGAGAAAGTTATGCTTGGTCAAAGTTGAGTTGACTTTTCCTCCAAAACCCTAATTTAGAAACTTTTGGTTCTTGATGAATTGAGAGCAATCCTTGATGAATCATGATCAACCATTGATAAAATGATGAATGATACTTTAAAATGAGGATTTTGACCAAAAATCTTGAGGTTTGACTGTATGTAGGCCACAATTGACTTTTGCCCTAGCACAGTCGATTTTCAGGCCTTTGAGCAATTGACTGAGCAAACTTTCTCTGTAGGGCTTGAAACTTGACATGGATGATCTTGAGAACATATTAGGACAATGGTGATAATTTTGGATCCCTTGGACTCAAGTATCTTGATGCAACATGAAACCCTAATTTGGGGTAGACTGCCTTAGGAGAGAGCTTGTTTGGTCAACCCTTGGACTTCCTTGAGCAACTTGAGGATCTTTTTTGAAATGTTTTGAGAAATATGGGAGGGAAAATTTTGGGGTACAACAGCTGCCCATGTTCAATCTTCTTAAACCTGAGGATGTAGATTGGCTTGCGTGCCTTTCGTGATCCGAGGGTGGAAGATGATTGAACACTAGAGGGCCCAGAAATTTGCACTCGCATGAAGTGGTACCCATCTTGCAATGTTGGGAATGGGCTTACAGATGCCATTTGGAAATTGATGATGGAAGATGGGCTTAAAGATGCCATCCGAAGGAGTGTCGATCGCATAAGATATTCCTTAGCGAGAGCTTGTATACCCGTTGTTGAGGAAGATTCCGCTGGGGAGTGTTGAACTCTGTCTTGAGAGAAATAGAATTTTAGGAGCTTCGGTCATCCGTTATTCTACTGGGGAATCATCTTTTAGTCGAGGAGATGAAAATGAACTACTATCTGGTCGTAATCCAAGCTTCATAGTGATAAGACCGATTGCTATCTGGTCGTAATCCAGGCTTTACAGTGACTTACTGGGGAGAGGAGATTAAACTTGCTATCCAATCATAATCCAGGCTTCGCAATTTCTCGATTCTTATCTGGTCGTAATCCAGGCTTCATAAGGAATTAAGTTTTTATCCGGTCGCATCCGGGCTTCAACTTGAATTTAGGGCACACTAATATCCGGTCGACTCCGGGCTTCTTAGTAATTGTCCAGGTAAACTGTTATTTGGTCAAAATCCAAGCTTCGCAGTGTCTTGTATTGTTATCTGGTCATAATCTAGGCTTCAGTCCTTTTATCGTTATCTGGTCGTAATCTAGGCTTCACGATGCTTTATACCATTATCTAGTCGAATCCAGGCTTCATGGTGTCCTGTACTGCTATCTGGTCGTAATCCAGGCTTCATAATACCTTACTTCTTATCTGGTCATAATCCAGGCTTCAGAAGAAACCAAGTGGTTATCCGGTCGCCTCCGGGCTTCCATTTGATTTTAGGCCTACTAATATCCGGTCGAATCCGGGCTTCATAGTAATTGGCCGGGTAAACTGCTATTTGGTTGTAATCCAAGCTTCACAGTGTCCCTCACTGTTATCTGGTCGTAATCCATGCTTCAGTTCTTTTTACCGCTATCTGGTCGTAATCCAGGCTTCGTGATGTCTCATACCATTATCTGGTCGAATCCAAGCTTCATGGTGATTGGAGAAATCAAGATACTATCCGGTCGAATCCGGGCTTCATAACTTGTTTTAAAGATATACCACTATCTGGTCGTAATCCAGGCTTCGCGGTGTCTTTGGCTGCTATCTAGTCGTAATCCAGGCTTCACAATAACTTGTATTGCTATATCGTCGTAATCCAGGCTTCACAATAACTTGCTGAGCTGTTATCCGGTCGTAATCCGGGCTTCACGGCTTATGTTTATGATATACCACTATCTGGTAGAATTCAGGCTTCATGGTGTTCGGACTGCTATCTGGTCGTAATCCAGGCTTCACAATAACTTGCTGAGCTATTATCCGATCATAATCTGGGGTTCATGGCTTGTTGGGGATTAAACTATTATCCGGTCGAATCCGGGCTTCATAGCTTAAAGATAAACCACTATTTGGTCGAATCCAGGCTTCGTGGTGTTTGATACTGCTATCCGGTCGTAATCCGGGCTTCACAATATGATGTAGAAATCAAGGTACTATCCGGTCGAATCCGGGCTTCATAGGTTGAATTTGTGAGGATTTGGTTGTATCTTTCCTGGAAGGTAGAGGTTAGTTGTATGTAATGCATGACATGTATCAAGCGATGATGTTCTCAAAATAAATGAGACTGTGTTGTATGATGTGTATGCACATGCCATGATGTATGGACATGCAATGTTTTTGTGATGTTCTCTAGCCGGGGAAAATAAATCTCGAATTGCTGCTGGAGAGAAAGGTTGAATTCTTCGTTCTCGCTGGGGATAGTGAATGAAGATGACTGTGAGAATAATCCTACTAGCGAATAAACTGACGAGAAAATGATTATGTGGGGAAGAGATACTCTACTAGAGGATTTGTGGATTTGGAGGAATAACCTCGGCTGGGGATGAATTACCGTTGTTGGCGATAATGAACTCTGTTGGGGATTGAGTTTCTGTTTGTGAAAGAAATGAACTCCACTGGGGATAATCTTTTAGTGGAGACTTCACTGGGGATAATCTTTTAGTGCGGGTAATAGATAAACTCCGCTTGGGGAGAATCTTGCCGACTCATTCGCGGTTGTGAGCCTCAGCTGGGGAGAGTGGTGTTCTGTTTGGGACCGCTAATATCACAGTATTTTTCTTACTCTACGGGGAGTGAATGTACCTTCAATCGTTTTCTCCAACTAGGTCTATCCCTATACCTGATGGATAGAGCCCCTGTTTCTGATATTACGAGTAATCGTCTTTTGTTTCACATGTAAATATTTATGAGCAGCAATTATTGTCAAATGCATACATAAAAAATGAACCATTGGACGTTCTTGCAAAACAAAACAGAAAAAGAAAACAATTTGAAATTTCTTTATGAGAATGAATTGTATTGATTTTGAAGTTGGCCTGTAAATAGGTGTTTTTGTACAAGAGGCTGACATCCTAGTAAGAGAATGCCTCCGAACAATAGAATTTATACATTTCATGTAAAAGAAAGAAAAACAGCTATGTAAATAATCCCACTGGGTTCCAACTCTGCTATCGCCTTTATATCCTCGAGCATCTCATCACTTTGCTACTTGGTTGAAGGTAGATCATATTGATTAGCGCCGTCCGAGCTTGATAGTCGATACCGAAGTCTGGTTACAAGATGATCCAATGAGACATAGTGTTACGCTTTAATCCCTAATTTTTGCCTGGACCGCCCTTTTGGGTTTTCAGTCCACCGAGATACCCTTTTTTTGCCCAAGTCGCCTTTTCAGGTTTTCGACTTGCCGGGTGTACAGTTTTTTTCATTTTCATCCCTTATTTTTTTCCCGAACCCTTTTGGTTCGTCGGGAAGCCCTTATTTTTTCCTAGGCCAGTCAACCTAGCAGGTCTTTGGTTAGGCGTAGTATCTTTTCACTGTGTCCGCATTGACGAGGTGAGGAAGGTCGTCACCATCCATTGTGGTTAGAATCATAGCTCCTCCTGAGAAAATGTTCTTAACCACAAATGGCCCTTCATACATAGGGGTCCATTTGCCCCTAGGATCACCTTGCGATAGTATGATGCGTTTGATCACCAGATCCCCAACTTGATACTCTTGTCATCTGACATTCTTGTTAAGTTCCTTGATCATCCGCTTTGGATACGTCTGACCATGACAAATAGCAGTAAGTCTCTTTTCGTCGATTAAGTTCAGCTGATCAAGCCGGGTCTAGATCCAATGGTCCTCGCTCAAACCTGCATCCTTTATAATCCGAAGAGAGGGTATCTGAACCTCAATGGGTAAGACTGCTTCCATGCCATATACCAAAGAGTAGGGTGTTGCCCCTGTTGAAGTCCGCGGTGAGGTTCGGTACCCATGAAGAGCAAATGGTAACATCTCGTGCCAATCTTTGTATGTCACCGTCATCTTCTGCACAATCTTCTTGATGTTCTTATTAGCTGCTTCAACAGACCCATTCATCTTCGACCGATAAGGAGAAGAGTTGTAATGCTGTATCTTGAACTGCTTGTAGAGCTCAGTGATCATCGTATTGTTAAGATTTGTACCATTGTCCGTAATGATCCTCTCGGGTACACCATATCTACAGATCAAATTGTGCTGAATAAACTGTGCCACAACGTTCTTGGTCACTGTAACAAAGGAAGCTGCCTCAACCCACTTCATAAAATAGTCAATTGCTACCAGGATGAAACGATGTATGTTAGACGCAGTAGGTCTGATCTCACCAATCATATCGATGCCCCATATTGCAAAAGGCCAAGGAGCTATCAAGACGTTCAGAGGAACTGGAGGTATGTGCACCTTATCAGCATAGACTTGGCACTTATGGCAGGTCCGAGAATGCTGATAACAATCGGCTTCCATGGTAGACCAATAATATCCTGCCCGTAGGATTTTCTTTACCATGGTGTGTCCACTGGAATGAGTTCCGAAAGTACCTTCATGTAACTCTTCCAGAATCCTTTCTGCCTCGTTCTTATCCACACATCGTAGTAAGGTTGAATCATGGTTACGCTTGTAAAGGATACCATTAATGATGAAGAACTTCGCAGCGAACCTCCTCAGAAACTTCTTATCATTAACAGATGCACCCTCAGGGTACTCCCGAGCCTCAAGATACCTCTTTACCTCATGAAACCAGGGTTTATTTGTTACCTCTTCAGTCTCAATGTCACAGAAATGTGCGGGTTCGTCCAACCTCTCGATGGTAATCTGGGGAGCTTCGTTGTCCCACATGACCTTGAACATAGAAGACATAGTAGCTAGCGCGTCCGCCAACTGATTCTCCTCCCTAGGGAAGTGTTCAAAGGTTATCTCCTCGAAGTGTGGAAGCAACGTCAATACATACTCTTTGTAAGGAATAAGATTTGGGTGCTTTGTATCCCACTCGCCTTTAATCTGACTAATCACTAGAGCGGAATCTCCGAACAGACTCAAGAACTTAATCCTTAGGTTAATAGCTGCTCGAAGGCCCATGATGCACGATTCATACTCCGCCATGTTGTTGGTGTAGTTAAAGCATAATCGGGCGGTGAACGGAGTATGACAGCCTTCAGGAGATATGATCACGGCACCAATTCCATTACCCAAAGCATTTAAAGCTCCGTCAAAATACATAGACCATCGGGATCCCTCCTCAGGTCCTTCATCCGGTCCAGGTATTTCACAGTCGGTCACCAACATGATGTTCTCATCCGGAAACTCGAAGTTCATGGACTGGTAATCATCCACGGCCTGATGCGCCAAATGATCTGCCAACACACTTCCCTTGATTTATTTTTGGGTTGTGTATTGGATGTCATACTCAGTCAAGATCATCTGCCATCTTGCTATTCTTCCGGAAAAAGCAGGCTTTTCGAAGATATACTTGATTGGGTCCATCTTTGATATCAATAGGGTAGTGTGAGTCAGCATATACTGTCTCAGGCGGCGAGCAACCCATACCAAAGTGCAACAAGTTTTCTCAAGCAGTGAGTATTGGGTCTCACAGTCGGTAAACTTTTTGCTAAGGTAGTAAATAGCATGCTCTTTTCGGCCAGACTCGTCATGCTGTCCCAACATGCACCCCATTGAATTATCGAGTACTGTCAAGTATAATATCAGAGGTCTTCCTTAAACTGGAGGCATCAGAATAGGTGGCTCTTGGAGATATTCCTTGATCCTTTCGAAAGCGGCCTGACATTCATCATACCATCTTACCACTTGGTCTTTCTTCAGCAGCTTGAAGATTGGTTCACAAGTAGCAGTCAAGTGCGAAATGAATTTGGCAATGTAGTTCAGACGTCCCAGAAAGCCTCTGACTTCTTTTTCTGTTTGGGGAGCTGGCATTTCCTGTATAGCCTTTACCTTTGCAGGGTCCACTTGAATACCTTTATCACTAACGAAGAAACCCAGCAGCTTACCAGATCTTACCCCGAAGGTGCACTTGTTCGGGTTCAACCTTATTTTGTACATCTTCAACCTGTCAAACAGCTTTTGGAGATGGTCAAGATGCTCCTCTTCAGTTTGGCACCTTGCAATCATGTCGTCAACGTACACCTCAATCTCATTGTGAATCATGTCATGGAACAAAGCGACCATGGCGTGCTGATAAGTTGTCCCAGCATTCTTCAATCCAAGCGACATAACTTTGTAGCAAAAGGTACCCCGCTGCATAACGAAGGTTGTCTTATCCATGTCTTCGGGAGCCATTTTAATCTTATTGTAACCGGAAAAACCATCCATAAAGGAGAAGATCTTATGTTGTGCGGTGTTGTTGACCAAAACATCGATGTGAGGCAGAGGGAAATCATCCTTGGGGCTTGCCCTATTCAGATCCCTATAGTCAACACACATTCGAACCTTACCATCTTTCTTGGGCACCGGAAACACGTTGGCAACCCACTGCAGGTATGAAGTAACTGCTAGAAAACCGGCATCAAACTGTTTCATAACCTCAACTTTGATTTTCTCAGACATTCCCGGGTGCATGCGGCAAACTTTCTGTTTCACTGGAGGACAGTCTTCTTTGGTTGACAAGCGGTGAACCACAATATCAGTATCCAACCCAGGCATATCTTCATAAGACCAAGCAAAAATCTCAACATAGTCACGTAGCATTTGTATCAACCGCTGCTTGACACTAGACTCCAGATTTGCACCAATCTTGACCTCTTTATTGTCTTCCTTCGTACCCAGATTCCACTGATTCCACTGGCTCTTCATGGGGCTGTATGGCCCTCTCTTCTTGTAGTAACAATTTGGCAAGTTCCCCAGGAACTTCACAATCATCCTCACCTTCGTTCTCAGCTTGGTTGATCGGACTTTCGAAATCATAACTGGTAGTAGCAAAGTCGTTATCAGTGGGATCCAGAGTGGATGTGGATCTGCATTATGATATGTGAGTGTGTGTAAGATAATAGCTGTTTTGATAAAGTGCAAGAGAGAAAAGAAAAACAAGGAGCACAAAATTTGTAATGCAAGAAAACATCCAATGCTTTATTGATGATATATGGAAATGACACATAATAAGCCCTCGTAAACCAAAGCCAAGGTGCCTCGGGCAAGGCACCGGGCCGTAAAGTTTTAAATTGTCAGTTACAAATCTCGAAACAAAAGTCTATTACTGTGTAATAAAAGAAATGGGCACGAAGTTCTTTACCGTCCAATTGCTCAATCCACCGTCGGTAGTCGGGTAAATCCAGCTGTCGAACTCTGACTCTTCTTCATCATCCTCAATTGCATTCACTCCCAGATTACTGATACGCAGGGCAGGTCTTCCAATCCGCGCATGCCGAACAACCCTTTGAGCTTCTGCAGTAAAACCCAAACCAAACTTGTCAGTCTTGTGTGCAAAGTCAGGGAGTTAACCCCAATTCGCACACCCACCTTTTTCTATTACAGCCCGGGCATCCTTGAGGGAAGCCATCTTAATTGGAGGTTCTTCAACAGCAACTTCAGTCGACGCCAGAGTCTGGGGGACCTCTTCAAAGTTCTGACACGGGGTCTCAATGAACTCCCCATCCATCTCCACATACCGAAAAGAGTTAAGGTGGCTCACCATGTACTCTTCCTCTCCTCGTACCGTAACAATTGTTCCCTTTACTGGATATTTAAACATTTGATGGAGCGTGGAAGTCACTGCCCCAGCTTTATGAATCCACGGGAGACCTAGCAAGCAAGAATAGGACGGTCGGATGTCTATCACATAGAACTTAGATGCGAAAGTCTGAGAGCCAACTTTAACAGGGACATCCACCTCCCTGTGCACCATCCTTTTGGACCCGTCAAAGGCCCTAACCACAATATTACTTGGCTTCAGAACCAACCCTTCACAGTCCAGCCGGTCTAATGCCTTCTTGGGTAAAACATTTAATGAGGACCCAGTATCCACCAGTACATGGGCCAGAGTAGTGCCCCTGCACTCGATCGAAACATGCAGAGCGTCATTGTGATTCCTTCCTTTGGAAGTCAGATCTGTGTCGGAGAAACCCAACCTATTGTCAGCCGTCAAACTAGCCACACAGTCTTTGAATTGATCAGCAGATGTTTCCTGCGGCACATGTGCAGTTTTAAGGAAAGCAATTAAATCCTTTGCATGGGCTTCTGAGCACAATAATAAAGATAACATGGAGATCTTCGACGGGGTTTGCCCCAGCTGTTCGAGTAGGTTGTAGTCGCTTTTCTTGATAATCTTCAGAATTTCCTCTATCTCCTGTCTAGAGGTTTCTACAACAATCTTCTTAGGCGCCTCCATTCGGGCAGGCTCACCTGTGATCTCTTTGCCCCGAGTGTCAGACGGCTCGGTGACAGGGGTGATAATTGGATTATGAGCTGGGACAATAGCTGATGTATTGGCAGATGGAATAGCAACAGGCTTTCGAACAGTTGGAGGGGAAATCTCGGGAGAGAATAGTCTTCTGCTTCGGGTGACCTTGTTAGACCCGACAATATTGCCGACATCAGTATCAGCTTCCTCAACCTTCAAGTCTTGTTTGATCCCATGATAATACACATCGGCCCCATAGTGCCATGGGACAGCCTTATCCGAAGTGTAAGGGATAGGACCAGGAATAGTAATGATCAATGGAGAAACTCTTGTAACGGGTGTAATCCTAACAGGCTTTCTCGAGGAAGCCTTGGAAGGATTGGCGGAAATGGTTATGATGGACACATCTTCAACAGGAATCAACGGAATCAAAGTTTTCTCGAACAAGATTTCTTTTTTATCCATCAGGCGTTGAACACCTGATTTCAACAAATGGTAACCAACAGGAAGGATTGAACATAGGTGGAAACCTTCGCCACAACCCAAAAATAAACCGGCCAACAATAGGTTATTCTTCACTGTCATCAACGGAGTAGAAACGTCTTCCACAGAGGTCACAAATGAATCATCGTCCACAGCATTTACTCCATGCTTGGGCATAGGAGCAGTCATGACATTAGGCTTTTCTGGTGCATCAAACTCAATTTCTTTAGCTTCAATCAAATCTTGCACCTTATTCCTCAAGGCCCAGCAGTTGTTTGTATCATGCCCTGGGCTATCAGAGTGATAGGCACAACGGGCGTTTGGATTATACAGCGGTGATGTAGTACTGGGATTCTTCGGGGCTTCCCTCAGGGTTATCAGGTTAGTCTTCAACAATTCCGGCAGAATTTGAGATAAGGTCATACTGAGCCGGATATACTGTCTTTGCAGTCTCTCTACTCTTTGCTGATTATTGCGCTGTGGGGCAATAGTGGGTCTTGATATTAATACCGCATTTACTGCTTGGCGGCGTTCATGTCGGTTTTGGCTCCTTGAGCTGTATACTACACTAGCTTCCTTTCTGAAAGGCTTCTTTTCTGTACTTGACGAGGCACCTTTCTGTATCTTACCACTTCTGATACCACCTTCAACTCTCTCCCCAGTCAAAATCAATTTAGTAAATCCGGATGATGAACTTCTGATCAAATGATTGAAGAATGGACCAGACAAAGTCCCAAGAAACATATCCACAAACTCTCTATCAGACAGAGGGGGTTGGAATCTTCCATCCAGATCTCTCCATTTCTGAGCATAGTCCTTAAAGCCTTCACATGTACCCATAGACATACCCTGAAGCTGAGTACGCGTGGGAGAAAGGTTGCCATTATACTGGTATTGCTTGTAAAAAGCAGCAGCAAGGTCCTCCCAGTTGCGGATGTTAGCTCCTTCCAATTGATAGAACCATTCAAGTTGAGTCCCTGACAGACTATCTTGAAAGAAATGAACCCACATGTTTCTATCAGCAGTATAGGGTTGGATTTTTCTGACGTATGAGCGAAGATGAAGCTTCAGGCAGGATACCCCATCATACTTAGCAAAGGCAGGAGCTTTAAACTTGTGAGGGATCACCACCCCAGATGCCAATCCCAGATCTCCGAAGTCCAACCCAGGTATCTTCTAAATCTCCATTGCACTCATTCGGTCTTCAAGTTGCTTATACCTATCCTCAGCAGGAGGATACTGTTCTTCATCAAAATCAGTGTCATTATCAGAGACCGCAAGACTAGGACCCTTTTTTTCCTCTTGATTCTCTCCTACTCCAGATGAATGAGACAAATCAGTTTTCTGTCGCAACCTATTCCCAAATCTGTGACCCATATTCAACAGAACCAACTTCTTCTTCTTCTTCTTCTTCTTCTCCTTCAAGATGAGAGTCTTCAAATCCTGCTGCCCTTTGGCCGAGTTCAAGAACATCTCCTGGAATTGAGCATTATGTGCTTGAAGAGCCTTGATGGCTTGATCAATAGGTGTTTCAGAAGACATTCTGTGATGAAATAAACAGCGAAGAAGATAAGAAACATGTAATGGCACCTGTGATGAGGTCCATGGTAATGGAATGCGTATGAAATGATTTCAAAGACTTTGGGAGATTCAAATTTGTAAAACAAGAAATAAACAAACTTTATTAGATTCAAACTTGTAAAATGTTTAACAATGCCTTTAAGGCGTTACAAAAGAAATAACTGAAAATAAATCTAAACTAGAAACAAGCAGAAATAAGAAATCCCATGGTCTCTTTCCCTTCATGCTGACATAATTGTTGATTGTCCTTTCATTCTCAAGCTGCCTCGTGAGCTTTAAGATCTTCCTCTCTTGCTCATGATACTTTTCTCTGTAGGTATCCCTTTCCTTCTTCAGTTGAATCCAGGATCTCTTTAATGCCCCAAGATCAGTAGGCATGTAGGGATAAAGCATGGTATAAGGGAATCCTTCTTCATTAGTATGCTCCACATTCATTGGAAAAACGGATTCATAAGGCATCCCCAGCTTATGAGCACGGCCTCGAACCCACTGGAGATAAGGTTGCATAGGGAGAGATGTCTTTAGTCCTAGCTCTTGAGGGTCAGACTTGTTCCCCATGCCCCAGGCCCGTATACACCTTCGACGATGCTCATCCACGTCCCCCTTGTAGTCAAAGACAATGTCTGTAAGAAGCAGCTCATGGGGACCGTCTCTCCGAGCGCATCCAAATTGTCGCAAGGCCAAACAAGGGTTGTAAGTTATACCCCCTCTAATTCCAAGCAACGGGACATTTGGGTATTCCCCACATCGATCAATGACAGCTACTCTTTCCATATCCTTAGAACTCCAAAGAATGCCTGTATGGGTAAGGGACATGATTTTGTAAGCCCAACCTACACCTTACTCATTCTTCAATACAGACTTGGGGAGGTGCAAAATAAACCACCTCGCCAGCAGCGGCGTGCAACACATGAGGGTCCCCCTTCTTCGCACAGTACGAGTATAGAGAGCATGTAGGATATCACCCAGAAGAGTAGGCACTAGATTACGAGACAAGAAGACCTTGACCGCATTCACATCTATGAAGGAATTTGGATTTGGGAAAAGAACCAAGCTGTATATGAGGAGAGCCAAGATGTCTTCAAATGCTTGAAAATCTAAGTTATCCCAGAACTGTTGAGCTTGATCCATTATAAACTTAGCCAAGAAGCCTTTAACCCCGCTCCGTGTCTCCCAGTTGGATACTACATCAGCCCTTTTTAGGTGTAAGGCCGAAGCAATGTCCTCAGGTCTAGGAACCTCCTCCAAACCTGTGAAGGGTGTCTGCTCGAGGATAGATATGCCTAATAAATCAGAAAACTCCTCCAAAGTAGGGACTAGCTGATAATCCGGGAAGGTGAAACAATGATGCAATGGATCAAAGAACTGGAATAGCACACTCATCATTTGCTTATCCAACTTTGAAGTGACCAGGCTAAGGAGATTACCATGTCTTCTAACAAAGGAAGAAGTATCAGGAACTTTTGAAACTAACTCTCTGATCTGAATAGGTGTTGTACCCAAAAATTTTCCCTCCCATATTCTTCAAAGTTTGTCAAGAGTCATCTTCAAATGGCTCAAGATTTCTCAAGGGGTTGCACTGTCCAAATGCCTCTTACGCCAGTCAAAATTAGGGTTTTGTTTCTTTCAAGGAATTTTAGGTTTTCAATGGCTCAATCAAGTCTCATGTGCCTATATACATCCTCAAGCACCTACATGCCAAGTTTCAAGACTCATAGTGCCAATTTGCACAGTCAAAAGCCCTATTTGATCCACAGTCAACTGCAGGGGTAAAATGGTCATTTTGCAGTCAAAAGTCAGTATTTTTGGTCAACATATTATTTTGAGTCCACAATCATCATTTGATCAAGCCTTGATCATGATTCCACAAGCATGGCTCAAAAATCATCAAGATGCAAGAAGTTACTATTTTTGGACAGTAGAAAAGTCAACTGTATCTTGACCAGGGCATAACTTTTTCATGGTTCATCAGAAAAATCCCATCCAATTCTCATTTTGAATGGGATGACATTTCCTACAATCCATCTTCACATTCCAAGTCCAAGAAATGCTCTCATAAAAAGTTATCAATTTCTACATTATAGGTCAAATTCAAAAGTCAACAAAAATGCACTTTAAGTCAAAGACCATAACTTGAGATTGGTAAATCCAAATGACATGGGACCAAAGGCATTGGTTATAGGACTTCAAGACCTTTCCAAAATGTCCAAGAACATGTTCATATGATCAAAATTGAGCAAGATATGCATTGGAGAAGTTGGGAAATTTTTGTGAATTTGCAAAAGTCAACTTTGCTCAAAACACTTTGTTTTTGCTAATGGGCCTCAAATTTCTTCTTGAAACTTTATCCAAGGCCTATGCACGACCCATCAAGCTTATTTGAACTTATTTTTCTTATTTTTATTAATTATTTGGATTTTTAATCAATTTTAATTCATTTAATTAATTTAAATTGTAGGAAATACAAAGATTTGATTTTTCAATCTTGTTGTGAAGCAAGAATGACCTAATCATGCTGGCAATTTCGTGTATCAATCAAGGATATCAAAAACTCCAAAGATGGAAACTTTCTTCAATCAAAAAGATTCAAAAATATTTGATTTTCAATCAAATATTCAAATCATTATTCAATGGATCTTTGCTCAAGGATTTAACCTAAATTCAGTCCTCTATAAATACACAACCTAAACCTAATCATGCATACGTGAATTTGCTGCAAAAAAAGCAATAACCACATTCAAGAAAATTCAAGAAAACTTGAAAACTGTTTTCTGTATTCTAGCACGATTCAGAGACTTTTATTGATTCTAATCTATTGCAGGAACTCTCACTGATGTTTTGCAATCAAAACCATACGCTAAAGCTCAAGAAATACTCAAGAACAGACTCACGGTTTGCATATTTTTCTCATAATCGAAACTCATGATTCATAAGCATTTGACATGATTTTTTGTTTGTTTCGTGTTGCTTGAATTCATATAAAGCTAATGGTATAGTTTAATTGGATTAAAATGCACAGAATCGTAAAACGCCATTGATGAATTCTAGGGTTCTTGAGCTCTAAAATTGGGGCTTTACAATACAAGAAAAATTGAGACTCTTAAGACCCATGGTTGGAACCTTTAGAACAAGACGAACCTAGCTGGACTATCGCGAAATATTTATATTCATCATAGCCTTAATCACTATTATTGGTCATTGCAGTTTGTGGGGGTTAAAAACCCCTGCTATCTATTTGTTTTTTACAGGCATCATCGAAGAAGATGAGTACGTGGTGATATGCTATTGGAGTATTCAAAAAGGGCGCACGTTTATTTGTTTATCCAGCATATTACTTGTTTCTTAATATTATAATTGTTTGTTAGTATATTAACAAAGGCGTGCAGATGGCTTGGTGGTTGGTGCGTTGGCCAATGATCATTGGGACCTGGGTTCGAATCCCAGGTCCCCCCAAAATAATTGTTTCTATTTTTCTTCATGTAATCCCATGCAGGCTTTCAAAGGTGTTCTATCATGCACCTCTCACATCCAAGCGCCAAGTGGCCACAGTCACAAATCCAATGATCAAAAGATAAAGACCACCATGCTCCCAGTCAATGCATGCGTGGATGATCTCAGAAAGTCAAAAGGGCTTGTGTACAAATGGGCCAGAATTGCTTCTTCACCTCCTTCTGGGTCCAGCACCCCCTGGTTTATTTATTCTTTTTTCTTTCCTTTTTTTTAATTTCCATTTAATCCTTTTAATAATTATTATCATTATTATTATTTAATTAACTCATAAATTAACTATTTTTATAATAAATTCAGAAAACCTAAAAAATATAATTATTATTATTATTAATTTCACCTTTTATTTATTATTTTTGTAAATAAATGTAATTAATTAATTTAGTTGTTTTAATTAGGTTAATTGTAATTATTTTCACAATAAATAAAATCCATGTAGAATTAGGTTTTGGCAACTTTTAACCATGTTTCCCTTTTTATTTTATTTTCAACATAAAAAACTTAAAAAATATTTCTTTTAATTAGGTTTAATTTAATGCAAAAAGGACCAAAATTCATTCTTTTCTCAAAAAGGGTCAAAACCCTAAGGACTTTCCCGATTCAATTTCTTGCGCGCGTATTATTTTGATCATATTTATGTAACTGCTCCGAGGATGTAATAGCGTAATTAGGACCCTTTTTATCGCTTTCTTTATTTTCTCGCATTTACTTTTCAAGGGTTGTTTTTGGCGATGTAAATACCCGACGCCTTGTAATAGCGTAGATTTACTTTCCGCAATTTACTTTCCGCAATTATTAACTGCTATGCATGACAAGACTTGTATGAAATTAAAATCAACTCGTAGCTCACCATAATATGCGTAAAGATAACTTAACTGAATCCTGACACACTCGCACATGCCACTCTTAGGGTACGCCTCACTTGGTTGCCTCGACGTGGTCATTGAGTATAGGGTGTTTTAGAGGTCGCCCTCTTGTCTAAAGATCCAAGTTGCCTCGAAACGGTTGCCTCGGATAAAAAGGATATAGGACATTAGGGTTACCGCTAAGGCGTCCTACTATTGCTTTGGTGACCACACATGTCCCATTAATCGAATTGACCCGAAACTCCAACGACGGTGCTACCTACTTCTCAATAGTGGGATAGTACTGTCTAAAGGACATTTACACAGCTTAATTTCTTTTGAGTAGGTAGAGGTTCTAAGGTACTTGCTCTTTTAAAACAAAAATAACTTTTCGCACTTACACTTTTCTGACAAAAGTTTTCAAACAAACACTTCATGACACTCTTGAGGACTGATACAAGAGTTAAACGAAGTTTTCAAACAAACTTTTTTCAAAACCCACAAACACAAGAAAAGAAAAACATTTTGAAAACATAGTGAGCAAGTACCTAAGAGCTCGTGGATAACCACGGATAGAAAGGGTGCTAACACCTTCCCTTTCTATAATCTACCTCCCGAACCGAGAAACATCTCGAAAAGGAATTTTGCTGTGCTTTTGTCCTTTCCTTGTTGGAGAAAATAAAAGACGATGGCGACTCTTGCTTACCGCGACATTTCGCGAACCAGCATTTCAAAACAGTCAGTTCTATTTCCACCGATCACAATAGGTATCTGCACAAAGTTAAATCGAATAGAATTTCTGCGTATTGAAGCCATAATCTACAAAACAGAACAAAGATAAATCCTCTCAGTCTTTGAAATGGTTAGTCTAATGAAATATGCATGCTATATGATGATGCATGATGTCATGATAAAACACACAACAGGTATAGCAGGTAATAGACATGGTAAAGGCACACAAGTCACACAATAGCCCTTAATTTTCAGGCTTGCATGGAGTCTAAGTACTACCCTCTTGAAGTTCAGTCGGTTTCAACCTATCCTAATAAAAGTAATCGGGTTCTAGAGGTTCTCAATATCACTGATCATCCTCCATCGGTCATGGTTTCAGCTCACGCAATCTTTTCTTGCGGCCGGAACTATCTCGAGAGTATGGTCTCAATGGGTGTAGTATCGAGTATCAACCAGTTCTCAGCTCTATACCGAGGCCGGCTATCTCACTACTTCCTATGGCCAAGTTGGTCAATTATAGGTTCTAAGGTCAGTTGATGCTTAACGACCCATATAACAGCCTCGTGTTCTCCTTGTTCCTCCACAAGGGATACCGGTACCAACTAATGTGCCATATCAATGTAGCTACTGCTTCAATCGTATTGGTCTACGCCATACAGTTCCTTCACAGTTTATTGCTACTTACCTAAAAGGTGTCCCCCAGATCCGGGTTAGGATCTATAGTTACTCCGATACAAAGCCCACAAAGATAAAGCAATCAAATAAAACAATAGAAGCAATATGATGAACTAATCCTAAGGTATACCCCAATCCACAAATCCCCAGCAGAGTCGCCAGTTCTGTGATACGGTGGCCAGAACCGGGACTGTTTTAGGAAAATGCTGGTTTGCATTTTGCGTTTGTGTTTGCAAAATGTCGCGGTAAGCAAGAGTTGCCACCAACTTTTATTTTATCCAACAGGAAAGGAAAAAAGCACAGAAAAATTCCCTTTTTCGAGATTTTGAGTACGGGGGGTAGATTATAGAAAGGGAAGGTATTAGCACCCTTTCTATCCGTAGTTTTCTACGGGCTCTTAGGTACTTGCTCATCATTTTCAAAATTGCTTGTGTGTGCTTGATTTGAAAAAGTTTTTGACTTCGATTTAACTCTTGCTTTTGTCTTCAAGAGTGTTACGAAGTGTTTTTGAAAGCTTTGTTTAAAAGAAGAGTGTAAGTGTGAAAGAAGTTGTTTGTTAGAGCAAGTACTTAAGAACTAATCTACCTACTCAAAAAAGAGAATTGTTCTATGTTCGTTTCCTTTAGACAGTGTTATCCCACTATTAGTGAATAGGTAGCACCGTCGTCGGAGTTTTGAGGGTCAATTCGAAAAGGGACGTACGATCACTAAAGCAATGTTAGGACGTCTTAGTAGTAACCCTAATGTCTTAGATCAATTATTCGAGGCAACAATATCCGAGGCAACCTTTCCGAGGAAACTTTTCCGAACGGGACTTTGATCTTTGTTTTAGACAAGAGAGCGACCACTAAAATATCCTATACTTAATGACCATTTACCGAAGGCAACCGAAGTGGGAGTGTACCCTAGGAGTGCGCATGTGCGAGTGATTCAATTTTAAGTTTATTATCTTTGCTTATTTAGGGTTTGCTAACCGTTTTAAATTTAATCATACATTCTTGTCATGCATCCCTATTATTCATACATCTAAAAGTTAATATTATGCGGAATTTAAAGCGTGGAAAATAAGCTACGCTATTACAAGGCTTCGGGTATTTACATAGCCAAAAACAAACTCGTAAAAAAAGCGATAAATGCAAATAAAAGGTCCTAATTAATCTATTACAACTTGTGAGCAATTACATTAATATGGTAAAAATAGTAATAAAGTGCGCGCGATGAAAATTAGAACGAGAGCGAACTAGGGTTTTGACCCCGTCTAACCTAATCAAAAGAAAATTTGTTTTTTTTTTGTTTTTAAGAAAAGAATTAGGATTTCAAAATAAATACAAAATTAATTAGATAATTAAATTAATTAATGAAAATAAGTAAATGGCCTATTTTTGTGTTTTGTTATTTTTTAAGAAAAAAAGAAAATAGAATTAAATTTAGACAAAAACCCTAATTTCTAATTGTTTTTAATTTATTTACAAAAAGAATTTAAGTTACCCTAGAAATTAAACAACCTAATTAAATTAATTAATTTATTGATAAAAAATAAACCTAAGTCTAATTGGGTGAAAATATTATTTTTATGATTTTTTTTTGAATAAAAGTAAATTAAATTATGTTAGTAAAATAAATAACTAAATTAATTAAGATATATAAAAGAAAAGGAAAAAGAAAGTTGGGCCTGAAACCAGCAATTTGGGGGGTGTGAGAATCAGATTTTGGGCCAAAAGAAGGTGACCCACGTTGACTTCCATGTCCTCATGCGCTGCATTGACTGGGGTGTACCATGGACACCACATCATGGCCATCAGATCTGGCTTGTTGGACACTTGGCTAGTTGGATACTGATGGACCATGATGGTCTCCACGCCTTGTATGCATGTGATCACTGAAAGAAAAAACATATGAAATAGTTGGGGGGACCTGGGATTCGAACCCAGGCCCCAAAGCACTTTCCACCTGCACCAATGCCAGCTGAGCTACATGTTCTATTTGTATATAGAATAAATAATAATGATAATATATAATATATGCACGTTAATGGAAAAAAGAGCGCCTTAATTCAAATCAGCGAATGGGAGGCTGCCACGCTAGTCATCTTCCTCCTTGCACCGTTGGTAAAAGTCACATACTTTTACCTACGTACGTTTATCCATAGCTACAGATCCTGCAATTCTCAAAATCCAATACAAGCATGATAAATAATAACTAAGGCCATGGATAGATTCGTCTGGACCTGCTGGGTACGATGGTGCCCCTTTCATGGCCCAATTTGACCTGTACACAGAGATCCCAAATCGAAGCAACAAACCCTAACAATGGCAAACTCTAATACAGTCCATGAAAACGCAATTAAATGTTACAGAAAGCTTGCAAATGTGATGGTGAACAAGAATATATGATTATCTCATGTTATAAGTGCCAGAATTATGCAAATCGATTTCAAAAAAAGTTCAATGTCGTGACTGCCTTACAGTGGTTTCTAGCACCTGAAATTGCTTGTTCTTGATTGGTATAGGTTCCTTGTGATCCCAGGAAACGATTGGGATGGCTAGTGAGTCTCGAGAATGCCTGGAACTATGAATTCGACTAAGCACTTTTCCTTGATTTTTTCAAGTTTTGTTCTTGTTCTCACGCCTCTCTAACCTCTTGATTTAGGTATGCAAATGCTCCTTATGAATTGAGGAATGAATTAGGGTTGAAAAAAGTGTGCTCAATCTTTATCAATCATGGATTTTTATTTTGATTTGATTCCTTTGTATATCTTTCCAAAAATAGGCCAAATTCAATCTTTTTGTGCACACCAAGGCTTTTCACGATTTCAATCACTTGCCAACTGGATATAAGACCTGAAACATGCACAATATCTTGAGGTTTCAATGCTTTAGATTTTTTCACGATTTGTTTTGATTCAAATTGATTTAATTCAAATAAAAAAAAATAAAAAAATAAAAAAGATAAAGACAAGTGGCAAGGGATAGGGCTCGTGGACCATGCTACCAACTCAAAACAAGTGCAAAAAGTTAGGCCCATCTAGCAAAAATTGCATATTTAGGCATAGTTGACTTTTGGCAATTTTGCAAAAAAGGTCAACTTCATCAATTTTGACTCTTTGAAGGTGTTCTTGAACTTTTTAGAAATCTTGAGATGTCCTCTAAGCAACCCTTTTGGTCTTATCTCAAATTTGTATTCCCTGTTTATGTATGAAGCTTTGACAAAAAAGGTGTTTTTGTTGACTTTTCAAAATGACCTATAATGTCCAAATTCATAACTTCTTGTGAGTTCATATTTTGAACTTGGGATCTGAAGATGGATTGTAGAGCATTGCATCCTCTTCAAAATGAGCTTTGGATGGGTCATTTATCATAAAGTATGAGAAATTTATGCTTGATCAAAGTTGAGTTGACTTTTCCTGCAAAACCCTAATTTAGCAACTTTTGGTTCTTGATGAATTGTGAGAAATCCTTGATGAATCATGATCAAACCTTGATAAAATGATGAATGATACTTAGAAATAAGGATGTTGACCAAAAATCTTGAGGTTTGACTGTATGTAGTCCAAAGTTGACTTTTGCCCTAGCATGGTCGATTTTCAGGCCTTTGAGCAATTGACTGAGCAAACTTTCTTTGTAGGGCTTGAAACTTGACATGGATTATCTTGAGAACATATTAGGACAATGGTGAGAATTTTGGATCCTTTGGACTCAAGTATCTTGATGCAACATGAAACCCTAATTTGGGGTAGACTGCCTTAGGAGAGAGCTTGTCTGGTCAACCCTTGGCCTTTCTTGAGCAACTTTAGAATCTTTCTTGAAATGTTTTGAGAAATATGGGAGGGAAAATTTTGGGGTACAACAGATATCCATGCAGAGAAAAAGGGAGAATTTCATGCAAATCCTTATAAGTGACAACCATTTTCTGGATAATTCTCTTGATATTCTTATTAGCAGCTTCAACAGCCCCATTCATCTTTGGCCTGTATGGAGATGAATTGTGATGAAAAATCTTGAATTCTTCACACAGTTCTGTCATTATCTTGTTGTTCAAATTCGAGCCATTGTCAGTGATGATTCTTCTCGGCACACCATACCGGCATATAAGATTGTTTTTTGATGAAACACACAACCACCTGTTTGGTAACATTGGCATATGAAGCAGCCTCTACCCATTTGGTAAAGTAGTCAATTGCTGCCAAGATAAAACAATGTCCATTCGAAGGTTTGGGTTCTATCATCCCGATCATGTAAATACCCCACATAGAGAAAGGCCATGGGGAGGAAATCACATTGAGAAGTGTCAGAGGCACATGGATTTTATCTGCATAAATATGGCATTTATGGCACTTCTTTGCAAATTTGTAACAATCAGATTCCATTGTCAACCAATAATAACCTGCCCTTAGCATCTTTTTATCCATTGAATGTACATTAGCATGAGTGCCAAATGAACCTTCATGAATCTCATGCATCAACATGTCTGCTTTGTGTCTATCCACGCATCTGAGCAAGACCATGTCATAATTTCTCTTGTATAACACATTTTCACTGAGGAAGAAAATGCCTGCCTGTCTTCTTAGTGTCTTTCTATCTTTCTTCGACGCACCAATCAGGTATGTCTGAGTCTGACGAAAATGCTTGATATCATAATACCAAGGTTTTTCATCTGCTACCTCCTCTGTTGCAAACACATGAGCGGCCCTATCTATCCGTCGAACTGTAATTCAGGGTATATCATTCCAAGTATTCACTTGGTACATGGAAGCCAAAGTTGCCAGCGCATCCGCCATTTGATTTTCATCTCTAGGAATGTGATGGAATTCAACTTTATTGAAGAAGGGTAGTAATCTTCTATCATAATCTTTGTAAGGGATCAAGCCAGGGTGAAGAGTGTCCAATTCTCCTTTAATCTGATTTATTATCAAAGCTGAATCACCATAAACATCTAGAATTTTGATTCTGAGATCAATAGCTTCTTCAAGACCCATGATGCAAGCCTCATATTCTGCCATATTATTAGTGCATTCAAATGTTAACCTTGCGGTAAAAGGAATATGTGATCGATGAGGAGTAACAATCACAACACCAATTCCTTTACCATAAGCATTCACAGCTACATAAAATATCATACTCCAATGAGATTCAGGGTCAGGGGCTTCCTCAAGAAATGGTTCATCACAATCTTTCACTTTTAGGAACATCACATCCTCATCGGGGAATTCATACTCTACAGACTGATGATCCTCCACCGGCTGGTGAGCAAGGTAATCTGCCAACACACTACTTTTAATAGACTTTTGAGTGCGGTATTTGATATCATATTCATTTAACAACATCTGCCAACGGGAAATTCTTTCAGTAAGAGCAGGCTTCTCAAAAATATACTTGATTGGATCCATTTTGGAGATCAACCAAGTGGTATGATTAAACATATACTGCCGCAAACGCTTTTCTGCCCAGGCCAAAGCACAACATGTTTTTTCTAGCGTGGAATACCGCAACTCACAGTCAGTGAACTTTTTACTGATATAATAAATGGCAAACTCTTTCTTTCCTGTTTCATCATATTTTCCCAAAATACAACCCATGGATTTATCTAACATTGTTAGATACATAATCAACGGTATTTCTTCTACGGGAGGGAGCAAGATAGGAGGTTCAAGCATATACTCTTTAATACTTTCAAATTCCCTTTGGCAGTCATCCATCCACACACAACCTTGATCTTTTTTTAACAACTTAATGATCGGTTCACACGTTGCAGTCATGTGGGAAATAAATCTAGAGATATAATTCAAACGCCCGAGGAAACCCCTGACTTGCTTTTCAGTTCTTGGGGCTGGAATTTCTTGAATTGCTTTGACTTTATCAGGGTCGACTTCTATTCCTTTCTGGATAACAATGAAACCCAACAATTTCCCTGATCGAACACTGAAGGTGCATTTATTTGGATTCAAGCAGAGACGACACTTCCTCAAACGCTGAAACAACTTCAACAAATCTTCTATATGCCCTTCTTCAGTCTGGGATTTTGAAATCATATCATCAACATATACTTCAATTTCTTTGTGCATCAGATCATGGAATAGGGTTGTCATAGCCCTTTGGTACGTTGCACCAGCGTTCTTCAACCCAAAGGGCATCACTCTGTAACAGAATGTTGCCCAGGGTGTGATAAACGTTGTTTTTTCCATGTCCTCTGGAGCCATTCTTATTTGATTATACCCGGAAAATCTGTCCATAGATGAGAATACTTTGAATTTTGTTGTGCTATCCACTAACATATCAATGTGAGGCAATGGAAAATCATCTTTTGGACTAGTTTTGTTTAGATCTCTGTAATCTACGCACACGCGGACTTTTCCGTCTTTTTTCGGTACTGGGACAATATTGGCAATCCATTGAGGATACACTGACGTCACAAGAAAACCAGCATTAATCTGCTTTAGGACCTCTTCTTTGACCTTTACTGCCATATCCGGGTGGGTTCTTCTCAACTTTTGTTTAACTGGCGGACACTCTGGCTTCAACGGCAAACGATGCTCGACAATGTCTGTATCTAGACCAGGCATATCTTGATATGACCAAGCAAAAATATCCACATACTCTTTCAATAGCTCAATCAACCCGCTCTTTACATCAGGATGCAATGATGCTCCAATCTTAACTTCCTTCGGATCTTCTTCTGAACCCAAATTAATCACTTCTAAAGGCTCCTTATATGGCTGAATGTTATTTTCCTCGTGCTCAAGCAACCGTGAGACCTCTTCTGGAATCTCATCATAATCTTCTTCTTCAGCTCCAAACACAGGACAATCAAAGTTGGGAGAGGGTGCAGTATTATTGTATTCAACAGGTTTTTTAATTAATCTGCACATGTGATCTATGATTGTTTTTAGAAACTGACACATATAACAAGTGATCATGCAGATTAATTTTCAGTTATTATTTATTGCGAAAGGTTTTTCTTTAATTTTTTTTTACCATTTCCTGAGAAAAAAGCATAAAATAAAAGACATAATTTTGGAAGCAAAGACAACTTTTATTAATGATCTTAAAATTTATAGCAAATAGGTAAGCCCTTCAACATTAATACTTCCACCTTGGGCAGAGTGAAAGCTTTTCAAACAAAAGAAACAGATTAAAAAAACAAATTACTTTGAAACATGTATGCAAGAAGGAACATCAATGGTGACCCAGTTCTGAACTCGGACTCCATGCGTCACATAATTCGGTACTTCCTGCTCCGCTTCATCCTCTTCAACAGCGTTAATTCCAGAACCAATTGGATGGAGGTAGCCCCCATTGCGGAAAACATCATGATAACTGTTCACAGAAGACTTTGACTTCAAATTTTATCCTTTGCCATTCCTCGAAGAGAAACCTAAACAACTCTGTTTTTATTCACGGGTGGATCCACAAGTCTTCCCCAAACTGCATTATGACCATTGCGCACAACCTGTTGCGCATCCTTCAGGAAAACCACATAATTCTCATTCCTCCTTATGTTTTTAATGGATAGAGCTTGGAACTGGGTTCCAACAGCAGCCTCATCCGCTTCTACAATACTGAAAGAGGATAGATGGGATATCAACAACGTCTGCTCCCCACTTATGGTCACTACTTTCCCTTCACGCATAAATTTTAGCTTCTGATGTAGAGTTAAAGTGACAGCCCCTGCTTCGTGTATCCATGGCCGTCCTAGCAAGCAACTATATGCGGGAATAATGTCCATAACCTGGAAAGTCATCAAGAACAAATGTGGTCTTATATGGATGGGTAAGTCCACTTCACCGATGACAGATTTCCTCGACCCATCAAAAGCCTTCACAATGATACCACTTGGGCGCATAGGTGTTCCCTGATACTTTAACTTCATGAGAGTACGCCTCGTTATAACATTCAACGTGAATCCATTAACAATTAGCACATTGGATAGTGAGTCATTCTTGCAGTTCATGGATATGTGGAGGGCTAGGTTGTGATTCCTCCCTTCATCTAGTAACTCATCATCATAGAAACTCAAGTTGTTACAAGACGTAATGTTTCCGGTTACGCTACTGAATTGATCTAATGGCATGTCACTCTCCATAAAATCTTGGTCTAGTACTCTCATCAGTGATTCTCTATGAGCAGAGGAATTCATCAATAAAGCTAGGATGGATATCTTTGAAGGAGTCTGCAGTAGCTGATCTACAATTCTGTAGTCCCTCATCTTAATCATCTTCAAGATATCATCCACTTCTTTATCTAATGTAGGTCCACTAGTCTCTCCTGTAGCCTTCTTAGGCTCATCGTTCTCAACAATTTTCTTTCCAGCAACAACATCTCTTTGAATAACCAGCGCAAACACACGACCTCTATGGGCCACCCTGCTATTATCAGCTATATTTCCAACATCTGGCATTGGCTGGATGGGAACTTCCTTCCCATCCTCCAAGATTGTAGCGTTGTATTTGTAAGGCACAGCCTTATCTGATTTATAGGGAACAGGACCTGGCAGACTAATTACCAATGGGGTAATAGTTGGTTTGCTATGGTACTCAACCTCAAAATGAGCGGGTGCACCAAAACAAGGTACAATGGCATTTACCCCTTCCTCAACACAATCAGCCATCAAAAGGTTATTTCCGGCAAACAAATCTTTGTCTGAAGAGAAATACTTATCCATGGAGGCATACTCTTCCTATGACTCTTCTTCCATAAAACAAACTTCAACCATATTAATCTCGTGATAATCATCTCTTTTACCTGTGATCTTGATAGTTCCATTGTCTAACAGCAATTGAACACCCTCTCTCACAATAGAACATCCTCGGGGGTCTCGACAACAGACTATGCAAGATCCATATTGGTGTTTCACCTGACCAGCAGTACGGCAGAAGGTAGCATGCAACTGCACGAGATCCTCATTCAAATGCTCCACATCAAAAATTCTGAATTCACCCGGACATCCAGAAACCATATTCACTTCCTCTTCATATTATGCCCTAGGCCTGATTATATGGATTAAACCTTCATCCATCATCTCCTGTAAATCAACCTTTATCTTCTCGCAACCCTGTATGTTTGTACTGCAAACATCACAATCGGCGTGGTCATGCGTATAATAACTGAATTCATAGAGGTTTGCGTGCATCTTCACTAAATCTCCTCTAACCAGATTAATGTCAAAAATCTGGAAGTCACCTGGACAACCGGCCACCATATTCACAACATTCACTCCATCGTGCTTGGGTAGAGGATTGTCTCTCACATTAGGTCCCATGTCTTTGAAAGATATAATTCCAGACTTTACCAACCTTTGCACTTCATTCCTCAAAGGATAACAATTATCAACACTATGCCCTGGTGCTCCCTAATGAAAGGCACACGTCTGGTCTGCTTTGTAATTCCAAGGAAATGGTAATGGTACGGCTGGAGGTGGTCGTGTCTGGACCAACTTCTTCTGAATCAATGCTGGTAGTAGTTCTACATAACTCATGGGAATAGGGTCGTAGTTCTCCCTTCTCTGATTATTCCCTTGGTTCCCCTGTTGGGACTATCTTTGATAAGCAACGGTAGTCGAAGCGGTGTTTATAACAGGAGTAACTGAGGCAACTTACTGGTGACGCTGATAATTCCTTCTAGGAGCATTTACTCTCCTCTCTTGTATAACAGCATTTGTATCCCCCTCTTTCTTCTTTGTAAACCCAGAAGTTGGCTTTTTCACACTTCCAGATCCTTCACCCTTTGTCAAACGGCCTTCTCTTACTGCCTCTTCTAGGCGGACACCCATTCCTACCATCTCTGTAAAATCACTTGGGGCACTTGCTACCATTCTTTCATAGTAGAAAGCGCCTAGCGTCTTCAGAAAAAATTTAGTCATTTCCTTCTCCTCCATGGGAGGAATCACTTGGGCAGCCACTTCGCGCCATCTCTGCGCATATTCTTTGAACGATTCTCTGTCTTTCTGAACCATGGCCCTAAGATGGTCACGGTCGGGCGCCATGTCCACATTGTACTTGTATTGTTTAATGAATGCTTCTCCCAAATCATTAAAAGTATGGATGTTGGCGTTGTCTAAACTCATGTACCATTTCAACGCTACACCGGTCAGACTATCCTGGAAAAAGTGAATCAACAGACACTGATCATCGGTGTGGGTAGACATTTTCCTCACGTACATCACCAAGTGAGCACGAGGGCAAGTGTTTCCCTTGTACTTCTCAAACTCCGGGACCTTGAACTTAGCAGGCACTTTAACATTCGGGACCAAACACAACTCATTCACATTCGGCCCAAATAGATCTTTTCCCCTAAGAGCCTTCATCTCTCTTTGCATTCTATCAAACTGTTCTTGGAAATCATTTATTCTGTCATAAAGACCCAAGTCTTCACTCGGCAGAGGGAAAGGACGACACATATATTCATTAACAAATGGAACCAAATTCACCGAAGGAGGTGCAGCAGGAACAGTATGCACCATAGGAGGTGCTGGAGTAACAAAATTTTGAACCACTGGAGCATCTTGGCGGCCCAAATTGAAATCTTTAGGTGCAAATTTCTCTGGAATTCCCCACGGATAACCCTGAGGCATACGGTTTTGGACAGCAGCCAGGGTAGAGGATACAAGAATAGTTGGAACTTCAGCATTTGCCCTTGTTGGTTGCGGTTGAACACTCGATGGCTGATTTTGAGCAACCACCAGAGCTTCCATCAGATTAGTCAAGGTGGCCAAGCTAGCCTTCAAAGCAAAAACTTCTTCGCGGAGCACGCGATTCTCCTGTTCCAAGTTGTCCATCCTCTTTTTAAAATTTGCACGAGTGTTGTAGTGATGAGTCAGTTTACTGAATGAAGTAAAAAGATGGGTAAGGCACCTGGGTATGCATAACAAGTGCAAGAAATATGTGCAATATGATTCATGATATGCAATGCATATGATTATTTTCACTTTATCATTTAATATTTCAAGGGATTTAACGTTTATAGACATATTGCAAACATCAAAATAATAACGCATTTGAAATACTGAAATTTTTTATTATAATAACTTCAAAATGGATTACAAGTTTCAATTATCCCAAGTACAAGATGAAAATATAATCTAAAAATCCTGAGAAAAAGAACTGATGGAGATCAATCTGTACGCTGGCACTTCCCTGTGAGCCTGGTAATCTGAGCCCTCAACCTCTGGTTTTCTTCCACATGTCTGATGGCAACCTCCTTCCAATCATCTGAATCAGGAAATGAGTAATCAGCACCTGTTTGAGGCTTAGGGGAAAATAAATCCCCTTGCCTCTCCATAGACTATACTGCTCGACTCTCAAGGATCTCGATTAAATCATCTTTATCCTTCAGGTCTGCTCTATAGGAAATCTCTAAAGTTTGTCCCTTATTCTTCCAAGCATCCATTTCCTGTTGCATCCTAACCAAAGCAAGTTGTAGCTCTTCTAGATCATATAACAAAGGAGGAGTGGTCTTCACAAACAAATCAGGCATGGGTGTCTCCCGAGTATACGACATCTTCAACTGAATGGCTCTCGATCGGATCCACTGAAGATATGTCTCCAAAGAAACAACACCCCTATGTCCCAAATCCTTCCTACTCTTCTTATGAATGTGACGCCAGGCCTTTGCAATCTGCTCCCTAGCTTTCCTGTGGTCTTCTCCTTCCTTCAGAAAGAAACTACTTAAATGAATATTGTTCGGCTTATCTCTCATCGGATAACCAAGTTGTCGCAGCGCAAGAATAGGGTTATAGTTAATTCCTCCCTTTGTACCAAGAAGAGGTACATTGGGGAAACTACCATAATTGTCAATAATCTCTATATCCTGATAAGCTCGATGATACCAATCAATATCCGAGTGAGTAGGTGCCATGATCTTAGGAGCCCAACGAGGTTCCTTCTTGACATCCCAAAAAGCATCAGACTGAGGCATATGAGAGATGAACCACCGGTACAACAAAGGCGTACAACAGATAATCATCCCCCCATGATAGGAACTCCGAAGATGAACAAAGTAATAAACATCACCCAACAATGTAGGAACCTGGTTTCCAATCATGAAAATCCTGATAGCATTAATGTCGACAAACTTGTCCACATTAGGGAATAAGAATAATCCATAAGCAAGTAAAGCAAAGACGGCTTCAAAAGCAACCATACTCTTCATTCTGGAAAAGTAACGAGCTTTCTCCAATAAGAACTAAACTGGTAATCCTCTAATCCCTCCTTTGGTAGTCATATGGGCTTCCACCTTAGACTTCCCCGGATGAATCAAAGCAGCAATCTCATGTGGTTTTGGCTCACCCTCCAAACCAGTGAAAGAAACACGATCGGTAACAGGTAAATCCAATAAATAGGAATAGTTCTCCAGTGTAGGCATCAACTGATCATCGGGAAAAGTAAAACAGCGATACACCGGATCATAGAACTGGTCCAAGGTCGAGAGAATACCCTCCTTCATCTTCATCTTCATGAGAGGAATAATGGATCCATACTTCTTCCGAAAGTCTGCAGAATACTAGATCTCTGGAATTAGACTGATCAACTCATCTATCTTGGGATCCTTGAAACTGTATTTCCCGGTCTTTCTCTTTCCAGAATCCATGGTTAATAGTACCTGAGATATTTACAAATAGTCAACCTTTAAATCCCTTGAAATGTTATTTTCTTCAAAAGATGTTTATGAGTGCATGGATGCATAATGCAACAATCACACACAAGATCACACATATAGGATTAATAGGTTCAACGTCACGAGCATGAGTTCGAAGGTACTACCCATAAGGTGTTGGTATAAAAAGTTATCACCTGCCGAACAAGGTTCTAGAGATTCCCAGAGTCTATATCCTTCCTTCGGATATTACCAACTTCCCGATTAACTCGGTAATTAGTAATATTCTCAAGAAAGACTCGTCCGAGCGTAGTATCGTGTGTCAACTATTTCCGAATTACTCCATCATAGCTTCCGCACTACACCTAAAAGGCCAAGATGGGTTTGGTATTCTACGGTCCTCAGTTTCAGCAGGCTCCCAGATTGAAAGCAGTACATCTTCCTGATTACTCGGTAAACGACACTACAGTCAAAGGGGCCTCCACTGAATGGGGGATCTCATGCCTCATTTTTTGGTATTACTCCCTCAAAGTTAACATGACTATACCGTCCGTCCTATCTTAAAGTTTGCCCAAGTCCGGGTATAGGACTTATGAGTAATCACCAAGCACCGTGAAAACCAGGAAAATCCAAACAAACATATATACAAAATATAACACATAAACAACAAAAGCACATATACAGATATAAACATACATAGGCTTAACCCACTTAGGGATGGACCAGCAAGAGGTCAATTTGTCCCCAGTGAAGTCACCATTTTTCTGTAGCGGTAGAAATGTTCAAGACTAAGCCATTGGATTGACTAAACTTTATACAAATCAAAAATAAAAATCCCCACCGCGCTTTATTGTTTCCAAAGGAATGGGAAAAAAACGAATAACCCAAAAGAGGGGGAAATATTCAAGGTAAGTGGGTTGGTTATGCAAAGGGAAGGTATTAGCACCCTAAACATCTACGGTACTCATAGGAACCTCTTTGAAAAATCTGTATATTTTGGCTATATAAAATGTGTTGTATATAAAATGGATGGTGGAGGTGAGAAAAGAAATATATTTTTTATGATTTTTTCACCCGCCGCGGTTGCGAACCTTTAGTGCCTACGTACAACCTTTCGTGCAATAGGGGATCAGGGTACACATAGTTCCTCTTTTAAAAGTTTGAAACACAAGTGTGTTTGTTAATTTTAAGAGATAAGACATCATCGTCATTGTCCGTGTGGAAAACATACTTACTACCCACAATCATGAGAAAGGAGAATTTCTATCATCTCAAAGTGGAGGATATGGCTTGGATTTTAAAATCAATAATGCCTCACTCAACATCCAAGTGGAAAATATCTCTCTTCACTACATATTGTAGAAGTATAGTTGTTTGCATCACTACAAGGATTGACAAGAGTCTAATCTTTTGAGAAAAGTTTTAAAGATAAAAGTCAAAGTGGCAAAATGGTTTGAAATGAGATTGGTTAACTTTTATTCTTCTCACAAAAAATGTCAAGATATTATTAAATTGATTGGAGTTTATTTATGAAAAGATTTTGAAAATGCATGGACATAAGTCCAAGTTTGTTATGAAAGTGTTTAAGTTTCAAAACAAGAAAGTTTTTCAAAGGAGGGAGAAGATTTTTTTTGAAATTAAAGAAGATGGGAGGAGAAGAAGAGATTATCCTAAAGCATAAGGTAAAATCTAAGGATAAGAACCATCTAACCAACAAGAAGCCAAAAATTGACATTATGAGCCAAGATAAAATTCTCATTCTTTGGATTGAAACCAAGCAAGCAAAGATACTAAACCTCTTCAAATGTATTAAGTCTTCACAAAAATTGGTCAGAGTAACAGTTGTATGCGGGTGAATTCCAAATTACAAACAAAGGATGTAATCACAAAAACAAACAAGCAACCCAATGTCTTGAGGTAAACCTCAAGAGCTCCAGACAAAATAATAAGATCACAAGGTCTCCAAGATAGGCCAAGGTTTCTAATCCTAAATCCAAGAAAAAGTCCCATGCTCCATAATGCCAAGGATAGTAACCAAATAGTCCAAGTACCATTAAGAACTTTTTAGGATTTATGTTGATTATTAAGTATCTTAGGAAAAGAAAAAGAAAAGCTCAAGTGAGCAAAATAAAAATGGCAAGAAGATAAATGCTCAAATGAGCAAAGATGAAAATGACATGAAATGAAAAATGCTAAAAAATAAATAGTACATAAAGCATAAAAGAATAAAAGAATAAAATAAACAAGTCAATAATTAGTGGTTAGTTGGATGACCATCTTGAAACTTGCATTTAGAACTCATTAGAGGATTGGTAGAACCAAAGCCTCCACACAACAAGTTGCATTTGCTTTTTGTCAATTATATCATCCATTTGGAATTCTCATAAGTACCATTTAATGATCAACGATGTTTAAGTGATCCGCATTGACCAAAAGTGTTGTAGATCCATTAGAGGATTGGTAGAACCAAAGCCTCCACACAATGAATCTCAAGGTTATTGGATCAAAGAGATAAAATTAACATACTTGAGCTTGCAATCATAAGTTTGGGCCACGAATGATCATTTGTTCGAATCGGGACAAAATTTAACGCTATGTTAAGCAATCGTAAGTGGACTTATACAGAAGTCACACCTATTTTGAGGCCGCTCAATAGCAATCTATGCACCATTTGTTTTGAGACATGATACAGAGATCATGCTCCAACAACATTTAGTGCAATGAGAAGGGGATGAGATGAAGAGGAATTAGGGTAAAAAGAGAAATCACATTTGAATTAATATTTAATCAAACTATTATTAAAATCATTCATCCATTTTTGTGGAGTTAAACTCAACACCATGGATCCAATGATGTTAATAAAGCCATGATAAAAAAATCAACCCAAGACAGCCAGAAAATAATCACAAAAATAATAATATAATTAATATATACATTAAAAGGTTTAAAAATGTTTAAAAAATGAAAAAATAATGAGGAAAATGTCAATTATATTCAAATTAATCAAGAAATGAAAAATAAGACCATTGAAAAATCAGAAAAGAGGTCAAGTAATTTTATAAAAATTTTGATAATTTTTAAAAGTCAGAAACTATTTTTTAAAATTAAAATAAATGGGTAAAACAAACAAAAATAGGTAAAAAAATATTAAAATCAGAAACAACAATGAAATAAGGTCACCAATATTTATCACAATATCATTGGATCATTCCATAATTTTTTCAGAATTTAAAAATGTATAAAGGTATTTTTAAATATTTTAAACAAATCAAATAAGTGTAAAATTTATAAAAAATACCAAAACCCAAAATTAAATTGTGAAAAAATAAAAGTCAGAAAGAGAATAATCAAAAATATTTTTCATAATTTATTCATATTTTTTGGATTAAAAATGAATTTTCTATGATTTTTTGAAATTTAAAACAATTAAAATATAAAAGTCAGAAAAAGAAAATAAAAGTAAAAGATGTGGACCATTGGATGAGAGTCAAAACGTGGTAGTAATCAAATCCAAGGGATCTGGCGCGCTGTGCATATCATGGTCTTTAATGAATAATGTACATAATCAATAATAAAATCAGAATTTGAAAAATACAGATGGCGCACCTTCATTGGTTAGGAGATGACACGTTGGTCATCTTCAACCTCCAGCCATCACGAATTGCAGGTATCTCAAAATGGAAAATCAGAAGCTCAGACCTATGCCATTCGCTTCCTCTCTTCAAGACGAAGACAACCACACCCTCGCGCCAAATTTAAATAAACTGTAGTTCAAGCAATTTGGAAAGAAAGTTTTGAAAAGGGATTTTAAAATTCATGGTCAAAACGTGATTCCACTAAGGTGTAAGTGTTGCGACTAGAACCAGGGCAATGAGAGAAACACAATGATATCAGAGTTTTGAAGAATTGATGAAGGGATCTACCTATTGAAGTTGAGTTGCAGAGCTCTGAAACTGGACTTCTATGGAGCAATATAGGGCACGATTCTTGAATGTAATTATATGGTTAGCTTTAGAGAAGATCAAGGAAGGTGAATTGAGATAAAAAATGGATTGAAAAAGGCTTGAGAATAGATTTCGATGTTGCTGAATTCTGGGCTGTGAAGCATGTCTGGCAGGGTGATTATGGCTATCTAAGTTTGGGAAATTGAATGGGGGATGACCCTCTATTTATAGGGAAGCAAATGGGATCAAAAGGAATAGAAAATGATGCGTTTTGGAGGGAATTCGTGTGAGTTTGCATCATGAAGAAAGTGTGACTCAAATTTGATAAAAACTCAGCCAAATCATGCGTTTTATGATGCTAATCACTTCTGGCAAGTTGCTAAACATGATTAGAAACAAAAACGCGTGGAAATCCTGTGATTAGAAGCCAAAACAAAGATTTCAAAATTTTGACTTTGTGCAAAATTCAGTTTCAAACTACCAAATTCAAATCCATGGCATTTCCACCTCAAGGGGTCTTAGGGCATAATTCTTGATACTTTGGAAATATGAGGTTACAAGCTTTGCAATGGAAAAAGAATGGAATAAAATGGATGCTTGAGCTGAAAGTTACATGGAGTCAAAGTTGAAGAAAAAGAGTTGACTTTCCATACTTAGAAATATTTCAAATTCTTCCTTAAAAATGACTCATAATCTTTTGCATCCAAACATGGCCTTCCACTTAGAATTTGCTCTTGACAAAAAAGGATGGAATAAAGTAGACCTCTTGAATGACATTTTTCAATTTGAACCACTCAAAATCTCCAAAAATTGAGCAAGTTATGACTTGTTGAAGTTGGCCAAAAATCATGAAATGACCTATAATCTTTTGCATTCTTAAGGAAACTTCCATCCATTTTCTTACCTTTCACATAAAATAAGGAATGAATTACACATCCTTAAGATCATCATGAAAAAAGAATGGGCTCAAGGTGATACAAATTGACCAAGTTATGACCATTTGAAGTCACATATGGAAAATTGGGGATTCATCTGGATGACTTGTAATCTTTCTTCTTCACCAAGTTCCTTCCACATGAAAACTCCTTGGAACTTTTGAAGTGATTTTTTGGTAACTTTTTAAAAAGAAGGATTTTTTTGGAATCACTCAAAAATACCAAAAGATGATCAAGATATGCTCCTTTGAAGTTCAAAACCCTAGCCTCTAGATCAAGAGAATTATTTGAGGAACTTTGCCAAGTTTGAACAAACTTTTTGTGCCAATATTCATCCTTTGTGAATAGAAATTGTTGAGGATGATGATGAGGACTCATGGCCACCAAAGCCACTTCCATACCAATTCTTCCAAAACAACTTCAATGGTGAGGTTTGAATTTCTCAAGCTATTGACTAGGGCATGGAAATAAACTCATGAACCCATGAAGTAACTTGCTAAACCTCATTGTCTATACCTACATTATTAACAAGTAAGAAAAACCAATATTGCATTTTGTTAATTAGAGAGAAAATCAAAACAAAATATCCATGATCACAAAAGAAAACAAGTCAAGGTGCTTAGTAACTCCTCAAAAGACCAAGGCTAAAGATAGGGAGAAGAACCAAAATCCTAATGTGATTTTGTTGTGATTGAAACATTATGGTATGATGCAGAAATATTAGGGGCAAAAATGGGGGTACAACACTTACTAACCTCCCTATTGACTAATGGCACCCCTGGCCCAAGTTTGTTTATTTTTTTTATTTATTTTATTTTTATTTTCTTAAATATATTTTCTAAATACTAAAAAATCATAAAATACAAAAAAATGATATATTTATATTTTGACTTAGTTTATTTTATTTTTCTCACAAAAATATTTTTATTAATTATTCTTTATTTATTTTTTTACTTATTATCTTGTAAATATAAATAAAATTAGGTTATTAGTTATTTTCTTTCATACTAATTTAAATGCATTATTTTTTATATAAAAAAAGGACTAAAAATAACTTATAATGCTATAAATATTTTCAAGATAAAAAATGCCAAAAATACGTTTCTTAAAATTATTTTCTTTTGATTAATTTATAGAACTAGGTTTTTTCATTTAAAATCTTTTCTTAATAAATTCATACTTAATTAACTATTTTTTTTTTAATTAGGTTAAGACAAAAAAAATTTTTATAAAAATTAAACAAATATACCTTCTCTTTACATTTTTTGCATTTTTGTACAATTCGTTCATTTTATTACTTTGTATTTATTTATTTCCTTGTATATTTATACCAATTCAATATGGTTGTAATAGACTAATTAGGTTTAAATTCCTGCAATCCCCATTTACAAATTGTACACCCCCTCCCCTTCACTTTTATATAACATGCTAGTAATTAGGGTTTGTATGGAAAGACTAAAACCAATATTTAGAAAACCCTAATTCAAGACAAAAACAAACATGAAAACAATACACTTGCACACAAGCACCCCTAGGGTTATTCCACTTGGTTGCCATATACAAAATGGCCATATTACACATGTGAGGTATCTTAGCAAAAACAAGCAAATACAAGATCATACTCCCTCGATGACGCTATCTAAGTTGCCTTACAAATGACCTTAGTCCCTCCAAAAGAATGCTGAGATACCTTGCAACATTTCTAATCATGGTTATACAATGATCCACGCCCGTCTCGTTTACATCCAAAGATAGGGTTGATTACCAAATCAATGGTAAGAAAACAATGTCAAAGGAAAAGAAAATGAACAAGAAAGACATTTGAGTAGGTAGATTGCTCCTAATTACTTGCTCCATTTCAAAACAAACATCCTTGCTATTTTTGAAAACAAACACTTACACTTTCGAAACATCTTACAAAACTTGAAAACATTTTCAAAAGATCAACATCTTTGTATACATTCTTACGAACGAGAATAATTACAAAGATTGCCTAAACCATGGCCTCTTTACAAAATAATTTCAAAAACCACACAAAGCACAATTTCAAACAAAAGCAAGTGATCTAGCAAGTAACTAAGAGCCCATGGATAACCATGGATGAAAAGGGTGCTAATACCTTCCCTTTTCATAATTTACCCCCCGGAATCAAGAAATAATCTCAAAGGTCTTTCATGTGCTTTTTCACCTTTCCTTTTGGATAAAAAAAAGTTGGTGGCGACTCTTGCTAACCGCAACATTTATGATCAAATGCAAAACCCTTAAGTCAGTTTTCCCACCGTATCACAGTGGTCAAATTTTTTCTGTCTCATAATCCGGTGGCTACTTTACTTTGAGATATTCTACACTATATGCATACTCACACTATAAAGAAAAGAGGGACTCTTTTGTGTTGCACTCCTCTATTGGTTAGGTGGTTTATTTCGCACCTACCTCAGTATATTTTGAAGAATGAGTAGGGTATGAGATGGTCTCATAGGTTGATTTCCCTCACACATTCGGATATTCATTGGTGTTCTTGATCCTTGGAGAATGTTACCATCATTGATAGCTATGGGGAATTCCATAATGCCCCTCTCTTAGGAATTAGAGGAGGAATCACTTATAATCCCTGTTTGGTATTGCGACAGTTAGGTTATGCTAGAAGGGATGGTCCTCACGACACACTCGTCATAGGAATCACATTTGACTATGAAAATGATATTCAGGGTTATCGTAAGAGGTTCATTCGAGCTTGAGGCATGGTAAACAGAGTTGATAGAAATACACTGGGGCACAAGAATTCCATCCCTCTTGAGCCTTACCTCAAATGGGTGCTAGCTCTTACTCAGTGTGTTATGATGCCTTACCCCGCCGTCTTACCTGTGATTTTGGATTCAATTGCTGAGGGAGACACTCCTTACATTGTTCTTCATCCTGACATGCCAACTGATTTCGAGGAGCTACAGAAATCCTGGATCCAACTCAAAGAAGAAAGGTATACCTTTGAAACCCAATTCTATGCCATCCAGAAGAAGATCTTAGAGCTCACCGTGTTACTTCACAAAGAGAAGTGTATAAATGCTTACATTGCACTAAAGAGGATGCGCCTGTGGGAAGCTTGAGTTTTTCTTTGCTTTGGGAGTTTATATTTTCTTTGGGAGTTTATTTTGCTTTGTTACTTCCTTTGTAAGACCAAGAGGCATCATTGTGATTGTTAAAACTTCTTAATGCAATTAACTTTTGTTCTCTTTATGTTTAAGCAATTTTAATTCTTAGAAATCCTTGAAAACATTGCATACATATATCATACATATCATTGCATAAACAGGTTTCAAAGCAGGTTTCTCATCTTCTTCGTTGTTTATTTCAGCAATGGCTCTCGAACAAACAGTGAAGGATCTACAAACTCAAAATGCTCAGTTTTAACAAATGATCATGGCTCGGGCCAAGGGGCAAGAGGAACTGAAATCCCTAATTGTCAAAGAAAAGACCAAGAAGCCAAAGAAGCCAACTGGTGTGGTGAATTTAGGAAGGAGGTTTAGAGGACCGTTAAGGCAAGTTATAGAGCTAGTATCTTTGTCAAAGGAAGGAGACAATCAAGAAGGGGAAACAAGAGAGGAGGACCCCAGTCCAAGGGAATCTGATAATGAGACTGACTATAATGAGGAACAGTATCCTCCGACCAATGAAAAATACAAACAGCTATAGGATCGCCTAAATGCAATGGAAATCCAGAAGGTACCTGGTGTGATACGGTGGGAGAACTGACTTGGGTTTTGCGTTTGTATTCGCACTTGTTCGGTTTAGCAAGAGTCGCCACCGACTTTTTATTTTATCCTAAAGTAAAGGTTAAAAACCACAGGAAAAAACCTTTTGAGATGTTTCATGGGTTCGGGGGGTAGATTATGAAAAGGGAAGGTATTAGCATCCTTTTCATCCATGGTTATCCATGGGCTCTTAGTTACTTGGTTTTAGATCACTTGCCTTTGATTTTCAATTGCTTGAAATTGTGTGTGTGTGTGTTTTGAAAATGTTTTTGAAGAAGACGCCTTCGTCTCGACAACCATTGTAATGACTCGTGTTTGAGTATATACAAAGGTGTGTATCTTTTCGAGAAGATGTTTTAAATGTTTTTTTTGGAAGTTTGTTTTGAAAGTGTTTGTGGAGTGTGGTTTTGAAAAGTAGGCAAGTGTTTTTGCAAGTTTGATCAAGTAACTAAGAGTTGTCTACCCCTATTTGTACTCAAAGATTTTTCCTATGTTTTAACCCTTTTTAACAATTTTGCTCCACCATTGTATTTGGTGGGCAATCTTGCATTAGGATGTTAACGGGACAGGCGCGGGTCATCGTATAGACCATGAATGCAATGATGCCAAGTGTCTTTGGCATTTTTGCTTGAAGGGACTATGATCATTTTGATAGGCAACTTTCGAAAGCGTCATCGAGGGACTATGATCATTTTGTTTTGTTATGTTTTGCCAAAGATACTCAACGTGCAAGCATGGCCCATTTTTGGAAGGCAACAAGCGGGATTACTCTAGGGGTGCAAGTGTGAATGGTGTATTGATTTCATGTATTTGTCTTGTATTAGTTTATCTAGCGTTTGATTTTATTTACATACAACCCTAGATCTATCATGGTATAATTCGAAAGCGATAAATTGCGGGAATTTAAAGTCCTAAACTATTACAAATGAGTATCCGTGGATGGGGGTACAATTATTTACAAATGGGGGATGAGACTTATTAGGAGAATAGTATCCAAATATTTACAACCAAATCGAATCAATTGCAATCTCAAATGTAAAGTAATAGCAATGTAAAAAGGGACAAGCAAATGTATCAATGTATAAGAAAGATGAAATGTGTATTGTAAATGTGTATGTGATTTATTTACAAGCGATGCAAGTATTACCCTAATATATTTATTAAGTAATTTATTTATGTATCAATATTATTCTTTTGGTACTTTGTTAATTATGTACAAGTGTTTTAGTTAAAAAAGAAATATTCAACCTAAAAGTCTATTTTTTATGCATTTCCATGAATATTTTATACAAGGGTTTTAATTAAAGAGAAAAAGTTTTAAGTTTGAGAAAAATCAAAGTTTATGTATTTTAATTAGTATTTTTATATACAGGGCTTAAATAAAATAAAAAGGGGTTTTAATAAAAGAAAAAGAAATGTTTAATCCTAAAAATCTAATATCTAGGTATTTTTAATTAGAATAAAAAACATTAACATTTTTTTATATGTGAGAAATTAGTGTACTTATATATATTTTTTTTATAAAAGAAAATTAAGTTATAGAAACATAAATAAAAATGTTAGTCTATGTATAAAAAAGAAATGAATGGGCCCAAAGGAATTTATGAGGCAAGGCCCAAACAAAACAAACAAAAGGAAATAAGAGGGAAAGGGGGGTATGCGCGCTGGCTTAAGGCTTTGGTGGGGCGACCCGGCCCATTGCGTTTTACACGTTTTGTTTGCAAGGATTTCTTTTGAGTTGGTTCATTTGGGATTTAGGGTTTGTGAGAACACAGAGGCGCGGCGCCGTTCGTCCTCTTCATTCCTTCTTCTTCATTTTTTTTCTCAATGTAAAGGCCACTGAACGAGACCCTCCGCCTAGGGCCACCGCGCCATCATCCGTCTTCCTCCTTCCATGGACCGCTCAAGCAGGGATAAGCAAAGGTAACGGCCTCTCCTTCTTATGCCTTATGGTTTTCGTTAGTTTTTTTGATTTCATGTTTTGATTAAGTGTTGTTATTGTTTCTGATTGAGGTTTTGGAAAGAAAGGAAAAGAAGAGAAATACTACCTTGACCCTTGGAGACGGAGGAGAAGGTGGATTGGGAGGCGTTGTGGGTGGCTTGGGCGGAGGAACGTGATGCTGAGGCTAGCTTGCTCTTGCTAATCTGGTACCTTGTATTTGTTTTTGTGTTGTTGGTTTAATGATGATATCTTGAAAACCCTAGCACGACCTTCCTTTTCCTCTTCTCTTTTGATTGCTTGCTTCGCTTATGTATGCTTGCTTACTTTTTTCTTCTTCCACTGTGGGCTTGCTGAGATGCTTTGATGATTTTTTCCCAGTGATGAATCACAGTTCTGAGGGCTTGGTTGCTTCAGTATGCTTGTATGCTTATTTGCTTGCTCTGAGCTTGATAGTGTTGATGTTTACCCCTGGTTGCTTCTGAATGATGATTGTATTCTGAGGGCTTGGTTGTTTGGATGCTTCGAAAGGCTTAAGGCTGGATGCTTGACAGTTTGTTTGTGAATTTGTTTGATGGCCTTTTGGTTTGAGGTCACAGGTTGAGGATTTCTGGTTTAGGCTTCAGGCTTATAAGCTTGGAATTTGGTTTTGAATCAGGTTTTTTAAAAGGCTTGAGGTTTGATGGTTCTGTTTGGTTGTTTGTTGATACAACTTGTATGTTTAAGGCTATGGCTTCATGTTTGGTTCAAGGCTTATGCAGGTTGGGTTTGAAGCAGGTTTATGTTACAGTAGGCTTTTGGCTTATGCAGGTTTAAGGTTTATGGTGTTTTTTGTTTGAGATTACAGGTTTGGCTTGAAGTTTTGAAAGGCTTCAGGCTTTTTTATATTTGATACAGTTTGTGTCTTTTTCTCTGTGTTTTTAAAGGCTTGATGAACTTGGAGGCTATTAGGCTTTGTGTGGCTTGTGTGATATATATTATGCAGGTTGATGGCTTTTTGTTTTATATCTTCCAGCGTCTTTGCCTTGTGGTCTTTGAAAGGAAGGAGTTGTTATATTTTTTGTATATTAGTTCTTTTTGAACTTGGTCAATCCTTGGACAGGTTTGCAAGGCTTGAGGTTTTCACTCTTTATGATTTCTTCTGCTGTATGCCTTCTGCCTCCTCTCTCTATGTGTTCTGATACATCCTGTTTATATCTTTTGTTTAGCCTCTAGCCTGATGTACTTTAAGCTGCTTTCCTCTCTCTTTCTCTCTCCAGATTAAAGAAAAACATTTTTATTGCTTAAATTTGTCTTCTTTCTGAAAAAGTAAACTGGCCTTGGAAAGTGATGATTTGAATATGCTTGCAATATTGTTTTCCTCTGCATAATTCCATATTTCTTGCATACTTTGTGTACTTTATTGACAGCTTTTTGGATTTGTTGATATCTTGATATCCTTGGACAATTTTTGACAGCTTTTGGCTTAGTTTGAAATGGTGATTCAGTTTTCCTTTATACTTGTACATGCTGTTTGGAAACTTGGTTGACAATTTTTGGATTTATGCAGTATGTTTGAAAATTTGAATTTGTGCATTTCACATTTTTGCAAGACATTTTATCCCTCTTTGTGAACCGAGAGCAATCTCGTGATTTGCAGAGAGGGCAAACTGATTCCGGCCAGTTTCTTTTAATGATGAATCCAATTTTTATCTGCTTTTAATTTCATTTCATCTGCTTTTGACTTTTTCTTTTTCCTTGTTTTGCAGATGAAAAATAATTGAGCAACAAGGGAGCATTGGATAGAAGATGAAGACTTAAGAATTTTTAGGACATAATTTTATTTTCCTTTTAATCATTGTAACATTATTATTGTAAATACTTTGTAAACAATTACTGTATTTAAATAACAATTGTACAAATAATTAAAGATAAATAAAAAAGTCTTTTTATTGACATTCATTTTTAATTCTTCTTCAAATGTTTATCTAATTGTTTATAATTCTTAAATTATAATAAAATGGAAATAAATTCCAATTATTCTAACTTAAAATAAATAAACAATTGATAAACCTTGTGGTCTTAGCATCAATCAGTAATAAACCCGGCGCTGCAATTATCCAAAGCAATGCACAGTTAATCAAACAAAACGTCCACATGCCTTTTATTTTAATGATTCAATCAAACACTGCAAGCTCCCAGTCATAAACCTCGGTCCATATTCCAGAGTAAATTGAAAACCATTGTAGACTTAATCCTTTCTGCGCGCACAAAAAACCCTAATTCTTGACTTAACACCAAAGAAATGCCTGTCTGATCAAACTTTGAGCCAAACTCAACCAAACCCTAGCAATCTGCTTGAACTGCTTTAAAACCAATGACAACCCTAAATTTTGTCTGACCGACAAGAAAAGTCTATTTGACCGATTCTTGAACCAGTCTGAAAAATCAGGAAAAGCCCGAAGCTGTGATTTCTTGTGGAAAAAGAGGAGGGCAAATTTTGGGGTACAACAGTTGCCCCTGTTCAATCTTCTTGAACCTGAAGACTTATATTGGCAAGTTTGCCTTTCGCGACTCGAGGGTAAAAGGAGATTGGACACTAGAGTGCCTAAAAAATTTGCACTCGGTGATGTGATGGTAGAGGGAATGGGCTTAAAGATGCCATTTGGTGATGGGCTTCAAGATGCCATCTAGAATGTGACCGAATCTTGTCGGGGGATGGGCTTAGAGATGCCATCTGGAAACGTTGAACTGTATGTCATTGGTGAGTGGACGAGTATCAAAAAGGTATCCATGTTTTGGAACATCTCTGCATTGGGGTTCTGAACAAGCGATAGATTGACATCCCTGTTTGGAGAATCCGTAAACCGTTTTCAGGAGTTGGAGTTGAATAATCAATAGACCAGCATCCATGTTGGGAGGCGTCCATGAACTGTTTTCAAAAGTTGAGAAGAATCTGAACAAGCGATAGGTTAACATCCGTTACTGGAGAACCCGTGAACTGTTTTTAGAAGTCTTGAATCTGAAGCTTACTAATCTTTATCCTGAAAAAGGGTAAGATATTAGCTGAAACACAAAGTCATGTTGCATGAAATGTATGATGCAATGTATGTTATATCAATGTTTATGATGTGAATGTGATGAATGCGCATGTAAGCTGATGAGCTGTCCTGCTGAGGATAGATGAATCCTGGATGGCTGGAGATAAAAGAATCTTGACTGCTGTCGTGGAAAATAATTCCTTGACTGCTGCTGGGGAGGGCAAGAATCTTTTGATCATTGAAAATGAGAAGTCCTGGGACCACTGCTGAGGGATCAGGAGTTTGGATTGTATGCCAATCTACTGGGGATTCATGTCTTGAGGAGATCTTCACTGGAGAATATTCGAATATTCTATGAGGAACTGAGAATGAGTCTTCATTCTGCTAATGCTTAACTGTTATCTGGTCGATCTCCAGGCTTTCACAGAAGCTTGTATTGTCATCTGGTCGTAATCCAGGCTTCTCAATAGCTTTCTAAGCTGCTATCCGGTCAAATCCGGGCTTCACGTCTTGTGTTAAAGATATACTACTATTTGGTCGACTCCAGGCTTCGTATTATTCTTGACTGCTGTCTGGTCGTAGTCCAGGTTTCACAGAAATTTGTATTGTCATCTAGTCGCAATCCAGGCTTCACAATAGCTTTGTTAAGCTGCTATCCGGTCAAATCCGGGCTTCACGGCTTGTGTTAAAGATATACCACTATCTGGTCGACTCCAGGCTTTGTAGTATCCTTGACTGTTGTTTGGTCGTAATCCAGGCTTCATAAATTTGTATTGTCATCTGGTCGTAATCCAGGCTTCATAATAGCTTTGTTAGGGATTAAACTATTATCCGGTCGAATCCGGACTTCATAGCTTGCCCTGAGAGGACATCACTATCTGGTCGTAATCCAGGCTTGGTGGTTGTCTGGCATTGTTATCCGGTCGTACTCCGGGCTTCACAATGTGCTGTAGGGATTAAGATATTATCCAGTCAAATCCGGGCTTTGTAACTTGAATCTTGTGAGAATTTGATCTTTGACGATTGTAGCTTTCAACAGATGATGAAGGAGCTTTTGAACGACCGATCAATCTGAAATGTAATTTGTTTTGGAGAATAAATCCTGGACAAATGTTGGGGAAATAAACCCATAACCAAAGTTGGGGATAGAAGAACTCTGGGGTTACTGAGGATGAGGAATCATTGTTGTCTACTAACTGCTTGGGGAACAAGATCTTCACTTGTTGAGGGATCTTAGGACCAATGCTGGGGATTGGAACTCCTTGGTGACTTGCGGGGTGAGAGGATTCTGATGATCTCTGCTGGGGAGTTCAGAACCTGGTAGACTTATGCTGGAGAGGTATGACTGAGAATCTTCAGTCTGGTGGGAAGTATCTCTTGTGGGGAGAGTGTTCACTGGTCTGGTTCCACTGGGGATTGATAGTCGGAAGTTTTATCTCCATTGGGGATAGGATTTTCAGATTTTAGGGCTCTACTGGGGATGCTGAAACTTAACTCTGAGGGGGACTAAGTTCTGGAAGGTTCTCCGGCTGGGGAAATCAGCTTTGAGAAAGCTCCTGTTCTGCTGAGAATCCTGGAGTTTAACTCTGTTTGGGGAATTAAGTTCTGGATTTAGACTTTATCGCAGAATTTGGAGCTTAAATCTGTTGGGGATTCCCTCTGAGAGGATATCGAGATATCTATCTGTACCTTCAACCTATTAGTAATCATCTTTCCCTGATTCGTAAGGAAATGACTATGTTCAAATGCATATGCCTACTTAACAAAACATTGGATGTTTCTCAAGTAAACATAAGTGCAAAAGAGAAAAAGGAAGACAAAGCAAATTTGTGTATTTGGAAAAGTATTTGTATTAACTTTCTATGAGCATCTTTGTACAAAGGAGACAGGCATCCTTGTAAGAGGATGTCGCCGTAAAAATTGAAAATTTTATACAAAAGAAAGATGGCTATGTGAAACAACTCCATGGGATTCCATTCTGCTATAGCCTTCACAACTCTGAATATCTGTCCATTCATTGCTTCGTCTGCTGGTGACAAAATTGACCAGAAGCTTGGAGCCGGTTGATGAAGAGATTGTCTTTAAAGTGATCCGACGAGACATAGTCATACGCTTTAATTCCCTAACTTTTGCCTTAATCGCCCTTTCGGGTTTTCGATCCACCGGGAAACCCCTTTTTGCCCAAGCCGCCCTTTCGGGTTTTCGACTTGCCGGGTGTACAGGTTTTTTTTTGTGCTTTATCCCTAACTTTTGCCTGAACCGCCCTTTCGGGTTTTCGGTTCACCGGGATGCCCATTTTTTGCCCAAGCCGCCCTTTCGGGTTTTCGACTTGTCGGGTTATTTTATGCGTAATATCTTTTGACTACGTCTGCGTTTGCAGGGTGCGGCAAATCATCGCCGTCCATGGTGGTCAGAATCATTGCACCACCAGAAAACATACTCTTGATCACAAATGGTCCTTCATAAGTAGGAGTCCATTTACCCCTGGGGTCACTTTGCGGTAAGATAATCCGCTTGATCACGAGATCTCCGACTTGATATACTTGACGTCTGACTTTCTTGTTGAAAGCCTTGATCATCCGTTTTTGGTACGTCTGACCATGGCAAACAGCAGCGAGTCGCTTCTCGTCGATCAAATTGAGTTGATCAAGTCGGGTCTGAATCCAATCATCTTCATTCAAACCTGCGTCTTTCATAATCCTTAAGGAAGGAATCTGATCTTCCATGGGCAGGACAGCTTCCATGCCGTATACCAAAGAAAATGGGGTTGCCCCGGTTGAAGTACGTGTTGTGGTACGGTATCCGTGCAGAGCAAACGGTAACATCTCATGCCAGTCCTTGTAAGTGACTGTAATTTTCTGAATGATTTTCTTAATGTTTTTGTTCGCAGCTTCAACAACACTGTTCATCTTCGGCGGATAGGGAGATGAATTATGATGATAAATCTTGAACTGTTCGCATAGAGCGATGATCATGGTATTATTCAGATTGGTTCCGTTGTCTGTGATGATCCTGTCGGGGACACCGTACCGGCATATGAGGTTTTGCTTGATGAAGCGGGCAACCACATTTTTTGTAACAGAGGCGAAGGAAGCCGCTTCGACCCATTTGGTGAAATAGTCAATGGCGACCAGGATGAAGCGATGTCCATTGGATGCAGTGGGCTTGATCTCTCCAATCATGTCAATGCCCCACATTGCAAATGGCCAAGGAGCTGTCATCACGTTGAGAGGAACCGGAGGAATATGCACCTTATCGGCGTAGATTTGGCATTTATGGCAGGTACGGGAGTGTTGATAGCAATCAGCTTCCATGGTAGACCAGTAATAGCCTGCCCTTAGAATCTTCTTAGCTATCGTGTGTTCGCTCAAGTGGGTGCCGAACGTACCACTGTGTATCTCAGTCATGATCAAATCTGCCTCAGCTTTGTCCACACATCGAAGTAAAACACAATCATGGCTGCATTTATAGAGGATGCCATTGCTCAGGAAGAACTTGGCAGCAAACTTCCTTAGGAACTTCTTGTCATTTACTGAAGCTCCTTCAGGATATTTTCTAGTCTGGAGATACCTTTTGATTTCATGAAACCAGGGTTGTTCCACTACTTCTTCGGTATTAATCTCGTGACAATGCGCAGGTTCATCCATTCGCTCGACGGTTATTTGGGGAGCCTCGTTATCCCAATTGAGTTTAAACATGGAAGACATTGTAGCCAGAGCATCTGCTAGCTGATTCTCTTCTCGCAGGAAATGCTCGAAGGTGATTTGCTCGAAATGAGGCAATAACGTCAAGACATGTTCTTTGTATGGGATAAGATTAGGATGTTTGGTATCCCACTCTCCTTTAATTTGACTGATAACCAAAGCCAAGTCCCTAAATACGATCAAAGATTTGATCCCCAAGTCTATAGCAGCCTTGAGACCAAAAATGCAAGCTTCATATTCAGCCATGTTGTTGGTACAGCTGAAGCAAAGTCAGGCCGTGAACGGTGTGTGGCAACCTTCCGGGGAAATGAGTACCGCACCGATACCGTTTCCAAGTGCATTTGAAGCACCATCAAAGTACAGGGTCCATCGGGATCCCTTTTCAGGTCCGTCATACGGTCTGTTACCTTCAATGTTGTCCAAATTCATGATGTCCTCGTCTGGGAAGTCAAATCTCATGGATTGATAATCTTCGATAGATTGATGAGATAGATGGTCAGCTAGTACACTCCTTTTTATAGCTTTTTGGGTGGTGTACTGGATGTCATACTCAGTTAGGATCATTTGCCATCTAGCGATTCTTCCAGATAAAGCGGGCTTTTCGAAGATATACTTGATAGGATCCATTTTGGAAATCAATAGAGTGGGATGAGTCAACATATATTGTCTTAGTCGGCGAGCAGCCCATACCAAAGCGCAATAAGTTTTCTCGAGCAGTGAGTAGCGAGTCTCACAGTCGGTAAACTTTTTGCTAAGGTAATAAGTAGCATGCTCTTTTCGACCAGACTCGTCATGCTGGCCCAAAACACACCCCATTGAGTTATCCAAGACAGTCAGATACATGATCAATGGTCTTCCCTCGACGGGTGGCATCAGAATAGGAGGTTCTAGCAAATACTCCTTGATCTTTTCAAAAGCAGCTTGGCAATCGCCGTTCCATTCGACTACCTGATCTTTCTTTAATAGTTTGAAAATCGGCTCACAGGTAGAAGTCAGATGAGAGATGAATCTGGCAATATAGTTCAAGCGCCCCAAGAATCCTCTAACCTCCTTTTCAGTACGGGGAGCAGGCATCTCTTGTATTGCTTTCACTTTTGCTGGATCGACCTCAATGCCTTTGTTGCTGACAATGAACCCTAGAAGTTTACCAGACCTAACTCCAAAAGTGCATTTACTTGGATTCAGCCTGAGTTTGTATTCTTTCAACCTGGCAAACAACTTCTGCAAATTCCCAAGGTGTTCCTCCTCTGTTTGTGACCGAGCTATCATGTCGCCTACGTAGACTTCGATCTCATGATGTATGATATCATGAAATAAAGCTATCATGGCGCATTGATAAGTTGCCCCTGCGTTCTTCAATCCGAACGGCATCACCTTGTAGCAGAAGGTACCCCATTGTGTAACAAAGGTTGTTTTCTCCATGTCCTCGGGGGCCATTTTAATTTGGTTGTAGCCCGAGAAGCCATCCATGAAGGAAAACACTTTGTGCTGAGCTGTGTTGTCAATCAAAATGTCGATATGGGGTAGCGGAAAATCATCTTTAGAGCTAGCCCTATTCAAATCCCGGTAGTCCACACACATTCCAACCTTGCCATCTTTTTTAGGAACTGGCACAATGTTAGCAACCCATTGTGGATAAGATGTAACAGCCAGAAAGCCCGCGTTGAATTGTTTCATTACTTCTGCTTTAATCTTCTCAGACATGTCGGGCCTCATTCGGCGGACTTTTTGCTTGATCGGTGGACAATCTTCTCTTGTAGGGAGACGATGAACCACGATATCTGTGTCTAAACCTGGCATGTCTTCATAAGACCAGGCGAAGATTTCAACGTATTCATTTAACAGCTGTATCAAGCGTTCCTTGACACTTGGCTCCAGATTGGCACCCACTTATACTTCCTTCCGGTCTTCCTCCGTTCCTAAGTTGACAGTTTCCAACAACTCTTCGTGAGGCAAGATTTCCCTTTCTTCTTGTTGTAGAAGTCTGGATAGCTCTCCCGGTACTTCACAATCTTCGTCATCTTCATACTCAGCCTGATTGACCAGATCTTCAGATTTATTGAAGGACATAGCAGAATAGTCACCCATAGAATCCAGAGTGGATGGGTACCTGCATTTGTGAGTGTGGGTGTGTGTAAGGGATAGCCATCCTTAAACAAACAAAATGCAAAAAAGAAAGAAAATGAACACAACTGTTTATCAATGAAAAACGTCCAACGAATCATTAAACATGGCATATGGATATGAAGATAATCAAAACCCTTACAAATGGACCTACATGCCCCGGGCAAGGCATGAGGTGAAAAAGTAGTGTACGGATTGTTCAAAAGTAATTATTACAAACCAACAGGAAATGTTTGAAAAATAATTACTGATTAATAAAAGTAATGGGGACAAAGTCTTTTGCCTCCCAGTTGCGTAGTCCTCCTTCGACGGTTGGGTAGATCCAATCTTCAATGTTGGCCTCTTTGTCTTCATCCTCCAAAGCGTTGATTCCATAAGGAGAAATCTTGATGGGCGTTCTTTCAACCTTTGAGCGGCGCATAGCTTTCTGCCCCGCAGTAGTGAATCCTAATCCAAACTTGTCTGTTTTGTGGGGAATATCAGGCAACTGACCCCATATGGAGCTCTTCCCTTCCTTCATCGCAGCTTTCGCGTCTTTTAGAGATGCCATCCTGGCCATCTGCTTTGGTACCTCAGCCACCGCTTTTGCTACTGCCACCTCAGGAGAGACCTCCTCGAAGTGCTGGAATGCTGTTTCAATGAATTCTCCTTCCACCTCTACATACCGAAAGGAGTTCAAGTGGATGATCATATATTCCTCTTCACCGTGCACGGTTATGATCTTTCCTTTGACAGGGTACTTCAACATTTGATGTAAGGAGGAGGTAACCTCCCCAGCATTATGTATCCATGGCCTTCCCAGTAAGCAAGAGTATGACGGACGGATGTCCATCACATAGAAAGTTGAGGGGAACACTTCTGTGCCAACCTTAATGGGAATGTCTACCTCCCCGTGTACCATTCTCTTCGACCCGTCAAATGCCCTTACAATGATATTACTTGGCCTCAACTCCAAGCCTTCACAATCTAAACGGTCGAGAGCCTTCTTGGGCAGCATGTTCAGAGAAGAACCAGTGTTGACCAGAACATGGGCCAGAGTAGTTCCTTGGCATTATACTGACACATGTAACGCGTCGTTGTGTTTTCTTCCTTTTGAGGTTAGGTCAGCATCAAAGAACCCTAAACCATTGTCTGCGGTAAGGCTGGCCACGCAATCTTGAAATTGGTCTGCATAGGTTTCCTGGGGTACATGGGCTGTCTTCAGGAATCTTATCAATGCTTTGGCGTGCGCCTCAGAGCAAAGCAGTAATTCTAACATGGAGATCTTCGAGGGGGTTTGCCCCAGTTGCTCTACCACGTCATAATCACTCTTTTTAATTATCTTCAGGATCTCCTCCATCTCTTTTTTAGAGGTCTCCGGGATGGCCAAAGGTTGAGCCCTCGTCCTGACGAGCTCATCTTGGGTCCCCTTACCTTTATCAGCAGAAGTAGGAGGGACAACAACGGGAATAACAGTTTCTTCAATCAACGGAGTTTCGGCGGAAAGTTTTATTGGTGCAGGATTAACTCTGGTAGCAGCTGAGGGTCCAAAGATTTCCTTTGGGGGGGGGGCAATCTCTGGAGAAAATATTCTCCCACTTCGGGTGATCTTGCTTGTACCAGCAATGTTTCCAATGCTGGCGTCTTCTTCATCAGGGCTTCCTTCGGTTACTTTGACTTGTTTAACACCATGGTAGTAGATTTCTCCACCGTAATTCCATGGTATTGACTTGTCAGAACTGTAGGGGACAGGCCCAGGCATAGTTATTTTCAAGGGAACAATCTTTGCAGCTGATGTAATCTTAACAGGCTTTCTGACGGCCTTGGAAAGATTGGCGGAAATGGTGATAATTGAAACATCTTCAGTAGGGGTTGGAATAGCAGGAATCTTCTCAAACAAAATTTGTTGACTGTCCATCAGGCCTTGGATGCCTTTCTTCAGTAATGGGCAGTCAAATGGCAGAGAGTAACAGCAGTAGCAGTCTTCTTTGCATCCCGGGAATATCCCGGCTCTTAGCAGATTTAACTTGATTGTTAACAGCGGAGTCATCAGGTCATTGACATCAGACACATACAGATCTTCTTCAATAGCATGGACATTTCGACCATGCTTCGGCATCAGAGCGGATATTACGTTTGGCTTCTCTGGAGCATCGAACTCAACCTCTTTTGCATCTATCAAGTCTTGAATTTAATTTTTTAGCGCCCAACAATCGTTTGTGTCATGTCCGACGCTATCGGAATGGTAGGCACATTTAGCAGTGGGATGATAGTGCAGTGAAGCAGTATTCACAATCTTCGGTGCTTCCCTAATACTGGTGAGATTCAATTTCAACAAATGTGGAAGAACTTGCGCAGGTGTCATATTGATGCGGGTAAACTTTCATGGTGGCCGTTCTCCCCATTGCTGTTTAGGTCTGGACTGGTTATTGTGAGGCTGATCATTTGATGGATTCTGGATCATCACGGCCCCCACAGTCGGTCGGCGCTCATTTTTTCCTGCTCCTCTCTGAGAATACACAACAGCCGTTTCCTTCTTCGCCGGGAATGATTTCTTAACAGTTGTAGATGCAGAGGCATCCTTCTGAATCTTCCCATTCTTGATACCGGCTTCTACCCGCTCGCCAGTCAGAATTAATTCGGTAAACCATGCGGAAGAGCTACCGATCAGATGGTTAAAGAATGGACCAGACAGGGTCACCAGGAACATATCAACAAGCTCTCTATCAGAAAGAGGTGGCTGCACTCTCCCGGCCAGATCGCGCCACTTCTGGGCATATTCCTTGAATCCCTCACCTGAGGCCATCCCCATACCCTGTAGCTGAGTACGGATTGGTGCCAGGTCAGAGTTATACTGATATTGGCAATAAAAAGCAGCTGGCAGATCCTCCCAATTATGTACCTCTGATCTCTCAAGATTGTAGAACCAATCCAGCTGTGTGCCAGAAAGGCTATCCTGAAAGAAGTGTACCCAAAGGTTTCTGTCAGATGTGTGAGGTTGGATTCTTCAAACATACGACCTTAGGTGCATCTTCGGGCAATACATCCCATCATATCTTGCAAAAACTAGCACTTTAAACTTCGGGGGAATCACAATTCCAGCAATTAATCCCAAATCTTCGAAATCTAAGCCGGGAACTCTCTGTAGCTCCATAGCTGCTAACCTGTCCTCCAAACTCTTGTATTTGTCGTCGGCCGGCGGGTATTGTTATTCTGAGTAGTCTTCATCTTCTTCAGCCTCTTCCTCCTCAGCTTCGGATTCAGACGGTACCGCAACCCCTTTTCCTTTACTGGTTCCTTCTTCAGATGTAGGGGGAAATTCAAGAACTCTTCTGGCTTCACCCTCAAACCTCCTTCCCAGGGTAGCCACCCCGACTCTTTTCTTCTTCTTTTTCACTTGCTCTTTATTCCCAAGCAGGGCTTTTAGATCCTCCTGACCCTTTGCCAAGGTCATCAGGAGATGCTGAAACTGTGAGTTTTGAGACTGCAAATCTTTGACCGTCTGTTCGAGATCCATCTTACTGAAATAAACAGCAGAAAGATAAGGAAACCTGGTGTGGAGACCTGCTTATGCACATGATGAATGATATGTTTATTTATGCAATGCATTCAAGGATTTAGAAATTCACAATTGTTGCAGACAAAAAGAACACACGTCATATTGATAAGAAGAAATTTTGTTAGTACATAAATGCCCCATGGGCCAAATATTACAAAAACTTCTTATGGTAAAAAGACGTTGTGCATCCTCTTTGGCGCGATGTAGGTGTTGAGGGTCTCTTCCTCATGGAGTCGGCGGGTAAGCTCCAAAACCTTCTTCTCACTGGCGTAGAAGTTGGCTTCAAAAGTATTTCGTTCCTCCTTGAGTTGGATCCAACTCTTCTGCATCTCCTCCCATGACGTTGGCATGTCAGGATATAAGATGGTGTAGGGAACCTCACCTTCCTTAACGGGCTCTTTAATCACAGGAAGAATATGAGGGTAAGGCATCATTAGACTCTGGGCTCGGGTTCGTACCCACTTGAGATAAGGCTCAAGAGGGATGGAATTCTTGTGCCCCAGTGTCTTGCTGTCTACCTTGTTAGGCATCCTCCAAGCTCTGATGAATCTTTGGCGAAGTCCTTGCGCATCGTTGTCGAAGTTAAAAACTATGTCAGGAATCAGCATGTCATGAGGGCCATCCCTCCGTGCATATCCAAATTGTCTCAAAGCTAGACAAGGGTTGTAGGTAATGCCTCCCCTAATGCCAAGTAATGGAACATTGGGGAACTCTCCACAATGATCGATGATGATGACATTTTCTCTGGACCGAGAGAACCAATGTACATCAGAGTGAGTGAGGGTCATCAACCGTTGTGACCACCTTAGGCCTTGGTCATTCTTCAAAACAGATTGTGGAAGGTGCGAAATAAACCACCTTGCAAGGAGATGAGTACAGCACATGAGAACACCTCTCTTTCTCATTGTTCGTGTGTAAAATGAGTGGAGGATGTCCCCAAGCAATGTTGGTATTGGATTCCTGGATAAGAAGATCTTGACGGTGTTGACATCTATAAGCTGGTCAGGATTTGGGAACAAGACCAACCCGTAAATGAGGAGTGCCACAATTTCTTCAAAGGCTTGTAGATCCAAGGAATTCCAACACTCTTGTGCCATCTCAAACAAGAATTTTGCCAAGAAGCCTTTGACACCGCTTCTAGTTTCCCAATGCCCCTTGATGTCAGATGGTTGCAAGTGTAGTGCTTGAGAAACATCTTCAGGCTTTGGTTCCTTTTCCGTACCGTTGAAAGGTAGTTGATTAAGAATAGGAATTCTCAGGAGTTAAGAAAATTCCTCCAAAGTGGGCACCAATTGGTAGTCGGGGAATGTGAAACAGTGGTGAAGGGGGTCAAAGAACTGGAACAAAACCTTCATCATGTCCTCTTCAATGCTGGTGTTGACTAGGCTGAGCAGTCTACCATGTCTTTCACTGAAGGGAGAGCTTTCAGGAATTCTGGATGTGAGCTCCTTGAGTTGAGGAGGGATCCTCACAAGGTTGACTTGGATAGTTTTCCTGCGAGGAATTTCCATGACCTACAAAACAAGAACAGAGGTGAAGATCCAAACCCTTGAAATGGTTAGTGGATGCATATGATGCCTTATGATGTTTATGATGTATGCAAAAACACATGTACAAGCAATTCACACAAAACCCTAGTTTCAGGCTTGCATGGGGTTTCATAGGTAAGTACCCTCTTGAGTGTAGTTGGCTTAAAAAACCTGTCCTATAAATAGTAACCGGGTTCTAAGGAGCTCAATATCATTGGATTGCTTTCCATGTTCATTGTTTTGGTTTAGCCACTTAACTAGCGACCAAAATATTCCAAGAAAACAACCCTCAATGAGTGTAGTATCGAGTACCTACCAACTTCGGACTGCACCAAAGCCGGTCATCTCACTACCCCTAATAAAAGGCCAAGATGGTCAAGTAAGGTTCTAGGTCATTAGTGCTTAGTGACATCACTCAGCGGCCCCGTACTCTCCTTGATTGAACTCAAGGGTTACCGGTACTCACAAATATGTCGCACTAATATAGCTATTGTTTCAACCGTGTCGGTATATCCCGCACAGTTTCCACAACGTATTGCTATCTATGAATGTTTCCCAAATCCGGGTGTAGGATTTCAAGCCCAAACAAGAGAACCACAAAGGTAAAGCAATCAAAGCAAACAGTTAATCATGCAAGAGGGTGATCTAAAAACCCTAAGGTAACCCCACTTTTAAATTTCTCCCCAGCAGAGTCGCCAGTTCTGTGATACGGTGGGAGAACTGACTTGGGTTTTGCGTTTGTATTCGCACTTGTTCGGTTTAGCAAGAGTCACCACCGACTTTTTATTTTATCCTAAAGAAAAGGTTAAAAACCACAGGAAAAAACCTTTTGAGATGTTTCATGGGTTCGGGGGGTAGATTATGAAAAGGGAAGGTATTAGCACCCTTTTCATCCATGGTTATCCATGGGCTCTTAGTTACTTGGTTTTAGATCACTTGCCTTTGATTTTCAATTGCTTGAAATTGTGTGTGTGTGTGTGTGTGTTTTGAAAATGTTTTTGAAGAAGACGCCTTCGTCTCGGCAACCATTGTAATGACTCGTGTTTGAGTATATACAAAGGTGTGTATCTTTTCGAAAAGATGTTTTAAATGTTTTTTTTGGAAGTTTGTTTTGAAAGTGTTTGTAGAGTGTGGTTTTGAAAAGTAGGCAAGTGTTTTTGCAAGTTTGATCAAGTAACTAAGAGTTGTCTACCCCTATTTGTACTCAAAGATTTTTCCTATGTTTTAACCCTTTTTAACAATTTTGATCCACCATTGTATTTGGTGGGCAATCTTGCATTAGGATGTTAACGGGACAGGCGCGGGTCATCGTATGGACCATGAATGCAATGATGCCAAGTGTCTTTGGCAATTTTGCTTGAAGGGACTATGATCATTTTGATAGGCAACTTTCGAAAGCGTCATCGAGGGACTATGATCATTTTGTTTTGTTATGTTTTGCCAAAGATACTCAACGTGCAAGCATGGCCCATTTTTGGAAGGCAACAAGCGGGATTACCCTAGGGGTGCAAGTGTGAATGGTGTATTGATTTCATGTATTTGTCTTGTATTAGTTTATCTAGCGTTTGATTTTATTTACATACAACCCTAGATCTATCATGGCATAATTCGAAAGCGATAAATTGCGGGAATTTAAAGTCCTAAACTATTACAAATGAGTATCCGGGGATGGGGGTACAATTTTTTACAAATGGGGGATGAGACTTCTTAGGAGAATAGTATCCAAATATTTACAACCAAATCGAATCAATTGCAATCTCAAATGTAAAGTAATAGCAATGTAAAAAGGGACAAGCAAATGTATCAATGTATAAGAAAGATGAAATGTGTATTGTAAATGTGTATGTGATTTATTTACAAGCGATGCAAGTATTACCCTAATATACTTATTAAGTAATTTATTTATGTATCAATATTATTCTTTTGGTACTTTGTTAATTATGTACAAGTGTTTTAGTTAAAAAAGAAATATTCAACCTAAAAGTCTATTTTTTATGCATTTCCATGAATATTTTATACAAGGGTTTTAATTAAAGAGAAAAAGTTTTAAGTTTGAGAAAAATCAAAGTTTATGTATTTTAATTAGTATTTTTATATACAAGGCTTAAATAAAATAAAAAGGGGTTTTAATAAAAGAAAAATAAATGTTTAATCCTAAAAATCTAATATCTAGGTATTTTTAATTAGAATGAAAAAACATTAACATTTTTTTATATGTGAGAAATTAGTGTACTTATATATATTTTTTTTATAAAAGAAAATTAAGTTATAGAAACATAAATAAAAATGTTAGTCTATGTATAAAAAAGAAATGAACGGGCCCAAAGGAATTTATGAGGCAAGGCCCAAACAAAACAAACAAAAGGAAATAAGAGGGAAAGGGGGGGTATGCGCGCTGGCTTAAGGCTTTGGTGGGGCGACCCGGCCCATTGCGTTTTACACGTTTTATTTGCAAGAGTTTCTTTTGAGTTGGTTCATTTGGGATTTAGGGTTTGTGAGAACACAGAGGCGCGGCGCCGTTCGTGTCCTCTTCATTCCTTCTTCTTCATTTTTTCTCAATGTAAAGGCCACTGAACAAGACCCTCCGCCTAAGGCCACCGCGCCATCATCCGTCTTCCTCCCTCCATGGACCGCTCAAGCAGGGATAAGCAAAGGTAACGGCCTCTCCTTCTTATGCCTTATGGTTTTCGTTAGTTTTTTTGATTTCATGTTTTGATTAAGTGTTGTTATTGTTTCTGATTGAGGTTGTGGAAAGAAAGGAAAAGAAGAGAAATACTACCTTGACCCTTGGAGACGGAGGAGAAGGTGGATTGGGAGGCGCTGTGGGTGGCTTGGGCGGAGGAACGTGATGCTGAGGCTAGCTTGCTCTTGCTAATCTGGTACCTTGTATTTGTTTTTGTGTTGTTGGTTTAATGATGATATCTTGAAAACCCTAGCACGACCTTCCTTTTCCTCTTCTCTTTTGATTGCTTGCTTCGCTTATGTATGCTTGCTTGCTTTTTTCTTCTTCCACTGTGGGCTTGCTGAGATGCTTTGATGATTTTTGCCCAGTGATGAATCACAGTTCTGAGGGCTTGGTTGCTTCAGTATGCTTGTATGCTTATTTGCTTGCTCTGAGCTTGATAGTGTTGATGTTTACCCCTGGTTGCTTCTGAATATTGTTGCCCTATGATGATTATATTTTGATGGCTTGGTTGTTTGGATGCTTTGAAAGGCTTAAGGCTGGATGCTTGACAGTTTGTTTGTGAATTTGTTTGATGGCCTTTTGGTTTGAGGTCACAAGTTGAGGATTTCTGGTTTAGGCTTCAGGCTTATAAGCTTGGAATTTGGTTTTGAATCAGGTTTTTTAAAAGGCTTGAGGTTTGATGGTTATGTTTGGTTGTTTGTTGATACAGCTTGTATGTTTAAGGCTATGGCTTCATGTTTGGTTCAAGGCTTATGCAGGTTGGGTTTGAAGCAGGTTTATGTTACAGTTGGCTTTTGGCTTATGCAGGTTTAAGGTTTATGGTGTTTTTTGTTTGAGATTACAGGTTTGGCTTGAAGTTTTGAAAGGCTTCAGGCTTTTTGATATTTGATACAGTTTGTGTCTTTTTATCTGTGTTTTTAAAGGCTTGATGAACTTGGAGGCTATTAGGCTTTGTGTGGCTTGTGAGATATATATTATGCAGGTTGATGGCTTTTTGTTTTATATCTTCCAGGGTCTTAGCCTTGTGGTCTTTGAAAGGCAGGAGCTGTTATATTTTTTGTATATTCGTTCTTTTTGAATTTGGTCAATCCTTGGACAGGTTTGCAAGGCTTGAGGTTTTCACTCTTTATGATTTCTTCTGCTGTATGCCTTCTTCCTCCTCTCTCTATGTGTTCTAATACATCCTGTTTATATCTTTTGTTTAGCCTCTAGCCTGCTGTACTGTAAGCTGCTTTCCTCTCTCTTTCTCTCTCCAGATTAAAGAAAAGCATTTTTATTGCTTAAATTTGTCTTCTTTCTGAAAAAGTAAACTGGCCTTGGAAAGTGATGATTTGAATATGCTTGCAATATTGTTTTCCTCTGCATAATTCCATATTTCTTGAATACTTTGTGTACTTTATTGACAGCTTTTTGGATTTGTTGATATCTTGATATCCTTGGACAATTTTTGACAGCTTTTGGCTTAGTTTGAAATTGTGATTCAGTTTGCCTTTATACTTGTACATGCTGTTTGGAGACTTGGTTGACAATTTTTGGATTTATGCAGTATGTTTGAAAATTTGAATTTGTGCTTTTCACATTTTTGCAAGACATTCTATCCCTCTTTGTGAACCGAGAGCAATCTCGTGATTTGCAGTGAGGGCAAACTGATTCTGGCCAGTTGCTTTTAATGATGAATCCAATTTTTATCTGCTTTTAATTTCATTTCATCTGCTTTTGACTTTTTCTTTTTCCTTGTTTTGCAGATGAAAAATAATTGAGAAACAAGGGAGCATTGGATAGAAGATGAAGACTTAGGAATTTTTAGGACATAATTTTATTTTCCTTTTAATCATTGTAACATTATTATTGTAAATACTTTGTAAACAATTATTGTATTTAAATAACAATTGTACAAATGATTAAAGATAAATAAAAAAGTCTTTTTATTGACATTCATTTTTAATTCTTCTTCAAATGTTTATCTAATTGTTTATAATTCTTAAATTATAATAAAATGGAAATAAATTCCAATTATTCTAACTTAAAATAAATAAACAATTGATAAACACTGTGGTCTTAGCATCAATCAGTAATAAACCCGGCGCTCCAATTATCCAAAGCAATGCACAGTTAATCAAACAAAATGTCCACATGCCTTTTCTTTTAATGATTCAATCAAACACTGCAAGCTCCTAGTCAGAAACCTCAGTCCATATTCCAGAGTAAATTGAAAAGCACTGTAGACTTAATCTTTTATGCACGCACAAAAAACCCTTATTCTTGACTTAACACCAAAGAAATGCCTGTCTGATCAAACTTTGAGCCAAACTCAACCAAACCCAAGCAATCTGCTTGAACTGCTTTAAAACCAATGACAACCCTAAATTTTGTCTGACCGACAAGAAAAGTCTGTTTGACCGATTCTTGAACCAGTCTGAAAAATCAGGAAAAGCCTGAAGCTGTGATTTCTTGTGGAAAAAGAGGAGGGAAAATTTTGGGGTACAACACCTGGGCTGGATTTTGAAGAGCTGGGTTTGGTCTATGGGGTTGTTATCCCGTAGAATTTCAAGGTTCTAATGGTCGCTAAATATAATGGGGTATCATGTCCCAAGATGCATCTCCAATCTTATGTGAGGAAGATTCAACCTCATACTGCAAACTAGGACTTATGGGTCCACTTCTTTTAAGATATCCTATCCGAGACTCAACTAGAATGGTTCTACCAGCTGGGAGAGACCAATATTCGTAACTGGGAAGACATGGCTACTACTTTCTAAAAGCAGTATCAGTATAATGCAGACCTTTCTCCCACCCATACACAACTCTAAAGTATGTCTATGGGTTCGAGCGAGGGTTTTAAAGACTATACTCAGAAGTGGAGGGACTTAGCAGGAAGAGTCCAACCCCCTGTCTGATAGGGAGTTAGTGGATATGTTTTTGGGTACCCTATCTGGTCCATTTTTTAATCATCTGATTGGAAGCTCCTCAGCTGGCTTTACTTAGTTAATTTTGACGGGAGAAAGGGTGGAAGCTGAGATTAGAAGTGGCAAGATTCAGAAGGATGCCTCTTCAAGTGAGGGAAAGAGACCTTTCATAGGAAAAAAATAGGTCAGTGTTGTTTACAATCAACGAAATCAGGGAAGAACCGAGCACCATCCAAAGGTAGGGGTCGTTATGATATCCAAACATGCTGCTTCTCAACAACGAAATAATCATCCTAAAGCAGAAAGGCCTCTAAGACAATTCACTCTGATAAATATGACTTTGTCTCAAGTCCTGCCTCACCTACTGAAATCTAATATGGTCACCTTGAGGGAAGCTCCCAAACATCCCAACACCGCATCTCCTCGCTACAACCCAAATGCTCGTTGTGCTTACCATTCAGAAAGTCCAGGTCATGATACAAACGACTGCTGGACTTTGAAAAACAAGGTGCAAGACCTTATTGAGGCAAAGGAGATTGAATTTGACGCTCCTGAGATTCCCAATGTTATACCTGCTTCCATGCCCAAGCACAGTTGTGGTGTTAATGTTGTTGACAATGATATGTTTGTTACTTCTTTTGAGGAACTTGTTACTCCTCTCATGACCGTTAAGTGGAATTTGTTGCAAGCCGGTTTATTTCCGGGCTGTGGTGAAGATTGCCACTTATATTTATCTCTACCGACTGGATGCTATTTGTTGAAAGCAAGTGTTCAGTGCCTGATGGATGATAAAGAGATTATATTTAAAAAGACTCCTGTCACAACTTTTTCTTGTAAGGATGTTTCAATCATACCATTTCTGCCAATCCTCCCAGGGTCTCCACCAAAATACCCATCAGGATTACATCTGCTCCAAAGTCGGCTCCTCTGATCATCACTATGCCAGGGCAAAGGGTGCTAATACCTTCCCTTTTCATAATTTACCCCCCGAACTCAAGAAATAATCTTAAAGGTCTTTCCTGTGATTTTTCACCTTCCTTTTGGATAAAAGAAAAGTCGGTGGAGACTCTTGCTAACCGCAACATTTGAGATCAAACGCAAAATCCTCAAGTCAGTTCTCCCACCATATCAAAGAACTGGCGACTCTGCTGGGGAGAATTCTAAAAGTGGGGTTACCTTAGGGCTAGATCACATTTATTTTATTTCATTATCTGACTTGTATGCTTTACATTATGGATCTTTGTTTGGGTCTAAATCCTCTAGCCGGATTTAGGGTACATTATAGGTAAGTAGCAATACATTGTGGAAACTGTGCAGGGTACACCGACATGGTCTAAGAAATAGCTATGTTAGTGCAACATATTTGTGGGTACCGATAGTCCTTGAGTTAATCAAAGAGAATACGGGGCCGCTGAGTAATGTCATGAAGCACTAATGAACTTTAAGAACCTTTACTTGACCAACTAGGCCTTTAGGATGTAGTGAGATGATCGACTTTGGTGCAGTCCCAAGTTGGTAGATACTCGATACTACACTCATTAAGGTTTGGTTTCTTGGGATATTTCGGTCGCTATTAAAGAGGCTTGTGTTGAAACAATGACCAAGGAAACAAACCAGTGATATTGAGCTCCTTAGAACACGGTTACTATTACTAGGGCAAGTTTGAGCCAACTAAACTTCAAGAGGGTACTTACCTATGAGACTCCATGCAAGCCTAAACCTAAGAACTTGTTTGCTTTGTTTGTATGTACATATTTGTACATAACATCATGGACACCATAACATCATACACATTTACTAACCATTTCAAGGATTTTTGGATTCATCTTTGTTCTTGTTTTGTAGGATATGGATTCTCTTCGTAGGAAAACTATTCAAGTCAACCTTGTAAGGATCTCTCCACAACTTAAGGAGATAGCTTCAAGGATTCCTGAAAACTCTCCATTCCCTGAGAGACATGGTCGCCTACTCAACTTGGTCACCTCCAACACAGATGAGGACATGATGAAGGTGTTATTTCAGTTCTTTGATCCTTTACACCATTGCTTCACATTTCCTGACTATCAACTTGTGCCTACTTTGGAAGAATTCCGACTCTTAAGAATTCCCATTCTCAATCAACTACCTTTCAAAGGTACGGAAAGAGACCCAAAGCCAAAAGAGATTGCTCAAGCTCTACACTTTCACTCATCTGATGTCACAACTCATTGGGAAACCAGGAGTGGTGTCAAGGGTTTCCTAGTAAAGTTCTTGTTTGAGAAATCCCAAAACTGTTGGAATTCCTTGGATTTGCAAGCCTTTGAGGAAATTGTGGCTCTCCTCATCTATGGGATGATTTTGTATCCAAATCTGGACCAACTCATAGATGTGAACACCGTCAAATTCTTCATATCCCGAAACACGGTGCCTACATTGTTAGGGGATATCCTACACTCTTTTCAAACACGCACAATGAGGAAAAGAGGTGTCCTTATGTGTTGCACTCCTCTATTGGAAAGATGGTTTATTTCGCATATTCCCCAATCTGTATTAAAGAATAAGAAAGGTTCAAGGTTGTCACAAAGGCTGTTGACGCTCAAACATTCAGACATTCATTGGTGCTCCCGATCCATAGATAATGTTACTATGGTCGACTGTTGTGGAGAATTCCCTAATTTCCCTTTACTTGGCATTAGGGGAGGTATCACCTACAACCCATGCTTAGCCTTATGACAGTTTGGTTACGCCCGAAGGGATGGCCCACACGAGATGTTGATTCAAGGTTTGGTATTTGACTACGACAACGACAATTAAGGTCTTCGCGAGAGATTTATCTGAGCTCGGAGGATGTTAAACAAGGTAGATAGCAAGACTTTGGGGCACATGAATTCCATCCCTCTTGAGCCTTTCCTCAAATGGGTATGAACTCGTGCTCAAAGTCTGATGATGCCTTACCCCTCCATTCTCCCGGTAATCATTGAGTCTGTCATGGAGGGAGATGTTCCATACACTATCCTACATCCTGATATGCCCACCTCTCTTTAAGATCTACAAAGAGATTGGATACAACTCAAGGGAGAGCGAGATACTTTCGAATCCCAATTCTACGCAAGCGAGAAGAAGGTTTTGGAACTAACTAGGCTACTTCATGAGGAGCAGACTCTGAATGCTTACATTTCACCAAAGAGGATGCGGACTACCTTTTTATCTTAGAGTTTTTTGTATTATTTTGCCCAAGAAGGCATTGATGTACTCAAAAGCTTTAATTTATTAATATAACGTGTGTTTCCTTTTTGTCTAAAACAAATTTGAATCTTAAAATCCTTGAAATCATTGCATATGCATTTACCATTCATCATAACATAAGCAGGTTTCTTGCAACAATTCTCCTCATCTCTCTACTGTTTATTTCAATAAGATGGATCTCGAGCAAATGGTGAAGGACCTCCAAGCTCAGAATGCACAGTTCCAATAGTTGTTCTTAACTCTGGCCAAAGGACAAGGAGTGTTGAAGACCTTGTTGGTTGAGGAAAAGAAAAAGAAGACGAAGAAGATAACCGGAATTCTGAACATGGGAAGAAGATTCCAAGGGCAGACAAGAATGGCCTTAGACTTTGAAACGACATCCGGCGAGAAAACCATCAAGATGGGAAGGGAAAGGAAATTGTTGTTCAATCTGATTCAGAAGAGGAAGAGGAAGAAGAAGACTATTATGAAGAACAATATCCCCCAGCCGATGACAAGTATAAGCATCTAGAAGAGCGGTTGAGTGCAATGGAAATCCAAAAAGTGCCTGGCTTGTACTTTGAAGAATTGTGTTTCGTGTCGGGGATTGTCATTCCTCCAAAATTCAAAGCACATGTGTTCGCCAAATACGACGGAGTCTCATGCCCCAAAATGCATCTCCAGTCTTATGTTGGGAAAATCCAGCCCCATACCACTGACAAAGATTTATGGGTACACTTCTTCCAAGCCAGTCTGTCTGGAACTCAACTTGATTGGTTTTATCAGTTAGAAAGAGCCAATGTTCATAACTGGGAAGATCTTACAGTAGCCTTTTACAAACAATGCCAATACAATGCTTATCTTGCGCCTACCCGTACTTAACTCCAGAGTATGGCCATGGTTTCAAGTGAAGGCTTCAAGGACTATGCGCAAAAATTGAGAGACTTGGCTGGAAGAGTTCAACCTCCCCTATCTGAAAGAGAATTAGTAGACATGTTTTTGGGCACCTTGTCTGGTCCCTTCTTCAATCACCTAATTTGGAGTTCATCGGCAGGTTTTACTGAACTAATATTGATTGGAGAAAGGGTAGAAGCCAGGATAAAAAGTGGAAAGATTCGAAAAGATGCATCCTCTGCTGCTGTAAGGAAGCCATTTATCGGAAAGAAAGAAGTGGTTGCTGTTTATCCTCATAGAAATCAAGATAGGGCCGAACGTCGTCCAATGGTAGGGGCTGTTATGATTCCTAAACTTGCGCCTGATCAGCAAAGAAACAACCAACCAAGAATTGAAAGACCAGTCAGACAATTCACCAGAATTAACATGACCCTATCTCAAGTATTACCACATCTGTTAAGATCCAACCTAGTGACTTTAAAAGAAGCTCCAAAGAACCCTAACACAACCTCTTCTCACTATCATCCTAATGCTCGCTGTGCATACCACTCTGAGAGTCCCGGCCATGACACTAACAACTGTTGGGCTTTAAAGAACAAAGTACAAGATCTCCTTGAATTAAAAGAGATTAAATTTGATGCGCCAGAAAAGCCCAATGTAATTTCTGCCCCTATTCCCAAACATGGCCGTAATGCTCATGCTATTGAGGAAGATATGTTTGTTATTTCAGTTTATGAACTTATGACCCCACTCCTGACTATCAAAAAGGACTTATTGAATTCCAGTGTTTTCCTGGGCTATGATGAAAGTTGTAATTTCTGTTTGTCCTCACCAACCAGATGTCCTTTGTTGAAAGCAGGCGTTTAGTGCCTAATAGATAACAAGGAGATTTTGTTCGAAAAGACTTTTATTCCACCTGTTTCTTATAATGATGTTTCTATTGTGACTATTTCCGAAAATTCTTCCAGGGTCTCCACCAAAATACCCGTTAGAATTACATCAGTGGCAAAAGTATCTCCTTTGATAATTACAATGCCTGGACCAGTCCTGTATTTGTCAGACAAAATCGTACCATGGAATTATGGAGGGGACATCTACTACCACGATATCAAGCAAGATTGGTCAGCTTCCGAAGATTCAAGTTCTGAGAAGGATGACTCCAATATTAGTAACATTGTCGGGACTAGCAAGATTACCCGAAGCAGAAGGATATTCTCTCCAGAAATTGCTCCCCCAAAAGCAGTTTCTGGACCCGTAATCATTCCTGTCGTTGTTGCTCCTCTGAAGTCTATTCCCAGTCCCACAATCATCTCCACCAATGCACCAACTGACAAAGCTTTTACAATCCATGCTATCACTCCTACCGACATTCCTACTGCCGAGTAAACCGAGACTCGAGGAAAAAGTATTCTGATTGAGCATGTCCAGACGAAGGCACGATCATTGGCTATCCTTGAGACCTCCCGGAAAGAGATGGAGGAAATTATAAAGATCATAAAAAGAAGCGACTACGATGTAGTTGAGCAACTGGGGCAAACTCCATCCAAAATTTACATGCTGGCTTTACTACTATGTTCTGAGGCGCATGCAAAAGCCATGGTAAAATTCCTGAAAACTGCTCATGTATCCCAAGAAACATCTGCCGACCAATTCCAAGACTGTGTAGCCAGCTTGACTGCAGATAATGGTCTAGGTTTTTTGGATGCTGATTTAACACCAAGAGGAAGGAAGCATAATGAGGCATTGCATGTCTCAGTGGAATTCATGGGAAAAACCTTGGCTCATGGTTTGGTGGACACTGGCTCATCTCTGAATGTATTGCCTAAAAAGGCTCTTGATAGGCTTGACTGTGCGGGATTTACATTGAAGCCAAGTAACATAGTAGTAAGGGCCTTTGACGGCTCAAAAAGGATGGTGCATGGGGAAGTGGATATCCCCATAAAGGTTGGAACCCAAACATTTCATTCAACTTTTTATGTAATGGATATCCGCCCTTCATATTCCTGCTTTCTAGGCAGACCGTGGATTCACAATGCTGGCGCTGTTACTTCTACATTGCACCAAATGCTGAAGTATCTGATTCAAGGGAAGATTATCACCGTTCATGGAGAAAAAGAGTATATGATCACCCATCTCAATTCCTTCAGATATGTGGAGTTAGATGGTGAATTTATTAAAACTCCATTCCAACACTTTGAGGAAGTCCCGCAAGATGTGGCATTGACCAAGGCTATTCCCAAGATCACAAGGCATCCACTCAGGATGTCATCTTTGAAGGATGCAAAATCAGTTATAGAAGAAAATGGGTTCACTATCTGGGGACAATTCTCAGATATCCCATACAAATCTGACAAGTTTTGCCTGGGTTTCACTTCAGGTGCTCAGAAGACTGTACGTTGCGGTCATGCTGGAGGACCACCCCTGAAGATCAACAACCGTGAAGTCAAAGCGATAGAGGATGATGAAGAGGGTTGCAACCTGGAGGATTGGATTTTCCCAACTGTCAGTTGAGGGCTCAGCAACTGGGAGGCTAGAGATTTTATCCCTATCACTTTTATCCCATAGTAATTTGTCTTTATATTTTGTTGGATTTGTAATATTAAAACAATTAAAACTCTTAAAACCTTGTGTCTTACCTGAGGCACAATGGTCCATTTGTAAGGGTTATCATCTTATTTCCATATGACATCAATGAATCATGGACGCTTTGCATACAAACATTGTGCTCATTATGTTCCTTTTTTACATTTTCATTTCTTTCAAAGATAGCTATACCGTTACACACACTCACACTCACAATGCATGTCTACATCCATTCAGGATCCCATGGATAACAGTTCTGCTATGGCTTTTTATGACTCTGAAAATGTAATCTACCAAGCCGAAGACGAAGGTGAGGAAGATTGAAAAGTACCAAGGGAACTTGCCAGATTACTACAACAAGAAGAGAGGACCATTCAGCCCCACGAGGAACCCGTGGATACAATCAACCTAGGTATCGAGGAAGACAAAAGAGATGTCAAGGTGGGTGCCAATCTGGAACCTAGTGTTAAGGAGTGACTGATTCAGTTGTTGCGCGAGTATGTTGAAGTCTTTGCCTGGTCGTATAAAGACATGCCAGGACTTAAAGCATATATTGTGGTACATCGTCTACCTACAAAAGAGGATTGCCCACAAGTAAAACAAAAGGTCCTTCGAATGCGACCAGATATGTCAGAGAAGATTAAAGCAGAAGTCATGAAACAATTCAATGCTGGATTCTTGGCCATCACCTCCTATCTGCAATGGGTTGTCAATGTTGTTCTCGTGCCCAAAAAAGACGGCAAGGTACGAATATGGGTGGACTATTGGGATTTGAATAGGGCAATCCATAAGGATGATTTCCCACTTCCCCACATTGACATCCTAGTTGACAATACTGCACAACACAAAGTGTTTTCCTTTATGGACGGTGTGATACGGTGGGAGAACTGACTTGAAGGTTTTGCATTTGATCGCAAATGTTACGGTTAGCAAGAGTCGCCACCTACTTTTCTTGTATCCAAAAGGAAAGGTGAAAAAGCACAGGAAAGACCTGTGAGATTATTTCTTGAGTTTGGGGGGTAGATTATGAAAAGGGAAGGTATTAGCACCCTTTTCATCCATGGTTTTCCATGGGCTCTTAGTTACTTGCTAGATCACTTGCTTTTGTTTGAAATTAAGCTTTGTGTGGTTTTTGAAAGTATTTTGTAAAGAGGCCATTGTTTACGAAATCTTTGTAATGATTCTCGTTCGTAAGAATGTATACAAAAATGTTGATCTTTTGAAAATGTTTTCAATTTTTGTAAGATGTTTGAAGGTGTATGTGATTGTTTTTGAAAATAGCAAGGATGTTTGTTTTGAAATGGAGCAAGGAATTAGGAGTAATCTACCTATTCAAAAGTCTTTCTTGTTCATTTTATTTTCCTTTGACATTGTTGTCTTACCATTGATTTGGTAAGCAACCCTATCTTTGGATGTTAACGGGACGGGCGTGGGTCATTGTATAGCCATGATTAGCAATGTTGCAAGGTATCTTAGCATTCTTTTTTAGGGACTAAGATCATTTTTTAAGGCAACTTTGAATAGCGTCATCGAGGGACTATGATCTTGTATTTGTTTGTTTTTGCTAAGATACCTTACATGCGTAATATGACCATTTTATAAGGCAACCAAATGGGATAACCCTATGGGTGCTTGTGTGCAAGTGTGTAATTTTAATGCTTGTTTTTGTCTTGGATTAGGGTTTTCTATTTGATTGATTTTATTCTTTCCATACAAACCCTAATTACTAGCATATTATGTAAAAGCGATAAATTGTGAAATTTAAAGTTACTACGTTATTACAATATTGGTGGGAGGGGGTATACAATTTATGAATGGGGATTGCAATAATACAAACCTAATTAATCTATTACAACCAAATTGAATTTATACAAGAATTGGAATAAATAATATACAAGATGAATTAAATATGCAAGAATTTGTAAATGCAAAGAAAACAGATCTTTTTTGTTTGGTTTCTTAAGAAAAATGGTCTTGATTTTAACCTAATTAGATAAAGAAAATAATTAGTCAAGTTTAATATTCATTAAGAGAAATATTTTTGACTAAAACTCTAATTCTTCTTGATTGATTAAAAAGAATGAAGTTTATATAAAAAGTATTTTTTATATTTATATTTTTTGTCTTGAAAAATAAATTATAGTGTTATAAAATATTCTTTAGTCTTTTGGTATCAAAAATATATTTTCATTAGTATAAAATAAATAATATTTTAGTTTTAATTAAATTTACAAGATAATTAGTGAAAATAAATAAAGTGTGATCAAAATAAAAGATAATTTTTGTGAAAAAATAAATAAACTAAATTAAAACATAACTCTACTATTTTTGTATTTTTTGTGATTTTTTAATATTGAAATAAATATATTTAAGAAAATAAAATGAGAATAAAATAAAAATAAAATAATAATGGGTCAGGGGTGTGGAAAAATGTGAGAAAATGCAAAAGGGAGCATGCTGAGGCTCGAACCCATGACCGCTAGCAATGACGCACGCTGCCTTACCACTTGTGTGGCTGTACATCCGCTTATATAAACAAAACCATAAATATATATTAGAAACTGCTTTCTGAAGGCAACTTCATCTTCAACCTTGAGACATGGCCAAACCACTTGTATCTTCCTCATTTCTCCACAAAAATGGAAAGTTCAAACATGAAAGTTGTGGTGTTTCTTCCCACGAATTCAACCATATAACTTATGTAAACTAAATGTCAAACATAAAGTCTAATTTTACTGGCCCTAAATTGAAACCTAATTTTCTCAAAAATTTCAAATCCAAAATTCTCTATACACAGTTAATATAAATGGAAACTATGAACATGGTTAGCTTTAGAGCAAGGATATCTACATTTTGTTTTAACAAATCAGGATCAAATGATGCTTGAATGAAGTAATAGAAGTTTGAGTTTTTACCTCTTGCAGCTGGAATCGTGAATGGAGTTTGAGAAACTTTTGAGATGGCCTGAGGATCTGTTTAGCTTTCCTGGACCTACTTTAGTGTATCCCAACTCTTTCTTTTCCTTGAATGTCCCTGAATCTCTCTACTCAAGTCAACCTGCAAGCTTGGTTTTTGAAAATGGTGGATAGTGATGGAGGAGCTACAGTCTTGAAACAGGGGCCTGGATTGCTTTGGTATGATGTGTAAAAGGTGTTTGAGTGATTAGTTTTCAAAACGCACGAGTGGAAATGAAGATCATGAGTTTTGGTTCAAAACTGTATGTTAATGGTATTCTTGAACAAGTTTTTGGTTTTGGAATGTTTGAGGCAGTTTCAGGGCAATAGTATTCGTGTGTCCTCTTGCAAACAGTGTGTCTACTTATAAGCAAGATGTTTAAAGACTTGTAACAACTTAGATTTCAAAAACTCACATGTTTTGCTTGGTTACTTGTTTTTGAAGCAAAGCTAGCAAGCATGGTTTCAAGGTGAAGTACAAAGCTTGTAGGGGGGCTGAGACCTTTAAACACACTTATTCTGATTGTGTGGAGTGTGTTTATGCAATAAGAAGAAATGCAAGGCTCAATGCAAGCTGACTTTGCCTAAAGCTTACTTTTCTAAAATGGCAATGTTGCCTTTCTTCCCAAAATGGAATTAAGTTTGTACAATGCATTGAATGCTTGGATTAAAGCTTCCAACATCTATAAAAACATTTAATTATGGAGTGAAAGTCACGTTAGAAGCCTGCAAAGTGGGATTTCTACAGCATGCTTGAGGATTGGATCCAATGTTCTTCACAAAATGGCTTGTAATCCAAGGGACAAAACACCAACTTCATCTCTTCGATTCTCCCTACTCAAGAATGATCTCAAAGAGTTATTGGACATTTTGGAAAGCTTGCAATGTTCTATACAACTCATCTTTGAATTGATTTTGAAGATTCCTCTTGGAACTATGTGAAAAATAGCCATGAAGTTAGGTCAAAAATCTGCCTAACTGGGGCAAAATTTCACTAAGTCATTTTTTAGTTCATGAGCATGTATTCACAAAATTATAACTTGAGATCCAAGAATTTTTAGGAGAAATTGTGTGAAGAAAAGTTATAGATTTCATGGATATCTTCAACTGTCATGTTGGAAGTTTCCTTTGAATCGTCTTGCATCATGATGAAAACATGGCTCAAAGTTGTGAAAAAATAAGAAATTTTCTAAGTTAAGAAATTTCATCTTTTCAAAATAAAAATCATGAATTCTTGATTTCTTGATGAACAAGTTTCATATTTTGGCATGTTTTGATGAATTATGATCTTTGGCATTTGACTTTGACAAAAAAGTCAAAGTTTGACGTTTTAGTATATAGTTGATTTTTGATCAGTTGACTGAAAAATTCATATGTCAATCCAATGGACTTGTAGTGTTTTGAACCATTTCATTAGGTCAAAGTGGTGAAATTTGACTCTTGAGATCATGCCTTAACCCAATTGATCATTTTCTAGGTAAAAAACCAGAAATTGCCCTTTCCCAGTCAAAACCCTAATTTTGACCATTTTGCCCTTTTGATGATTTGATCAAATTTCTTGAGGAATTATGGTCCAAACTTGATCAAATGATACATATGAGTCTAAAATGTTGATGTGGATCAAAAAATATGAAGTTTGACTATAAATTGGCTATGGTTCACTTTTTCCCCAATACAGTTGATTTTTAGGTCAATTGTTCAATTGACTGATCAAAAGTGTGATCCAAGGCTTGAAACTTGACATGAGTAATCTTGGGGGTCCATAATGATCCATGAAAATCATATGGGGCATTGGAAGTTCAAAAAATCCTTGTGCAATCTCAAACCCTAATTTTCAGTCATTAGTGCTTGAGGAGATGCATTTAGTTTATCAACCCAAATGCAGTCTTAATCCAAAGGAGATCTTGTGAGAAAATTCTTGATAAGTAGGAGTGAAAATTTTGGGGTACAACAGCTGCCCCTGTTCAATCTTCTTAAGCCTGAAGAGTTAGACTGGCGAGTTTTTCCATTCGTGACTCGAAGGTGGAAGATGATTGGACACTAGAGTGCCCAGAAATTTGCACTCAGTGATGTGATGGTAGAGGGAATGGGCTTAAAGATGCCATTTGGAGAGGTGATAGAAAGTTGTAGTAGATGGGCTTAAAGATGACATCCAAAGGTGATTGTTTGTATTGTAATTCGTAAGCTGAAAGAATGAGTATTAGAATGGCATCCGTGTATGGAGCGTATCTATAATGTATCTGCAAGTTGAGTCTGAATGAGTATCAGAATGGTATCCGTGTCTAGAACATATATGAACTGTATCTGAGAGCTAGCTCTGAATAAGTGTTAGAATAACATCTGTGTCTGGAGCGTATCGGTACTGTATCTGAAAGTTGAGTCTGAATGAGTATCAGAATGGCATCCGTGTTTAGAGTGTATCTAAACTGTATCTGAAGACTGAATCTGAATGAGTATCGGAATGGAATCCATTTCTGGAGCGTATTTGTACTATATCTGAAGGTTGAGTCTGAATGAGTATCAGAATGGCATCCATGTCTGAAGCGTATCTGAATTGTATCTAAAGACTAAATCTGAATGAGTATCAGAATGGCATCCGTGTCTGGAGCGCATCTAAACTGTATCTGAAGGTTGAGTCTGAATGAGTATCAGAATGGCATCTGTGTTTGGAGCGTATCTGAACTGTATCTGAAGACTAAATCTGAATGAGTATCAGAATGGCATCTGTGTCTAGAGCGTATCTGAACTGTATCCGAAAGTTGAGTCTGAATGAGTATCAGAATGGCATCCGTGTTTGGAGCATATCTGAACTGTATCTGAAGACTGAATCTGAACGAGTATCAGAATGGCATCCGTGTCTAGAGCGTATCTGAACTGTATCCAAAAACTTTGAATGTTGTTAACGGTAGCTGTTAACCTTATCCTGAAAAGGGTAAAATGTTAGCTAAAATGCAATGTTTATGTTATGTGAAATGCATAGTATAGTGCATTCGTTTTATCAATGTTTATTATATATGGATGCAGTGTATGCGTATGTGAGCTAGTTTGTTGTACTGCTGTTGGATTGGGGAAAATAAATCCCTTACTGCTGCTAAGGATATGGAGTATAAGTCTTCATATTGTAAAGTCTAAATGTTGATGAATTTTCGCTTGGAGAAATAAACTCTGTTGTAAGGGAAATGTCGTATACTGCTGGTAAAATTCCATTGGGGAATCCTGAGAAATTTGACAACTTCCACTGGGGAGTGATAATTGGGAGTTTTGTTCCACTGGGGATTAAACGACGTACTGTGGGGATTTCTTAGGTAATAGCCTAGAGGTATTTCCCTATCCATTCAACCGATCAGTAATTTCCTTTTTTCATTTTGTTTATTTGTAAACAGTAATTATATTCAAATGCATATGTTCAACAATGAATCATTGGACGTTTTTGTAGACAAAACACAAGCGTAAAGAAAAAAAACAGATAGTTTTTGCTCTTTCAAAGAGATATCTTTGAGTAAGTATTTTTGTACAAGGAGACAAACATTCTAGTAAGAAAATGATGTCGTAAAAAGAAAAAATTGATACAAAGAAAGATAGCTATGTGTAAAAAAAATCCATGGGGTTTCCATTCTGCTATAGCCTTTGTATCTCTGAGCGTCTTGTCTATCGGTTGCCTTGTTCGAAGATAATTGAATTGATCAGAAATTCTGAGTTTGTCAGTGAAAGCCAAAGGTTGTCTGTAAAGTGATCCAACGGGACATAGTCATACGCTTTAATTCCCTAACTTTTTCCTGGACCGCCCTTTCGGGTTTTCAGTCCACCGGGAAACCCTTTTTTTCCCAAGTTGCCCTTTCGGGTTTTCAACTTGCCGGGTGTACAATTTTTTTGTTTTATCCCTAATTTTTTCCTGAACCTTTTTGGTTCGACGGGATGCCCTTGTTTTGCCTAGGTATGTCAACCTAGCGGGTCTCTTATGCGTAGTATCTTTTGACTATGTCCGCATTTGCAGGATGCGGCAGGTTGTCACCATCCATGGTGGTCAAGATCATTGCCCCGCCAGAGAAAATAATTCTGATTGCAAATGGTCCTTCATAGGTAGGAGTCCACTTGCCCCTAGGATCACCTTGTGGCAGTATGATGCGTTTGATCACTAGATCTCCAACTTGATACACTTGGCGTCCGACCTTTTTTTTGAAAGCCTTGATCATCCGTTTTTGATACATCTGACCATGGCAAACAACAGTAAGTCTCTTCTCATTAATCAAGTCCAGTTGATCAAGTCGAGTCTGGATCAAGTCATCTTCGTTCAGCCATGCATCCTTCATAATCCCCAGAGAGGGGATCTAGACCTCGATAGGCAAAACAGCTTCCATGTCGTAAACCAACGAATAGGGTGTTGCCTCGGTTGATGTGCGAGTCATGGTACGATACCCGTGGAGAGCGAATGGTAACATCTCATGCCAGTCTTTGTATGTGACTGTCATTTTCTGTATGATCTTTTTAATGTTTTTATTTATAGCTTCGACATCACCATTCATCTTTGGCTGGTAAGGAGAAGAATTGTGATGTTGGATCTTGAATTGTTTGCACAAGGCGGTGATCATAGTGTTGTTGAGATTTGTACCATTGTCAGTGATGATCCTTTCCGAGATACCGTACCGGAAAATGAGATTTTGCTTGATGAAGCATGCAACAACATTCTTGGTAACAGAAGCGAAGGAAGCTGCCTCCACCCATTTTGTAAAATAGTCAATGGCCACTAAGATGAAGCAATGTCCATTGGAGGTTGTCGGCTTGATTTCCCCAATCATATCAATCCCCCACATAGCAAAGGGCCAAGGAGCCGTCAAGACATTCATAGGAACCAGAGGTACGTGCACCTTGTCGGCGTAAATCTGACACTTATGGCAGGTTCGAGAGTGTTGATATAAATTAGCTTCCATCGTGGACCAGTAATAGCCTTCCCATAGGATTTTCTTTGCCATCGTATGCCCACTGGAATGGGTGCCAAAAGTGCCTTTATGTAATTCAACCATGATCCTTTTAGCTTCAACCTTATCTACGCACCGAAGTAACACATAGTCATAATTGCGTTTGTACAGAATGCCATTACTAAGGAAGAATTTAGCTGAGAATCTCCATAAGAACTTCTTATCATTGATTGAAGCTCCTTCTGGATATTCGTGAGTCTCGAGATACTTCTTGACTTCGTGAAACCAAGGCTGGTCCACTATTTCTTCAGTATTAATCTTGTGATAGTGCGCTGGTTCCTCCATTCGCTCGATGGTGATCTGGGGAGCCTCGTTATCCTAATTAAGTTTAAACATAGATGAGGATGTTGCTAGAGTGTCTGCTAGCTGATTTTCTTCTCACGGGAAATGCTTGAAGGTAATCTTCTCAAAATGTGGTAACAATGTCAAAACATGTTCTTTATAAGGGATAAGATTAGGGTGTTTGGTGTCTCACTCCCCTTTGATCTGGCTGATAACCAAAGCTGAGTCTCCAAATACATCCAAGGATTTTATCCCCAAGTCTATGGAAGCTTTGAGACCGGAGATGCATGCTTCGTATTCCGCCATGTTGTTTGTACAATTGAAGCAAAGTATGGAAGTAAAGGGAGTGTGACTCCCTTCCGGAGATATGAGTACATCACCAATACCATTGCCGAGTGCATTGGATGCTCCATCAAAGAACAGGGTCCATCGGGATCCTTGTTCAGGTCCGTCATATGGCCTGAATTCTTCACAGTTGTCTAATGTCATGATGTCCTCATCCGGAAATTCGAATTTCATGGATTGGTAGTCTTCTACAACTTGGTGAGCGAGGTGTTCAGCTAGTACACTGCCCTTTATAGCTTTATGGGTAGTATATTGTATGTCATATTCTGTCAGGATCATCTGCCATCTCGCTATTCTCCCAGAAAGATCAGGCTTCTCGAAGATGTAATTTATCGGATCCATTTTAGATATCAACAAGGTCGTATGAGTCAGCACATACTGTCTTAGCCGGTGAGCAGCCCATACCAGAGCGCAACAAGTTTTCTCGAGCAGTGAATATCTTCTTTCACAGTCGGTAAACTTTTTGCTCAGGTAGTAAATAGCATGCTCTTTTCGGCCAGACTCGTCATGCTGCCCCAATACACACCCCCATTGAGTTTTCTAAAATAGTCAGATACATGATCAACGGTCTTCCCTCGACTGGTGGCATAAACATAGGAGGCTCTTGTAAGTATTCTTTGATTTTTTTTCGAAAGAGATTTGGCACCCATCATTCCATTTGACTACTTGTTCTTTCTTCAATAGTTTGAAGATTGGCTCAAGAGTAGGTGTCAGGTGAGAAATGAATCTGGAAATATAGTTCAAACGTCCCAAGAATCCTCTGACTTCCTTTTCAATGCGAGGAGAAGGCATCTCTTGTATTGCTTTAACTTTGGCAGGATCAACCTCGATACCTTTGTTGCTGATGATAAAGCTTAGGAGTTTACCAGACCGTACCCCAAATGTGCATTTGTTTGGATTCAACCTCAGTTTGTACTTCTTCAGTCTCTCAAATAGTTTTTGTAAGTGGTCAAGATGCTCTTCTTCTGTTTGAGATCTGGCTATCATATCATCCACGTAGACTTCTATTTCGTGATGTATCATGTCGTGAAATAGAGCTATCATGGCACGCTGATAGGTTGCCCTAGCATTCTTTAGTCTGAATGGCATTACCTTGTAGCAGAATGTGACCCATTGTGTGTCAAATGTTGTTTTCTCCATGTCTTCAGGCGCCATTTTGATTTGGTTGTAACCTAAGAATCCTTCCATGAAGGAAAACACTTTGTGTTGTGCGGTATTGTCTACTAGGATATCAATGTGGGGGAGTGGAAAATCATCCTTAGGGCCCGCCCTATTCAAATCTCTGTAGTCCACACACATTCATACTTTGCCATCTTTTTTGGGTACAGGAACAATGTTGGCAACCCATTGAGGGTAAGAGGTGACAACCAAGAATCCAACATTGAATTGCTTCATGACCTCTGCTTTGATCTTTTCTGACATATTAGGTCTCATGCGGCGAACCTTTTGCTTTACTGGCGGACAATCTTCTCTTGTAGGAAAATGGTGTACTACAATATATGCATCAAGCCTCGACATGTCTTCATATGACCAAGCAAAGACTTCAACATAATCATGTAATAACTGAATCAGATGCTCCTTGATGCTGGGTTCCAGATTGGCACCCACCTTGACCTATTTTTTGTCTTCTTCGGTACCTAGGTTGATTGTATCCACGGGTTCCTCGTGAGGATGGATGGTTCTCTCTTCTTGTTGTAGCAGTCTGGCAAGTTCCCCTAGTACTTCACAATCTTCCTCACCTTTGTCTTCGGCTTGGTAGATTAGATTCTCAGAGTCACAAAAGGCCATAGCAGTATCGTTACCCATGGGATCCCGAATGGATGTATACCTGCATTGTGAGTGTGAGTGTGGGTGTGTGTAAAAGTATAACTATCTTTGAAAGAGAATAAAAATGTAAAAGAAAAACAATGAGCACAAAAGTTTGTATGTGAAAACATCCATGATTCATTGATGTCATATCAAAATGAGATAATAACCCTTACAAATGGACCATTGTGCCTCGGGTAAGACACAAGGTTTTAAGAGTGCGAATTGTTTCAATATTACAGATCCAAAAAAATGTAAAGACAAATTACTGTGGGATAAAAGTGATCGGGACGAAGTCTCTAGCCTTCCAAATGTTGAGCCCTCCATTGACAGTCGGGAAGATCCAATCCTCTAGGTTACAACCATCTTCACCATCTTCTACTGCGTTGACTTCACGGTTCCTGATCTTCAGGTGCGGTCCTCCAGCACGAGCACGATGTATAGCCTTTTGAGCACTTGAAGTGAAACCTAGGCCAAACTTGTCAGACTTATATGGGATATCTTGGAGTTGTCCCGAAATAGTACACCCTCCTTCTTTTACCACTGCTTTGGCATCCTTCATAGATGACATCGGGAGTGGAGGCCTTGTAATCTTGGGAACCCGAGACATGACCTTGGTTACTTCCACCTCTTGAGGGACCTCTTCAAAGTTTTGAAATGGAGTTTCAATGAATCCACCATCTAATTCCACATATCTGAAGGAATTGAGATGGTTGATCATGTATTCTTCCTCTCCATGAACGATGATAATCTTCTCTTGAACTGGATACTTCAGTATTTGGTGCAATGTAGAAGTAACAGCGCCAGCATTGTGGATCCATGGTCGGCCTAGCAAGCAAGAGTATGAAGGGAGGATGTCCATTACATAAAAAAGTTGAATTAAAAGTTTGGGTTCCAACTTTTATGGGGATATCCACTTCCTCATGCACCATCCTCTTCGAACCGTCAAAAGCCTTTACCAGTATGTTGCTTGGCTTCAAAGTCAACCCCTCACAGTCAAGTCTATCAGGAGCTTTTTTGGGTAATACATTCAGAGATGAGCCAGTGTTCACCAAAACATGAGCCAGAGTTGTGCCCCTACATTCCACTGAGGCATGCAATGCCTCATTATGCTTCCTTCCCCTCGGCGTCAGATCAACATCTGAAAAACCTAAGCCATTGTCCGCAGTTAGGCTGGCTACGCAGTCTTGAAACTTCTTGGCAGATGTCTCTTGAGGTACATGGGCGGTTTTTAAGAACTTCACCAAGGCTTTTGCATGTGCCTCGGAACATAGTAGCAATGCCATCATAGAGATTTTAGAGGGAGTTTTCCCCAGTTGTTCAACTACATCGTAGTCGCTTCTCTTTATAATTTTTAAGATCTCCTCCATTTCTTTCTCGGAGCTCTCGGGGATGGTCAATGACTGAGCCTTCGTTCAAACAGGCTCAATCAGAACATGTTTTCCTCGAGTCTCGGTCAACTCAGCAGCAAGGGTGTCAGTAAGAATGATTACAGGGGTTGTAACGACTTTGTCAATTGGAGTATTGTTGGATATAATTGTAGGACCGATAACAGATTTTGGGGGAGAAACCGTAGGAATGATTACGAGTCCGGAAACTGCTTTTGGGGGAGAAATTTCTTGAGAAAAGATCCTACCACTTTGGGTAATTTTGCTAGTTCCTGCAATATTACTGATGTCGGAGTTGACCTTCTCGGAGCTTGAATCTTTGGTGGCTGGCCAGTCCTGCTTGATACCATGGTAATAGACATCCCTCCATAATTCCATGGCACGGTTTTGTCTGACGCATATGGGAATGGTCCAGGCATTGTGATTATTAAAGGAGCTGCTTTCAGAACTGATGTAATTCTAACGGGTCTTTTGGTGGAGACCCTGGAAGAATTGGTGGAAATGGTAATGATAGAAACATCTTCAAAAGGGATAGGTGAAACAGGAGTTTTTTCAAACAAAAGTTTTGTTATCTATTAGGCACTAAACGCCTATTTTCAATAAAGGACAACCGGTTGGGGAGGGAAAACAGAGATGGAAAACTTAACCACAGCCCGGGAACACACCAGCATTTAACAAAATCATTTTACTAGTCAAAAATGGGGTCATGAGTTCATCAATTGAAGTAACAAACAATCCTAATTCAATGCCATTGGTATAGTGGCCATGTCTGGGTATAGGGGCAGAAATGACATTCGACTTTTCAGGCGCATTGAACTCAATTTCTTTTTCTTCAATGAGGTCTTGTATTTTGTTCTTTAGATCCCAACAGTTATTAGTATCGTGACCAGGGCTTTCAGAGTGATATACGCAACGAGTATTGGGATGAAAATGAGGAGATGTTGTATTGGGGTTTTTCGGAGCTTCTTTTAAAGTTACCAAGTTGGATCTTAGTAGATGCGGTAATACTTGAGACGGGGTCATGTTAATTTTGGTGAACTGCCTGATTGGCCTTTACATCCTTGGTTGATTATTTCTTTGTTGATCATATGCAGGCTTAGGAATCATAACAACCCCCACCATTGGTCGGCGTTCGGCCCTATCTTGGTTTCTTTGCAGATATACGACATCCACCTCCTTCTTTCCAATGAAGGGCTTCCTTACAACTGGAGAAGAAGATGTATCTTTCTGAATCTTTCCATTATTTATACCGGCTTCTATCCTCTCTCCGGTTAGTATTAGTTCAGTAAAACCTGCAGATGAACTTACGATTAAATGATTGAAGAAGGGACCAGAAAAGGTGCCCAAGAATATGTCTACCAATTCTCTCTCAGACAGAGGGGATTGAACTCTTCCATCAAAATCTCTCCATTTTTGTGCGTAGTCTTTGAAACCCTTATTGGAAGCCATGGCCATACTCTGGATTTAAGTACGGGTAGGTTCCAGATCAGGATTGTACTGATATTGTTTGTAGAAAGTTGTAGCAAGATCTTCCCCATTGTGAACGTTGGCTCTTTCTAGTTGGTAAAACTAGTCAAGTTGAGTTCCGGACAGACTGTCTTGGAAGAAGTGCACCCATAAGTCTTTATCAGCGGTATGGGGTTGGATTTTCCTCACATATGACCGGAGATGCATTTTAGGGAATGAAACTCCGTCATATTTGGCGAATACGGGTGCTTTAAATTTCGGAGGAATCACAATCCCCGACACTAAACCCAATTCCTCAAAGTCCAAGCCTGGCACTTTTTGGTTTTCCATCGTGCTCAGCCTCTCCTCGAGATGTTTATACTTATCATCAGCTGGAGGGTATTGCTCTTCAGAGTAGTCCTCTTCTTCTTCTTCCTCTTCTGATTCTGACGGGACAACTGTTTCCTTGCCTTCCCCATCTTGGTTGTCTCTTTCACCGGATGTTGTTGCAAAGTCCAAAGTCCTTCTTGTCTGTCCATGAAATCTACTTCCCATGTTTAAGACTTCGGTTACCTTCTTTGTTTTCTTTTTCCTCTCTTCAGCCAGCAAAGTCTTCAATTCTTCTTGCCCCTTAGCTAGGGTCAAAAGCAACTATTGAAACTGTGTATTCTGAGCTTGGAGATCCTTCACTGTTTGCTCGAGATCCATCTTACTGAAAACAATAGTAGAGAGATGAGGAGACTTGTTGCAAAAGACCTGCTTATGTTATGATGAATGGTATATGCATATGCAATGTTTTGAAGGATTTCAAAGATTCAAATTTGTTTTAGACAAAAAGGAAACACACGTTATATTAATAAGATAAAGTTTGAGTACATCAATGCCCCTTGGGCAAAATAATACAAAAACTCTAAGATAGAAAAGTAGTACGCATCCTCTTTGGTGCAATGTAGGCATTGAGAGTCTTCTCCTCATGAAGTAGCCTAGTGAGTTCCAAAACCTTCTTCTCGCTTGCGTAGAATTGGGCTTCAAAAGTATCTCGCTCTCCTTTGAGTTGTATCCAATCCCTTTGTAGGTCTTCAAGAGATGTGGGCATGTCAGGATGTAGGATAGTGTATGGAACATCTCCCTTCATGACAGGCTCAATGGTTACTGGAAGGACGGAGGGGTAAGGCATCATAAGACTCTGAGCACGAGTTCGTACCCATTTGAGGTAAGGCTCAAGAGGGATGAAATTCTTGTGCCCCAAAGTCTTGCTATCCACCTTGTTCAACATCCTCCAAGCTCGGATAAATCTATGGCGAAGACCTTGATCGTCGTTATCGTAGTCAAATACCAAACCTTGAATTAACATCTCATGCTGGCCACCCCTTCAGGAATAACCAAACTGTCTTAAGGCCAAACAAGGGTTGTAGGTGATACCTCCCCTAATGCCAAGTAAAGGGACATTAGGAAATTCTCCAAAACGGTCGACAACGATAACATTCTCTTTGGATAGGTAGCACCAATGAATGTCTGAATGTTTGAGCGTCATCAACCTTTGTGACCACCTTGAACCTTGCTCATTTTTTAATACAGATTGGGGAAGATGAGAAATAAAGCATCTTTCCAAGAGAGGAGTGCAACACATAAGAACACCTCTTTTCCTCATTGTGCGAGTGTGAAAAGAGTGTAGGATATCTTCTAGCAATATAGGCACGAATTGTGGGCTATGAAGATTTTGACGGTGTTGATATCTATGAGTTGGTCAGGATTTGGAAACAAAAGAATCCCATAGATGAGGAGAGCCATAATTTCCTCAAAGGCTTGAAAGTCCAAGGAATTCCAACAGCTTTGGGCTTTCTCAAACAGGAACTTTGCTAAGAAACCTTTGACACCACTCCTTGTTTCCCAATGAGTTGTGATATCAGATGAGTGCAAGTGTAGAGCTTGAGCAATCTCTTCTTGCTTTGGATCTCTTTCCGTACCGTTGAAAGGTAGTTGACTAAGAATGGGAATCCTCAAGAGATGGGAGAATTCTTCCAAAGTAGGCACAAGTTGATAGTCAGGAAAGGTGAAGAAAAGGTGTAAAGGATCAAAGAACTGAAAGAGCACCTTCATCATGTCCTCATATGTGTTGGAGGTGACCAAGTTGAGTAGGCGACCATGTCTCTCGGTGAATGGAGAGTTTTCAGGAATCCTTGAAACTAGCTCCTTAAGTTGTGGAGGGATTCTCACAAGGTTGACTTGAATAGTTTTCCTGCGAAGTGAATCCATATCCTGCAAAACAAGAACAAAGATGAATCCAAAAATCCTTGAAATGGTTAGCGGATGTATATGATGTTCATGATGTAATGTACAAGTATGCATATACAAGAAAAGCAAACAAGTCCTTAGTTTTAGGCTTGCATGGAGTTTTATAGGTAGGTACCCTCTTGAAGTTTAGTTGGCTCAAACCTGTCCTAGTAATAGTAACCGGGTTCTAAGGAGCTCAATATCACTGGTTTGTTTCCTTGGACATTGTTTCAGCACAAGCCTCTTTAATGGCGACCGAAATATCCCTAGAAACCAAACATCAATGAGTGTAGTATCGAGTATCTACCAACTTCAGACTACACTAAAGTCGGTCATCTCACTACATCCTAAAGGCCAAGTTGGTCAAGTAAAGGTTCTAAAAGTTCATTAGTGCTTTATGATATCACTCAGCGGCCTCATATTCTCTTTGATTAACTCAAAGGCTACTGATACCCACAAATATGTCGCACTAACATAGCTATTGCTTAGACCATGTTGGTATACCCCACACAGTTTCCACAATGTATTGCTACTTACCTATAATGTATCCCAAATTCGAGTAGAGGATTCAAACCTAAACATAACCATAATGTAAATCATACAAGTCAAACAATGTAAGCAAGTAAATGTGATCTAGCCCTAAGGTAACCCCACTTTTAGAATAATTCCCCTGCATAGTCGCCAGTTCTGTGATACGGTGGGAGAACTGACTTGAAGGTTTTGCATTTGATCGCAAATGTTGCGGTTAGCAAGAGTCACGACCGACTTTTCTTTTATCCAAAAGGAAAGGTGAAAAAGCATAGGAAAGACCTTTGAGATTATTTCTTGAGTTCGGGGGGTAAATTATGAAAAGGGAAGGTATTAGCATCCTTTTCATCCATGGTTTTCCATGAGCTCTTAGTTACTTGCTAGATCACTTGTTTTGTTTGAAATTGTGCTTTGTATGGTTTTTGAAAGTATTTTGTAAAGAGGCCATTGTTTAGGCAATCTTTGTAATGATTCTCGTTCGTAAGAATGTATACAAAGATGTTGATCTTTTGAAAATATTTTCAATTTTTGTAAGATGTTTGAAGGTGTATATGATTGTTTTTGAAAATAGCAAGGATGTTTGTTTTGAAATGGAGCAAGTAATTAGGAGCAATCTACCTACTCAAAAGTCTTTCTTGTTCATTTTCTTTTCCTTTGACATTGTTGTCTTACCATTGATTTGGTAAGCAACCATATCTTTGGATGTTAACGGGACGGGCGTGGGTCATCGTATAGCCATGATTAGAAATGTTGCAAGGTATATTAGCATTCTTTTTGAGGGACTAAGATCATTTTGTAAGGCAACTTTGAATATCGTCAATGAGGGACTATGATCTTGTATTTGTTTGTTTTTGCTAAGATACCTTACATGCGTAATATGGCCATTTTGTAAGGCAACCAAATGGGATAACCCTAGGGGTGCTTGTGTGCAAGTGTGTCATTTTCATGCTTGTTTTTGTCTTGGATTAGGGTTTTCTATTTGATTGATTTTATTCTTTCCATATAAACCCTAATTTATAGCATATTATGTAAAAATGATAAATTACGAAATTTAAAGTTACTACGATATTACAACATTGGTGGGAGGGGGTATACAATTTATGAATGGAGATTGCAATAATATAAACCTAATTAATCTTTTACAACCAAATTTAATTTATACAATAATTGGAATAAATAATATACAAGATGAATTAAATATGCAAGAATTTGTAAATGCAAAGAAAGAAGATTTTTTTTTGTTTGGTTTCTTAAGAAAAAGGGTCTTGATTTTAACCTAATTAGATAAAGAAAATAATTAGTCAACTTTAATATTCATTAAGAGAAATATTTTTGACTAAAACTCTAATTCTTCTTGATTGATTAAAAAGAATGAAGTTTATATAAAAAAGTATTTTTTATATTTATGTTTTTTGTCTTGAAAAATAAATTATAGTGTTATAAAATATTCTTTAGTCTTTTGGTATCAAAAATATATTTTCATTAGTATAAAATAAATAATATTTTAGTTTTAATTAAATTTACAAGATAATTAGTGAAAATAAATAAAGTGTGATCAAAATAAAAGATATTTTTTTGTGAAAAAAAAACTAAATTAAAACATAACTCTACTATTTTTGTTTTTTTTTTGTGATTTTTTAATATTGAAATAAATATATTTTAAGAAAATAAAATGAGAATAAAATAAAAATAAAATAATAATGGGTCAGGGGTGCAAATATGAGACAGGGAGGAAATGTTAGAAAAAAATACAATAGAGGCCCATGAGGTGGAGGCCCAGCGCTGTAACAGGCAAAACAATGTGAAAAACTGTGAGAAAATGCAAAAGGCAACACATTGAGGCTCGAACCCATGACCTCTAGCAATAACGCGCGCTGCCTTGCCACTGGGGTGGCTGTACATCTGTTTATATAAACAAAACCATAAATATATATTAGAAACTGCTTTCTGAAGGCAACTTCATCTTCAACCTTGAGTCATGGCCGGACCACCTGTATCTTCCTCATTTCTCCATAAAAATAGAAAGTTCAAACATGAAAGTTGTGGTGTTTCTTCCCATGAATTCAACCATATAACTTATGTAAACTAAAAGTCAAAGATAAAATCTAATTTTACTGGCCCTAAATTGAAACCTAATTTTCTCAGAAATTTCAAATCCAAAATTCTCTATACATAGTTAATATAAATGGAAACTATGAACATGGTTAGCTTTAGAGCAAGGATATCTACATTTTGTTTTAACAAATCAGGATCAAATGATACTTGTATGAAGAGATAGAAGTTTGAGTTTTTACCTCTTGAGCTGGAATCATGAATGGAGTTTGAGCAACTTTTGAGATGGCCTGAGGATCTGTTTAACTTGCCTGGACCTACTTGAGTGTATCTCAACTCTTTATTTTCCTTGAATGTCCCTGAATCTCTCTACTCAAGTCAATCTGCAAGCTTGGTTTTTGAAAATGGTGGATAGTGATGGAGGATCTACAGTCTTGAAATAGGGGCTTGGATTGCTTTGGTATGATATATATAAGGTGTTTGAGTGATTAGTTTTCAAAACGCACGAGTGGAAATGAAGATCATGAGTTTTGGTTTAAAACTGTATGTTAATGTTATTCTTGAACAGGTTTTTGGTTTTGGAATGTTTGAGGCAGTTTCAGGGTAATAGTATTTGTGTGTCCTCTTGCAAATTGTGTGTCTACTTATAAGCAAGAGATTTTAAAACTTGTAACAACTTAGATTTCAAAAACTCACATGTTTTGCTTGGTTACTTGTTTTTGAAGCAAAGCTAGCAAGCATGGTTTCAAGGTGAAGTACAAAGCTTGTAGGGGGGCTGAGACCTTTAAACACACTTGTTCTGATTGTGTGGAGTGTGTTTGTGCAGAAAGAATAAATACAAGGCTCAATGCAAGCTGACTTTGTATAAAGCTTACTTTTCTAAAATGGCAATGTTGCCTTTCTTCCCAAAATGGAATTAAGTTTGTACAATGCATTGAATGCTTGGATTAAAGCTTCCAACAGTTGTGAAAACATTTAATTATGGAGTGAAAGTCAAGTTAGAAGCCTGCAAAGTGGTATTTGTACAGTATGCTTGAGGATTGGATCCAATGTTCTTCACAAAATGGCTTGTAATCCAAGTGACAAAACACCAACTTCATCTCTTCGATTCTACCTACTCAAGAATGATCTTGAAGAGTTACTTGACATTTTGGAAAGCTTGCAATGTGCTCTACAACTCATCTTTGAATTGCTTTTGAATATTCCCCTTGGAACTATGTGAAAAATAGCCATGAAGTTAGGTAAAAAAATCTGCCTAACTAGGGCAAAATTTCACTAAGTCATTTTTTAGTTCATGAGCATGTATTCACAAAATTATAACTTGATATCCAAGAATATTTAGGAGAAATTGTGTGAAGAAAAGTTATAGATTTCATGGAGATCTTCAACTTTCATGTTGGAAGTTTCCTTTGAATCGTCTTGCATCATGATGAAAACTTGGCTCAAAGTTGTGAAAAAATAAAAAAAATTCTATACTTAGAAAAATTTCTAAGTTAAGAAATTTCATCTTTTCAAAATAACAATCATGAATTCTTGATTTATTGATGAAAAAGTTTCGTATTTTGGCATGTTTTGATGAATTATTATCTTTGGCATTTGATTTTGACCAAAAAGTCAAAGTTTGACTTTTCAGTATACAGTTGACTTTTGATCATTGATTGAAAAATTCATTTGTCAATCCAATGGACTTGTAGTTTTTTGAACCATGACATTAGGTAAAAGTGATGCAATTTGACTCTTGAGATCATGCCTTAACCCAATTGATCATTTTCTAGGTCAAAAACCAGAAATTGCCCTTTCCCAGTCAAAACCCTAATTTTGACCATTTTGCCATTTTAATGATTTGGTCAAATTTCTCGAGGAAATATGGTCCAAACTTGACCAAATGATACATATGAGTCTAAAATGTTGATGTGGATAAAAAAATATGAAGTTTGACTGTAAATTTGCTATGGTTCACTTTTTCCCCAATACAACTGATTTTTAGGTCAACTATTCAATTGACTGATCAAAAGTGTGATCCAAGGCTTGAAACTTGACATGAGTAATCTTGGGGGTCCATAATGATCCATGAAAGTCATATGGGGCATTGGAATTTCAAAAATCCTTGTGCAATCTCAAACCCTAATTTTCAATCATCAGTGCTTGAGGAGATGCTTTGAGCTGATCAACCCAAATGCAGTCTTGATCCAAAGGAGATCTTGTGAGAAAATTCTTGATAAGTTGGAGGGCAAATTTTGGGGTACAACAGACGGTTTCTCAGGTTACAACAAAATCAAAATGGCGCCTGAGGACATGGTGAAGACAACCTTTGTCACACAATGGAGCACATTTTGCTACAAAGTGATGCCGTTCGGACTAAAGAATGCTGGGGCAACCTATCAGTGTTCCATGGTAGCTCTATTTCACGACATGATACATCACAAAATAGAAGTCTATGTGGACGACATGATAGCTATATCTCAAAAAGGAGAAGATCATCTTGATCATTTAAAGAAACTGTTTGAGAGATTAAAAAAGTACAAACTGAGGTTGAACCCAAATTAGTGCACATTTGGAGTAAGGTCTGGTAAACTCATAGGCTTTGTCGTCAGCAATAAAGGTATTGAAGTAGATCCTGCCAAGGTCAAAGCTATACAAGAGATGCCTGCTCCTCGTACTGAGAAGGAAGTCAGAGGATTCTTGGGACGCTTGAACTACATTGTCAGATTCATTTCTCACCTGACATCTACCTGTGAACCAATCTTCAAACTACTGAAGAAAGATCAGGTAGTCAAATGGAATGATGAGTGCCAAATTTCTTTTGACAAAATCAAAGAGTATTTACAAGAGCCTCCTGTTTTAATGCCACCAGTCGAGGGAAGACCATTGATCATGTATTTGACCGTGTTGGAAAATTCAATGGGGTGTGTGCTAGGGCAACATGACGAGTCTGGCCGAAAAGAGCATACCATTTATTACCTGAGCAAAACGTTTACTGACTGTGAAACAAGATATTTACTGCTCGAGAAAACTTGTTGCGCTCTAGCATGGGCTTCTCACCGGCTAAGACAATATATGCTAACCCATACTACCTTGTTGATATCTAAAATGGGTCCAATAAAATACATCTTCGAGAAACCTGCTCTCTCTGGGAGAATAGCGAGATGGCAAATGATCCTAACAGAATATGACATACAGTATACTACCCAGAAAGCTATAAAGGGCAATGTATTAGCTGATCACCTTGCTCACCAAGCTATGGAAGACTACCAGTCCATGAAGTTCGAATTCCCGGATGAAGACATCATGATGGTAAACAATTGTGAAGAATTCAGGCCATATGACGGACCTGAACAAGGATTTCGATGGACTTTGGTTTTTGATGGGGCATCTAACGCACTCGACAATGGTATTGGCTCAATACTCATATCTCCTTAAGGGTGTCATACTCCATTTACTGCAAGACTCTACTTCAATTGTACAAATAACATGGAGGAATACAAAGCGTGTATCTTTGGTCTCAAAGTTTCCATAGACTTGGGGATCAAATCGTTGAATGTATTCGAGATTCAACTTTGGTTATCAGCCAGATCAAAGGGGAATGGGACACCAAACACCCTAACCTTATCCCTTACAAAGAACATGTTTTGACATTGCTCCCACATTTTGAGAAGATTACCTTCGAGCATTTCCCGCGAGAAGAAAATCATCTAGCAGACGCACTAGCCACAATGTCATCTATGTTTAAACTTAAATGGGAGAACGAGGCTCCCCATATCACCATTTAATGAAGGGATTAACCAACACACTATCAAGAGATTAATACTGAAGAAGTAGTGGACCAGCCTTGGTTTCACAAAGTCAAGAGATATCTCGAGGTTCAAGAATATCCTGAAGGAGCTTAAGTCAATGATAAGAAGTTCTTAAGGAGATTCTCCACTAAATTCTTCCTTAGTAATGGCATCCTTTACAAATGCTACCATGACTCAGTGTTACTTCGGTGCGTAGACAAGGTTGAAGCTGAAAGGATCATGGATGAGTTACATGAAGGGACTTTTGGCACCCATTCCAGTTGGCATACGATGGCAAATAAAATCCTACGGGCAGGCTATTACTGGTCTACCATGAAAGCAGATTGCTATCAACACTCTCGAACCTGACATAAGTGTCAGATTTATGCTGACAAGGTGCACGTACCTTTGGTTCCTCTGAATGTCTTGACGGCTCCTTGGCCCTTTTCTATATGGGGAATTGATATGATTGGCGAAATCAAGCCAACAACTTCCAATGGACACCGCTTCATCATAGTGGCCATTGACTATTTCACTAAGTGGGTGGAGGCAACTTCTTTCTCTTCCATTACCAAGAACGTTTTCGCCCGGTTCATCATGCAGAACCTCGACTGTCGTTACAGTATCCCGGAGAGGATCATTACAGACAATGGTACAAACCTGAACAATACTATGATCACCGCCTTATGCGAGAAATTTAAGATCCAGCATCACAATTCTTCCCCTTACCGGCCGAAGATAAATGGTGTTGTCGAAGCCGCAAATAAGAACATTAAAAAGATCATACAGAAAATTCCAGTCACATACAAAGACTGGCATGAGATGCTACCATTCTCTCTCCACGGATATCGTACCACAGCTCACACATCAACCGGGGAAACACCCTATTCTCTGGTTTACGGCATGGAAGTTGTCTTGCCTATTGAGGTCCATATCCCCTCTATGAGAATTATGCAGGATGCAGGGCTGAATGAAGACGATTGGATCCAGACTCGACTTGATCAACTAAACTTGTTTGATGAGAAAAGGCTTACCACTGTCTGTCATGGTCAAATGTATCAAAAACGGATGATCGAGGCTTTCAACAAAAAGGTCAGACGCCAAGTGTATCAAGTTGGGATCTGGTGATCAAACGTATCATACTACCGCAAGGTGATCCCAGGGTCAAGTGGAATCCTACATACGAATGACCATTTGTAATCAAAAACATTTTCTCTGGTGGAGCAATGATCTTGACCACCATGAATGGTGACGACCTTCCATACCCTGCGAACACGGACATAGTCAAAAGATACTACGCATAAGAGACCCTCTAGGTTGACACACCTAGGAAAAACAAGGCATCCCGGCGAACCAAAAAGGTTCAGGCAAAAATTAGGGATAAAACAAAAAAATCAGTATACCCTGCAAGTTGAAAATCCGAAAGGGCGACTTGGGCAAAAAAGGGTTTCCCGGTGGACTGAAAACCCGAAAGGGCGGTTCAGGAAAAAGTTAGGTAATTAAACCGTATGACTATGTCCCGTTAGATCACCTTACGGACAACCTTTGGCTTCAACTGAAAAACTTAGAGGTTCTGATCAATTCAATCATCTTCGGACGAGGCAATAAATAGACAAGATGCTCAGAGATACAAAGGCTATAGCAGAATTGGACCCTGATGGGATTATTGCACATAGCTATCTTTTCTTTGTATCAAAATTTTCATTTTTTTACGACAATATTCTCTTACTAGAATATTTGTCTCATTGTACAAAAAATACTTACTCAAAGTCAATACAAAGATATCCCTTTGAAAGTGCAAAACTATCTGTTTTTTTTCCTTCACTCTTGTGTTTTTTTTACAAAAACGTCCAATGATTCATTTTTGAACATATGCATTTGAATATAATTATGTTTATAAATAAAAAAATAGAAATACAATCACTGATGGATTTAAGAGGTAGGGAAATCTCTCTATTCTATTTCCATAATCCCCAGCAGAACAGAGCTTCCAGTTATCAATCCCCAGTAGAAGTCGTCAAGTTTCTCAGGATTCCCCAATAGGATTTTACAAGCAGTACACGACATATTCCTTACAACAGAGTTTATTTCTCCAAGTAGAAATTCATCAACACTTAGACTTCACAACATGAAGACTTATACTCCATATCCTCAACAGCAGTCAAGGATTTATTTTCCCCAATCCAACAACAGTGTGGCAGATAATCTTACATACGCATATATTACATCCATATATCATAAAAATTGATAACACAAATGCATTATACCATATATTTCATACAACATGACTTTGCATTTGTGCTAACATTTTACCCTTTTCAGGATAAGGTTAACAGCTACCATTAACATTGTTCAAAGTTTTCAGATACAGTTTAGATACGCTCCAAGACACGGATGCCATCCTGATACTCGTTCAGACTCAAGTTTTGATATAGTTCAGATAAGCTCCAGACACGGATCCTATCCTGAAGCTCATTCAACTCTCAGATACAGTCAGATACAGTTCAGATACGCTCCAGACACGGATGCCATTCTGATACTCATTTAGATTTCAACTTCCAAATACAATACAGATACGCTCCAGACACGGATGCCATTCTGATACTCATTCAAAATCATCTTCCAGATACAGTTCAGATACTCTCCAGACACGGATGCCATTTTGATACTCATACAGACGAAATTCTCAAGATACAATAGAGATACGCTCCAGACACGAACGCCATTCTGATACTCTTTCTTTCAACTTACAAATTACAATTCAACAATCACTCTTGGATGCCATATATAAGCCCATCTCCAACAACTTTCGATTACCTCTCCAAATGGCATCTTTAAGCCCATTCCCTCTACCATCACATCACCTAGTGCAAATTTCTGTGCACTCTATTGTCCAATCGTCTTCCACCTTCGAGTCACGAATGGCAAAACAAGCCAATCTAACTCTTCAGGCTTAAGAATATTGAACAGGGGCAGCTTTTGTACCCTAAAATTTCCCCTCTCACTTATCAAGAATTTTCTCACAAGATCTCCTTGGGCTCAAGACTGCACTAGGGTTTGATCAGCTCAAGACATCTCCTCAAACACCGATGACCAAAATTAGGGTTTGAGTTTGCACAAGGATTTTTAACTTCCATTGTCCCATGTTACTTTCATGGATCATCATGGACCCCCAAGATTAACCATGCCAAGTTTCAAGCCTTGAATCACATTTTTGCTCAGTCAATTGAGCAGTTGACCTAAAAATCAGTTGTATTGGGGAAAAAGTCAACTATGGCTAATTTACAGTCAAACTTCATAATTCTTGATCCATATCAACATTATAAACTCATATGTAACATTTGATCAAGTTTGGACCACAATTCCCCAAGAAATTTGATCAAATCATCAAAAGGGCAAAATGGACAAAATTAGGGTTTTGATTGGGAAAGGGCAATTTCTGATTTTTGACCTAGAAAATGGTGAATTGGTTTAAGGAATGATATCAATATTCCAATTGCATCATTTTGACCTAATGACGTGGTTCAAAACATTGCAAGTCCATTGGATTGACAAATGAATTTTGCAGTCAACTGATTAAAAGTCAATTGTATACTGAAAAGTCAAACTTTGACTTTTTGGTCAAATTCAAGTGCCGAGGATCACAATTCATCAAAACATGCCAAAATATGAAAATTATTCATCAAGAAATAAAAAATTCAAGATTTCATTTTGAAAAGTCAAAATTTCTAAACTTAGAAATTTTTCTAAGTGTTGGAAATTTCATATTTTTTCATAACTTTGAGCCAAATTTTCACCATGATGCAAGATGATTCAAGAGAAACTTCAAACATGAAAGTTGTATATCTCCATGAAATCTAAAACTTTTCTTTACACAATTCCTTCCAAAAATTCATGGATCTCAAGTTTTAATTTTATGAACATGTGGTCATGAAACTAAACACTTAGTGAAATTTTGCCCTAATTTGGTCAGGATTTTGACCTAACTTCATGGCACTTTTCCATATAGTTCCAAGGGGAATATTCAAAATCAATTCAAAGATGGGTTGTATAGAACATTGCAAGATTTCAAAAATGTCCAAGAACTTCTTGAGATCATTCTTGAGGAGGGAGAGTCGAAGAGATGAAATTAGGGTTTTGTCACTTGAATTACAAGTCATTTTTTATGAACACTTGAACCAAATCCATGCTAGGCTGCATAATCTTTTCTTTGCAGGCCTAAAAATTGTTTGTCACTCCATAATTAAATGTTTACACAGCTGTTAGGGCTTTGATCCAAACAATTGAGCTATTGTCCAAATTGCATTTCCATTTTTGGCACAAAGTTAACAATGCCATTCTTGTAAAGCAAGCTTTTTGCATAAAGTTCACATTGAGCCTCTAACTTGTTCCATCTGATCACACTCCATCCACAAAGTCAGAAGCAAGCTTGTTTAAAGCATAACCACTTTATCTTAGCAAGTACACAAGGCATGGAAACTTGTTTTGTCAAAAAAATCACATGTTTAACTTAAACATGTAAATTTAAATTCTGATCAACTAGACCACTCCAAACTTGTTGCTTATAAATATAGTCACTATTTGTGAGCTAGGACACGAGCTCTAACACCCTGAATAACTCCCAAATTTCATCTAGCCAGAAATTGCACAAAAACCTCCATTGATACACAGTTCTGACCTTAAACTTGTATCTCTCATTTCCCTCGTGCGTTTTCCCTCAAATTCATTCCTAAGGCTTCCTCATACCAAGTACAGACCATCCCTGTCCCTATTTGCAAACTGTAACTCCATCTTCATCAACTTCCATAGCCAAAAACAGAGCATTGCAGTTGGACTTCTCCAGGCCATTTCAGCCACTCTCAACTCAAGCAAACCATTGCATTAGCTTCCTAGGACCTCAAGGAAGCTAACCTGACCATCACCACTGTCTGAAATAATCTTAAACTCCAAACACGATTCCCAATTTTGAGGTAAGTTTTCTAAACTTGGAACTCTTCATACAGGCATCATCAATAGTTATTTGTGAACAAAACATGTAGATATCATTGCCCTGAAGCTAACCATGTCCATAGTTTCCATTAATTTTACTTGAGCTTAGAGAATTTTGAAACTGAAATCTATGAAATTTTTAGGGTTCAGATTAGGGCCATTAAAATTCATGCTTATCTTTGATCTATAGTTTTAATACTTTACATTTCTTGAATCGTGAGAAAATTTGCTATATGTTTCATGTTTACAGTTTTCATTTTTGATGAGAAATAAGCAAGTTACAGTTGGTCTTGCTGGAGGTTGAAGATGAAGTCTTCATAACACGTTTTGCCTTACATATTTATTGTTTCATTTGTATTAACGGATGTACAGCCACCCCAGTGGTAGAAGCGCGCGCCTGTAACCTATGGGACCTGGGTTCGAGCCCCAGTGGTACCCTTTTCATTTTTTACATTTTCATTTTGTGATTTTTGTTAGTTTTTGGTAGGCGCTGGGCCCTTTGGGCCTGACTTGTTATTGGTTTTGCTTACTAACCTCCCTATTGACTAATGGCACCCCTGGCCCAAGTTTGTTTATTTTTTTATTTATTTCATTTTTATTTTCTTAAATATATTTTCTAAATACTAAAAAATCATAAAATATAAAAAAATGATATATTTATATTTTGACTTAGTTTATTTTATTTTTCTCACAAAAATATTTTTTATTAATTATACTTTATTTATTTTTTTACTTATTATCTTGTAAATATAAATAAAATTAGGTTATTAGTTATTTTCTTTCATACTAATTTAAATGCATTATTTTTTATATAAATAAAAGGACTAAAAATGATTTATAATGCTATAAATATTTTAAAGATAAAAAATGCCAAAAATACTTTTCTTAAAATTATTTTCTTTTGATTAATTAATAGAAATAGGTTTTTTCATTTAAAATATTTTATTAATAAATTCATACTTAATTAACTATTTTCTTTATTTAATTAGGTTAAGACAAAATCTGTTTTTATGAAAATTAAACAAAGATACCTTCTCTTTACATTTTTTGCATTTTTGTATAATTCATTCATTTTATTACTTTGTATTTATTTATTTCCTTGTATACTTATACCAATTCAATATGGTTGTAATAAACTAATTCGGTTTAAATTCCTGCAATCCCCATATAAAAATTGTACACCCCCCCCCCCCCCCCCCCAAATGTTGTAATAGCGTAGTAACTTTAAATTTCGCAATTTATCGCTTTTATATACAATACACTTGCACACAAGCACCCCTAGGGTTATTCCACTTAGCTGCCTTATACAAAATGGCCATATTACACATGTGAGGTATCTTAGCAAAAACAAGCAAATACAAGATCATAGTCCCTCGATGACGCTATCTAAGTTTCCTTACAAATTGTGATACGGTGGGAGAACTGACTTGAGGGTTTGCGTTTTATTGCAAATGTCGCGGTTAGTAAGAGTCGCCACCGACTTTTCTTTTATCCAAAAGGAAAGGTGAAAAAGCACAGGAAAGACCTTTGAGATGTTTTCTTGAGTTCGGGGGGTAGATTATGAAAAGGGAAGGTATTAGCACCCTTTTCATCCATGGTTTTCCATGGGCTCTTAGTTACTTACTTAGATCACTTGCTTTTGTTTGTTTGAATTTGTGTTTGGTGTGGTTTTGAAAGTATTTTGTAAAAGAGGCTATTCATTTAGGCAATCTTTGTAATGATTCTCGTTCGTAAGAATGTATACAAAGATGTTCGTCTTTTGAAAATGTTTTCAATGATTGTAAGATGTTTGGAAATGTGTGTTTTTGTTTTGAAATAGAGCAAGTAACTAGAAGCCATCTACCTACTCAAATGTCTTTCTTATGTATTTTCTATTCCTTTGACATTGTTGTATTACCATTGATTTGGTAAGAAACCCTATCTTTGGATGTAAACGGGACAGGCGTGGGTCATCGTATAACCATGATTAGAAATGTTTGCAAAATATCTTAGCATTTTGAGGGACCAAGATCATTTTGTAAGGCAACTTTTGAATAGCGTCATCGAGGGACTATGATCTTTATGTTTGTTTTGCCAAGATACTTCGCATGCGTAATATGGTCATTTTTGTTTTAGGCAACCAAGTGGAGAAACCCTAAGGATGCTTGTGTGCAAGTGCATCATTTTCATGCTTTGATTTTGTCTTGTATTTAGGGTTTTCTATTTTGCTTTATTTTGTTCTTGTCATACAAACCCTAATTACTAATCATGGCATATAAAGCGATAAATTGTGTAATGTAAATATTTCTAAGCTATTACAACAATTTATGGGAATGGGGGAATACAAATTTGAATGGGGATTTTCAAAAATATAAACCTAAATAAATTATTACAACCGAATCAAATTTGTACAAATTAAGAATACATACAATACAATATTCAAAAATGCAATACAATGTATATGTAAGAAAATATTTTTTTGTGTTTTGTTTTTCTATGTAAAAGAAAATTTAATCTAAACCTAAAAATATAAGAAAAAGGAATTAATTTTTAAAAGGGGTTTAACCCTAATTATTATTTAAAAGAAAATAAAGTTTTTATATGTATTATTTTATGTATTTTCTTGTATAAAAATAAATAAATAATATTGTATAAAAATATAAAAAATTTATATATGCAAAAATAAATGTTTATAGGTATGAAATGAGAAATAAGTAAGTAGATTAAACTAAATATATATTTTGATTATATTTACAAGTTTATTAAGAAAATAAATGATATCTTATTAAAATAAAATATATTTTTATGTGAGAAATAAACTAAAAAAAACAAAAGGGGGGTGATGTAGCAGATTGGTAGTGATGTTAGTAAAAAAATGCTAAGTCCACCAAAACTGAGCCCAAACCTGCAAGGAGGCAAAAACTGGAAAAATGGAGAAAAATATGGGAAATCAAAAGTAGCGTCCAAGTTCGAACCCAGGACATGGGTCTCACTAGCACGCTACTTTGCCACTGGGGTGGCTATACATCCATTGTCTTATGTAAAAAAAAATAATATAACCCAAAACGAGTCCTTGCCCTGTATTTCATCTTCTTCCTCAAGCTTGGCTAGACATCCTATAACTCTCTCATACTTCCATGAAAATAAAAACTCATAACATGAAAGTTGTAGTACTTCAAATCACGATTCCAACCATATAAAATATATAATATAACTATCAAAGACCAAAAAGAATTTTAACAGCCCTAAATTATAAGCTAATATTTTCAGAAATTTCAAGTTCCAAATTCTCTCAGCTCAAGTAAAATCAATGCAAGATAAAGATATGTACAATTTTGTTATGATGAGGACTACATTTTTTTATACACAAATCGTGGCATAAGGTTTCCTGTACAAGGAGATAGAGTTTGAGATTTTACCTCCTTCAGTTGGAATCATGGATGAAACTGGGATGAGTTTGATGGATGTCTGATGCTTGCTTGAGCTTCCTTGAACTTCCCTGAACGTATTCCAACCCTTGCCTTGATCTGAAAGTATCTGAAACTCCTTGGCCAAGTCAAACTGCAAGCTTTGAAATTAATAATGGCAGATGATGGAAAAGTGATTACAGAACACGGATGAAGGTCTGGATTGGTTTGATATCAAGTATGTAAGATGTTTGAATGATCAAAATTCAAAACGCCCGAGCCAAATGGAAGGTGGGTATGTTTATGCAAAAACTGTAGGTTTGGACAGATTTTTGGTGTTTTTCTGGTTGGGAGTGTTTCAGGCCTTTTTCAATTGTGTATTGTGTTGCATAATGTTTGTATATTAGTATGGAATTGGTTTGATGTCAACCCTCTAACAGCTGTGTATGTTCTAGCCTTTTTGCAACTTTCCTTGCATTTGAAGTAAAGTGAAGGGACAATACTTGCCATGCTTGTACTTGCTCTATTAGGGTTGGTATCTCTTCTCTACAAGTTGACTTAGGTCTGTGGTACTTGTATGTGCCAAGGGGACAGGTTCAATGCTCAAGATTGTAAAGTTTGCAAAAGTTGATCTTTTTCAAAATGGCAATGGTCACTTTTTGCCATAAATGGAATTGCAAGTTGGATAATGGTTCTAAGGCATGGATCAAGGCTTTGTCAACTGAGTAATCATTTAACTAAGAAGTGTGGAACAAGTTTGGGACCTGTAAAGCATGGATTAGGCAACATAGGTACTGATTGCAACTTTGTTCTTCATGAAATGGCTTGGACAAAAAGTGAGAAATTGCCAACTTCATCTCTTCGATTCTCCCTACTCAAAAATGATCTTGAGGAGTTCTTGGATATTTTGGAAAGCTTGCAATTTTCTCTATAACTCATCTTTGAAATGAATTTTGAGATACCTCTTGGAACTAGGTGAAAAATTTCCATGAAGTTGGGTCCAAAACCTGCCTAAATTAGGGCAAAATTTCACTAAGTTATTTAGTTCATGACCATGTATTCACAAATTTATATCTTGATATCCAAGCATCTTTAGGGAAAAGTGTGCGAATCAAAGTTGTATATTTCATGGAGGTCTACAATTTTCATGTTGGGAACTTTCCTTGAATCATTATGCATCATGATGAAAAAGTGGCCTAAAGTTGAGAAAAAATAAAAAAATTTCTATACTTAGAAAATTTTCTAAGTTAAGAAAAATTTCAAATTCAAACCCTAATCTTCAAACTTGGATTTCTTGATGAACAAATTTCACATTTTGACATGTTTTGATGAATTATGACCCTTGGTACTTGATTTTGACCAAAAAGTCAAAGTTTGACTTTTCAGTGTACAATTGAATTTTGATCAGTTTACTGCAAATTTCATATGTCAATCCAATGAATTTGAGATGTTTTGAGCCATGTAATTAAGTCAAGATGATGCCATTGAATCCTTGAAATCATAATTGAACTCAAATGGTTATTTTCTAGGTTAAAAATCAGAAATTGCCCTTCCTCAGTCAAAACCCTAATTTTGACCATTTTGCCCTTTTTGTAATTTGACCAAATTTCTTGAGGAATTGTGATCCATACTTGACCAAATGGCACATATAAGTTTTAAATGTTGATGTTGATCAAAAATTATGAAGTTTGACTGTAAATTGGCCATGGTTGACTTTTTCCCCAATACAGTTGATTTTTAGGTCAACTGTCCAATTGACTGATCAAAAATGTGGTTCAAGGCTTGAAACTTGTCATGAGTGGTCTTAAGGATTCATAATGATGTTTGAAATTCATATGAAGCATTGATAGTCCAAAAATCCTTGTGCAAACTCAAACCCTAATTTTGGGTTATCGGTGCAAGATGAAATGTCTTGAGTTGACCAAACCCTAATCCAGTCTTGAGTCAAAGGAAACTTGTGAGAAAAGTTTTGATAAATGAGAGGGAAAATTTTGGGGTACAACAGCTTCCCATGTTCAATCTTCTTGGACCTGAAGAGTTAGATGGGCGAGTTTCTCCATTCGTGACTCGAAGGTGAAAGATGATTGGACACTGAAGTGCCCATAAATTTGCACTCGGCGGTGTGTAGTTGAGGGAATGGGCTTAAAGATGCCATTTGGAGAAGTGATAGAGTCTTGTTGTAGATGGGCTTGTAGATGCCATCCAAGAATGTTTGTTAAAGTGTAACTTGTAAGCTGAAAGAATGAGTATCAGAATGGTGTCCGTGTCTGGAACGTATCTGAGTTGTATCAAAAAGTTGAATCTGAATGAGTAACAGAATAGCATCCGTGTCTGGAGCGTATCTGAACTATATCTGAATCTTGAAAACTGAATGATTATCAGAATGGCCTTCGTGTCTGGAGCATATCTGAATTGTATCTGAGAGTTGAATCTGGATGAGTATCAAAATGGCATCCGTGTCTGGAGCATATTTGAACTGTATATGAGAGTTGAATCTAAATGAGTATCAGAAAGGCATCCGTATCTAGAGTGTATCTGAAAAGGGTAAAATGTTAGCTGAGACATAAAGTTAGGTTGCATGAAATGTATGATTCCATGTATTTTCTTTATCAATGTTATATGGATGCATTGTATGTGCATGTAAGTTGATTTGCTGTATCGTTGTTTGATTGAGGAAAATAAATCCTTGAATGCTGCTAAGGATATGTTGAAATTTCCATGTCTTGAAGTTGAATTACTGACGAACTCTTGTTGAGAGAAGTAAATTCAATGCCATGTACTGCTTGTAAGATCTGTTTGGGGAATCCTGAGAAATTTGATGATTTCTACTGGGGATTAATAGTTTGAAATTTGTTCCGCTGGGGATTTAAATGACGTACTGTGGCGATTTCTTATGGAATAGCCTAGAGACGTTTTCCTATTTTTTTTCAACCTGACAGTAATTGTCTTTTTCATTTTTTTATTTGTAAACAGTAATTATGTTCAAATGCATATGTTTATTAATGAATCATTGGACGTTTTTGCTAATAAAACACAAGTGTAAAGAAAAAGGACAAATAGTTTTCTGTACTTTAAAGAGATATCTTTGTATTTACTTTGAATAAGTATTTTGTACAAAGGAGACAGGCATTCTAGTAAGAGGATGGTGCCATAAAAGTAAGAAAAATTTTACACAAAGAAAGACAGCTATGTGTGATAATCCCATGGGGTTCACAATCTGTTATAGTCTTCGTGTCTCCGAATATCGTGTCTATTTGTTTATTCGTCCGAAGATGATTGAATTGATCAGAAACTCCAAGTTTGTCAGTGAAGATATTGTCCTCAAAGTGATCCGACGGGACGTAGTCATACGCTTTAATTCCCTAACTTTTGGTTCGCATGGATTGCCCAAACCTTTTGGTTCGCATGGATGCCATTTTTTGCCTAGGTGTGTCAACCTAACGGGTCTCTTATGTGTAGTATCTTTTGACTATGTCCGCGTTTACAGGGTGCGGCAGGTCGTCACCATCCATGGTGGTTAAGATCATTGCCCCACCGGAGAAGATGTTCTTGATTACAAATGGTCCTTCATAGGTAGGAGTCCATTTTCCCTTGGGATCACTTTGTGGTAAGATAATGTGTTTGATCACTAGATCTCCAACTTGATATACTTGGCGTCTTACTTTCTTGTTGAAAGCCTTGATCATTCGTTTTTGATACATCTGACAATGGAAAACAGCAGTAAGTCTCTTTTCATCAATTAAGTTTAATTGATCAAGCCGAGTCTGGGTCCAATCATCCTTATTCAAACCTGCATCCTTCATAATTCTCAGAGAGGGGATCTGAACCTCAATAGGCAAGACATCCTCCATGCCATAAACCAAAGAATAAGGTGTTGGCCAGTTGACGTGCGAGCCGTGGTACGATACCCGTGGAGAGCGAATGGTAGCATCTCATGCCAGTCCTTGTAGGTGACTGTCATTTTCTGTATGATCTTTTTAATGTTTTTATTTGCAGCTTCAACGACACCATTCATCTTTGGCCGATAGGGGGATGAATTGTGATGCTGAATCTTGAACTGTTCGCACAAGGCGGTGGTCATAGTATTGTTAAGGTTTGTACCATTATTAGTGATGATCCTTTGTGGGATACCATACCGGAAAATGAGATTCTTCTTGATGAAGCGGGCAACAACATTCTTAGTAACGGATGCGAAGGAAGCTGCTTCGACCCATTTTGTGAAATAGTCAATGGCCACTAGAATGAAGCGGTGTCCATTGGAGGTTGTAGGCTTGATCTCCCCAATCATGTCGATTCCCCACATAGCAAAGGGCCAAGGAGCCGTCAAGACATTCAGAGGAATCAGAGGTACGTGCACCTTATCAGCATTAAATTTGACACTTATGACAGGTCCGGGAGTGTTGATAGCAGTCTGCTTCCATGGTCGACCAATAATAGCCTTCCCGTAGGATTTTCTTTGCCATCGTATGCCCACTGGAGTGAGTGCCAAAGGTACCTTCATGCAATTCAGCCATGATCTTTTTCGCTTCAATTTTATCCATACAACGGAGAAGAATAGAGTCATGAATGTGTTTGTACAGGATGCCATTACTCAGGAAGAACTTAGCAGAGAATCTCCTTAAGAAGTTTTTATCATTGATTGAAGCTCCTTCTGAATTTTCCTGAGCCTCAAGATACCTCTTGACTTCATGAAACCAAGGTTGGTCCACTACTTCTTCAGTATTAATCTCGTGACAGTATGCTGGTTCGTCCATTCGTTCAATGGTGATCTGGGGAGCCTCGTTATCCCAATTAAGTTTAAACATATATGACATTGTGGCTAGAGTATCTGCTAGATGATTTTCTTCTCGCGGGAAATGTTTAAAGGTAATCTGCTCAAAATGTGGTAGCAATGTCAAAACATGTTCTTTGTAAGGGATAAAGTTTGGATGCTTAGTGTCCCACTCTCCTTTGATATGACTGATGACCAAAGCTGAATCTCCAAACACATCTAAAGATTTGATTCCCAAGTCTATGGCAGCCTCGAGACCAAAGATGCATGCTTCATATTCCGCCATGTTGTTCGTACAATTAAAGCAAAGTCTGGCAGTAAAGAGAGTATGACACCCTTCCGGAGATATGAGTACAGCGCCGATACCATTACCAAGTGCATTAGATGCCCCATCAAAGAATAGGGTCCATCGGGATCCTTGTTCAGGTCCGTCATATGGTCTGATTTCTTCATAGTTGTCTAATGTCATGATGTCTTCATCTGGGAATTCAAACATCATGGACTGATAATCTTCTACAACTTGATGAGCAAGATGATCAGCTAGCACACTGCCCTTTATAGCTTTCTGGGTAGTGTACTGTATGTCATATTCTGTTAGGATCATCTGCCATCTGGCTATCCTTCTAGACAAAGCATGCTTTTCAAAGATGTATTTTATCGGATCCATCTTAGATATCAACAAAGTGGTATGAGTCAACATATACTATCTTAGCCGGCGAGCAGCCCATGCCAGAGCGCAGCAATTTTTCTCGAGCAATGAATATCTGGTTTCATAGTCGGTAAACTTTTTGCTCAGGTAGTAAATAGCGTTCTCTTTTCGGCCAGACTCGTCATGTTTCCCCAATACACACCCCATTGAGTTCTCTAAAACGGTCAGATACATGATCAGTGGTCTTCCCTCGACTGGTGGCATCAAAACAGAAGGCTCTTGTAAGTACTCTTTGATCTTGTCAAAAGCAATCTGGTATTCAGCATTCCATCTGACTACTTGATCTTTCTTCAATAGTTTGAAGATTGGCTCACAAGTAGCTGTTAAGTGAGAAATGAATCTGGAAATATAGTTCAAGCGTCCCAAGAATCCTCTGACTTCCTTCTTAGTACGAGGAGAAGACATTTCTTGTATCTCTTTAACCTTGGCAGGATCAAACTCGATACCTTTGTTGCTGACAACAAAACCTAAGAGTTTACCGGACCAAACTCCGAATGTACACTTGTTTGGGTTCAACCTTAGTTTGTACTCCTTCAATCTCACAAACAACTTTTGCAAGTGATCAAGGTTCTCCTCTTCAGTTTGTGATCGGGCTATCATGTCATCTACATAGGCCTCTATCTCATGATGTATCATATCATGAAACAAAGCTACCATGGCACGTTGATAGGTTGCCCTAACATTCTTCAGTCTGAATGGCATCACTTTGTAGAAGAACATGCCCCACTGTGGGACAAATGTAGTTTTCTCCATGTCCTCAGGTGCCATTTTGCTTTGGTTATAACCTGAGAATCCGTCCATGAAGGAAAACACTTTGTGTTGGGCTGTATTATCAACCAGGATATCAATGTGGGGAAGTGGAAAATCATCTTTAGGGCTGGCCCTGTTTAAATCTCTATAATCCACGCACATTCGCACTTTTCCGACCTTTTTAGGCACGACAACAATGTTGGAAACCCATTGAGGATAGGAAGTGACAGCCCAGAATCCAGCATTGAATTGTTTCATGACTTCTGCTTTGATCTTCTCTGACATGTCAGGTCTCATGCGGCGGACTTTTTGCTTCACTGGGGGACAGTCTTCCCTTGTGGGTAGACGATATACCATGATGTTTGTATCAAGTCCTGGCATGTCTTCGTATGACCAGGCAAAGATCTCAACATAATCATGAAATAGCTGAATTAGACGCTCCTTAACACTTGGCTCTAGGTTGGCACCCACTTTGATTTCTTTTTTGTCTTCCTCGGTACCCAAGTTGATTGTATCCAACGGCTCCTCATGAGGTTAAATAGTCTGGCCAATTCCCTTGGTACTTCACAATCTTCCTCACCTTCGTATTCGGCTTGGTAGATTAGATCTTCAGAGTCACTAAAGGCCATAGAAGTATTGTTACCCATGGGATCCGGAATGGAGGGGTACCTGCATTTGTGAGTGTGGGTATGTGTAAGGGTATAGCCATATTTAAACAATAAAATGTAAGAGAAATACAATGAGCACAAAAGGTTTGTATGTGGAAAAACGTCCATGATTCATTAAATGTCATATGAAGATGAAATAAAAACCCTTACAAATGGACCATTGTGCCTCGGGTAAGACACAAGGTTTTTAAAGTGTGAATTGTTTATGAATATTACAAGTCCAACTGAAATGTAAAAGATAAATTACTGAGAGATGAAAGTTATTGGGACAAAGTCTCTAGCTTCCCAATTGCGAAGTCCTCCGTTGACAGTAGGAAATATCCAATCTTCCAAGCTGCCATCTTCTTCACCATCTTCCACCGCATTGACCCCTTGGTTACTAATCTTCAAAGGTGGCCCTCCAGCACGGGCACGATACACAAACTTCTGAGCATTTGAAGTAAACCCTATGCCAAACTTGTCTGATTTATACGGGATGTCCGGAAGCTGCCCCCATATGGTGCATCCACCCTCTTATACTACTGCCTTGGCGTCCTTTAGAGATGACATCCGAAGCGGAGGTCTTGTGATCTTGGGAATCGGGGATACCGCCTTGGTTGTCGCTACTTATTGAGAAACCTCTTCGAAATGTTGAAAAGGAGTTTCAATGAACTCGCCATCCAACTCCACATACCGGAAAGAATTTAGATGGCTAATCATGTACTCCTTCTCTCCATGGACAATGATAATCTTTCCATGGACCGGGTATTTCAGCATCTGGTGTAGTGTGGAAGTGACAACACCGACATTATGGATCCAAGGTCGTCCTAACAGACATGAGTAAGAGGGGCGGATGTCCATTACATTGAAGGTTGAATTGAAATTTTGAGTTCCCACATTTATCGGGATGTCCACCTCCCCGTGGACCATCCTCTTCGAGCCATTAAACGCTCTCACAACTATGTTACTGGGTTTTAATGTCAGCCCTTCACAATCCAATCTGTCAAGGGCTTTCTTCGGTAAGACGTTCAAAGATGAACCCGTGTCCACCAAGACATGGGCCAGAGTCGTTCCTCTACACTCCACAGAGACATGTAATGCCTCGTTGTGCTTTCTCCCTCTGGGTGTCAAATCAGCATCAGAGAAGCCTAGGTTTTTATCAGCTGTCAAACTGGCCACACAGTCTCGGAACTGGTCGGCAGACATCTCTTGTAGCACATGGGTTGTCTTCAAAAGTTTTACCAGAGCTTTCGCATGTGCCTCAGAGCACAGCAGCAAGGCTAGCATGGAGATCTTGGAGGGAGTTTTCCCCAACTGTTCAACCACATCATAGTCACTCTTCTTTATTATCCTCAGGATATCTTCCATTTCCTTCTTAGATGTTTTGGGGATAGCTAGTGATTAAGCCTTCGTCCGGACAGGCTCTTCTTGAATGCTTTTTCCTCGATTTTCAGCAGTAGAAGTGTTGGTTGGGACAACAGCAGGGATCGTGTCGTCTTTGTCGGTAGGTGCACTTGCAGGTATGATTATTGGTACAGGGGTAGTCTTCGGAACAACCACGGGTCCAGAAACTGCCTTTGGAGGGGCAAACTCTTGAGAGAAGATTTTACCACTACGAGTAATCTTACTGTTACCGGAAATATTGCTAATGTCAGAATCTTCTTCTTCGGAGTTCACTTCTTTGGTGGTCAACCCATCTTGTTTAATACCATGGTAGTATATTTCTCCACCGTAATTCCACGGTACTGTTTTGTCTGATTCATATGGGACCGGCCCGGGCATTATAATTATGAGAGGAGTAGTCTTTGAAACTGATGTAATCCTAACGTGTCTTTTGGGTACCCTGGAAGGATTGGCGGAGATGGTTATGATTGAAACGTCTTTAACTGGAATGGGTAAAACAGGAGCATTTTCAAACAGAATTTCTTGGTTGTCTATCAGGCGTTGAATGCCTGTCTTCAACAGAGGGCAATCATTTGGTGAGGATAAAAAAAGATGGCAGTCTTTATTACAACCTGGGAATATACGAGCTTTCAATAAGTTCATCTTAATGATCGGGAGCGGAGTCAAGAGTTCATCTGCTGAAGCAACAAACAAATCTTCCCCAATAGCATTGGCGTTGTGACCATGTCTAGGTATAGGAGCAGAAATGACATTTTTTTTCTCGGGCGCCTCAAACTCAATCTCTTTTGCATCTATAAGGTCTTGAAATTTGTTTTTCAAAGCCCAACAGTTGTTGGTGTCGTGGCCCGGATTTTCGGAATGGTATGCGCATCTGGAATTCAGATGATAATGAGGGGACGCTGTGTTGGGATTCTTTGGAGCTTCCTTCAAAGTCGCCAAATTAGATTTCAGAAGATGTGGTAAAACCTGGGCTAGAGTCATATTAATTCTGGTGAATTGCCGGACTGGCCTTTCCACCCTCGGTTGGTTACTTCTTGGTTGATCAGATGTAGATTTTGGGATCATAACGGCCCCTACCATTGGTCGGCGTTCAACTCTCCCTTGGTTCCTTTCTGGATTAACAGCAGATACCTCCTTCTTTCCAGTGAAAGGCTTTCTCGCAGCTATAGAGGCAGATGAATCCTTCTGAATCTTTCCACTTTTTATGCTGGCTTCCACCCTCTCTCCGGTTAATATTAACTCAGTAAACCCAGCAGATGAGCTCCCAATCAAATGGTTGAAGAAAGGGCCTGATAGAGTGCCTAAGAACATATCCACCAACTCCCTTTCAGACAGCGGGCGTTGTACTCTCCCAGCTAGATCTCTCTATATTTGCACATAATCTTTGAAACCCTCATTTGAAGCCATAGCCATACTCTAAAGTTGAGTACGGGTAGGCGCCAAATCTGCATTATACTGGTATTATTTATAGAAAGTTGCGGCAAGGTCTTCCCAGTTGTGGACGTCGTCCCTTTCTAATTAGTAAAACCAATCGAGTTGTGTTCCTGATAAATTATCTTGGAAAAAATGCACCCACAGGTCCTTATCGGTAGAGTGCGGCTGAATCTTTCTCACGTATGATCGGAAGTGCATTTTAGAACATGACACCCCATCATATTTTGCAAACAACGGCCCTTTGAACTTTGGCGGGATTACAATTCCTGACACTAGCCCCAATTCTTCAAAGTCTAGACCTGGTACCCTTTGTATTTCCATAGCGCTTAAACGCTCTTCAAGATGTATGTACTTATTATCAGCCGGAGGGTACTGCTCCTCAGAGTAGTCTTCCTCTTCTTCCTCCTCTTCAGATTCTGATGGAACCGCTGTTTCTTTTCCTTTCCCTTCTCCTTCCCCGGAAGTGGTTGCAAAATTCAAGGTCCTTCTAGTCTGTCCCTGAAATCTTCTCCTCATATTCAAAACCCCAGTGGCTTTCTTTGGTTTCTTCTTTCTCTCTTCAGCTAACAGAGTCTTCAACTCATCTTACCCATTCGCTAGGGTCATGAGTAATTGTTGAAACTGCATGTTTTGAGCTTGAAGATCTTTGACCATCTGTTCGAGATCCATCTTACTGAAATAAATAGTTAGAGAGATGAGGAAACTTGTTGCAAAAGACATGTTTATGTTATGATGAATGATATGTGCATATGTAATATTTTCAAGGATTTTAAAAGATTCAAGTTTGTTTTAAAGAAAAAGAAACACACGTTATATTAATAAGATAGAGTTTGAGTACATCAATGCCCCTTGGGAAAAATAATACAATACTCTAAGATAAAAAAGTACTGCGCATCCTCTTTGGTGCTATGTAGGTATTTAGAGTCTGCTCCTCATGAAGTAACCTAGTGAGTTCCAAAACCTTCTTCTCGCTTGCGTAGAATTGGGCTTCGAAAGTATCCCGCTCTCCTTTAAGTTGTATCCAATCCCTTTGTAGATATTCGAGTGATGTGGGCATGTCAGGATGTAGGATAGAATATGGAACTTCTCCTTCCTTAACAGGCTCAATAATCACTGGGAGAGTGAAAGGATAAGGCATCATAAGACTTTGAGCGCGGGTTCGTACCCACTTGAGGTAAGGCTCAAGAGGGATGGAATTCTTGTGTCCCAAAGTCTTGCTATCCACCTTTTCTAACATTCTCCAAGCTCGGATGAACCTCTGGCGAAGACCTTGATCGTCGTTGTCGTAATCGAATACCAAGCCTTGAATCAGCATACCATGTGGGCCATCCCTTCGGGCATAACCAAACTGTCTTAGAGCTAAACATGGGTTGTAGGTGATGCCTCCCCTAATGCCAAGTAGATGGATATTATGGAATTCCCCACAACGGTCAACAATGATAACATTCTCTTTGGATCGAGAGCACCAATGAATATCTGAATGTTTGAGCGTCATTAACCTTTGTGACCACCTTAATCCTTGTTCATTCTTTAAGACTGATTGGGGAAGATGAGAAATAAACCATCTTGCCAGGAGGGGAGTGCAACACATAAGGACCCCTCTCTTCCTCATTGTACGAGTGTGAAAAGAGTGTAGGATATCCCCTAGTAATGTAGGCACCGAATTGCGTGACATGAAGATTTTGACGGTGCTCACCACTATGAGTTGGTCAGGATTGGGGAACAAGACCATCCCATAGATAAGAAGAGCCACAACCTCCTCAAAAGCTTTCAAGTCTAGGGAATTCCAACGGCTTTGGGCTTTCTCAAACAGCAACTTTGCTAAGAAGCCTTTGACACCACTTCTAGTTTCCCAATGAGTTGTGACATCAGATGAGTGCAAGTGCAAGGCTTGAGCAATCTCTTCTGGATTTGGATCTCTTTCCGTACCGTTGAAAGGTAGTTAATTGAGAATAGGAATCCTCAAGAGTTGAGAGAATTCTTGCAAAGTAGGCACAAAATGATAGTCAGGAAATATGAAGCAATGATGCAAAGGGTCAAAGAACTAGAAGAGAACTTTCATCATATCCTCCTCCGTGTTGGAGGTGACCAAGCTGAGTAGACGACCATGCCTCTCGGTGAAGGGAGAGTTCTCAGGGATCCTTGAGGTTAGCTCCTTGAGTTGTGGAGGAATTCTTACAAGGGAGATTTGGATAGTTTTCCTGCGAAGTGAATCCATATCCTATAAAACAAGAACAAAGATGAATCTCCAAAATCCTTGAAATGGTTAGTGAATTCATATGATGTTCCTGATGTCCATGATGTTATGTACAAGTATACATATACAAGCAAATCAAACAAGTTCTTAGTTTAGGCTTGCATGGGGTTTTATAGGTAAATACCCTCTTGAAGTTTAGTTGGCTCAACCTGTCCTAATAATAGTAACCGGGTTCTAAGGAGCTCAATATCACTGGATTGTTTCCTTGGTCATTGTTTCAGCTCAAGCCTCTTTAATGGCGACCGAAATATCCCAAGAAACCAAAACTCAATGAGTGTAGTATTTAGTATCTACCAACTTCGGACTGCACCAAAGCCGGTCATCTCACTACATCCTAAAGGCCAAGTTGGTCAAGTAAAGGGTTCTAGAAGTTCATTAGTGCTTCATGACATCACTCAGCGGCTCCGTATTCTCTTTGATTAACTCAAAGGCTACCGGTACCGAAAAATATGTCACACTAACATAGCTATTTCTTAGACCATGTCGGTATACCCCGCATAGTTTCCACAACGTATTGCTATTTACCTATAATGTTTCCCAAATCCGGGTGGAGGATTCAAACCCAAACAAAGAACCATAATGTAAAGCAAATAAGTCAAACAATGTAAGCAAGTAAATATGATCTAGCCCTAAGTAAATTCGGGGGGTAGATTATGAAAAGAGAAGGTATTAGCACCCTTTTCATCCATGGTTTTCCATGGGCTCTTAGTTACTTGCTTAGATCACTTGCTTTTGTTTGTTTGAATTTGTGTTTGGTGTGGTTTTGAAAGTATTTTGTAAAAGAGGCCATTCGTTTAGGAAATCTTTGTAATGATTCTCGTTTGTAAGAATGTATACAAAGATGTTCGTCTTTTAAAAATGTTTTCAATGATTGTAAGATGTTTTGAAATGTGTGTATTTATTTTGAAAATAGCAAGGATTTTATTTTTAAATAGAGCAAGTAACTAGAAGCCATCTACCTACTCAAATTTCTTTCTTATGTATTTTCTATTCCTTTGACATTGTTGTCTTACCATTGATTTGGTAAGCAACCCTATCTTTGGATGTAAATGGGACAGGCGTGGATCATCGTATAACCATAATTAGCAATGTTTGCAAAATATCTTAGCATTTTGAGGGACCAAGATCATTTTGTAAGGCAACTTTTGAATAGCGTCATCGAGGGACTATGATCTTTATGTTTGTTTTGCCAAGATACTTCGCATGCGTAATATGGTCATTTTTGTTTTAGGCAACCAAGTGGAGAAACCCTAAGGATGTTTGTGTGCAAGTGCATCATTTTCATGCTTTGATTTTGTCTTGTATTTAGGGTTTTCTATTTTGCTTTGTTTTCTTCTTGTCATACAAACCCTAATTACTAATCATGGCATATAAAGCGATAAATTGCATAATGTAAATATTTCTAAGCTATTACAACAATTTATGGGAAGGGGGGAATACAAATTTGAATGGGGATTTGCAAAACTATAAACCTAAATAAATTATTACAACCGAATTGAATTTGTACGAATTAAGAATACATACAATACAATATTCAAAAATGCAATACAATGTATATGTAAGAAAAGATTTTTTTGTGTCTTGTTTTTCTATGTAAAAGAAAATTTAATCTAAACCTAAAAATATAAGAAAAAGGAATTAATTTTTAAAAGATGTTTAACCCTAATTATTATTTAAAAGAAAATAAAGTTTTTATATGTATTATTTTATGTATTTTATTGTATAAAAATAATAAATAATATTGTATAAAAATAAAAAATTTATATATGCAAAAATAAATGTTTATAGGTATGAAATGAGAAATAAATAAGTAAATTAAACTAAATATTTTTTTTTAATATTTACAAGTTTATTAAGAAAATAAATGATATCTTATTAAAATAAAATATATTTTTATGTGAGAAATAAACTATAAAAAAAACAAAAGTGCAATATTATTAATTTATATTATTTTGGGATTTTTATGTATTAAAGAAATATTATATATATTAAATATGAAAATAAAACAAATAAGAAAATAAAAATATAAAAAGTTGGCAAGGGGGGTGATGTAGCAGATTGGTAGTGATGTTAGTAAAAAAATGCTAAGCCCACCGAAACTGAACCCAAACCTACAAAGAGACAAAAACTGGAAAAATAGAAAAAATATGGGAAATCAAAAGTAGCGCCCGGTTTCGAACCCAGGACATGGGTCTCACCAGCGCACTACTTTGCCACTGGGGTGGCTATACATCCACTGTCTTATGGAAAACAAAAATAATATAACCCAAAACGAGTCCTTTCCCTGTATTTCATTTTCTTCCTCAAGCTTGGCCAGACATCCTGTAACTCTCTCATACTTCCATGAAAATAAAAACTCATAACATGAAAGTTGTAGCACTTGAACTCACGATTCCAACCATATAAAATATATAAGCTAACTATCAAAGACCAAAAAGAATTTTAACAGCCCTAAATTTTAACCTAATATTTTCAGATATTTCAAGTTCCAAATTCTCTCAGCTCAAGTAAAATCAATGCAAGATAAAGATATGTACAGTTTCGTTATGATGAGGACTACATTTTTTATTCACAAATCTTGACCTAAGGTTGCCTGTACAAGGAGATAGAGTTTTAGATTTTACCTCCTTCAGTTGGAATCGTGGATGAAACTGGGATGAGTTTGATGGAGGCCTGATGCTTGCTTGAGCTTCCTTGAACTTCCCTGAATGTATTCCAACCCTTGCCTTGCTCTGAAAGTATCTGAAACTCCTTGGCCAAGTCAAACTACAAGATCTGAAATCAACAATGGAAGATGATGGAAAAGTGATTACAGAACAGGGATGAAGGTCTGGAATTGTTTGATATCAAGTATATAAGATGTTTGAATGATCAAAACTCAAAACGCCCGAGCCAAATGGAAGGTGGGTATGTTTATGCAAAAACTGTAGGTTTGGATAGATTTTTGGTGTTTTTCTGGTTGGGAGTGTTTCAGGCCTTTTTCAATTGTGTATTGTATTGCATAATGTTTGTATATTAGTATGGAATTGGTTTGATGTCAACCCTCTAACAGTTGTGCCTGTTCAAGCCTTTTTGCAACTTTCCTTGCATTTGAAGTAAAGTGAAGGGACAATACTTGCCATGCTTGTACTTGCTCTATTAGGGTTGGTATCTCTTCTCTACAAGTTTCCTTAGGTCTGTGGTACTTGTATGTGCCAAGGGGACAGGTCCAATGCTCAAGATTGTAAAGTTTGCAAAAGTTGATCTTTTTCAAAATGGCAATGGTCACTTTTTGCCATAAATGGAATTGCAAGTTGGATAATGGTTCTAAGGCATGGATCAAGGCTTTGTCAACTGAGTAAGCATTTAATTAAGAAGTGTGGAACAATTTTGGGACCTGTAAAGCATGGATTAGGCAACATGGGTACTGATTGCAACTTTGTTCTTCATGAAATGGCTTGGACAAAAAGTGAGAAATTGCCAACTTCATCTCTTCGATTCTCCCTACTCAAAAATGATCTTGAGGAGTTCTTGGATATTTTGGAAATCTTGCAATGTGCTCTATAACTCATCTTTGAAATGAATTTTGAGATACCTCTTGGAACTAGGTGAAAAATTTCCATGAAGTTGGGTCCAAAACCTGCCTTTATTAGGGCAAAATTTCACTAAGTTATTTAGTTCATGACCATGTATTCACAAATTTATATCTTGATATCCAAGCATCTTTATGGAAAAGTGTGTGAATCAAAGTTGTAGATTTCATGGAGGTCTACAATTTTCATGTTGGGAACTTTCCTTGAATCATTATGCATCATGATGAAAAAGTGGCTTGAAGTTGAGAAAAAATAAGAAATTTTCTATACTTAGAAAATTTTCTAAGTTAAGAAAAATTTCAAATTCAAACCCTAATCTTAAAACTTGGATTTTTTGATGAACAAGTTTCACATTTTGACATGTTTTGATGAATTATGACCCTTGGTACTTGATTTTGACCAAAAAGTCAAAGTTTGACTTTTCAGTGTACAGTTGATTTTTGATCAGTTGACTGCAAATTTCATCTGTCAATCCAATGAATTTGAGATGTTTTGAGCCATGTAATTAAGTCAAGATGATGCCATTGAATCCTTGAAATCATACTTGAACTAAATTGGTTATTTGCTAGGTTAAAAATCAGAAATTGCCCTTCCTCAGTCAAAACCCTAATTTTGACCATTTTGCCCTTTTTGTGATTTGACCAAATTTCTTGAGGAATTGTGATCCAAACTTTAAAAAATGACACATATAAGTTTGAAATGTTGATGTTGATCAAAAAATTTGAAGTTTGACTATAAATTGGCCATGGTTGACTTTTTCCCCAATGCAGCTGATTTTTAGGTCAATTGTCCAATTGACTGATCAAAAATGTGGTTTAAGGCTTAAAACTTGTCATGAGTGGTCTTAGGGATTCATAATGATGTTTGAAAGTCATATGAAGCATTGATAGTCCAAAAATACTTGTGCAAACTCAAACCCTAATTTTGGGTTATCAGTGCAAGATGAAATGTCTTGAGCTGACCAAACCCTAATCCAGTCTTGAGTCAAAGGAAACTTGTGAGAAAAGTTTTGATAAATGAGAGGGAAAATTTTGGGGTACAACACAAATAATCTTAGTCCCTCCAAAAGAATGCTGAGATACCTTGCAACATTGCTAATCATGGTTATACAATGACCCACGCCCGTCCCGTTTACATCCAAAGATAGGGTTGCTTACCAAATCAATGGTAAGAAAACAATGTCAACAGAAAAGAAAATGAACGGGGGGTAGATTATAGAAATGGAAGGTGTTAGCACCATTTATGTTGGTGGTTTTCTACGGGCTCTTAGGTATTTGCTCATCTTTTAAAATTGCTTTTGTGTGTTTGTTTTGAAATGTTTTGTTTTACTTTGTTTTAACCCTTGCTTCTGTCTTCAAGAGTGTTACGAAGTGTTTTTGAAAACTTTGTTTGGAAAGTGTTTGGTGTGAAAAAGTGATTTGAGAAAGTACCTACTAGCATCTACCTATTCGAAAAAAGGATCGTTTCTGTTCTCGTTTCCTTTAGACAATGTTATCCTACTATTGAGAAATAGGAAGCACCGTCGTTGGAGTTGTAAGGGTCAATTCGTATGGTACGTATGATCACTAAAGCAATGTTAGGACATCTTAGTAATAACCCTTGTGTCTTAAGATCATATTCGAGGCAACATTTCCGAGGCAACCTTTTCGAGGCAACATTTCCGAACGGGACATTTTGATCTTTGTTTAGACAAGAAGGCAACCACTAAAACACCATATACTTAATGATCGTTTACCGAAGGCAACCGAAGTGAGAGTATACCCTAAGAGTGCGCATGTGCGAGTGATTTGTTTTTAGATATTATCTTTGCACATTAGGGTTTTCTAGCCGTTTTAAAATTATCATGCAATCTTGTCATACAATCCTATTAACATACATCTAACAGTTAATATTTGCGAGGATTAAAATGCAAGAAATAAAACCTACGCTATTACAAGGCTTCGGGGTAGGGATTAATTACATAGCAAAAAAAACCCGTAAAACCATAAAAGAAAAAAGCTAGATTAAACTATTACATACCGTGAGCAGTTACATTAATATTTGCAAAAATAATAAACGCGCGCGATAAATCGAAAACGAGAGATTTAGGGTTTTGACCCCAACTACCTAATTGTAATTTAAAAGAAATAAAAATCATTTTTTTGTGGTTTTTGTGTTATTTTAAAAAAAACAAAGTTTAATTGAATAAAAAAAACCTAATTACTAATTAGTTTTAAATTTAAGAAAAAATAATTAAATTAACCTATTTTTGTATTTTTATTATTTTATGAAAGAAATAAAAATTAAGTCAAAAGCAAACCCTAATTTTTTCTAATTGATTTTAATTATATACAAAAAGTTAAAATTACCCTAAATTAAATTAAACTAACATTAAATTAAATTTGATAAAATAAAATATAAAAAAAAACTAATTCTAAATTTGTGAAAATTGATTTTATGATTTTTTTGAAAAAAAAAGAAATTAATTTTGTTAAAAACACAATTAAACTAATTAAATAAATAAATGAAATAAATAAAAAGAAAAAAGGAATGGGCCTGGTATCTGAGCAGAAAGGGGGGTGCCTTTTGCAAATATAAGCCCAATAGCTCTGGCCCTATTTGACTTTTTCCAATCCTATGCACATGCTTGACTGGGGCGTATTGTGGTCCTCTAGGGGATGGCCTTGGATCTGGAGTGTTGATGGATGGAATGGTTGGATACTGAGGATGTATGGTGGGCTTATTGGATACATGTGTACCTTATTATGCAAGAAAAAAATAATAGGAAGAAAAGTTGGGACCTGGGGATCGAACCCAGGCCCTTAGGCATTCTCACGCTGCATGCTAGCCAACTGAGTTGGCTTGGTTAGTTGTACAAATAATGACAAGCAATTATTATATGATAAAACAAAAAAAAATCTGAAACGCGCGAAATTCAAATGGCCCATTCACAGCACGCCACGCCATCATCTTCCTCGTTGCCTCTATCTTTTTAGACAAAACCTTTACCGACGGACACCAGGCGTAGGTACAACCCTGTGCTTCTCCAAAATTATGTGCAAGCATGATAAATCACAACCAATGTTACCAATCAACTCGTTGCAACCTCAGGAGCATTATGGTACCATTATCCATGCCTAATTGTTCCTGTACACAAAAGCCCTAAAAATGAAACTCCAACCCTAGCCATGGCAACTTGCTGTATAGTCAATAAAAATACAATTGGATATAACCATTATCTTGCAAACATCTCAAGGATTAAGAATATATCAACGAATCATGCTAAATATGCCATAATTATGATATTCAAAATCAAGAAAATATAGAAACCGTATGAACCTTACAGCGTGTTTCAAGGCTTGAGGAAGCTTGCTAATGGTTGCAATATGATCCAGGGATATCCAGCAAACGATTGGGATGCCTAGAATGCCTTGAAGTGATCTGAAACGTGGAAATCAGTTTGCCACTTTTCTTGATTTTTGTGAAACTTACTTTCTCTTTTGCACGCCTCGAACCTCTCTGTTTTTGGTCTGCAATTGTTCCTTATGTATCCTAGAATGAATTAGGGTTGCAAACTTGTATCAAATCTCCCTCAATTATGATTATTGATTCATGATTTGATCCTTTGTGCAAATCAACCAAAACGCAATCTTTTTGTATCCATATGAGCCTTGCACGATTTGATCTCACTTCCAGCTGTGTAATGAACCTAAACATGCAGAAAATCTCAAGATTTGATTAGTTTTTGATATTTTCATTATTTTATTTTGATTTTATTTGATTTAATTGAAATAAAATCAAAACAAATGACAAAAATAAAAAAATGACAAGTGGAAAGGCTCATGGGTCGTGGGTCACATTATAAACTCAGTGCAAAAATAAAAAGTTGGGCCCATTTAGCAAAAAATGCAATTTGGGACACATTTGACTTTTGGCAATTTTGCAAAAAGGGTCAACTTTGCCAATGCATAACTCTCTCAATTTTGACCCTAGAGAGGTGTTCTTGGACTTTTTAGAAAGCATACGATGTCCTCTAAGCAACCCTTTTGGTCTCATCCAAATTTATTCTTCCATGTTCATGTATGAAGCTTTGACCCAAAAGGTGTTTTTGTTGACTTTTCAAAATGACATATAATGTCCAAATTCATATCTTCTTGTGAGTGCATATTTTGAACTTGGGAGCTGAAGATGGATTGTAGGGAATTTCATCCGCTTCAAAATGAGATTTGGATGGGTCATTTTTGAAGAAGTATGAGAAAGTTATGCTTGGTCAAAGTTGAGTTGACTTTTCTTACAAAACCCTAATTTAGCAACTTTTGGGTTTTGATGAATTGTGAGAAATCCTTGAGGTATCATGATCAACCCTTGATCAAATGATTAATAATTCTTCAAAATGAGAATGTTGCCAAAAATCTTGAAGTTTGACTGTATGTGGGCCACAGTTGACATTTGCCCTAGCATAGTCGATTTTCAGGCCTTTGAGCAATTGACTGAGCAAATTTCCTCTGCAAGGCTTGAAACTTGTCATGGATGATCTTGAGAACATATTAGGACAATGGTGAGCATTTGGGACCCTTTGGAGTCAAACATCTTGATGCAAACTGAAACCCTAATTTGAGGTAGACAACCTTAGGAGAGAGTTTGTCTAGTCAACCCTTGGACTTCCTTGAGCAATTTGAGGACCTCACTTGAAATGTATTGCCAAATATGGGAGGGCAAATTTTGGGGTACAACACCATCATACTTTTTTATATTTCTTCAAGAACAAGCCATCACGCTGGCATGATGTTGTTACTTTTGATTTCTCCAAGCTACAAAGTTCTTGCCTATAAATTGAACTTCATTGGCAACTGTGAAGGGAGTCATAAAATTAAAAAGAAAAAAGCCTTGAAACCTTGCTAAAATTTCCAGAAATCCAAATTTGCAAACACAAATACAAAACCGGCTAGTTTTTTATTCTTGCATTTAAACTTCAATTTTCCTCAAGTGTTTCTTGACCAAACCATCCATACAAATTCTGATATACATTTAGAAACCATCCTAACTCCTGTTTTCATACCGTAACACGTTCTCAAAAAGTCAGAACTTTACTTCTTGACTGTTCCAGAATTTTCCATCCATTCATAGCCCAAGATAAAGGTTGTTCCAGCCTGCTGAGCAAATGAGGAAGCTGATCAGAACATTACCAGCAGTCAGAACCAAGCTCCATCTCATAGAACATTTTCCAGCTTCAAGGTAAGCTTCTGCTGACCCTCATCATATTACTTAGGCATTGTTAGATTTTCACATTCAAAATAGAATGTGGACATCCTGATTCTGATGTTGTACATATTCCGAGGTTACATACATTTTCTGCCTAATTAGGGAGAATATCAGTTCAGAACTTCTTAAGGAAACTAGAATTAGCAAATACATGCTTGTTTCTGATTTACAGTCTTGACTCTTTTTTATGTTTCTGAAACCATGATGGAAACCTGCCATAATTGTTATGTTTGTGTTTTCTTTTCTGTTGAGAGTTCACTAAGCTGTCGATATTCTAATTAGCTTGGAGAAAGAAATGGAGTTCATCATCAGATTTTACTTTGTGATACATATTTATGCTTTTGCTTCTGATACCAGATGTACAACCACCCCAGTGGTAGATAATGTGTGCGCATAAGACAATAGTGTTAAGGGTCCTGGGTTCTAGCCCCAGAAGCATCTTTTCTAGTTTTATTTATTGACATTTTCACCCATTTATCTGTCAGACGATTCTCCTAGCTCAAAACTTCTAGACAACCTTACCCAACAGCATTATCACCTCACTCTCTCAAATAGCCAGAACTTCTGACTTGCCAATGATATATGAACTTCTAGGTTCCCAACTACACTGCAGCTTCTGAATCCCTTCAACGATCAGAACTTCTAGGTTTTCCTTTATTCCCAGCAACCTCAGAACTTGGTGTACCCAGGCCCAGAACTTATGACCCTCTAACATTTTCTCTTTTGCAGCGTATCAAAGTCAAAACTTTTGTTTCTTCTCGTTTCAGCAACGTGCTGATTCTGACTCCTTTCTCTCTTATTTATCTTATTTTAGCTTTAATAACCAAAAACACCACAAAAATTTTTTATATTTACATACTTTATTTTATCTCTTTTTAAACTAAAAGATCAAAAATATTTTCTTAAGCCAATTTGTTTCTTTTCTTAACAAAAACAAAACAATTCCATTTAGATTCTTGTACATTATTTCAATATGGTTGTAATAGATAATTAGGACTTTAATTTCTTCCAATCCCCATTTGTAAATTTGTACACCCTATCCCTTAATGATTTAATAGTGTAGGACTTTTCTTTCCCGTACTTTTATTTCTTTAATATAAATGTTAGTGATTAGGTGTGTATGGCAAGATAAAAATCAACAAATTAGAAAACCCTAATTCAAAGACAAAACAATGCATGTAAATTAATACACTTGCACACTTACACCCTTAGGGTAAACTTACTTTGTTGCCTTACAAAAATAGCCATATTATGCATGTAACGTGTTTTAGCAAAAGCAATCAAAAACTACAAGATCATAGTCCCTCAATGACGCTATCAAAGTTTCCCTCTCAAAAATGATCTTAGTCCCTTAAAGAAAATGCTAAGATATCTTACAATATTGCTAATCACGGCTATACAATGACCCTTGCTCGTCCCTTTTACATCCAAATATTGGGTTACTAACCAAATCCATGGTAAGATAACAATGTCAAAGGAAAGAGGAAATAAACATAAAATACTTTTGAGTAGGTAGATTGTTCCTAGTTGCTTGCTCAATTTCAAACCAAAACATCCTTGCTATTTTCGAAACAACCACCAACACTTTCAAAAACATCTTTCAAACTTGAAAATATTTTCAAGGGATGAACACTTTGTATACATTCTTACGAACGAGAATCATTACAAAGTTTTCCTAAATGATGGCGCCTTTTCAAAATACTTTCAAAAACCACACCACAAGCACACATTCAAACAAAAGCAAGTGATCTAGCAAGCAAATAAGAGCCTGTAGATAACTACGGATGAAAAGGGTGCTAATACCTTCCCTTTTCATAATCTACCCCACAAAATCAAGAAAACATCTCAAAGGTCTTTCCTTTTCTTTTCAGCCTTTCCTTTTAGATAAAAGAAAAGTCGGTGGTGACTCTTGCTAACCACAACATTTGCGATAAAATGCAAAACGACCAAGTCAGTTCTCCCACCGTGTTACAGAACTGGCGACTCTGCTGGGAGAAAATTTTAAAAGTGGGGTTACCTTAGGGATAGATCACATTTACTTGCTTTCATTGTTTGACTTGTATGCTTTACATTTTGGTTCTTTGTTTAGGTTTGAATCCTCTACCCGAATTTGGGATACCTTATAGGTAAGTAGGAATATATTGTGGAAACTGTGCGGGGTATACCGACATGGTCTAAGAAATAGCTACGTTAGTGTGACATATTTATGGGTACTGGTAGCCCTTGAGTAGTCAAGGAGAATACGGGGCCGCTGAGTGATGTCATGAAGCAGTAACTAACTTCTAGAACCTTTACGTGACCAACTTGGCCATTAGGATGTAGTGACATGACCGGTTTTGGTGCAGTCCAAAGTTGGTAGATACTCGATACTACACTCATTGAGTTTTGGTTTTTTGGGATATTTCGGTTGCCATTAAAGAGGCTTGCGCTGAAACAATGCCCGAGGAAACAAACCAGTGATATGGAGCTTCCTTAGAACCTGGTTACTATTGCTAGGACAGGTCTGAGCCAACTAAACTTCAAGAGGGTACTTACCTATGAGACTCCATGCAAGCCTAAACCTAAGGACTTGTTTGTTTTGTTTGTATATATCTACTTGTACATAACATCATAACATCATACTCATACTAACTAACCATTTCAAAGATTTTTGGGATTTATCTTTGTTCTGTTTTGTAGGACATGGGTTCTATTCGCAGGAAAACCATTTAAGTCAATCTTGTAAGGATCCCTCCTTAACTTAAGGAGCTAGCATCAAGGGTTCCTGAAAATTCTCCATTTATAGAAAGATATGGTCTCCTCCTAAACTTGGTTACCTCCAAAACTGATGAGGACATGGTGAAGGTGCTCTTCCAGTTCTTTGATCCTCTACAACATTGCTTCACATTTCCCGATTATCAACCTGTGCCAACTTTGGAAGAATTCTCCAAACTCTCGAGGATTCCCATTCTCAATCAACTACCTTTCAACAGTACAGAAAGAGATCCAAAACCAGAAGAGATTGCTCAAGCCCTACACTTGCAACCATCTGATGTCACAACTAATTGGGAAACAAGGAGTGGTGTCAAGGGTTTCTTAGCCAAGTTCTTGTTTGAGAAAGCTCAAAATTGTTGGAATTCCTTGGACTTGCAAGCTTTTGAGGAAATTGTGGCTCTCCTCATCTATGGGATGGTTTTGTTTCCAAATCCTGACCAACTCATAGATGTGAACACCGTCAAAATCTTCATGTCTCGTAACCCGGTCCCTACTTTGTTAGGAGACATCCTACATTATTTTCATACTCGTACTATGAGGAAAAGAGGTATTCTTATGTGTTGTACTCCTCTCTTGGAAAGATGGTTTATTTCGCATCTTCCCAAATCTGTATTGAAGAACGATCAAGGTTCAAGGTGGTCACATAGGTTGATGACACTCAAACATTCATACATTCATTGGTGTTCCCGATCTATAGAGAATGTTACTATCATCAACCATTGTGGAGAATTCCCTAATGTCCCCTTACTTTCCATTAGAGGAGGTATCACCTACAACCCCTGCTTAGCCTTAAGACAATTTGGTTACGCCCGAAGGGATGACCCACATGAGATGCTTATTTAAGGGTTGGTATTTGACTACGAGAATGACGATCAAGGTCACCGCCAGAGGTTTATCCGAGCTTGGAGGATGTTGAACAAGGTAGATAGCAAGACATTGGGGCATAAGAATTCCATCCCTCTTGAGCCTTATCTCAAATGGGTACGAGCCCGTACTCAAAGTCTTATGATGACTTAACCCTTCATTCTCTCGGTTATCATAGAGCCTATTATGGAAGGACATGTTCCATACACTATCCTGCATCCTGACATGCCCACCTCCCTTGAAGACTTTCAAAGGGATTGGATTCAGTTTAAGGGGGAGCGAGACACTTACGAGGCCCAATTCTACGCCAGCGAGAAGAAGGTTCTTGAACTCATCAAGAAGCTTCATGAGGAGCGGAGTCTGAACGCCTACATCGCACCAAAGAGGATGCGTTCAACTTTTTCATCTTAGAGTTTTTGTATTTTCTTTGTAAGACCAAAAGAGGCATGATGTACTCAAACTTTGATTTATTAATATGACGTGTGTTCCTTTTTGTCTAAAGCAAATTTAAATCTCTAATTTCCTTGAAATCATTGCATATGCATCTCCATTCATCATAACATAAGAAGGTTTCTTACAACATGTCTCCTCCTCTTTCTACTGTTTATTTCAGTAAGATGGACATGGAACAGACAATAAAAGACCTCTAGGTGCAGAATGCTCAGTTTAAATAGATGTTCTTGACTCTATCCAAAGGACAAGAGGATTTGAAAACTTTGTTGATCGAAGAAAAGAAGAAGAAAGCAAAGAAGGCGATCGGTGTTCTGAATCTAGGAAAAAGGTTCCCAGGGCCAGCCAGACGAACCCAAGACTTTGCAATATTATCTGGTGAAAAGGATAATCAAGAAGGTAAAAACAAATAAGTGATTACCCGTCCATAATATGAAGAGGAAGAAGAAGAAGATTACTCTGAAGAGCAGTATCCTCCCGCTGACGACAAGTACAAATATATGGAAGAACGTTTAAGTGAAATGGAGATTCAGAAAGTGCCCGGGTTGGACTTTGAAGAGCTGGGTTTGGTGTCTGGGATTGTTATTCCACCAAAGTTAAAAGCACCGGTGTTTGATAAGTACGAAGGGGTTTCATGTCCCAAGATGCACCTCCGATCTTATGTGAGGAAGATACAGCCTCACACTGCCGACATAGATTTATGGGTCCGCTTCTTTCAGGATAGTCTATCAGGGACTCACCTAGATTGGTTTTATCAACTGGAGAGGGCCAATATCCATAATTGGAATTACCTGGCCGATGCTTTTTATAAACAGTATCAATACAATGCAGACCTTGCTCCCACTCGTACTCAACTCTAAAGTCTGGCTATGGGTTCGAGCGAAGGTTTCAAAGACTACGCTCAGAAATGGAGAGACTTAGCAAGAAGAGTCCAGCCTCCCCTGTCTGACAGAGAGCTAGTGGACATATTTTCGGGTACCCTGTCTGGTCCTTTCTTTAATCATCTAATTAGAAGCTCCTCAGCAGGCTTCATTGAATTAATCTTGACCGGGGAAAGAGTGGAAGTCTGGATTAAGAGTGGGAAGATCCAAAAGGACGCATCCTCCAATGCCGTGAGAAAACCATTTATTGGGAAGAAAGAGGTTGTTGTTGTATAACCTCAAAGGAATCAGGATAGAACTGAACATCGTCCAATGGTAGGGGCTGTCATGATCCCTAAGCCTGCACCTACTTAACAAAGGAGCAACCAGCCTAGAAAGGAAAGACATGTAAGACAATTTACTCGGATAAGTATGACGTTGTCTCAAGTCCTGCCACATTTATTGAGATCTAATATGGTAACTTTGAAAGAAGCCCCGAAGAATCCAAACACCGCCTCTCCTCATTACCACCCTAATGCTCGTTATGCTTACCATTCAGAAAGTCCAGGCCATGATACCAACAACTGCTGGGCTTTGGAAAACAAGGTGCAAGACCTTCTCGAGGAAAAAGAAATTAAATTTGATGCTCCTGAGATCCCAAATGTTATCACCGCTCCTATGCCCAAGCATGGTCGTGATGTTAACGTTGTTGAAGATGATGTTTTTGTTACTGTTGTTGATGAACTTGTTACTCCTCTCCTGACTATCAAGAGAAACTTGTTGAAGGCCGGTTTATTTCCGGGATATGATGAAAGCTCCCACCTCTGTTTATCCCTACCAAATGGTTGTCATTTATTAAAAGCAGGTGTCCAGCGCCTAATGGATGACAAAGAGATTTTGTTTGAGAAGAATCCCGTTCCCTTCATTTCTTACAAAGATGTTTCAATAGTAACCACATCCGCCAATCCTTCCAGCGTCTCCACCAAAAGACCCGTTAAGATTACATATGTTCCTAAGGTGACTCCGCTGATAATTACTATTCCAGGGCCGATCCCGTACTCCTCAGGTAAAACTGTCCCCTGGAACTATAGGGGTGACGTCTACTATCACGACGTCAAGCAGGATTGGCTGGTTGTTGAAGACTCGGTTTTTGAGAAGGCTGACCTCGACATCGACAACATTGTGGGAACCAGCAAAATAACCCGAAGTAGAAGGGTATTCTCCCCAGAGATTGCTCCTCTGAAAACTGTTACCGGTCCTGTGATCATCCCTACTTTTGTTCCTATTGACACTACTACTACAATCCCTATGGCTACCCCTGCTGACACCCCTACCACTGAGTCGACTGAGACTCGGGGCAAAGGAATTTTGGTTGAGCCTGTCCGGATGAAGGCGTAATCAGTATCTATCTCAGAAGCCTCCAAAAAGGAGATGGAAGAAATTTTGAAAATTATAAAGAGAAGTGACTACAACATAGTCAAACAACTGGGGAAGACTCCGTCAAAGATTTCTATGCTAGCTTTACTGTTATGCTCCGAGGCTCATGCGAAGGCCTTGGTGAAATTTATTAAAATTGCCCATTTGCCACAGGAAACCTCTGCTGATCAGTTCCAAGAGTGTGTGGCCAGTTTGACCACTGACAACGGTTTAGGCTTTTCCGACGCTGACCTGACACCTAGAAGGAGGAAAAACAACAAGGTGTTACATGTATTTGTTGAATGCAGGGGCACCACTTTGGCCCATGTCCTGGTTGATAAGGGTTCATTTTTGAATGTGCTACCTAAGAAAGCTCTGGATAGACTCGACTGTGAGGGTTTGACCTTAAAACCCAGCAACATAGTGGTAAGGGCCTTCGACGGTTCAAAGAGAATGGTACATGGGGAGGTGGACATCCCCATTAAAGTTGGAACTCAAACCTTTGATTCAACTTTATACGGGATGGACATTCGCCCTTCCTATTCCTGTTTATTGGACCGACCTTGGATTCATGACGTTGGTGCCGTCTGTAACACCCCAAATCTACCCCACGGTTATATTAAAATCAGAGTGCCAAAATTTCCGCAAACATGAGGCATTACATTCTCATTTCAAAAACCAACAACATAAAAACTTATCATAATAGATACATAACACATATTAATCCAATGAATTTATAACAATTAATTAGTTTTCAAAAATATTTCAACTTGATTCCATAAATACGCAGCGGATTCACAACTTTAAAACTGTAAAAGAAACATAGCATCTTTTAAACAACTAAATTCAGAGAAAACAACTTCTTAAAACAACAACTTGGATTAAACTAGAAACATCATAAAATCAAATAAGCGTTCACCCCCCCCCCCCCCCCCCGAGTGCTACGTATCAGAGCGACGACACCAATAAGCTACTAAGTCTATACTCCTCGTTACCTGCACGTTACCAGTATAAAGTCAACGGCGAAACACATAAAGGGGTGAGATATCGAATAATATAAATAAGATTATGATAATTAGTATGTTTAGACAAGAACATTATGAATTTCACCGCTTCTCAACAACACCCAACAATCAATAAACATTCACAATTATCATTAGCGATTATAAATGTGATTCGAATGCGACACAACTGTGCATATGCATGTGGTACCTACAGGGCTTCAACCCTCTTCACTAATTGCCAATTAATAGAGGCACAAGTCATAAGCCTTCTTCACAATTCATTTTGCCAATACAGGCCTTCATAATTTCCGCCAATACAGGCCTTCACAAATGCAAATGTATGAATGTACAACACATACAACAATATCATTAAACACTTCATGAGGCATACGCCTATGTCACTAATATTACCAATTAATAGAGGTAAATCTTCGTCATAAAAATTCATGCATCTTCACAAAAATATTCGCAACATCATAACATCAACGTACATCACAAAGGAAAACACAAACATGATAGTCGTTTCCAAAACTCTCCCATAAATCTCTATGTATTAGTTCTTTATTATTTAATTATTCTCCTGATATTCACTTATAAATAATTAACTGGCAATATATCTTCTTCTGCTATTTAATTAATCCTCCAAAAACAGTTATTGCAACTTTACTGATTATTTCCAACTCTGTCTTATTACTACAGACTGTTAAAATTATATTATAACTACTAGCTTAAGATTATTAACATGAGGGCTACTTTTATTAATATTTTTCTGCTATAACATACTACTGATAAAAATGGTTCTATTTGTTCCCTAACTACTTTGCTTTTGTATCAATGAATTCTATACTGATACCATAAAATTTATATAACATATTGCTACAGAAGGAAACAAATGCCTTCGCACCTAATCGATAGTGCCGAACGACACACTTCTTCCCTCTCAAGGTTGCCGATCGTCACTCTCTTTCCCCTCCTTTCCGATCGTCACTCTCCATCCTCACCTTTCCACTTGTGTCGGTCGGAATAGTCCTACAAGGGACTCTCTTCCGGTTGGCAGGCTCTCCCAGGGGTTCGTCTTCAATATATTTCCAAACGCAGGCTTGGTTTTCTACCCCGATTTCTCATACACAGCAACATAAAATAATTGTTTTGCAATTATTCTTTACCTATTAATTCAATTGATTCTCATATTCACAATCAACAACAATTGCAACATCATCAACACACAATTATTTAATTTCCAGAACTCAGCACAACAACAATTGCCAGCAACAACATGATTTATTCCACACAAAATTCAACACAGTTAACGGATAATTACATAACCCCAATCCTACATACTAACCATCATATTCCCGACTATATAATCCAAACCCCACCCTTACCTTTTGGTTTTCCGGTCGGTCGAATTCTCCGATTGAAACTGCAACTGGTTTGACATCGACTTCTCTAAATTTTCTTGCCTCCCACTTGGTGCCTCCAAAACCTTGTTTCTTCTACTGCTACATGATAATTGTTTTTCTTTTGGTTTTTGGCAGCTAGCTTATGTATATCATAACCTAATATAATAATAGGTCTACTAGTAACTTTAATGGGCCTTCTAATGCTATTCCTAATCTTGCTATTTCACACACCCCACTTGACCCAACTAATAAAATAACATTCTATTAAAATCAACATTATTTCCAATATTAATTTCTCTTGACTAAATTGACTAATTATTTGATTATCAATTCTAACAATATGTATTTAATCCAATAATGCTCCTTATAATTATTCCTATAATTCCTTCTTCGACTAAATTCCAACAATTAAATCCTCAGTAATTCATTTAAATAATTTAATGAATTTCCGGGTGTTACAACTCTCCCCCACTTAGAATATTTTCGTCCTCGAAAATTCACCTGACACCACTTTCCTTAACTTCTCCTCCACCTCTAGCCTTCCGATATAATCACAACTTACTATAATTAAAATCTAACTCACACGTGCAATTCTATTTCAACTCATCCAACAACAATAATAATAACTAACGAAGTTCTATCGAGGAAACACGTACCTCTAGTACCTCTGTCCTTGTTTCCTGTTGGAGTTTCCACCAACGCCAACACAAACAATGGTCAACAATAATTAACAATACTCGATTGTTAAAGACTCAACAACTTTGGTCGGACGGACCAACCTGCTCTGATACCACTAATGTAACACCCCAAATCTACCCCACAGTTATATTAAAATTAGAGTGCCAAAATTTCCGCAAACATGAGGCATTACATTCTCATTTCAAAAACCAACAACATAAAAACTTATTATAATAGATACATAGCACATATTAATCCAAAGAAATTATAAGAATTATATAGTTTTCAAAAACATTTCAACTTGATTCCATAAATACGCAGCAGATTCACAACTTAATTCAAAGAAAACAACGTCTTAAAACAACAACTTGGATTAAACTGAAAACATCATAAAATCAAATAAGAGTTCATCCCCCCGAGTTCTACGTATCAGAGCGACGACACCAACAAGCTATTAAGTCTCTACTCCTTGTTACCTGCATGTTACCAGTATAAAGACAACGGTGAAACAAATAAAGGGGTGAGATATCAAATAATATAAATAAGATTATGATCATTAATATATTTAGACAAGAACGTTATGAATTTCACCGCTTCTCAACAACACCCAACAATCAATAAACATTCACAATTATCATTAGCGACTATAAAGGCGATTCGAATGCGACACAACTGTGCATATGCATGTGGTACCAACAGGGCTTCAGCCCTCTTCACTAATTGCCAATTAATAGAGGCACAAGGCATAAGCCTTCTTCACAATTCATTTTTCCAATACAGGCCTTCACAATTTTCGCCAATACAGGCCTTCACAAACGCAAATGTATGAATGTACAACACATACAACAATATCATTAAACACTTCATGAGGCATATGCCTATGTCACTAATATTACCAATTAATAGAGGTAAATCTTCGTCATAAAAATTCCTGCATCATCACAAAAATATTCACAACATCAAAACATCAACGTACATCACAAAGGAAAACACAAACATGATAGTCGTTTCCAAAACGCTCCCATAAATCTCTATGTATTAGTTCTTTATTATTTAATTATTCTCCTAATATTCACTTCTAAATAATTAACTCGCAATATATCTTCTTCTGCAATTTAATTAATCCTCCAAAAACAGTTACTGCAACTTTACTGATTATTTCCAACTCTCCCTTATTACTACATACTGTTAAAATTATATTATAACAACTAGCTTAAGATTATTGACATGAGGGCTACTTCTATTAATATTTTTCTGCTATAACATAATACTGATAAAAATGGTTCTATTTATTGCCTAACTGCTTTGCTTTTGTATCAATGAATTCTATACTGATACCATAAAATTTATATAACATATTGCTACAGAAGGAAACAAATGCCTTCGCACCTAATAGACAGTGCCGAACGACACATTCTTCCCTCTCAAGGCTGCCGATCGTAACTCTCCATCCTCGCCTTGCTGATCGTCACACTCCATCCTCACCTTGCAACTTTTGACGGTTGGCAGAGTCCTACAAGGGACTCCCTACCGGTCGGCAGGCTCTCCCAGGGGTTCGTCTTCAATATATTTCAAAATGCAGGCTTAGTTTTCTACCCAGATTTCTCATACACAACAACATAAAATAATTGTTTTGAAACTATTCTTTACCTATTAATTCAATTAATTCTCATATTAACAATCAACAATAATTGCAACAGCATCAACACACAATTATTTATTTTCCAGAACTCAGCACAACCACAATTGCCAGCAACAACATGATTTATTCTACACGAAAATTCAACACAAAATTCAACACAGTTAACGGATAATTACACAACCCCAATCATACATACTAACCATCATATTCCCGGCTATATAATCCGAACCCCACCCTTACCTTTTGGTTTCCCGGTCGGTCGAATTCTCTGATTGAAACTGCAACTGGTTTGACGGCGACTTCTCTAAATTTTCTTGCCTCCCACTTGGTGCCTCCAAAACCTTGTTTCTTTTACTGCTACGTGATAATTGTTTTTCTTTTGGTTTTTGGCTGCTAGCTTATATATATCATAACCTAATATAAAAATAGGTCTACTTGTAACTTTAATGGGCCTGCTAATGCTATTCCTAATCTTGCTATTTCACATACCCCACTTGACCAAACTAATAAAATAACATTCTACTAAAATCAACATTATTTCCAATATTAATTTCTTTTAACTAAATTGATTAATTATTCGATTATCAATTCTAACAATATGTATTTAATCCAATAATGCTCCTTATAATTATTCCGATAATTCCTTCTTCGACTAAATTCCAACAATTAAATCCTCAGTAATTCATTTAAATAATTTAATGAATTTCCGGGTGTTACAGCATCACCTCTACATTACATTAGATGCTGAAATACCCAACCAAGGGAAAAATCATTACTATCCATGGAGAGGAGAAATATATGGTCAGTCACCTGAACTCCTTAAGGTACGTGGAATTGAATGGTGAATTCATCGAAACTCCGTGTCAGCATTTCGAAGAAGTCCCACAAACAGTTGCGACAGCCAAGACTGTTTCCCAAGTCCCAAAGATTACCAGACCTCCGCTAAAGATATCTTCATTGAAAGATGCCAAGGCAGTAGTTGAAGAAGGTGGGTGTACTATTTGGGGCCAGCTCCCAAACATTCCCTACAAGTTTGACAAATTTGGTTTGGGTTTCACTTCAGGAGCCCAAAAAGCTGTTTGTCATGCTCGGGGATCACCTTTGTGGATCAGCAACCACGGAGTCAACACCGTGGAGGATAGTGATGAGAGCTATGACCTGGAAGAATGGATCATCCCAACCGTCAACGGAGGACTCACCAACTGGGAAGCCAAAGATTTTGTCCCAATTACTTTTATCCAATAGTAATTGTCTTTAAATTTTTGTCAGACTTGTAATAATTAAACAACTCAGACTTTTAAAACTTTGTGTCTTACCCGAGGCACAACGGTCCATTTCCAAGGTTTGTTACTTAATTTTCATATGTCATCAATGAACCATGGAAATTTTTGCATGAAAACTTTGTTCTCTTTGTCTTTCTTTTTCTACATTTTTATTTCTTTGAAAGATAGTCATGCTCTTACACACACTCACAAATCAAAATGCAGATCTACATCCACTCAGGATCCCATGGGTAACGATTATGCTATGGCTTATTGTGACTTTGAAAATTTGATCTACCAACCCGAAGAAGAAGGTGAGGAAGATTGTGATGTTCCAGGGGAACTAGCCAGATTACTACAACAAGAAGAAAGGACCATACAGCCCCACAAAGAACCAATGGACACGGTTAACTTAGATACCAAAGAGGACAAGAAAGAAGTCAAGGTGGGTGCCAATCTGGAACCTAGTGTCAAGAAGCGTTTAACTCAGTTGCTACATGACTATGTTGAGGACTTTACTTGGTCATACGAAGACATGTCGGGACTTGATGCTGATATTGTGGTCCATCGTCTACCGATAAAAGAAGACTGCCCTCCGGTAAAACAGAAAGTTCGTCGCATGCGGCCAGACATGTCAGAGAAGATTAAGACTGAAGTCATGAAACAATTCAATGTCGGATTCTTAGCCATTACCTCCTATCCATAATGGGTCGCCAATGTTGTTCCAGTGCCTAAAAAGGACAGCAAAGTACGCATGTGTGTGGACTACCAAGATTTTAATAGGGCAAGCCCTAAGGATGATTTCCTACTTCCCCATATCGATATTTTGGTTTACAATACCGCACAACATAAAGTATTTTCCTTCATGGATGGTTTCTCAGGCTATAATCAAATCAAAATGGCACCTGAGGACATGGAGAAAACGACCTTCGTCACACAGTGGGGCACATTTTGTTACAAGGTTATGCCATTCGGGTTGAAGAACGATGGGGCAACTTATCAGCGTGCCATGGTAGCTCTCTTTCATGACATGATCCATCACGAAATAGAGGTCTAGGTGGACGACATGATAGCCAGATCTCAAACTGAAAAGGAACATCTTGACCATTTGTAGAAACTATTTGAGAAGCTAAAGAAATACAAGCTAAGGTTGAACCCGAATAAATGCACATTATGGGTAAGGTCTGGTAAACTCCTAGGCTTCGTCGTCAGCGGTAAAGGTATCGAAGTGGACCCTGCCAAGGTGAAATAAATACAAGAGATTCCTGCTCCTCGCATCGAGAAGGAAATCAGAGGATTCTTAGGATGTCTTAACTACATTTCCAGATTCATTTCTCACCTAATAGCTACTTGTGAACCAATCTTCAAATTATTGAAGAAAGATCAAGTAGTCAAATGGAGTGATGAGTGCCAAGCTGCCTTCGACAAGATCAACGAGTACCTACAAGAGCCTCCTGTTTTGATGCCGCCAGTCGAGGGAAGACCTTTGATCATGTATCTAACTGTTTTGGAAAATTCAATGGGGTGTGTGTTGGGGCAGCATGATGAGTCTGGCCGAAAAGAGCATGCTATTTACTACCTGAACAAAAATTTTACCGACTGTGAAACAAGATATTCACTGCTTAAGAAAACTTGCTACGCTCTAGCATGGGCTGCTCGCCAGCTAGGACAATATATGTTGACCCATACTACCTTATTGATATCCAAGATGGATCCAATTAAATACATATTCGAGAAGCCTTCCCTCTCTGGGAGAATAGCAAGATGGCAGATGATTATGACTGAATACGACATTCAGTACACTACCTAAAAAGAAATAAAGGGAAGTGTATTAGCCGATCACCTTGCTCATCAGGTTGTGGATGACTATCAGTCCATTAAATTTGAGTTCCCAAATGAAGACATCATGATGGTAGACAATTATGAAGAACTCGGACCATATGATGGACCTGAACAAGGATCCCGATGGACCTTGGTGTTTGACTGAGCCTCCAACCCACTCGGCAATGGCATAGGTTTTGTAATCATATCCCCTGAAGGATGTCATACTCCCTTTACTCCAAGACTTTGCTTCAATTGTACAAATAACATGGCAGAATATGAAGCGTGTATTTTTGGCCTCAAAGCTGCCATAGATTTGGGAATCAAGTTCTTAAGTGTATTTGGAGATTCATCCTTAGTCATTAGTTGACACGAAGCATCCCAACCTCATCCCCTACAAAGAACACGTGTTGACATTATTCCCATATTTCGAGGAAATTACCTTTGAGCATTTTCCACGAGAGGAAAATCAACTAGCAGACGCGCTAGCCACTATGTCATCCATGTTTAAACTCAAGTGGGGTAACAAGGCTCCCTAGATCACCATTGAGCGGATGGAAGAACCATCTTACTGTCACGAGATCGATACCGAAGAAGTAGTGGACCAGCCTTAGTTTCATGAAGTTAAGAGGTATCTCGAGGCTCAAGAGTATCCGAGAGGAGCTTCAGTCAGTGATAAGAAGTTCTTGAGAAGATTCTTTGCTAAGTTCTTCCTTAGTAATGGCATTCTCTACAAGAGCAACCACGACTCTGTTTTGCTTCGTTGCATAGACAAGGTTGAGGCAGAAAAGATCATGGCTGATCTACATGAAGGCACTTTTGGCACCAATTCCAGTGGGCACACGATGGCTAAAAAGATCCTACGACAGGGTATTACTGGTCAACCATGGAAGCAAATTTCTATCAGCATTCACGAACCTGCCACAAGTGTCAGATTTATGCTAACAAAGTACATGTGCCTCCAGTTCCTCTAAATATCCTGATTGTTGCCTGGCCATTCGCGATGTGGGGCATCGATATGATTGGAGAAATCAAATCTACAACTTCCAATAGACACCGCTTCATCTTAGTGGCCATTGACTATTTCACGAAGTGTGTTGAGGCAGCTTTTTTCGCTTCCGTTACCAATAATGTTGTGGCCCGATTTATCAAACAGAATCTCATATGTCGATACGGTATCCCAGAGAGAATCATCATAGACAATTGTACGAATCTCAACAATACTATGATCACCACACTATGCGTGCAATTCAAGATCCAACACCATAATTCTTCTCCTTACCGGCTAAAGATGAATGGTGTTGTCGAAGCCGCAAATAAGAACATCAAGAAGATCATACAAAAAATGAAAGTAACCTACAAAGACTGGTATGAGATGCTACCATTCACCCTCCACGGTTACCGTACCACGGCGCGCACATCAACAAGGGAAACTCCCTTCTCCTTGGTATACGACATGGAAGTTGTTCTACCAATTAAAGTCCAAATACCTTCATTGAGAATCATAAATCATGCAGGGCTAGATGAAGATGATTGGATCCAAACTCGGCTTGACCAGTTGAATTTTATTGATGAGAAGAGGCTTACAGCTGTCTGTCATGGCCAGATGTACCAAAAACGTATGATCAAAGCGTTTAACAAAAAGGTCAGGCGTCAGGTATATGAGATTGGTGATTTGGTAATCAAGCGTATCATATTACCACAAGGTGATCCCAGGGCCAAATAGACTCCTACATACGAAGGACCATTTTTGATTAAAAGTATTTTCTCTGGTGGAGCAATGATCTTAACCACTATGGAAGGCGATGACTTTCCACGCCCTGTAAATGCAGACATAGTCAAAAGATGCTACGCATGAATAAAGACTCGCTAGGTTTACACACGCAGGAAAAACAAGGGCATCCCGGCAGACCACAAAGGTTCGGGCAAAAATTAGGGATAAAATACAAAAAAATCTGTACACCCGGGAAGCTGAAAACCCGAAAGGGCGGCTTGGGCAAAAAAGGGTATCCCGGTGGACTAAAAAACCGAAAGGGCGGTCCAGGAAAAAGTTAGGGAATTAAAGCGTATGACTATGTCCCGTTGGATCACCTTATAAACAACTTTAGAATCAACTGACGAACTCAACGGTTCTGATCAATCTAATCAGCTTCAGACAAGGAAGCAAGTGGAGGAGACGCTCAGAGACATGAAGGCTATAGCAGAATAGGAACCCCATGGGATTATTTCACATAGCTATATTTTCTTTATATCAATTTTCATTTTCTACGACAACATTCTCTTACTAGAATGCTTGTCTCATTGTACAAAAATACTTATTCAAGTTAATACAAAGATATTCCTTAGAAAGTGCAAAACTATTTGTTTTTCTTTTTTCGTTGTTTTGTTTGCGAAAACGTCCAATGATTATTTTTGAACATATGCATTTGAACATGACTATTGTTTACAAATGAACAAAAAAGGAACAGAAAATAGAACGACAATCACTAATGGATTTAAGAAATAGGATAATATCTTTAGACTATTCCATAAAATCCCCCGCAGGTACCTTTTCCAACAAGAACTGAAATCTGAGACATCCCACTACAGGATCGCTAACATATCTCCAGTATGTAGCTTAATAATATCAAGCTCTCTCACATCCCATATGGAACAAAACTTCCAGTTACCGCTCCTAAGACTCCCCAGTAAGACTCGCCCAGTTTCTCAGGATTCCCCAGTAGGATTTCACGAGGTCTACAAGCAATACACGGCGTTTCGCTTACACAACAGAGTTTATTTCTCTAGCGAATGGAAACTCATAAGTACTTCAAAACATGAAGACTTACACTCTTCATACCCAGCAGTGCTCAGGGATTTATTTTCCCTGACTCCAACAATACGACGGCATAACAATTAACTTGTCCATACATTGCATCCATACGTCATAGCAGTGACAACACAAATACATACGACACAATCTCATTTATTTTTGAGAACATCATTGCACCATGCATTTCATACATCATGAAATCGCATGCAACTAACCTTTCATCTTTTTCAGGTAAGATTAATCAGCAGAGAATTATCGTCAAAATTTCAACAAGTCGATTACAAATCAATTCCCAAGAATGGACTGGTCAACCATCTACATAACAAGTGTTTCTTTCAGACTCCTGTCGGTTCAGTTTAAATCTATCAACGGTTTATTCTGATTCTTTCCCGCAGATGTCTTCTCTGGTTCAGATAAATCTCAATGATTTATTCTGATTCTTTTCCAGATCCCTTCCGGCTCAGTTTAAATCTATCAACGGTTTATTCTGATTCTTTCTCGCAGACGCCTTCTCTGGTTCAGATAAATATCTTAATGATTTGTTCTGATTATTCTCTAGATCCCTTCCGGTTCAAATAAATATCTCAATGATTTACTCTGATTCTTTCCCACAGACGCTTTCTATGGTTCAGATAAATCGCTCAAGATTTACTCCGATTCTTTCCAGTTAAAGATTATTCAAGATCTCTTTTGGTTCAGTTTAAACCCCTTAAAGGCTTATCCTGATAATTTCCAAAGGACCATGTTGTACCCCAAAATTTTCCCTCTCACATATCAAGAATTTGCTCACAAGATCTCCTTAGTCTCAAGACTGCACTAGGGTTTGATCAACTCAAGACACCTCCTTAAGCACTGATGACCAAAATTAGGGTTTGAGTTTGCACAAGGTTGTTTGAACTTCCAATGCCCCATATGACTTTCATGGATCATTATGGACCCCCAAGATTACTCATGTCAAGTTTCAAGCCTTGGATCACATTTTTGATCAGTCAATTGAGCAATTGACCTAAAAATCAATTGTATTGGGGAAAAGTCAATCATGGCCAATTTACAGTCAAACTTCATAATTTTTGATCCACAACAACATTTTATACTCATATGTATCATTTTATCATGTTTGTACCACAACTCCTCAAGAAATTTGATCAAATCTCCAAAAGGGCAAAATAGTCAAAATTAGGGTTTTGACTGGGAAAGGGTAATTTCTAATTTTTGACCTAGAAAATGGCCAATTGGTTTAAGGCATGATCTAAATAGTCCAATTACATAATTTTTACCTAATTACATGGTTCAAAACATTGCAAGTCCATTGGATTGACAGATGAATTTTTCAGTCAACTGATCAAAAGTCAACAGTATACTGAAAAGTCAAACTTTTACTTTTTGGTCAAATTTAAGTGCCAAAGATCACAATTCATCAAAACATGTAAAAATATGAAACTTATTCATCAAGAAATCAAAAAGTCAAGATTACATTTTGAAAAGTCAAAATTTCTAAACTTAGAAATTTTTCTAAGTGTTGGAAATTTCATGTTTTTTCATAACTTTGTGCAAAATTTTCACCATGATTCAAGATGATTCAAGGGAAACTTCCAACATGAAAGTTGTAGATCTCCATGAAATCTACAACTTTTCTTTACACAACTCCTTCCAAAAGTGCTTGGATCTCAAGTTATAATTTTATGAACATGTGGTCATGAAACTAAACACTTAGTGAAATTTTGCCCTTATTTGGTCAGGATTTTGACCCAACTTCATGGAACTTTTTCTTATAGTTCCAAGGGTAATATTCAAAAGCAATTCAAATATGGGTTGTATAGCACATTTCAAGCTTTCCAAAATATCCAAGAACTCCTTGAGATCATTCTTGAGTAGGGAGAATCGAAGAGATGAAGTTAGGGTTTTATCACTTGAATTACAAGTCATTTTTTATGAACATATGAACCAAATCCATGGTAGGCTGAATAATCTTTGCTTTGCTGGCATCAAACTTGTTTGTCACTCCATAATGGCACAAAGTTAACATTGCCATTCTTGTAAAGCAAGGTTTTTGCATAAAGTTCATTCTTGAGCCTCTAACTTGTTCCCTCTGATCACACTCCATCCATAAAGTCAGAAGCAAGCTTGTTTAAAGCATAACCACTCTATCTTAGCAAGTACACAAGGCTTTGAAACTTGAATCTCTCAAAAAATCACATGTTATGCATAAACTTGTGATTTTGAATTTTGATCAACAAGAAGTCTCCAAACTTGTTGCTTATAAATAGAGTCACTATTTGTAAGCTAAAGGACAAGTTTTGAACACCCTTAAACACTCCCAAATTCTCTCTATCCAGAAATTGCACAAAAAACTCCATTGATGCACAGTTCTGACCTTAAGCTTGTATCTTTCACTTCCCTCGTGTGTTTTCCTTTAAATTCATTCCTAAAGCTTCCTTACCTCAAATACAACTCATCCCCATCCTTATTCCAGAACTATAACACAATTTACCATAACCTCCATAACCAGAAAAAAAGAGTTTGGAACTTGACTTCTCTAGGCCATTTCAGCCACTCTCAACTCAAGCAAATTATTGCATTAGCTACCTAGGACCTCAAGGAAGCTAACCTGATCATCACCATCACTTGAAACAAGCTCAAACTCAAAACACGATTTCCAGTTTTGAGGTAAGTTTTCTCAACTTGGAACTCTTCATACAGGCAACATCAATAGTTTATTTGTGAACAAAACATTTAGATATCATTGCCTGAAGCTAACCATGTCCATAGTTTCCATTAATTTTGCTTGGCTTAGAGAATTTTGAAACTGAAATTTATGATATTTTTAGGGTTCAGATTAGGGCCATTAAATTTCATGCTTATCTTTGATCTATAGTTTTAATGCTTTACATTTCTGAAACCGTGAGGAAATTTGCTACAAGTTTCATGTTTACAATTTTCATTTTTGATGAGAAATGGGCAAGTTACAGTTGGTCTGGCTGGAGGTTGAAGATGAAGTCTTTAGGGCGCATTTTGCCTTGTATATTTATTGTTTTGCTTATGTTAACGGATGTATAGCCACCCCAGTCGTAGAAGTGCGCGCCTGTAACCTATGGGACCTGGGTTCGAGCCCCAGTGGTACCCTTTTGCTTTTTTTCACATATTTTGTATTTCTGACTCTTTTTTTTGAGCGCCTGGGCCTTATTCGGCTTTGTACTGTTTTTTTTATTGTTTGCTTACTAACCCCCTTGCAGGCTGTTAGCACCCCTGGCCCAGTTTATTTTTATTTTCTTATTTTTTTCATTTTCATTTGTTTTCTTAATTATTTTTACTAATATTAAAAATCATAAAAATACAAAAATGATATATTAATATTTTGACTTAGTGTATTTCATTTTTCTCATAAAAAATATTTTTATTTAACTATATTTTATTTATATTTACTAACTTATCTTGTAATTTTAATTAAAAATATGTTAGTATTTATTTCTTTTTCACACCTATTAATATATATATATATATATATATATATATATATATATATATATATATATATATATATATATATATATATATATATATATATATATATATATATATATATATATATATATATATATATATATATATATATATATATATATATATATATATATATATATATATATATATATATATATATATATATATATATATATATATATATATATATATATATATATATATATATATATATATATATATATATATATATATATATATATATATATATATATATATATATATATATATATATATATATATATATATATATATATATATATATATATATATATATATATATATATATATATATATATATATATATATATATATATATATATATATATATATATATATATATATATATATATATATATATATATATATATATATATATATATATATATATATATATATATATATATATATATATATATATATATATATATATATAATATATATATATATATATATATATATATATATATATATATATATATATATATATATATATATATATATTTTAATATTAGAAAAGGCCAAAATATTTTATAATACTATAAATATTTTCAAGACATAAAAATACTAAAAAAATGCTTTTCTTAAACTTATTTTCTTTTGATTAATTAATAGAATTAGGGTTTTATTAAAAATCTTTTCTTAAATGAATTCAAGTTCAATTAATTATTTATTTTAATTTTTTAGGTTAAAACTATTTCCCTTTTTCTCATGAAAACCAAATAAAATATTCATTTACTTTACATTTCACATTTTTATACATTTATTTATTTCTGTACATTATTTCAATTCTTGTACAAATTCAATTTGGTTGTAATAGATTAATTAGGGTTATATTTTTTCAATTCCCATTTACAAATTATACATCCCCCTCCCCCAAATGTTGTAATAGCTTAGTAACTTTAAATTCCGCAATTTATGGCTTTATATATAACATGTTAGTAATTAGGGTTTGTATGGAAAGACTAAAACCAATACTTAAAAACCTTAATTCAAGAAAAAAAACAAGCATGAAAACAATACACTTGCACACAAGCACCCCTAGGATTATTCCACTTGGTTGCCTTATACAAAATGGTCATATTACGCATGTAAGGTATCTTAGCAAAAACAAAGCAAATACAAGATCATAGTCCCTCGATGACTCAATCTAAGTTGCCTTTCAAATAATCTCAGTCCCTAAAAGAGAATGCTAAGATACCTTGCAATATTTCTAATCATGGTTATACAATGACCCAAGCCTGTCCCGTTTACATCCAAAGATAGGGTTACTTACCAAATAAATGGTAAGATAACAATGTTAAAGGAAAAGAAAATGAACATGAAAAACTTTTGAGTAAGTAGAATGCTCCTAATTACTTGCTCAATTTCAAAACAAAACATCCTTTCTATTTTTAAAACAAACACCTACACTTTCAAAAACATCTTACAAAACTTGAAAACATTTTCAAAAGATCAAACACTTTGTATACATTCTTACGAACGAGAATCATTACAAAGTTTGCCTAAACAATGGCCTCTTTACAAAATACTTTCAAAAACCACACAAAGTACAATTTCAATCAAAAGCAAGTGATCTAGCAAGTAACTAAGAGCCCACAGAAAACCATGGAGGAAAAGGGTGTTAATACCTTCCCTTTTCATAATCTACCCGCCGAACTCAAGAAATAATCTCAAAGGTCTTTCCTGTGCTTTTTCACCTTTCCTTTTGGATAAAAGAAAAGTCGGTGGCAACTCTTGCTAACCACAACATTTTCCATAAAACGCAAAACCACCAAGTCAGTTTTCCCACCGTATCACAGAACTGGCGACTCTGAAGGGGAAAATTATAAAAGTGGGGTTACCTTAGGGTTATATTACATTTACTTGCTTACATTGTTTGACTTGTATGCTTTACGTTATGGTTCTTTATTTGGGTTTGAAATCCTTTACCCGGATTTGGGATACCTTATAGGTAAGTAGCAATACGTTGTGGAAACTGTGCGGGGTATACTGACATGGTCTTAGAAATAACTACGTTAGTGCGGCATATTTGTGGGTACCGGTAGCCTTTGAATTAATCAATTAGAATACGGGGCCACTGAGTGATGTCATGAAGCACTAATGAACTTTTAGAACCTTTACTTGACCAACTTGGCCTTTAGGATGTAGTGAGATGATCGGCTTTGGTGCAGTCCGAAGTTGGTAGATACTCGATACTACACTCATTGAGGTTTGGTATCTTCGGATATTTCGGTCGCCATTAAAGAGGCTTGTACTGAAACAATGACCAAAGAAACAGACTAGTGATATTGAGCTCCTTAGAACCCGATTACTATTACTAGGACAGGTTTGAGCCAACTAAACTTCAAGAGGGTACTTACCTATGAGACCCCATGCAAGCCTATACCTAAGGACTTGTTTTCTTTGTTTGTATATACATACTTTTACATAACATTATAACATCATACACATTCACTAACCATTTCAAGGATTTTGGGATTCATCTTTGTTCTTGTTTTGTAGGATATGGATTATCTTCGCAGGAAAACTATTCAAGTCAACCTTGTAAAGATCCCTCGACAACTTAAGGTGCTAGCCTCAAGGATTCTTGAAAATTCTCCATTCACCGAGAGACACGGTTTCCTACTCAACTTGGTCACTTCCAACGCAGATGAGGACATGATGAAGGTGCTCTTTCAGTTCTTTGATCCTTTACACCATTGCTTCAGATTTCCCGACTATCAACTTGTGCCTACTTTGGAAGAATTCTGCTGAATCTTGAGGATTACTGTTCTCAACCAACTACCTTTCAACGGTACAGAAAGATACCCAAGGCTAGAAGATATTACTCAAGCTCTACACTTGCACTCATCTCATGTCACAACTCATTGGGAAACAAGGAGTGGTGTCAAAGGTTTCCTAGCAAAGTTCTTGTTCGAGAAAGCCCAAAACTGTTGGAATTCTTTGGACCTGCAAGCTTTTGAGGAAATTGTGGCTCTCCTCATCTATGGGATGATTTTGTTTCCAAATCTTGACCAACTCATACACGTGAACGCTGTCAAAATCTTCATATCCCGCAACACGGTGCCTACATTTCTAGGGGATGTCCTACACTCTTTTCACACTCGCACAATGAGGAAAATAGGTGTTTTTATGTGTTGTACTCCTCTCATGGCAAGATGGTTTATTTTGCATCTTCCCCAATCTATATTGAAGAATGATCAAGGCTCAAGGTGGTCACAAAGGTTGATGACATTCAAACATTCAGACATTCATTGGTGCTCCCGATCCATAGAGAATGTTACTATGGTCGACCATTGTGGATAATTTCCTAATGTCCCTTTACTTGGAATTAGGGGAGGTATCACCTACAATCCCTGTTTAGCTTTAAGACAGTTTGGTTACGCCCGAAGGGATGGCCCGCATGAGATGCTGATTCAAGGTTTGGTATTTGACTATGACAACCACAATCAAGGTCTTCGCTAGAGATTTATCCGAGCTTGGAGGATGTTGAACAAGGTATATAGCAAGACATTGGGGCAAAAGAATTCTATCCCTCTTGAGGCTTACCTCAAATGGGTACAAACTCGTGCTCAGAGTCTTATGATGTATTATCCCTCCATTCTCCCGGTAATCATTGAGCCCGTCATGGAAGGAGATGTCCCATACACTATCGTACATCCTGACATGCCCACCTCTCTTGAAGACCTACAAAGGGATTGGATACAACTCAAGGGGGAGCGAGATACTTTTTAAGCCTAATTCTACGCGAGCGAGAAGAAGGTTTTGGAACTCACTAGACTAATTCATGAGGAGCAGACTCTGAATTCCTACATTGCGTCAAAGAGGATGCGTACTACCTTTTTATCTTAGAGTTTTTTGTATTATTTTTCCCAAGAAGGCATTAATGTACTCAAACTTTAATTTATTAATATAACGTGTGTTTCCTTTTTGTCTAAAACAAATTTGAATCTTAAGATCCTTGAAATCATTGCATATGCATTCATCGTTCATCATAACATAAGCAAGTTTTCTTGCAACAAGTCTCCTCATTTCTCTACTGTTTATTTCAGTAAGATGGATCTCGAGCAAACAGTGGAGGACCTCCAAGCTCAGAATGCACAGTTTCAACAGTTGTTCTTGACTCTAGCAAAAGGACAAGAAGAGTTGAAGACCTTTCTAGTTGAGGAGAAGAAAAAGAAGACGAAGAAAATAACCGGAATTTTGAACATGGGAAGAAGATTCCAAGGGCAAACAAGAAGGGCCTTAGACTTTGCAATGACATCCGGTGAGAAAGACAATTAAGACGGAAAAGGTAAAGAAACAACTGTTCAGTCTGATTCAGAAGAGGAAGAGGAAGAAGAAGACTATTCTGAAGAATAATACCCTCCAGCCGACGACAAGTATAAGCATCTAGAAGAGGGGTTGAGTGCAATGGAAATCCAAAAAGTTCCTGGACTGGACTTTGAGGAGTTGGGACTGGTATCGGGAATTGTCATTCCTCCAAAATTAAAAGCACCTGTGTTTGCCAAATATGACGCAGTCTCATGCCCCAAAATGCATCTCCGGTCCTATGTGAGGAAAATCTAGCCCCATATCACTGACAAAGATTTATGGGTACACTTTGTGATGCGGTGGGAGAACTGAATTGAGGTTTTGCGTTTGTGTTTGCAAATGTTTCGGTTTAGCAAGAGTTGCCACCGACTTTTTATTTTATCCAAAGGAAAGGTCAAAAAGCACAGGAAAGACCTTTGAGATTGTTTTTGGGTTCGGGGGGTAGATTATGAAAAGGGAAGGTGCTAACACCCTTTTCATCCATGGTTTTCCATGGGCTCTTAGTTACTTGTTTTAGATCACTCGCTTTTGCTTTTCAATTGTTTGAAATTGTGCTTTTGTGTGTGGTTTTGAAAGTATTTTGAAAAGAGGCCATCGTTGTGTCAACCTTTGTAATGATTCTTGTTTGAATGTATACAAATGTGTTTGTCTTTTGAAAAATGTTTCAATGTTTGAAAGTTTGTTTTGGGAAATGTTTTGAAATTATGTTGTGTGTTTTGAAAATAGAAAGGATGTTTGCAAGTTTGATCAAGTAACTAGGAGTTTTCTACCCTACTCAAAGATCTTTCCTACACACTTTTAATCCTTTGACATTGTTGTTTTACCATTGCATTTGGTAAACAACCTTGTGTTTGGATGTTAAACGGGACGGGCGTGGGTCATCGTATGAGCATGATAACAATTGTGCCAAGTATCTTAGCAAGTTTTTTGAGGGTCTAGATCATTTTTGTATAGGAAACCAAGATAGCGTCATCGAGGGACTATGATCTTTTGTTTTGATTTTTTTTTGCCAAGATACCTAGCATGCATACCATGGCCATTTTAAAGGCAACAAGTGGATGAAACCCTAAGGGTGCTTGTGTGCATTGTGTTGTCATTTTCATGCATTTTTGTCTTGTGTTTAGTCAAGCTATTTGTTTGATTTTTTGGTTATCATACAAACCCTAGTTTTGCTATCATGGCATATTTGAAAGCGATAAATGCGTAAAAGTAAATCTACGACTATTACAATATTGATATGGGGAGGGGGATACAAGTTTGAATAGGGGGATATTTGCAAGAAAAATAAAACCCTAAATCAACTATTACAACCAAATTGAATTCATTGTACAAATAATAAATTGACAAATATTTAAATATGCAATATATTATAAATATGCAAAAAATGTTTTGGTACTTATTTTATGTATGTAAAAATGAATTATTTAATGTCCTAAAAATATAAAAAATATTAATGGTTATTTTTGGAAAGGGTGGAAACCCTAATTTTATTTAAGAAAATATATATATTATACTATTTATTTATCCATTTTGAGTACAAAAAATAAATAAAAACAATATATACAAATGTTAAAAAATAAAAATATATGAGAAAATATTATTTAAGTGTATAAATAATAAAAATAAAAATATATAATGTTTTTTATAATATTTACAAGTTTTTATTTAAGAAAATAAAAGTATATTATTTAATAAACTATTTTTATGCTAGAAAAAATAATAAAAATAATAAAATAAAATATGAAAATTTAAGAAAATATTTTTGGTAATTTTTAATGTTTAGAAAAATAAATAAAAGTCAGAAATGAAAAATATGAAAAAATAAAAACAATGGGCCAAAGGGGTGCAGAAAGAAAGCTAGGGGGTGTCAAAAGCAAGGAGAATCCAAGCCTAGCCCACATTGCCTTCGTCCCTGTCCTTGAGACAGAAGCAAACACGCGCCATGTTCAAATCTGGAAATCCTGCATACGTGCTCAAAAACAAAAACTTGCAACATGAAAGGTATAGCTCTTAATCATACGATTCTAACCATATAAAAAACTTAATCTAACTCTCAAAGACCAGAGAGAATTTCATTGGCCCTAAATCTTGACCTAGTTTTTTCATAAAGTTCAACTATACTATACTCCTAGCTCAGTTAACATAAATGAATTTTATGCATATGTACAGCTCAAGGGTAATGAGGACTGCATTTTTTCTTCACAAACCTAAGCCTAATGATTCCTAAATAAGGAGATAGAAGTTTGAGAAATACCTGTTTCAGTCAAGCTAAAGTATGACAATGCAGCAACTTTCAGTGAGGCCTGAGGTTCTTTTGAGCTTGCTTGATGTTCCTTTGACCTTCCCCAATGCTTGGCTTGCTTTGAAATAGCTTGAATATTCTGGTAGAACTCAACCTGCAAACTCAGAATTTGAAAATGGTGAAGTGTGTAAATGGAGTTACAGTGACTTGGGAATGGTTAGGATAGTTTAGGTATGTTGTATGGAGTGTGTTGGAACTGGTTGCAAGCAAAACGCACGAGTGGATTTTGTTTTGGAAGTCAAACTACAGAACCTGCCCTGTTTTGACAATAACTTGGTGTTTTGATGTTAGAGGGTGTTTGAAAGGTTCCTAGCTCGTGTTTCTGGCTTAGTGCAATATGCTGAAGTTGTTTCAATGTTTACAAACTTTGGTTTTAACAGATACAAGAGTTGTTGACCTTTTGCAAGGTTTCTTGTTTTTGAAGCAAAAGTTGGAATTGACAATGCAAAGGCTTGTACAATATAGCTTAGGGTCTGCACATAGTTGGTACCAAATGCCTGATATTAGTGAACTTTGTTTGCATAAAGAAATCAGGTCCATGGCTCACGATGCACAATCTGACATAAAGCATGCTTTATGTAAATGGCATTGTTATCTTTTTGCCAAAAATTGATTAATTCCTTGTACAATGCCCTAAAGCTCAGAACAAAGCCTCTAACCAATGTGTTTGCATTTAATTTATGAGTGTGGAAGGGTTTAAGGACCTTTAAACAAGTACAAGCAAGGTTTGGACAGATTTGCAACTTGTATCATCATGAAAAATGCCATGGACAAAAGTGATATTTTGCCATTTTCAAACTTTTGATTCTCCCTAACCATGAATGATCTTGAAGAGTTCTTGGAATTTTGGAAAGCTTGTAACATTCTATACAATACATCTTTGAAATGTATTTTTATATTCCACTTGGAACTATGTGAAAAATTGCCATGAAGATAGGTCAAAATCCTGCCTAAACTAGGGCAAAATTTCACTAAGTTAAAAGTTTCATGGACCCTTGTTCACAAAATCATAACTTGAGATCCAAGCATCTTTTGGGAAAACTTTGTGAATCAAAGTTGTAGATTTTGTGGAGGAATACAACTTTCATGTTGGAAGTTTTGTTTGAATCCAATTGCATCATGGTGAAAAAGTTGGGAAAAGTTGGGGAAAAATAAGAAATTTTCATAACTTGGAAAATTTCTAAGTTATGAAAATTTTCCATTTTAAACCCTAATTTTCAAAATTAGGTTTCTTGGTGAACAAGTTTCATGTTTTGACATAACTTGATGAAAAATGACCCTTGGCACTTGATTTTGACCAAAAAGTCAAAGTTTGACTTTTCAGTTTACAGTTGATTTTTAATCAGTTGACTGGAAAATTCATCTGTAAATCCAATGCATTTGAGATCTTTTGAACCTTGTGATTAGGTCAAGATGATTCCATTGAGTCCTTGAATCCATGCTTGAACCCAATTTTCCATTGGCTAGGTTAAAAATCAGAAATTGCCCTTCTGCAGTCAAAACCCTAAAAATGACCATTTTGCCCTTTTGATGATCTGATCAAATTTCTTGAGGAGTTGTGGTCCAAACTTGATCAAATGGTTCATATGAGCCTATAATGTTGATGTGGATCAAAAATTATGAGGTTTGACTGTAAATTGGCCACAGTTGACTTTTTCCCCAATACAGTTGATTTTTAGGTCACATGTCCAATTGACTGGGCAAAAATTGGATTCAAGGCTTGAAACTTGGTATGGGCAATCTTATAAGTCCAACATGAAGTATGAAAGTCATATTGAGCATTGGAAGTCCAAAAATCCCTATGCAAACTCAAACCGTAATTTCAAGTCAACAGTGCAAGGAGATGTCTTGAGCAGAGCAAACCCTAATCCTGTCTGGAGTCTAAAGAGTCTTGTGAGGGGAAATATTGATAAAATGAGAGGGAAAATTTTGGGGTACAACAGCTGCCCCTGTTCAATCTTCTTGAACCTGAAGAGTTAGATTGGCGAGTTTTTCGTTCGTGACTCGAAGGTAAAAGAATGATTGGACACTAGAGTGCCCGTAAATTTGCACTCATCAGAATGTAGTTGAGGGAATGGGCTTAAAGATTCCATTTGGAGAGGTGACAAAATCTTGTCAGAGATGGGCTTAAAGATGACATCCAAAAATGTTTGTTGAAAATCAGGAGAATGAACATCAGAATGGTATCCGTATCTGGAACGTATCTGAGTTGTATCTGGAGATTGGATCTGTATGAGCAAGGGAATGTTGTCTGTGTCTGGAGCATATCCGAGCTGTAACTGCATTTGATTCTTGAATGAATAACATAATGACTTCCGGGTCTGGAGTGTATATGTATTCTATCTGAATCTGAAATTTGAATAAGCGACAGAATGGCATCTGTGTCTAGAGCGTCTCTGAGCTGGGGAAAAAGTTGAATGAGTACAGAATGGCTATCGTGTCTGGAGCGTATCTGGACTGTATATGAAGTTGAGATCTGTATGAGTAGCAGAATGAATTCCGTGTCTGGAGTGTATTCGTACTGTAATTGGGATCTGAATAAGTGACAGAATGACTTCCGCGTCTGGAGTGTATCTGAACTTGAAATTGATAGTTGAATCTGAATGAGAAATAGAATGGCTTCCATGTCTGGAGCGTATCTAATATGTATCTGATTGTTGAAGTCTGAATGAGCGACAGAATGGCATCCGTGTCTGGAGTGTATCTGGACTGTATCTTGACTTGAAATTCTGAATGAGTAATGGAATGACCTTCGTATCTGGGGTGTATCCATACTGTATCTAAATAAGAGATCTGAATGAGTAGCAGAATGACTTCCATGTCTTGGAGTGTATCCGTACTGTATCTGAGATCTTTGAATATTTTTTAAAGATAGCTTTTAATCTCATCCTGAAAAAGGGTGAAATGTTAGCTGAAACACAAAGTTATGTTGCATGACATGTATGATGCAATAAATGTGCTTTATCAATGTTCATGATATATGAATGTAACGTATGCGCATGTAAGCTGATTAGCTGTCTTGCTGAGGAAAATAAATCTTTGATGGCTTGGAGATAATGAAATCTTTGACCGCTGTCGGGGAAAATAAATCCTTGATCGATGCTGGAATTACAAAATCTTTGATTGTTGAGGATGAGAACTCCTTGGACCACTGTTGGGGATAGAAAATCCTCGGCGACTTGTGGGGATTAACAAGAACTTTTAAAACTTCTGTAGGGATGTGAGAATCCTTCCTGACTTTCCTGGGGATAGGGATCCTTTAAGTCTGCTTGAGAAACCTGCTTGGGGAATCCCAAGAACTTTGATGACTTATGGATGGAGATTACACAATGGGAATCCTTACTCGGCTGGGGAATAAAGAAACTCTGATGACCTCTGTTGGGGATTAGATGAAATAAAACCTTGATCTGCTGGAGAATAAGGAAGACTTTGATGGCTTCTGTGGAGAATTAAGAATGGGAAATTTCGATCTCCTAGGGAAATTGAAACCTTGGGGGCTTCACTGTAGAAGTGAGAATGAGAATCTTCGATCTGCAGGGGATTAAAATTCTGAAAAATTCATGCTAGGAAGTAATGAAGACCCTGGCAACTTCACTGGGGAATCAGGAATGAGAATCTTCAATCTGCTAGGGAAAATAAATCCATGGGGACTTCAAACTGGGGAGTTAACAGTAAGAATCTTCATTTTGTTGGGGAATGAAAACTCTGTGGGAAATAGTTATACTGCTGGAGAGTAAGCTCAAGACTCTGGGGGGAAAAGCTTATTCCTGTTTGGAAAAAGTTCAGGAGTTTGGGTTGTATTCCACTCTACTGGGGAATTATCCGAAAGTGGGGATAAAAGTTAACTGTTAATTGGTTGATTCTCAGATTTTAAGACAACTTGCTGGGGAATCTGGGGAAAACTGAATGGTTTCCGCTGTGGATTGGTAGTTTGGAAATTTGACTCCGTTGGGGAAGAAGGTTTCATCTTTGTTGGGGATTTATGACCCAAAGTTTTTGCTCCGCTGAGGATTGGGGGTTTAGAGGTTTAACTCTGATGGTGGATTAAGGGTTTGAAATATAACTCCGTCGGGGATTAGGAGTCTGAAGTTTTGACTATGGTGAGGATTTTTAAATTTAATTCCATTGGGGATATATATTTCAATGGTTTTAGCTCCGCTGGGGATCTAGATGATGTACTGCAGGGGATTTCTCTTGGAATAGCCTAAAGACGTTTTCCTATCCTTTCAACCTGTCAATAATTATTCTTTCACATTTCGTTTATTTGTAAATAGTGATTATATCCAAATGCATATGCTCATTAAATAAATCATTGGACGTTTTTCAAATAAAACACAAGTGTAAAAAAGAAGAAAAGGAAAATAGTTTTCTGCGCTTTGAAGTATCTTTGTATTAACTTTGTGTAAGTATTTTGTACAAAGGAAACAGACATCCTAGTAAGAGAATATTGTCATAAAAAATGAGAAAAAAATTTATACAAAGAAAGATGGCTATGTGTAAAAATTCCATGGGGTTCCCATTCTGCTATAGCCTTCGTAACTCCGATATCTTGTCCATTTGTTGCTTCGTCCGAAGATGATTGAGTTGATCAGAAGCCAAGAGCTTGTTGGTGAAGAGATTGTCCTTAAAGTGATCCGACGAGACATAGTCATACGCTTTAATTCCCTAACTTTTTCCTGGACCGCCCTTTCGGGTTTTCAATCCACCGGGAAACCCTTTTTTGCCCAAGTCGCCCTTTCGGGTTTTCAACTTGTCGGGTGTACAAATTTTTTTGTTTATCCCTAATTTTTGCATGAACTGCCCTTTCGGGTTTTCGATTCACCGGGATGCCCATTTTTTCCCAAGTTGCCCTTTCGGGTTTTCAACTTGTCGGGTCGTTTATGTGTAGTATCTTTTGACTATGTCTGCATTCGCAGGGTGCAGCAGGTCGTCGCCGTCCATGGTGGTCAGAATCATCGCCCCACCAGAAAAGATGTTTTTGATCACAAATGGTCCTTCGTAGGTAGGAGTCCATTTGCCCCTGGGATCACTTTGCGGCAAGATGATCTGCTTGATTACAAGATCCCCGACTTGATATACCTGGCGTCTGACTTTATTGTTGAATGCCTTGATCATCCGTTTTTGATACGTTTGACCATGGCAAACAGCAGTAAGTCGCTTCTCGTCAATCAAGTTAAGTTGATCAAGTCGGGTCTGAATCCAATTGTCTTCACTCAAACCAGCATCTTTCATGATTCTCAAGGAGGGAATCTGAACCTCGATAGGTAAAACATCTTCCATGTCTTATACCAAAGAATAGGGTGTTACCCCAGTTGATGTTCGCGCCGTGGTACGGTACCCGTGCAGAGCAAACGGTAACATCTCATGCCAATCCTTGTAGGTGACTGTCATCTTTTGTATGATTTTTTTGATATTTTTGTTTGCAGCTTCGACAGCACCATTCATCTTCGGCCGATAGGGAGATGAATTGTTATGTTGAATCTGGAACTGCTCGTACAAGGCGGTAATCATAGTGTTGTTCAGGTTTGTATCGTTGTCAGTGATAATCCTTTCGGGGATACCATACCGGCAAATGAGGTTCTGCTTGATGAAGCAGGAAACAACATTCTTTGTGAAGGATGCGAAGGAAGCAGCTTCGACCCACTTGGTAAAGTAGTCAATGTCCACCAGGATGAAACGGTGTCCATTAGATGATGTAGTCTTGATCTCTCCAATCATGTCGATTCCCCACATAGCGAATGGCCAAGGAGCTGTTAAGGCATTGAGAGGAACTGGAGGTATATGTACCTTGTTAGCGTAGATTTGACATTTGTGACAAGTACGGTAATGTTGATGGCAATCAGCTTCCATGGTAGACCAGTAATAGCCTGCCCGTAGAATCATCTTAGCCATCGTATGTCTGCTAGAGTGAGTGCTAAAGGTACCATTGTGTAGTTCAGCCATGATCTGCTCAGCTTCAACTTTGTCCATGCAACAGAGCAGAATACAATCATGATTATGCTTGTATAGGATACCATTGCTCAAGAATAACTTAGCTGAGAATCTCCTTAAGAACTTTTTTTCGTTGACGGAAGCTCCTTCAGGGTATTCTTGTGCTTCGAGATACCTTTTGACGTCATGAAACCAAGGTAGGTCCACTACTTCTTCGGTATTAATCTCGTGACAATGTGCAGGTTCGTCCATCCGTTCAATGGTGATTTGAGGAGACTCATTGTCCCAGTTAATTTTAAACGTGGATGACATTGTAGCTAGAGCATCCGCTAGCTAATTTTCTTCTCGCGGAAAGTGCTCGAAGGTAATCTGATCGAAATGAGGTAACAATGTCAAGACATGTTCTTTGTAAGGGATGAGGTTTAGATGTTTAGTATCCCACTCTCCTTTGATTTGACTAATAACCAAAGCTGAGTCCCCAAATACAATCAAAGATTTGATTCCCAAGTCAATTGCAACCTTGAGACCAAAGATACAAGCTTCATACTCGGCCATGTTGTTGTTGCAGCTGAAGCAGAGTTTGGCAGTGAAAGGCGTATGGCAACCTTCTGGAGAGATGAGCACAGCACTGATACCATTCCCAAGTGCATTAGAAGCACCATCAAAGTACAGGGTCCATCGGGATCCTTGTTCAGGTCCATCATACGGTCTGTTCTCTTCAATGTTATCCAAAGTCATAATATCCTCGTCGGGGAAGTCGAACCTCATGGATTGGTAATCTTCGACAGCTTGATGGGCCAGATGATCGGCTAGTACACTCCCCTTTATAGCTTTTTGGGTCGTCTATTGTATATTGTATTCTATCCGGATCATATGCCATCTAGCTATTCTTCCAGATAAAGCAGGCTTCTCAAAGATGTACTTGATCGGATCCATCTTAGATATCAGCAAAGTGGTATGAGTTAACATATACTGCCTTAGCCGACGAGCAGCCCATACCAAAGCGCATCAAGTTTTCTCGGGCAGTGAGTATCGGGTCTCACAGTCGGTAAACTTTTTGCTAAGGTAATAAATAGCATGCTCTTTTCGGCCAGACTCGTCATGTTGGCCCAGTACACACCCCATTGAATTCTCTAAGACAGTCAGATACATGATTAGCGGTCTTCCTTCGATGGGAGGCATCAAGATGGGAGGTTCTAGCAAATACTCCTTGATTTTATCGAAAGTAACTTGACAGTCATCATTCCATTTAACCACCTAATCTTTCTTCAACAGCTTGAAGATTGGTTCACAGGTAGATGTTAGGTGAGAAATGAACCTTGCAATGTAGTTTAGGCATCCCAAGAAACCTCTGACCTCCTTCTCAGTGCGAGGAGCAGGAATTTCTTGTATAGCTTTAACTTTGGCAGGATCAAAATCGATGTCTTTGTTGCTAACAATGAAACCCAAGAGTTTACCGGATCGGACTCCTAAAGTGCACTTGTTAGGGTTCAGTCTGAGCTTGTACTCCTTCAACCTGACAAACAGCTTTTGCAAATGGTCGAGGTGTTCTTCTTTCGTTTGTAAACGGGCTATCATGTCGTCTATGTATACCTCTATCTCATGATGAATCATGTCATGAAACAAAGCTACCATGGCGCGTTGATAGGTTGCCCCGGCATTCTTCAGTCTGAATGGCATCACTTTGTAGCAGAACATACCCCACTGTGTAACAAAAGTAGTTTTCTCCATGTCCTCAGGGGCCATTTTGATCTGGTTATAGCCTGAGAATCCATCCATGAAAGAAAATACCTTGTGCTGAGCTGTATTGTCAACCAAGATGTCAATGTGCGGTAGTGGAAAGTCATCTTTAGGGCTAGCCCTGTTTAAGTCTCTGTAATCCACGCACATTCTGACTTTTCCGTCCTTCTTAGGCACGGGCACAATGTTAGCAACCCACTGTGAATAGGTAGTAACAGCAAGAAACCCAGCATTGAACTATTTCATCACTTCAGCTTTGATCTTTTCAGACATGTCGGGCCGCATGCGGCGAACTTTCTGTTTAACTGGTGGACAGTCTTCTCTTGTAGGGAGAAGGTGAACCACAATATTTGTATCAAGTCCAGGCATGTCTTCGTAGGACCAGGCAAAGATCTCAACATATTCATTCAACAGCTGAACTAAGCGCTCCTTGACACTTGGCTCTAGGTTGGCACCCACTCTAACTTCTTTTGTGTCTTCCTCTGTTCCCAAGTTGATTGTCTCTAACAACTCCTCATGAGGTAGAATAGCCCTTTCTTCCTGTTGTAGCAGTCTAGCCAATTCTCTAGGCACTTCACAGTCTTCATCACCTTCTTATTCGGCCTGGTAGACCAGATCTTCAGAGTCACTGAAGGCCATAGCAGAATTGTTACCCATGGAATCCGGAATGGATGGGTACCTGCATTTGTGAGTGTGGGTATGTGTAAGGGATAGCCACCTTTAAACAAATAAAATGTAAAAAGAAGGAAAATGAACACAAAAGTTTATATATGAAAACATCCATGATTCATTAAAATGGCATATGAAGATGAAAAATCAAACCCTTACAAATGGACCTATGTACCTTGGGTAAGGAACAAGGTTAAAAGTGTACGAATTGTTCAAGAATTATTACAAACCAACATAAATGTTTGAAAGATAAATTACTAATTGATGAAAGTAATGGGAATAAAGTCCTTTGCCTCCCAATTGCACAATCCTCCTTCAACGGTAGGGAAAATCCAGTCTTCCATATTGCTTTCCTCTTCACCATCCTCCAAAGCATTGACTCCATGATGAGTGATCTTCATTGGTGGCCCTCCAGCCCGGGAGCGACGCACAACCTTCTGACTAGCAGCAGTGAAACCCAAGCCGAATTTGTCAGACTTGAAAGGAAAATCGGGAAGCTTCCCCCAGATTGTGCTTCCTCCTTCTTCAAGCAAAGCCTTTGCATCTTTGAGGGATGACATCCGAGGCAGAGGTCGGGTAATCATGGGTACAGAAGGCATTGTCTTGGTTGCCACAATCTCCTGAGCTACCTCTTCAAAATGCTGAAAGGGGGTTTCGATGAATTCACCATCCAATTCTACATAGCGGAAAGAATTAAGATGGCTTATCATGTATTCCTCTTCACCGTGAACTGTCACAATTTTCCCCTGAACAGGGTACTTAAGCTTCTGATGCAGAGTTGAAGTAACGGCTCCAGCATGGTGAATCCAGGGTCTTCCTAACAAGAAAGAATATGAGGGACGGATGTCCATGACATAAAATATGGAGTTGAAGGTTTCAGTTCCCACTTTAATCGGGATGTCCACCTCCCCGTGGACCATCCATTTAGAACCGTCAAAGGCTCTAACAATGATGTTGCTGGGCTTCAAGGTTAAACCTTCACAATCTAGCCTATCCAATGCTTCCTTTGGAAAGACGTTCAGCGATGAACCAGTGTCTACAAGAACGTGTGCCAAAGTAGTCCCTATGCATTCTACCGAGACATGCAAAGCGTCATTATGTTTTCTCCCTTTGATTGTTAGATCAGCATCGGAGAATCCTAGACCGTTATCAGCTATTAGGCTAGCTACACATTCCTGGAACTGGTCCGCAGAGGTTTCCTGGGGCACATGGGCCGTCTTCAAGAATCTGATCAAAGCTTTGGCATGAGCTTCCAAACAGAGTAGCAAGGCCAGCATATATATTTTTGAGGGGGTTTGCCCCAGTTGCTCCACAACATTATAATCGCTTTTCTTGATTATTTTCAAAATCTCTTCCATTTCTTTTTGAGAGGTTTCAGGGATGATCAACGGCTGAGCCCTCGTCCTGACAGGCTCTTCTTGGATCCCTTTTCCTCTATCATCAGCAGCAGTAGAGGGGACAACCAAAGGAGTTATAACTTCTTCAATAACTGGAGTTCTCGCAGATATGTTGACTGGTACAGGAGTAACCTTAGGAGCGGCTGAGGGTCCGAAGATTGCCTTTGGAGGCGCAATCTCTGGAGAGAAAATTCTTCCACTGCGGGTAATTTTACTCGTTCCGGAAATGTTTCTAATGTCGGAAGTCTCTTCATCAGAACTCTCTTCAGTTGATTCAATTTGTTTAACACCGTGGTAGAAGATCTCTCCCCCATAGTTCCACGGTATTGATTTGTTGGACTTGTACGTGATAGGCCCCGGCATGGTTATCTTCAAAGGTACAATTTTGGATCGGATGTAATCTTAACAGATCTTTTGGAGACCTTGGAAAGATTAGCGGATATGGTAATTATCGAAACATCATTGACAGGAGTCGGTGTAACAGGAGTCTTTTCAAAAAGTATCTCTTGATTATCCATTAGGCGCTGGATGCCTAACTTCAACAACGGACAGTCGATTGGTAAGGAGGAACAAAGGTAGCAACCTTTTTTACAACCTGGGAAAATCCCGGCCTTCAGCAAATTCAACTTGATTATCGGTAACAGAGTCATAAAATCATCAACAGTAGCAACAAAAAGATCTTCTTCAACAGCATGGACATTGTGACCATGTTTTGGCATTAGAGCATATATCACATTAGGCTTTTCAGGGGCGTCGAATTCAACTTCTTTAGCATCTATCAAGTCCTAAATCTTATTCTTGAGGGCCCAACAATTGTTGGTGTCATGCCCCAGGCTGTCTGAATGATAAGCACACTTTCCATTTAAATGGTAGTAAGGAGAAGATGTATTCAGATTCTTCGGTGCCTCTTTCAAACTTGCAAGGTTTAACTTCAAAAGATGAGGGAGAACCTGAGCAGGTGTCATATTGATCCGGGTGAATTGTCGTGCAGGCCTTTCCACCCTTGCTTGGTTGGTTATGGGTTGATTGTTTCTAGTTTGATCAGCTGGAGACTTATGAATCATTACAGCCCCCACCGCTGGTCGGCGCTCAACTCTTCCTTGACTTCTTTGGGAGTAGACAGCTGAGACTTCTTTCTTGGCTGGAAAAGTCTTTTTGATGGCAGCGGAAGCAGATACATCCTTTTGAATTTTTCTGCTCTTGATGCCGGCTTCAACTCTCTCACCGGTCAGAATCAACTCGGTGAACCCCACAGACGAACTTCCAATCAGGTGATTGAAAAAGGGGCCTGACAGTGTACCCAAGAACATCTCAACTAGTTCCCTCTCAGATAGAGGTGGTTGTACTCGTCCCGCCAAATCTCTCCATTTCTGGGCATACTCTTTGAAACCTTCATTTGAGACCATGCCCATACTTTGTAATTGAGTACGGGTTGGTGCTAAATCCATCTTATTTTGATATTGTCTGTAGAAGGCAGCTGCCAAATCCTCCTAATTGTGTACATCAGACCTCTCTAGCTGGTAAAACCAATCTAATTGCGTCCCCGAAAGACTGTCCTGGAAGAAATGAACCCATAGATCCTTATCAGAAGAATGTGGTTGGATTTTTCTGATGCAAGACCATAGATGCATCTTTGGACAAGACAAACCATCGTATTTAGCAAAAAGAGGCACCTTGAATTTAGGGGGAATCACAATCCCAACAACCAGCCCTAACTCTTCAAAGTCCAGCCCAGGCACTCTCTGCACCTCCATGGCTTCCAGACGCTCTTCCAGATTCTTGTACTTGTCGTCTGCAGGAGGGTACTGCTGCTCAGAATAGTCTTCATCCTCTTTATCTTCTTCTTCCTCAGACTCAGATTGCACTGCAGTTCCTTTACCCTTTCCTACCCCTTCATCAAATGTTGAGGGGAAATCTAGGACCCTTCTAGCTTGACCTTCGAATCTTCGACCCAAGGTAGCCACACCAACCCTCTTATTTTTCTTTTTCTCCTTTTCTTTTTCCAGCAAGGTTTTGAGCTCCTCCTGACCCTTTGCCAAGGTCATGAGTAGATGTTGGAACTGTGAATTCTACGCTTGTAAGTCTTTGATCGTCTGCTCTATATCCATCTTGCTGAAATAAACAGCAGAGAGATAAGGAAACCTGGTGTGAAGACCTGCTTATGCATATGATGAATGATGTGTATTCATGTAATGCATCCAAGGATTCTGAAATTCAAATTTGTTGCAAACAAAAAAGAACACACGTCATATTAATAATATAGAATTTGTTAGTACATAAGTTCCCCGTGGGCGAAATAATACAAAATTCTAATGTAAAAAGACGTTGCGCATCCTTTTTGGTGCAATGTAGGTGTTAAGAGTTTTCTCTTCGTGAAGTTGGAGAGTAAGCTCCAAAACCTTCTTCTCACTGGCGTAGAATTGGGCTTCAAACGTATCGCGTTCTCCCTTGAGCTGTATCCAACTCCTTTGCAAATATTCAAGTGATGTTGGCATGTCAGGATGTAGGAGGGTGTATGGAACCTCTCCTTCCATAACAGGCTCTTTGATCACAGAAAGAATGTAGGGGTAAGGCATCATAAGACGTTGGGCGTGGGTTCGTACCCACTTGAGGTAAGGATCAAGGGGGATGGAATTATTGTGTCCCAAGGTCTTACTGTCCACTTTGTTGGGCATTCTCCAAGCTCGAATAAACCTTTGTCGAAGTCCTTGATCATTGTTGTCGAAGTCAAAAACCAAGTCTGGAATCAGCATGTCATGAGGGCCATCCCTTCGGGCATACCTAAACTGTCTCAGAGCCAAGCAGGGGTTGTAGGTAATGCCTCCCCTAATGCCAAGTAGAGGGACATTAGGGAATTCCCCACAATGATCAATGATGATAACATTTTCTCTGGATCGAGAACACCAATGAACATATGAATGTGTAAGAGTCATCAATTGTTATGACCACCTCAAACCTTGTTCATTCTTCAAAACTGATTGGGGAAGGTGAGAAATAAACCACCTTGCTAGTAGAGGAGTACAGCACATGAGAACACCTCTTTTCCTCATTGTTCGAGTGTGAAATGAGTGGAGGATATCCCCAAGAAATGTAGGCACCGGGTTGCGAGCCATGAAGATTTTGACAGCATTGACATCTATAAGCTGGTCAGGGTTTGGGAACAAGACCAACCCATAGATGAGAAGAGCCACAATCTCCTCAAAAGCTTGTAAGTCCAATGAATTCCAGCAGCTTTGGGCCTTCTCAAACAGAAACTTTGACAAGAAACCCTTGACACCACTTCTAGTTTCCCAATGTACTATGATATCAGATGGTTGTAAGTGTGAGGCTTAAGCAACATCTTCAGGCTTTGGATCTCTTTCCATACCATTGTAGGGTAGTTGATGGAGAATAGGAATCCTCAGGAGTTGAGAAAATTCCTCCAAAGTAGGCACAAGCTGGTAATCAGGAAAGGTGAAGCAATGGTGTAGGGGGTCAAACAACTAGAAGAGAACTTTCACCATGTCTTCCTCAGTGTTGGTGTTGACTAAGTTGAGAAGACGACCATGCCTCTCGGTGAATGGAGAATTCTCAGGAATCCTTGAAGCTAGCTCCTTGAGTTGAGGAGGAATTCTTACAAGGTTGACTTGGATTGTTTTCCTGCGAAGTGAATCCATTACCTACAAAACAGGAACAAAGATGAAGATCCAAATCCTTGAAATGGTTAGTGGATGCATATGATGCTTCATGATGTTTATGATGTTATGCACAAGTGTATATGTACAAACAAATCACACAAGATCCTAGTTTCAGGCTTGCATGGGGTTTCATGGGTAAGTACCCTCTTGAAGTTTAGTTGGCTCAACTTGTCCTATAAATAGTAACCGGGTTCTAAGGAGCTCAATATCACTGGATTATTTTCTGTGTTCATTGTTTCAGTTTAGTCACTTTACTGGCGACCGAAATATTCCAAAAAAAACAACCCTCAATGAGTGTAGTATCGAGTATCTACCAACTTCGGACTGCACCAAAGCAGGTCATCTCACTACTCCTAAAAAGGCCAAGATGGTCAAGTAAAGGTTCTAAAAGTCCATTAGTGCTTCATGACATCACTCAGCGGCCCCGTATTCTCTTTGATTAACTCAAAGGCTACCGGTACCCACAAATATGCCGCACTAATATAGTTATTACTTCAACCATGTCGGTATACCCCGCACAGTTTCCACAACATACTGCTATTTACCTATGAATGTTTCCCAAATCCGGGTAGAGGATTCAAACCCAAACAATATAACCAAATGTAAAGCAATCAAATCAAGCAAGATAAGCATGTAAATGTGATCTAAAACGCTAAGGTAACCCCACTTTTAGCTTACTCCCCAGCAGAGTCGCCAGTTCTGTGATGCGATGGGAGAACTGACTTGAGGTTTTGCGTTTATGTTTGCAAATGTTTCGGTTTAGCAAGAGTCGCCACCGACTTTTTATTTTATCCAAAGGAAAGATCAAAAAGCACAGGAAAGACCTTTGAGATTGTTTTTGGGTTCGGGGGGTAGATTATGAAAAGGGAAGGTGCTAGCACCCTTTTCATCCATGGTTTTCCATGGGTTCTTAGTTACTTGTTTTAGATCACTTGCTTTTGCTTTTCAATTGTTTGAAATGGTGCTTTTGTGTGTGGTTTTGAAAGTATTTTGAAAAGAGGCCATCGTTGTGTCAACCTTTGTAATGATTCTTGTTTGAATGTATAAAAAGGTGTTTGTCTTTTGAAAAATGTTTCAATGTTTGAAAGTTTGTTTTGGGAAATGTTTTGAAATTGTGTTGTGTGTTTTGAAAATAGCAAGGATGTTTGCAAGTTTGATCAAGTAACTAGGAGTTTTCTACCCTACTCAAAGATCTTTCCTACACATTTTAACCCTTTCACATTGTTGTTTTACCATTGCATTTGGTAAACAACCTTGTGTTTGGATGTTAAACGGGACGGGCGTGGGTCATCGTATGACCATGATAACAATTGTGCCAACTATCTTAGCAAGTTTTTTGAGGGTCTAGATCATTTTTGTATAGGCAACCAAGATAGCGTCATCGAGGGACTATGATCTTTTGTTTTGATTTTGTTTTGCCAAGATAACTAGCATGCATACCATGGCCATTTTAAAGGCAACAAGTGGATGAAACCCTAGTGGTGCTTGTGTGCATTGTGTTGTCATTTTCATGCATTTTTGTCTTCTGTTTAGTCAAGCTATTTGTTTGATTTTTTGGTTATCATACAAACCCTAGTTTTGCTATCATGGAATATTTGAAAGCAATAAATGCGTAAAAGTAAATCTACGAATATTACAACATTGATATGGGAAGGGGGATACAAGTTTGAATAGGGGGATAATTGCAAGAAAAATAAAACCTTAAATCAACTATTACAACCAAATTGAATTCATTGTACAAATAATAAATTGACAAATATTTAAATATGCAATATATTATAAATATGCAAAAAAATGTTTTGGTATTTATTGTATGTATGTAAAAATGAATTATTTAATGTCTTAAAAATATTAAAAATATTAATGATTATTTTTGGAAAGGGTAGAAACCCTAATTTTATTTAAGAAAATATATATATTATACTATTTATTTATCCATTTTATGTACAAAAAATAAATAAAAATAATATATACAAATGTTAAAAAATAAAAAATATATGAGAAAATATTATTTAAGTGTATAAATAATAAAAATAAAAATATATAATGTTTTTTATAATATTTACAAGTTTTTATTTAAGAAAATAAAAGTATATTATTTAATAAACTATTTTTATGCTAGAAAAAATAATAAAAATAATAAAATAAAATATGAAAATTTAAGAAAATATTTTTGGTAATTTTTAATGTTTAGAAAAATAAATAAAAGTCAGAAATGAAAATAGAAATGAAAAATATGAAAAAATAAAAACAATTGGCCAAGGGGGTGCAGAAAGCAAGCTAGGGGGTGTCAAAAGCAAGGAGAATCCAAGCCCATCCCACATTGCCTTCGTCCCTGTCCTTGAGACAGAAGCAAACACGCGCCATGTTCAAATTTGGAAATCCTGCATACGTGCTCAAAAACAAAAACTTGCAACATGAAAGTTATAGCTCTTGATCATACAATTCTAACCATATAAAAAACTTAATCTAACTCTCAAAGACCAGAGAGAATTTCATTGGCCCTAAATCTTGACCTAGTTTTTTCAGAAAGTTCAACTATCAAATACTCCTAGCTCAGTTAACATAAATGAATTTTATGCATATGTACAACTCAAGGGCAATGAGGACTACATTTTTTTCTTCACAAACCTAAGCCTAATGATTCCTAAATAAGGAGATAGAAGTTTGAGAAATACCTGTTTCAGTCAAGCTCAAGTATGGAAATGCAGCAAGTTTCAGTGAGGCCTGAGGTTCTTTTGAGCTTGCTTGATGTTCCTTTGACCTTCCCCAATGCTTGGCTTGCTTTGAAATAGCTTGAATATGCTGGTAGAACTCAACCTGCAAACTCAGAATTTGAAAATGGTGAAGTGTGTAAATGGAGTTACAGTGACTTGGGAATGGTTGGGATAGTTTAGGTATGTTGTATGGAGTTTGTTGGAACTGGTTACAAGCAAAACGCACGAGTGGATTTTGTTTTGGAAGTCAAACTGCAGAACCTTCCCTGTTTTGACAAGAACTTGGTGTTTTGATGTTAGAGGGTGTTTGAAAGGTTGCTAGCTCGTGTTTCTAGCTTAGTATAATATGTTGAAGTTGTTTCAAATGTTTACAAACTTTGGTTTTAACAGATACAAGAGTTGTTGACCTTTTGCAAGGTTTCTTGTTTTTGAAGCAAAAGTTGGAATTGACAATGCAAAGGCTTGTACAATCTAGCTTAGGGTCTGCACATAGTTGGTACCAAATGCCTGATATTAGTGAACTTTGTTTGCATAAAGAAATCAGGTCCATGGCTCAAGATACACAATTTGACATAAAGCATGCTTTATGTAAATGGCATTGTTATCTATTTGCCAAAAATGGATTAATTCCTTGTACAATGCCCTAAAGCTCAGAACAAAGCCTCTAACCAATGTGTTTGCATTTAATTTATGAGTATGGAAGGGTTTAAGGACCTGTAAACAAGTACAAGCAAGGTTTGGACAGATTTGCAACTTGTATCATCATGAAAAATGCCATGGACAACAATGATATTTTGCCATTTTCAAACTTTCGATTCTCCCTAACCATGAATGATCTTGGAGAGTTCTTGGACATTTTGGAAATCTTTTAACATGCTCTACAATCCATCTTTTAAATGTATTTTGATATTCCACTTGGAACTATGTGAAAAATTTCCATGAAGATAGGTGAAAATCTTGCCTAAACTAGGGCAAAATTTCACTAAGTTAAACGTTTCATGGACCCTTGTTCACAAAATCATAACTTGAGATCCGAACATCTTTTGAGAAAACTTTGTGAATCAAAGTTTTAGATTTTGTGGAGGAATACAACTTTCATGTTGGACGTTTTGTTTGAATCCAATTGCATCATGGTGAAAAAGTTGGGAAACAATAAGAAATTTTTATAACTTAGAAAATTTCTAAGTTATGAAAATTTTCCATTTTAAACCCTAATTTTCAAAATTAGGTTTCTTGGTGAACAAGTTTCATGTTTTGACACAACTTGATGAAAAATGACCCTTGGCACTTGATTTTGACCAAAAAGTTAAAGTTTGACTTTTCAGTTTACAGTTGATTTTTGATCAGTTGATTGGAAAATTCATCTGTCAATCCAATGCATTTGAGATCTTTTGAACCTTGTGATTAGGTAAAGATGATGACATTGAGTCATTGAATCCATGCTTGAACCCAATTTTCCATTGGCTAGGTTAAAAATCTGAAATTTCCCTTCTGCAGTCAAAACCCTAAAAATGACCATTTTGCCCTTTTGATGATCTGATCAAATTTCTTGAGTAGTTGTGGTACAAAATTGATCAAATGGTTCATATGATCCTATAATGTTGATTTGGATCAAAAATTATGAGGTTTGACTGTAAATTGGCCACAATTGACTTTTTCCCCAATACAGTTGATTTTTAGGTCATTTGTCCAATTGACTTGGCAAAAATTTGATTCAAGGCTTGAAACTTGGTATGGGCAATCTTATAAGTCCAACATGAAGTATGAAAGTCACATTGAGCATTGGAAGTCCAAAAATCCCTATGCAAACTCAAACCCTAATTTCAAGTCAACAGTGCAAGGAGATGTCTTGAGCAAAGCAAACCTTAATCCTATCTGGAGACCAAAGTGTCTTGTGAGGGGAAATCTTGATAAAATGAGAGGGAAAATTTTGGGGTACAACACACTTCTTCCAAGACAGTCTGTATGGAACTCAACTTGATTTGTCTTATCAGTTAGAAAGAGCCAATGCTCATAACTGGGAAGATCTTGTTGCATCCTTTTACAAACAATACCAATACAACGCTGATCTTGCGCCTACCCGTACTCAACTCCAGAGTATGGCCATGGTTTCAAGTGAAGGCTTCAAGGACTATGTGCAAAAATGGAGAGACTTGGATGGAAGAGTTCAACCTCCCCTATTCGAAAGAGAGCTTTTAGACATGTTTTTGGGCACCTTTTCTTGTCCCTTTTTCAATCACTTAATTGGGAGTTCATCGGAAGGTTTTATTGAATTGATATTGACCGGAGAAAGGGTAGAAGTCGGGATAAATAATGGAAAGATTAAAAAAATGCATCCTCTACTGCTGTAAGGAAGCCATTCATCGGAAAGAAACAAGTGGTTGTTGTATATCCTTAGAGAAATCAAGATAGGGCCGAACGCCGTCCAATGGTGGGGGATGTTATGATTCCTAAACTTGTGTCTGATCAGCAAAGAAACAACCAACCAAGAATGGAAAGACCAGTCAGACAATTCACCCGAATTAATATGACACTATCTCAAGTATTGCCACATTTGTTAAGATCCAATCTAGTGACCTTGAAAGAAGCTCCAAAGAACCCTAACACAACCTCTCCTCACTATCATCCTAATGCCTGCTGCACATACCACTCTAAGTGTCCCAACCACGACACTAACAATTGTTGGGCTCTAAAGAACAAAGTACAAGACCTCCTTGAAGCCAAAGAGATTGAATTCGATGCGCCAGAAAAGCCCAATGTCATTTCTTCCCCTATGCCCAAACACGGCCATAATACCAAAGCCATTGAGGAAGATATGTTTGTTACTTCAGTTGATGAGCTTGTGACCCCACTCCTGACTATCAAAAAGAACTTGTTGATTTCCGGTGTATTCCTGGGTTGTGATGAAAGTTGTCATTTCTGTTTGTCCTCACCAACCAGCTACCATTTGTTGAAAGCAGAAGTTCAGTACCTAATAGATGATAAGGAAATATTGTTCAAAAATACTTCTGTTCCACTTGTTTCTTATAATGATGTTTCCATCGTGACCATTTCCGACAATTCTTCCAGGTTCTCCACCAAAGGACCCGTTAGAATTACATAAGTTCCAAAAGTAGCTCCTTTGATAATTACAATGTTTGGACCAGTCCCGTATTCGTCAGACAAAACTGTACCATAGAATTATGGAGGGGATGTCTACTACCACGGTATCAAGCAATATTGGTCAGTTGCTGAAGATTCAAATTCAGAGAAAGTTAACTCCAATATCAGTAATATTGTAGGGACTAGCAAGATTACCTGAAGCGGAAGGATATTCTCTCTAGAAATTGCTCCCCTAAAAGAAGTTTCTGGACCCGTAATCATTCCTGTTGTTGTTGCTCCTCCGAAGGATATTCCCAGTCCTACAATCATCTCCATTAATACTCCAACTGACAAAGCTAATACAACCCCTGTTATCACTCCTACTGACATTCCTGCTGCCGAGTCAGCCGATACTCGAGGTAAAAGTATTCTGATTGAGCTTGTCCGGACGAAGGCACAATCATTGGCTATCCCTGAGACCTCCCGGAAAGAGATGGAAGAAATTCTAAAGATCATAAAAAGAAGAGACTATAATGTAGTTGAGAAATTGGGGCAAACTCCATCCAAAATTTCCATGCTGGCTTTACTACTATGTTCCGAGGCGCATGAAAATGCCTTGGTAAAAGTCCTAAAAACTGCCCATGTACCCCAAGAAACATCTGCCGACCAGTTCCAAGACTGCATAGCCAGCTTGACTGCAGATAATGGTTTAGGTTTTTTGGATGTTGATTTAACGCCAAGAGGAAGGAAGCATAATGAGGCATTTCATGTCTCAGTGGAATACAGGGGCACAAGCTTGGCTCATGTCTTGGTGGACACTTGCTCGTCTCTGAATGTATTGCCTAAAAGGCTCTTGATAGACTTGACTGTGAGGGATTGACATTGAAACCAAGCAACATAGTAGTGAGGGCCTTTGACGGCTCAAAAAGGATGGTGCATGGGGAAGTGGATATCCCCATAAAGGTCAAAACCCAAACATTTGATTCGACTTTTTATGTAATGGATATTCGCCCTTCATATTCCTGCTTGCTAGGCAGACCGTGGATTCACAATGATGGCGTTGTTACTTCTACGTTGCACCAAATGCTGAAATATCTGATTCAAGGGGAAATCATCATCGTTCATAGAGAAGAAGAGTATATGATCATCCATCTCAATTCCTTCAGATATGTGGAGTTAGATGGTGAATTTATTGAAACTTCATTCCATCACTTTGAAGAAATCCTGCAAGATGTGGCAGTAACCAAGCTCTGTGTCTCAAGTTCCCAAGGTCACAAGGCCTCCACTCAGGTTGTCATCTTTGAAGGATGCCAAGGCGGTGATAGAAGAATGTGGGTGCACTATCTAGGGACAACTCCCAGATATCCCATACAAATCTGACAAGTTTGGCCCGGGTTTCACTACAGGTGCCCAGAAGGTCGTACGCCGCGCTCGTGCCGGAGGACCACCCTTGAAGATCAGCAATCGCGAAGTCAATGCGATGGAAGATGACGAAGACAACTACAACCTGGAGGATTGGATTTTCCCAACTGTCAGTGGAGGGCTCAGCAACTGGGAGGCTAGAGATTTTGTCCTGGTCCCTTTTATCCCACAGTAATTTGTCTTTACATTTTGTTGGATTTATAATATTAAAACAGTTCAGACTCTTAAAACCTTGTGTCTTACCTGAGGCATAATGGTCCATTTGTAAGGGTTATTATCTCATTTCCATATGACATCAATGAATCATGGACGTTTTTGCATACAAACTTTGTGCTCATTGTTTTTCTTTTTACATTTTCATTTCTTTCAAAGATAGTTATACTCTTACACACACCCACACTCACAATGCAGGTCTACATCCATTTGGGATCCCATGGGTAACGATTCTGCTATGGCCTTTTGTGACTCCGAAAATCTAATCTACCAAGCCGAAGACGAAGGTGAGGAAGATTGTGAAGTACCAGGAGAACTTGACAGGTTACTACTACAAGAAGAGAGAACCATTCAGCCCCACGAGGAACTAGTGGACACTGTCAACCTAGGTACTGAAGAAGACAAAAGAGAAGTCAAGGTGGGTGCCAACCTGGAACCCAGTGTCAAATAGCGTCTTATTCAGTTGTTACACGAGTATGTTGAGGACTTTTCTTGGTCGTCGAATGCGACCAGATATGTCAGAGAAGATTAAAGCAGAAGTCATGAAGAAATTCAATGCCGAATTCTTGACCATCACCTCCTATCCGCAATGGGTTGCCAATGTTGTTCCCGTACCCAAAAAGGACGTCAAGGTACAAATGTGCGTGGACTACAGATATTTAAATCGGAAAATCCCTAAGGATGATTTCCCACTCCCCCACATTGATATTCTAGTTGATAACATGGTGCAACACAAAGTGTTTTACTTCATGGACAGTTTCTCAGGCTACAACCAAATCAAAATGGCGCCTGAGGACATGGAAAAGACAACCTTTGTCACACAATGGGGGACATTCTGCTACAAGGTTATGCCATTCGGACTAAAAAATGTCGGGGCAACCTATCAGTGTGCCATGGTTGCTCTATTTCACGACATGATACATCATGAAATATAGGTCTATGTGGATGACATGATAGCTAGATCTCAAACAGAAGAAAAGCATCTCGATCTTTTACAGAAGCTGTTTGAGAGACTAAAAAAGTACAAGCTGAGGTTGAACCCAAATAAATGCACGTTTGGAGTAAGTTCTGGTAAGCTCATAGGCTTTATCGTCAGCAATAAGGGTATTTAAGTAGATCCTGCCAAGGTGAAAGGTATACAAGAGATGCCTACTCCTCGTACTGAGAAGGAAGTCAGAGGATTCTTGGGATGTTTGAACTACATTTCCAGATTCATTTCTCACCTGACAGTTGTCGTACCCCAAATTTGCCCTACCTCTTTTACTTTTGTCTGGCTTTAAACTTTGGATCCCATTTGCACCATTTTTACTCAGTCATTTGCATATCCCGCATCTCATGAAATCAGGCGCTTTGGTTTAAGGTATTAGGGTTGCACCCTATTTATGTCTAATTTTGTTTTGAAGTTCTCTTATCAGATAAAAGGGAAATGCATTTGGTTCTTGATTAGTGGATCGTGGAATGAATTTTGTCATCATGTTACAAGGTTGGTTCTTGCTCAAATTTATCAGGGCCTGGATTAGGGTTTATTTCCTTATTTGTTGGTCAAGAGGCTACGGTTTTGGGTCTTTGGTTTCTGTGAAGATGTTTCTTTTGCCTGCCTCAAAGATGGCTCAAAGCTCAGAGCATTAGGTCAAGAATTTCATCTCCTCGCATTTCAAGTTTTCTTCTTAAAGTTTGTAAGCCATTGAGTCGAGAGTTTGAAGTTTAAGTTGACAAATGTGTAGTTTGGGCACAAGAAATGAAGCTGGGGGTCATGACGACCAAGGCGTGTTTTGTTGCCTAAGTTACAAGTTATTGTGGTTTGAATATCAAAATTAGGGTTCTGGTCGAGAAGTGCAAGTTTGGTTCAAGCATGATGTGAAGATAAGGTTTAAGTGACCGTTGTTTCGGGTTCAAATTAACCAAGTGGAATTAAATTCTTAAGCATTTATTTTGTTTGAGAGTTTGATTGGATTTTGAAAGATAAGGCGCATGATTGCTTTGAAATACAAGTTACAACAATTGTTCATGATTTCTTGAAGTTTAAGTTACACAATCAAGATGTGCATTCAAATCATTCAAGAGAGAATTTCAAAATTCAAACAAGATTCGAGAGTTATTTGATTTCTACAACAAAGTTCATCATTAATAAATTCATTCAAGTTTGTGTTCATTACATTTTTTTAGACAAGTTACAAGGCGTGAAATCACAAGTACAATTGCAGTTTACAAAACAAAAAAAAAAGAATTAAATGTTTTGCTTCCTCTTCAAGTGATTCGTCCTCACTCCTCACCATGATATGTTTATCATTTAACCTCGCTTTGGCCGTCCAATTCTCGTGCTCATGAAACAAAGAAAACAAAAAATTGGAAAGCAATTAACGTATGAAAATTTCCAAACAATTATTTGTTAAGAGAAAATTTCATCATAAGGGTTTGCATTTGGAATAAGTTAAAGAGGGATTTATTTTTAATCATGGGCTATTTTTCTCCCAATTGCAAATCACAAAAGTTGTCACCTTTGGTTCACAAAAAGGAAAAAGGGAGTTTGCGAGTATTTTTCTATTGCTACAAACAAAAACAGAAAATAGCATCGCAACAAAGAATTAGGCCGCCATATAAAGCAAGACAGCCCACAATAGTCAAACGGGTAGACAAACAAGCAGAAAGCTGCCAAGCGCAGCAAACAAGCAACAACAAGAAAACAGTAGCCCTCGACACAAAACAGTAGCAAATACGGGCATTTGCAACACAAAACCAAATGGCTGCAACAAAAAACCAACAAGACAACAAAAGCAAGGCAGCAGCATCAAACCAAACAAATAAAGTAAAAGGCTAACAAACAGCCAAAACCTCAAATGCATCATTTTCCTAAAAGGAAAACCCTTCAGATTTATTGGAATAAAAAGCATATTAGCTTTATATCATAGAAAGATGAAAGAGAAAAAGATAAAACTTGCATCATACAAAAACCAAAACAGCCCCACAGGCCAGTCCTGCAAAATTACCAAAACAGAACAAGCCAAAACCAGAAACTGCTGCATATCCTGCAAGAAAATAGCCTACATAACTCTGCCCAAAAACCTGAGATTATAAGCCACAAAAACTCCAAGCATGTCAATCCAAGTTTTATACCAAAATGACTAAAAAGAAAAACTGCATCTTAAGGTTCAAAATCAGTTTGCCAAACATGTTCAAATTCACCAATTTTCCCCCCTAATTTCCACCTTTGTTTCACTATAAAAGCCACTTAAAGAGACAACAAGAAAAAAATTCAGCAAGAGAAGAAAACAGAAAGAGAGATTTTTGTTCAAAAATCACAGCAAGAGAAGAGTAGAAAATACACATAGGAGATTAAAGTTGGGAGAACTTACTGTTTTTTTCTGAAGCTCCATCGGAGAGACTCCAATAGGTATTCTTCTTCCCATTATTTTTTCTGCAAGCTTTCTTCACATATACATCCATGCCTGCCAAATTCATTTTGTATAGCTAATCATTTTTTATGCTTGAATCATTTATATGTATAAATCTGTTAAAAACAACAAATCAAAATATTAATTACCTTTTTCTCCATGATATCCCGCTGTTAACCAACTATCACTTATCTCCATCTGCTAGTCAGCCAACCGTATAACTTCATTCTGTGCTAGCATCCTCAACTTCACATTCTTCCAAAACTCTAACCTGTTAACCTGTTAGCATAACACAACAACCATGGCAACGTAACCTATCAACCTTCAAAGTTATTGATAGCTAAAACTTATTGCACGTGATAAGAGAAGTTAAAATCAGAGGAGGATAACTCAATAAATAAAACGTGGTACAAGGTTTTTTAGTTTTTTTATAATAAAAAACCAGAGGCCCAATTTCTGTTATGCATATTGCACGAAACAGATCTAACCTATATCTTTACCTTTCCTTCTGCTACGCATATGGCAAAACCATTCCACATCCACCTGCAAAAAGAAAACTTTTTTGTTCAAAACACCAAGAAATAGGATAAAATTTTAGCAGTGAGAAAAATACAGAATAAACCGAAAGATGAAATCCTTCTTTGTACCTCTAATTCTTCTTCTCTTTCGTGCAACCTTCACGATATAACCACCGTTCGCCTTTACCTAACCCATCCGACACACTTCTCTTCTTCTGAAGATTCGTCCCTCTCAGCGCCTTCCCTAAAACTCCGACACACTTCTCTTCTTCTGAAGATTCGTCCCTCTCAGCGCCTTCCCTAAAACTCCGACACACTTCTCTTCTTCTGATTAATTGTTAGCATGATAAAAAACCTTAAATTTTCTTTATTTGTTTGATGTTATGAATTGCTTTTGTTTACATGATAAAAAATACCAAAATATATTTAGAATTAGATTTTTAATTTTCTTTCAATTTTGTCTTTACCTAAAAACCACAAACAATAATAATGTTAGAATATTTTAAAACTGGGCTCTGATTTACTTTTAAATTCATTATGTTTTTTTTAACTTACAATAAAATATTTAGGATAACAGTTTCTTTATTTGCCCGTTCAAAACCTTAAGACCGTACTCCCTTAGGTGGTTCCATGAGGCGATTAAATCCCGTTTCGATCGCTTTATGTCGAGGTAGACTTTTAGCTCACCTTTGTATATAACAACCATTAGGATTTTTTTCTAATTTCCCCCTTTTTTTCTCCTTTTTGTAATAAAAACTTAACATTCATAAATCAAAAAACCCAAAAACACTTTTTGAATTTATTTTAAAACTGGCAAAGACACTCAACAAATCAAAATTCCCCCAAAAGGGGATGTTATCTCCGTTCTACCACGATATCGGCCGAGCCTATTGCTAGAATGCGTGTGTTAACGTCGCCCACTAAAAAACACCAACAAACAATCTATTTTCTAGAGGAACTACGGTGTTATGATTCCTTCATTGGATACGTAGGCAAAGGGTCGCAAAACCCTCACGAACGCAATAATAAAAACTATTCAGTTCCCCTTAAGCAAGCATAGTTGTAGATAAACACACCCTTTAGGACAAACAAACAAAATGGATCTCGTTGAGTACAACGGATGTGAGGGGTGCTAATACCTTCCCCTTGCATAACCGACTCCCTTACTCTTTGTCTCGGTTGTAAGACCATCTTATCCATTCCCTTGTGGTTTTATCGATATTTCCCCTTCCTTCGGGATAAATAAAGTTCGGTGGCGACTCTGTGTTTTCTGTCGGTAGCTTCAACAGCTACTTGTGAACCAATCTTAAAACTACTGAAGAAAGATCAGGTAGTCAAATGGAATGATGAGTGCCAAATTACTTTTGACAAAATAAAAGAGTATTTACAAGATCCTCCTGTATTAATGCCACCAGTTGAGGGAAGACCATTGATCATGTATCTGACTGTTTTGGAAAATTCTATGGGGTGTGTGTTGGGGCAGCATGACGAGTCTGGCCAAAAAGAGCATGCTATTTATTATCTGAACAAAAAGTTTACCGACTGTGAAACAAGATATTCACTGCTCGAGAAAACTTGCTGCGCTCTGGCATGGGCTGCTCTCCAGCTAAGACAGTATATGCTGACTCATACTACCTTGTTGATATCTAAAATGGATCCAATAAAATACATCTTCGAGAAGCCTGCACTCTCTGGGAGAATAGCGAGATGGCAGATGATCCTGACAGAATATGACATACAGTATACTACCCAGAAAGCAATAAAGGGCAGTGTACTAGCTGATCACCTTGCTCACCAAGCTGTAGAAGACTACCAGTCCATGAAGTTTGAATTCCCAGATGAAGACATCATGATGGTAAACAACTGTGAAGAACTTAGGCCATATGACGGACCTGAACAAGGATCCCGATGGACCCTGGTTTTTGATGGGGCATCTAACGCACTCGGAAATGGTATTGGTGATGTACTCATATCTCCGGAAGGATGTCACACTCCCTTTACGGCAAGACTCTGGTTCAATTGTACAAATAACATGGCCGAATACGAAGCGTGCATCTTTGGTCTCGAAGCTGCCATAGACTTGGGGATCAAATCCTTGAATGTATTCGGAGATTCAGCTTTGGTTATCAGCCAGATCAAAGGGGAATGGGACACAAAACACCCTAGCCTTATCCCTTACAAAGAAAATGTTTTGACATTGATCCTACATTTTGAGAATATTACCTTCGACCACTTCCCGCGAGAAAAAAATCAGCTAGCAGACGCATTATCCATAATGTCATCTATGTTTAAACTTAAATGGGATAACGAGGCTCCCCAAATCACCATTGAACGAAGAAATGAACCACCACACTGTCACGAGATTAATACTGAAGAAATAGTGGACCAGCCTTGGTTTCACGAAGTCAAGAGGTATCTCGAAACCCAAGAATATCCAGAAGGAGCTTCAGTAAACGAAAATAAGTTCTTAAGGAGATTCTCTGCTAAATTTTTCCTTAGTAATGGCATTATTTACTAACGCAACCATGACTTTGTGTTCCTTCGATGCGGAGACAAGGTTGAAGCTGAAAGGATCATGGCTGAGTTACATGAAGGAACTTTTGGAACCCATTCCAGTGAGCATACGATGGTGAAGAAAATCCTACGGGAAGGCTATTACTGGTCTACCATGGAAGCAGATTGCTATCAAAACTCTCGAACTTGCCACAAGTGTCAGATTTATGCTGACAAGGTGCATGTACCTCTAGTTCCTCTGAATGTCTTGATGGCTCCATGGCCCTTTGCTATGTGGGGGATTGATATGATTGGGGAAATCAAGCCAACAACATCCAATGGACACCGCTTCATTTTAGTGGCCATTGACTATTTTACCAAGTGGGTGGAGGCAGCTTCTTTCGCTTCTGTTACCAAGAATGTTATCGCTCGGTTCATCAAGAAGCATATCATCTGTCGGTATGGTATCCCGGAGAGGATCATTACAGAAAATGGTACAAACTTAAACAATACTATGATCACCGCCTTGTGCGAGCAGTTCAAGATCCAGCATCACAATTCTTCCCCTTAACGGCCGAAGATGAATGGTGTTGTCGAAGTCGCGAATAAGAACATTAAAAATATCATATAGAAAATGACAGTCACATAAAAAGATTGGCATGCGATGCTACCATTCTCTCTCCATGGATATCGTACCACAACTCGCACATTAACTGGGGCAACACCCTACTCTCTAGTATACGACATGGAGGTTGTTTTGCCTATTGAGGTCCAGATCCCCTCTCTAAGAACTATGAAGGATCCAGGGCTGAATGAAGAAGATTGGATCCAGACTCGACTTGATCAACTAAACTTGATTGGTGAGAAAAGACTTATTGTTGTCTATCACGGTCAGATGTATCAAAAACAGATGATCAAGGCCTTCAACAAAAAGGTCAGACGCCAAGTGTATCAAGTTGAGAATTTGGTGATCAAACGTATCATACTGCCGCAAGGTGATCCCAGGGGAAAATGGGCTCCTATATACGAAGGACCATTTGTAATCAAAAACATATTCTTTGGTGGAGCGATGATCTTGACCACCATGGATAGCAACGACCTGCCGCACCCTGCGAACACAAACATAGTCAAAAGATACTACGCATAAGAGACCCGCTAGGTTGACACACCTAGGCAAAACAAGGGCATCCCAGCGAACCAAAAAGGTTCGGGCAAAAATTAGGGATAATACAAAAAAATCTGTACACCCGGCAAGCTGAAAACCCGAAAGGGAGGCTTGGGCAAAAAGGGTATCCTGGTGGATTGAAAACCCGAAAGGGCGGTCCAGGCAAAAGTTAGGGATTTAAAGCATATGACTATGTTCTGTTGGATCACCTTACAGACAACCTGACAAGCTCAGAGGTTCTGATCAATTTAATCATCTTCAGAAGAAGCAACAAATAGACAAGATACTCAGAGATATGAAGGCTATAGCAGAATGGGAACCCCATGGGATTATTGCACATAGCTGTCCTTTCTTTGTATCAAAACTTTCATTTTTTACGACGACATTCTCTTACTAGAATGTCTGTCTCATTGTACAAAAATACTTACTCAAAGTCAATAAAAAGATACCCCTTTGAAAGTTCAAAACTATCTGTTTTTCTTTATTTTTGTGTTTTGTTTACAAAAATGTCCAAATGATTCATTTTTGAACATATGCATTTGAACATAATTACTGTTTACAAATAAACAAAATAGAAAGACAATTACGGATGGCTTTTAGAGGTAGGAAAAACTCTCTATGCTATTTCTATAACTCCTCTGCAGTGTGCAGTTTAATCCCCAGCAGAATAAAACTTCCAGTTATCATTCCCCAGTAGAAGTCGTCCAATTTCTCAGATTTCTCCAACAGGATTCTACAAGCAATACGCAGCATTTCCCTTACAACTGAGTTTATTTCTCCAAGCAGAAATTCATCAACACTTAGACTTCACAACATAAAGACTTACACTCCATATCCCCAGTAGCAGTCAGGGATTTATTTTCCCCAGTCTAACAGCAGTGCAGCAGATTAGCTCACATACGCATACATCGCATCCATATATCATAAACATTGATAGCACGAATGCATCATACCATGCATTTAATACAACATGACTTTGCATTTTAGCTAACATTTTACCCTTTTCAGGATAAGGTTAATCGCTACCATCAACAATGTTCAAAGTTTTCAGATACAGTTCAGATACGCTCCAGACACAGATGCCATTCTGATACTCATTCAGATTCAACTCCCAGATACAATTCAGATACGCTCCAAGACACGGATACCATCCTGATACTCATTCAGACTCAAGTTTTGACACAGTTCAGATACTCTCCAGACAAGGATGCAATTCTGATACTCATTCAGATTCTTTCTCAGATACAGTTCAGATACGCTCCAAGACACAAATGCCATCCTGATACTCATTCAGACTCAAGTTTTGATACAGTTCAGATACACTCCAGACATGGATTCCATCCTGAAACTCTTTTAACTCTCAGATACAGTTCAGATACAGTCCAGACATGGATGCCATTCTGACACTCATTCAGATTCAACTCGCCGATACAGTTCAGATACGCTCCATACATGGATACCATTCTGATACTCATTCATATTCTTTCTCAAATATAGTACAGAAATGCTCCAGACACGGATACCGTTCTTATGCTCATTCAAAATCTCAACTTTTAGATACAGTTCAGATATGCTCCAGACACTGACGCCATTCTGATACTCATTCAGATTCTCTTTCAGATTCAGCAATCACTTTTGAATGGCATCTACAAGCCGGTCTCTAAAAACTTTCTATCACTTCTCCAAATGGCATCTTTAAGCCCATTCCCTCTACCATTACATCACCGAGTGCAAATTTCTGGGCACTCTAGTGTCCAATCATCTTCCACCTTCGAGTCACGAATGGAAAAACTCGCCAATCTAACTCTTCAGGTTTAATAAGATTGAACAGGGGCATCTTTTGTACCCCAAAATATTCCCTCTCACTTAACAAGAATTTTCTCACAAGATCTCCTTAGACTCAAGACTGCACTAGGGTTTGATCGGCTCAAGACACCTCCTTAAGCACTTATGACCAAAATTAGGGTTTGAGTTTGCACAAGGATGTTTGAACTTCTAATGCTCCATATGACTTTCATGGATCATTATGGACCCCCAAGATTACTCATGTCAAGTTTCAAGCCTTGGATCACATTTTTGATCAGTCAATTGAGCAGTTGACCTAAAAATTAGTTGTATTGGGGAAAAGTCAATCATGGTCAATTTACAGTCAAACTTCATAATTTTTTATCCACATCAACATTTTAGACTCATATGTATCATTTTATCAAGTTTGGACCACAACTCCTCAAGAAATTTGATCAAATCTCCAAAAGGGCAAAATGGTCAAAATTAGGGTTTTGACTGGGAAAGGGTAATTTCTGATTTTTGACCTAGAAAATGGCAAATTGGTTTAAGGAATGATCTCAAGAGTAAGATTTCATCACTTTTACTTAATGACATGGTTCAAAACATTGCAATTCTATTGGATTGACAGATGAATTTTTTAGTCAACTGATCAAAAGTCAATTGTATATTGAAAAGTCAAACTTTGACTTTTTGGTCAATTTTAAGTGCCAAAGATCACAATTCATCAAAACATGTCAAAATATGAAACTTATTCATCAAGAAATCAAAAAGTCAAGATTTCATTTTGACAAGTCAAAATTTCTAAACTTATAAATTTTTCTAAGTGTTGGAAATTCATATTTTTTTCATAACTTTGAGCAAAATTTTCACCATGATGCAAGATGATTCAAGGGAAACTTCCAAAATGAAAGTGGTATATATCCATGAAATATACAACTTTTCTTTACACAACTCCTTCCAAAAGTGATTGGATCTCAAGTTATAATTTTATGAACATGTGGTCATGAAACTAAACACTTAGTGAAATTTTGCCCTAATTTGGTCAGGATTTTGACCCAACTTCATGGAACTTTTTCATATAGTTCCAAGGGTAATATTAAAAGAAATTCAAATATGGGTTGTATATCATATTTCAAGATTTCCAAAATGTCCAAGAACTCCTTGAGATCATTCTTGATTAGGGAGAATCGAAGAGATGAAGTTAGGGTTTTATCACTTGAATTACAAGTCATTTTTGGTGAACATATGAACCAAATCCATGCTAGGCTGCATAATATTTGCTTTGCAGGACTCAAACTTGTTTGTCACTCCATAATTAAATGTTTACACAGCTGTTAGGGCTTTGATCCAAGCAATTGAGCAATTATACAAGTTGCATTTTCATTAATGGCACAAAGTTAACATTGCCATTTTTGTAAAGCAAGATTTTTGCATAAAGTTCATTCTTGAGCCTATAACTTGTTCCCTCTTATCACACTCCATCCACAAAGTCAGAAGCAAGCTTGTTTAAAGCATAACCACTTTATCTTAGCAAGTACACAAGGCTTTGAAAGTTGAATCTCTCAAAAAATCACATGTTATGCATAAACTTGTGATTTTGAATTCTGATCAACAAGAAGTCTCCAAACTTGTTGCTTATAAATAGAGTCACTATTTGTAAGCTAAAGGATGAATTTTGAACACCCTGAAACACTCCCAAATTCCCTCTAGCCAGAAATTCCACAAAAAACTCCATTGATACACAGTTCTGACCTTAAGCTTGTATCTTTCATTTCCCTCGCGTGTTTTCCCTCAAATTCATTCCTAAAGATGTCTTACCTCATATACAAGTCATCCTCATCCTTATATCAGAACTGTCACAACAATTACCATAACCAGAAAACAGAGTCTGCAACTTGACTTCTCTAGACCATTTCATCCACTCTCAACTCAAGCAAATCATTGCATTAGCTTCCTAGGACCTCAAGGAAGCTAACCTGATCATCACCATCACTTGAAACAAGCTCAAACTCAAAACGCGATTTCCAGTTTTGAGGTAAGTTTTCTCAACTTGGAACTCTTCATACAGGCATCATCAATAGTTTATTTATGAACACAACATGTAGATATCATTACCCTGAAGCTAACCATGTCCATAGTTTCCATTAATTTTGCTTGAGCTTAGAGAATTTTGAAACTGAAATTTTTGAGATTTTTAGGGTTCAGATTAGGGCCATTATAATTCATGCTTATCTTTCACCCATAGTTTTAATTCTTTACATTTCGGAAACCGTGAGGAAATTTTCTACAAGTTTCATGTTTACAGTTTTTATTTTTTATGAGAAATGAGCAAGTTACAGTTGGTCTGGCTGCAGGTTGAAGATAAAGTCTTCAGGGCACATTTTGCCTTATATATTTATTGTTTTGCTTATGTTAACGGATGTATAGCTACCCCAGTGGTAGAAGTGTGCGCCTGTAACCTATGGGACCTGGGTTCGAGCCCTAGTTGTACCCTTTTGCTTTTTTTTCCACATATTTTGCATTTCTGACTCTTTTTTTTAGCGCCTGGGCCTTATTGGGCTTTGTAGTGGTTTTTTTTTTTCTTACTAACCCCCTTGCAAGCTGTTAGCACCTCTGGCCCAGTTTATTTTTATTTTCTTATTTTTTCATTTTCATTTGTTTTCTTAATTATTTTTTACTAATATTAAAAATCATAAAAATACAAAAATGATAGATTAATATTTTGAATTTGTTTATTTTATTTTTCTAATAAAAAATATTTTTATTTAACTATATTTTATTTATTTTTACTAACTTATCTTGTAATTTTAATTAAAAGTATGTTAGTATTTATTTCTCTTTTCACACCTATTAATATATATATATATATATATATATATATATATATATATATATATATATATATATATATATATATATATATATATATATATATATATATATATATATATATATATATATATATATATATATATATATATATATATATATATATATATATATATATATATATATATATATATATATATATATATATATATATATATATATATATATATATATATATATATATATATATATATATATATATATATATATTAATATTAGAAAAGTCCAAAATATTTTATAATACTATAAATATTTTCAAGACATAAAAATACTAAAAAATGCTTTTCTTAAACTTATTTTCTTTTGATTAATTAATAGAATTAGGATTTTCTTAAAAAAATCTTTTCTTAAATGAATTCAAGTTGAATTAATTATTTTCTTTAATTAATTAGGTTAAAACAATTTCCCTTTTTCTCATGAAAACCAAATAAAATATTCATTTACTTTACATTTCACATTTTTATACATTTATTTATTTTTGTACATTATTTCAATTCTTGTACAAATTCAATTTGGTTGTAATAGATAAATTAGGGTTATATTTTTGCAATCCCCATTTACAAATTGTACACCCCCTCCCCCAAATGATGTAATAGTTTAGTAACTTTAAATTCTGCAATTTATTGCTGTATATATAACATGTTAGTAATTAGGGTTTGTATGGAAAGACTAAAACCAATACTTAGAAAACCTTAATTCAAGACAAAAATAAGCATGAAAATAATACACTTGCACACAAGCACCTCTAGGGTTATTCCATTTGGTTGCCTTATACAAAATGGCCATATTACGCATGTAAGGTATCTTAGCAAAAACAAAGCAAAAACAAGATCATAGTCCCTCGATGACGCTATCTAAGTTGCCTTTCAAATGATCTCAGTCCCTAAAAGAGAATGCTAAGATACCTTGCAATATTGCTAATCATGGTTATACGATGACCCACGCCCGTCCTGTTTACCTCCAAAGGTAGGGTTACTTACAAAATCAGTGGTAAGATAACAATGTTAAAGGAAAAGAAAATGATCATGAAAGACTTTTGAGTAAGTAGAATGCTCCTAATTACTTGCTCAATTTAAAAATAAAACATCCTTGCTATTTTCAAAACAAACACCTACACTTTCAAAAACACCTTACAAAACTTGAAAACATTTTCAAAAGATCAAACACTTTGTATACATTCTTACGAACGAGAATCATTACAAAGTTTGCCTAAACAATGGCCTATTTACAAAATACTTTCAAAAACCACACAAAGCACAATTTTTATCAAAAGCAAGTGATCTAGCAAGTAACTAAGAGCCCATGGAAAACCATGGATGAAAAGGGTGCTAATACCTTCCCTTTTCATAATCTACCCCCCGAACTCAAGAAATAATCTCAAAGGTATTTCCTGTGCTTTTTCACCTTTCCTTTTGGATAAAAGAAAAGTCGATGGCGACTCTTGCTAACCGCAACATTTGCTATAAAACACAAAACCTTCAAGTCAGTTCTCCCACCGTATCACAGAACACTTCGGGTTCAGAAATATCTCAACGATTTATTCTGATTTTTTCCACAGACACTTTCTCTGGTTCAGATAAGTCTCTCAAAGATTTAATCTGATTCTTTCCAATTAAAGAATATTCAAGATCCCTTTTGGTTCAGTTTAAACCCTCAACAGTTTATCGTGATACTTTCTAAAGGAACACTTCTGGTTCAGATAAATTGCTCCAAGATTTATTCTGATTCTTCCCAGTCAAACAACATACAAGACTTCTTCTGGTTTAGATAAATCGCTCCAAAGATTTATTTTGATTCTTTTCCAGTTGAAATCAAGTTCAGACTTAGTCCATTTTTTGTCAACAGTCACCCCTGGATGGAATCTACAAGCCCATCTCCCGCAAATCTCCATTATTCCTCCAAATAGCATTTATAAGTCCATTCCCGCTTCATCTTCGATTGCAAATTTTTGGGCACTCTAGTGTCCAATCATCTTCCACCTTCAAGTCACGAATGGCGGATCCACCAATCTAACTCTTCAGGTTTAAGAAGATTGAACAGGGGCAACTGTTGTGTCCCAAATTTTGCCCTCTCATTCCCAAATCCTGGACCCTCAGGTTTTCTTCCATCCAATTTCATGCCTTGAATTACAAATTTTCCAAGAAAGTCATTCACAAAGAAAAAATGGTCATTTGCACACGAAAAGTCAAAATTTGACTTTTAAATCAAAATCAAGTTTCAAGAATAATATTTCATCAGGGCATAAAGTTTGTTTCATCACGAAAATCATAAGTCAAGATTCATGTTGAAAAAGTCAAAATTTTGAATACTTAGAATTTTTCTAAGTGTTTAAGAAATATGACAAGCTCAGAACTTCTGTCCAGATTTTCACCATGATGCAAGTTGATTCTGGAAGAACTTCTAACACAAGAGTTTTAGATCTCAATAAGACCTAAAATATTGCAGAACAAAACTTCTTCTAGAAATGATGGGATTTCAAGTTATACATCTTCAAAGTCACATCCCTGAAACTTAAACACTTAGTAAATTCTGAGCATTTTCAAATCAGAATTTGTTTACAACTTCTGGGCCAATTTTCACATAGGTTCAGTCAGAAGTTGCAAGAGTAATTTAAAAAGGGCTTACAAAGCATGTCATAAGCTTTCTGGAAAGTCTGGGAATTCACTCAGAACATAATGGAGCAAAGGGATTCAAGGATCAGAAGTTGGATGTTTGTTCTAAGTTGCGCTGATGCTGAACTTCTGGCCCAGAATTAAGATATGATGAAAAATCTCATAGCGCAGGATTTTTGGTTTGATAAATCTCATCATCATTTAATGCTCACAACCACTTTTAAGTTTTTATCTAAAGGATTTCCCCACGTGTGAGATAGAAGTACCATTGATGTCCTTGAAAAGCAAACTTTTGTACAAGTTTATGCTGGGCCCATGCTTTGCTTTTGCCTCTGAGGGTACTTTTCCTTAATTCATGCTTACAAATCTAGCTTAGGCACGGCTAAAAGCTGCTAACCACCATACTTGTTTATCTTGCTTCAAGAACAAGCCAACACGCTAGCATGATGTTGTTACTTTTTACTTCTTCAAGCTACAAATTTCTTGCCTATAAATTGAACTTCATTGGAAACTGTGAAGGGGGTCGAGAAATTAAAAAGAAAAAAGCCTTAAAACCTTGCAAAAATTTCCAGAAATCCGAAACTGCAAACACAAATACAAAACCTGCTAGTTTTTTATTCTTGCATTCAAACTCCAATTTTCCTCAAGTGTTTCTTGACCAAACCATCCATACAACTTCTGATATACATTTAGAAACCATCCTAACTCATGTTTTCAGACTGTAACATGTTCTCAAAAAGTCAAAACTTTACTTCTTGACTGTTCTAGAATTTTCCAGCCATTCATAGCCCAAGATAAAGGTTATTCCAGCCTACTGAGCACGTGAGGAAGCTGATCAGAATATTACAAGTAGTCAGAACCAGGATCCCTCTCATAGAACATTTTCCAACTGCAAGGTAAGCTTCTGCTGACCCTCACCATATTACTTAGGCATTGTTAGATTTGCACGTTCAAAATACAATGTGGACATCCTGATTCTGATGCTGAACATATTCTGAGGTTAAATACATTTTCTGCCTAAGTAGGGAGAATATCAGTTTAGAACTTCTTAAGGAAACTAGGATTAGCAGATACATGATTATTTCTGATTTACAGTCTTGACTCTTTTTTATGTTTATGAAACCATGATGGAAACCTGCCATAATTGATATGTTTGTGTTTTATATTTTGTTGAGAGTTGACTATGCTGCAGATATTCTGATTAGCATGGAGAAAGAAATGGATTTCATCATAAAAGTTTACTTTGTGATACATATTTATGCTTTTGCTTCTGATACCGGATGTACAGCCACCCCAGAAGTAGACAGTGTGTGCACATAAGACACTAGTGCTAAGGGTCCTAGGTTCTAGCCCCATAAGCATCTTTTTTAGTTTTATTTATTGATATTTTCACCCATTTATCTGTCAGACGATACTCCTAGATCATAACTTCTAGACAACCTTACCCAACAACATTATCACCTCACTCTCTCAAATAGCCAGCACTTCTGACTTGCCAGTGATATATGAACTTCTAGGTTCCCAACTACACTACAGCTTCTGAATCCCTTCGACGATCAGAACTTCTAGGTTTTCCTTTAATCCTAGCAACCTCAGAACTTGGTGTACCCAGGCCCAGAACTTCTAACCCTCTAACATTTTCTCTTTTGCAACGTATCAAAGTCAGAACTTTTGTTTCTTCTCATTTCAGCAACATGCTGATTCTGACTCCTTTCTCTCTTATTTATCTTATTTTAGCTTTAATAACCAAAAACACCAAAATTAACATTTTTTTTATATTTACATACTTTATTTTATCTCTTTTTAAACTAAAAGATCAAAAATATTTTCTTAAGCCAATTTGTTTCTTTTCTTAACAAAAACAAAACAAGTCCATTTCAATTCTTGTACATTATTTAAATATGGTTGTAATAGATATTTAGGACTTTAATTTCTTGCAATCCCAATTTGTAAGTTTGTGCACCCTATCCCTTAATGATGTAATAGTGTAGGACTTTACTTTCCCGTACTTTTATTGCTTTCATATAAATGTTAGTGATGGCAAGATAAAAATCAACAAATTAGAAAACACTAATCCTAAGACAAAATAATGCATGTAAATCATTACACTTGCACACTTACACTCTTAGGGTAAATCCACTTTGTTGCCTTAAAAAAATATCCATATTATGCATGTAAGGTGTTTTAGCAAAAGCAATCAAAAATATAAGATCATAGTCCCTCGATGACGCTATCAAAGTTTCCCTCTCAAAAATGATCTTAGTCCCTTAAAGAAAATGCTAAGATATCTTACAATATTGCTAATCATGGCTATACGATGACCCTTGCCCGTCCCTTTTACATCCAAAGATAGGGTTACTTACCAAATCCGTGGTAAGATAACAATGTCAAAAGAAAGAGGAAATAAACATAAAAGAATTTTGAGTAGGTAGATTGTTCCTAGTTTCTTGCTCAATTTCAAACAAAAACATCCTTGCTATTTTCGAAACAAACACCAACACTTTCAAAAACATCTTTCAAACTTGAAATTTTTTTGAAAGGATCAACACTTTTTATACATTCTTACGAACGAGAATCATTACAAAGTTTTCCTAAACGATGGCGCCTTTTCAAAATACTTTCAAAAACCACACCACAAGCACACATTCAAACAAAAGCAAATGATCTCGCAAGCAACTAAGAGCCCGTAGATAACTACGGATGAAAAGGGTGCTAATACCTTCCCTTTTCATAATCTACCCCCCGAACTCAAGAAAACATCTCAAAGGTCTTTCCTGTTCTTTTCAGACTTTCCTTTTGGATAAAAGAAAAGTCGGTGGCGACTCTTGCTAACTGCAACATTTGCGATAAAATGCAAAATGACCAAGTCAGTTCTCCCACCGTGTTACAGGCGGTCTAGGGAAAAAAATTAGTGATTAAAAGGGTACGATTATGTCTCGTTGGATCACTTACGTACAAGCTTTATTACCAGAGTAAAAAGTTCAAATGGTTCAATCAACTTCTTCCGATGGCAAGGGACGAGATGTTCGAACACATAGGGGTAATAGCAGAGTTTGGAACCCAATGAGATCACTTCCACATGGCTATACATTTTGTTTTCACTTTGTATTCTTTTCATTTCACGACGACTTCCTCTTACTAGGATTTCCGTCTCTTTGTACAAAATCGCCTATTTATAGGCAAAATATCAATATAAATACATCTTAAAGTTCAAACTTTTGGTTTTTCTATTTTGTTTGCAAAAACATCCAATGATTAAAATTGAATGAACATATGCATATGAACATGATTAACTGTTAACAAATATACACATAAGAACAGGAATAAGCATTTACTCAAGTTATCCATAAATTCCCATAGAGCATGAGATTACCCCTCCCCCACAGAGTAGTCTTCATAAATAAGGCTACATTCCCCGCAGTCTCCCTGGCAGATTACTCTAGCAAATAAAGGAGTATAATTTCTTTCCCGACAATATCACCGACCTACGGAGTTTCCAATTAGTACACTTCATGAAAATTCTCTTCCCCAACTGAGTTTTGTCCTCCAAAACTGAGAAAGAAACCTTGTCGTGTCTTTCTCTTTAAGAAAATTCAATTTCCCCAGGAGAGTTTGTTTCCTCAGCAAGAGCACTTCTCCAACAATAGATTTTATTTCCCCCAAAATCTACAAATTCCCCAGCTCGATTCTATTCTTCAGATTACTATAAATCACAGACAAAATTCTTCTCCCTAGTAAAGTCATCATTATCCCCAGAAAGTTACTGCAAAACCTGGAATCCGACCATATACCAGTTAACTTTATCCTCCCCAGATAAGTCGAAATATTATCCATCTCTTTTATCCCCAGTCATGGTGTATAAGAAATAATTCTCTAGACGAGTCAGAAGTTTAACCATCTCTTTTATCCCCAGTCAGAGTATATAAGAAATAAACTCCCCCGTAGAGGGACGGACGGCCAAGGTTCCTAAAATATACTCCCCAAACAGAAATCAATACATCCCCTGCAGAGTTTCCTCAAATAAGTAAGCAAGAATCCCTCGTGGAAACATTTTATACAAGATTAAATATACACATACTCTGCATCCCCAGTAATAGTCAGGGATTTATTTTCCCAGACGAAGTCACTATGCGGGTTTACAAATTCACTTCAACAACATTTCACATTCATGCGTCATAGAATATACATACAAAACGCATATAGTACATTCTCATTTATTTTGAGAACATCATTATGTAATGCATTTCATATATCATGACATTGCATACACCTAAATCTTTACCTTTTTAGGAAAGATCAATCAACAGATGAATATCATCAACAATTTTCAATAGTTCCAGATTAATTCCTGAAACAAGACATGGAAACTATATGGAATAACAAGTCCAAGATTGATTCCCGAAACAAGATGGGGAAACTATCTACGAGACCAGGTCAGAGGTTAATTCCTGAAACAAGACGAGGAAACTATCTATACGACCAACAAAAAGTAGGTTCCAGATTAATTCCTAAAACAAGACAGGGAAACTATCTGGATAACCAGCCACAAATTAATTCCTGAAGCAAGACAGGGCAATGATCTATGAATAAAAAAACAAGATTGAAGATCAACTCCCGAAACAGGACGGGGAAACTATCTTTCTTTCTTTATGGACAGATAAAGATCAATTCTCGAAACAAGACGGGGTGCCTATCTTTATAACTAATGGTAGTAACTCCCAAAACAAGATATGTTTACCAACAAATTTGATTACCTGAAACGGGACGAGGCGACTATCTATATGACAAGCAGCTACTCAAACACCTTTCCCAGAGGTTCACTCTGGAAAACACTCTTCAGATAGAGTCGAGGGTAGACTCATTTTGATATTCCTATAAATAGTTACTTTGGATGGCATATATAAGCCCATCTCCAACAAATCTCCATCATATATCCAAATGGAGTCTCTAAGCCCATTCCCGATATGACCAACAAACAGTTTTACTTCATGCACAAGCGAGTGTAAATTTCTGGGAACTTAAGTGTTCAATCCTTTTCTACCTTTAAGTCACGAATGGCGGACAAGCCAATCTAACTCTTCAGGTTTAAGAAGATTGAATAGGGGCATATGTTATACCCCAATATTTTCCCTCCCTTCTCTTAAAACATTTCTCACAAAATATCTCAAATGCTCAAGAAGTCTCAAGAGTTGATCAGACAAGCTCATCTCCTAAGCATTGGGTCCAAATTAGGGTTTTGGTTTTCTCAAGGATAATTGGAATTTTAAAGCCTCAAGTGACTTTAATGGTTAATTATAGGACTCCAAGGATAATCATGCCAAGTTTCAAGTCTGGCTTCACAAATTTGCTCAATCAATTGCTCAGATGACTGAAAATCAACTGTATTGGGAAAAAGTCAATTGTGGCTAATATACAGTCAAACTTCAGGATTTTTGGCCAACATCAACATTTTGAAGTGCTATTTATCATTTTATCAAGGGTTGATCATAATTCTTCAAGAAAAGCATTCAAATCATCAAAGGGGCAAAATTGTCAAAATTAAGGTTTTAACTAAGAATGATTGATCATTGACTTTTGACCTAGTACATGACCTAATGGCTTGAAGAATGATCTCAAGGATCCAAACACAATATCTTGACCCATTTCCATGGCTCAAATAATTTCTCAAGATCAATTGATTGATAGTTGAAATTTCGATCAACTGATGAAAAATCAACTAATACACAAAAAGCAAAACTTTGACTTTTTTTATCAACATTGAATTTCAAAGATCAAAATTCATCAAGACATTCAAAAATATCAAACTTGATCATCAAGAATCAAGAAAGTCAATAAAAGTCAACAAAAGTCAACATTTTCAAGACTTAGAAAATTCTAAGTATTTTTTACCCTTGATAATTTCACTACTTCATGACAATTTTTCACCAAGATACAAGATGATTCAAGGAAAACTTTCAACATGAAAGTTGTAGATCTTGATGAATTATAAAACTTTTCCCCTTAGGGTTGATGTCCAAAAAATGCTTGGATTTGAAGATATAGTCCCATGAAGTCATGACTTTTTATCAAAAACACTTAGTGAAATTTTCATCAAGTTAGGCAGAATTTTTTTCCAACTTATTGGCAATTTTTCACTAAGTTCCAACTTGATTTAGCCAAAGTGATCAACATGAATGTTGTAAAAAAAATTTCAAGCTTTCCAAAATGTCCAAGAACTTTAAGAGATCATGCTTGAGCTAGAAGTTTTGAAGAGAAGAAGATGGCATCACAAACTTGAATTTTAGGTCATTTTGTGATGAGCCTTATGATCCAATCTACAAGCATGATGAATAATCTTGCTTTGCAGGCCTTCAAACTTGCAAATCACTCAATAAATAAATGTGTACACAACTTATTAAGCCATTGTCCAAGAATTTGAGTCATTGTCCAAGTTATTTTTCCATTAATGGAACAAAGTTTACACTTCCATTTTAGAAAAGCCAACTTTAATCACAATGTCAACTCTTTGAGCCCATACATTATTGCTTCTGATCCCAAAACATTTCAAAGCAATAAGCAACATATCTACAACCTGTTAACCACCCTACAAACCCTTGTACTATGCATTGAAACTTTGAATTTCAAGTTTGCTTCAAAATCAAGTCACATAACCATAACATGTAATTCTTAGTTTCTGGTTACTTCAAGCTTCCAAACCTATTGTCTATAAAAAGAGAAGTCATTTTCAAGCTAACACATGAATTAACAAGCCTTCAAACACCCTTAAACTCCCTGAAACTCAAAACTTGTACACAAAACCTCCATTGTTGCAATTTCTGACAAAAAACTTCAAACTCACAATCCACTCGTGCGTTTTCACTTCTAATCAATCACAAAGCTCACATACCTCATTTACAACTCATCACCACCCCTGTTTAATAACTGTAACTCCATTTTCATCATCTTCCAAACTGAAAAACAATCACCTGCAACTTGACTTCTCCAGAAAGATTCAGGAACTTTCAACACAAAGTAAGAGTTACATTAGCTTCTTAGGAGTTCAGTAAAGTTATCCAAATCATCACAACACTTCCAAGAGTGCTCAAACTCCAAACATGATTTCCAGTTTTGAGATAAGATTTCTCAACTTTAAACTCTCTCTATAAGTATCATTAATGCTTACTTTGTGAATGAAAAATGTAGACATCATTTCCCTGAAGCTAACCATGCCTTTAGTTTTCATTTATGTTGCCTGAGTGATGCGAATTTTGAAGTTGAACATTCTGAAAAAAATTAAGTTTTATTTGGTACTAAACAAAATTCATGTTCATCTTTGATCTATAGCTTTAGTTATTTACATGGTTGAATTTGTGTTGAAAAATAAAACAACTTTCATGTTTACACTTTTGAAAATGGCTGAGAAATGAGCAAGTTCAGAAATTTGAAAATTTTGACAGTGGCTTCTGGCGTGAGGTTAGGGATGAAGTTCCATTTAGAAACAAGTTTATTTTAAGTTTATTGCAACATGTATTATGACTGGATGAAACAGCCACCCCAGTGGCAGAGGAAGAGCGCATAAGGCATTAGTGTATAGAGACTTGGGTTCGAGCACCAATGGTACCCTTTTATTTTTCACATATTTTTCTATTTCAGATTCAATACAAGCAAGCTAAGGACGCGCATGATGCTCCCCTTACCACCACTGTATGATTACCAGGAAATCAGATCCAACGCATCACATGCGTGTTCCATGGTACATCCTAAGGAGTCGTCCCCACTGGATACAAAATAGGCGCTGGGTCATTGTTCTGGGCTTGTTTGAATTTCTCTCACGCACCCCTTTTTTACTAACACAACCAGACCCATTTTCTTATTTTTATTTCATTTCTATTTCTAACAAAAAAAAATGGTTTTGGGCCTTTTTGCTACATTTAATCTCCTAATTACTTTTCAACACCCCAGCCCATTTTTCTTTTTATTTCTTTTTATATTTTCATTATTTTCATTTATCTATTTATTTTATTTAAACCAAAAAAAATACCAAAAAATATATTTTTCTTGAAAAAATAAATTTAAAATATTTTAACTCAATTCTTTTTATTTATTTTATTTACTTCACTTTTTCAAACAAATAAAATCTCAAAAATTATTTTCTAAACAATTAAATTAGACTTAAGTTTTGTCATTTGATTTTCCTTTTAAATTAATTAAGTTAATTAACTTAGATTTTAGGTCTTGTTAATAATTAATTAATTTCTCTTGTAATTAAAATTAATTAGTTTGACTGGGTTAATTAAAAACCCTTTCCATCAAAAACTCCAAAAATAATTTTCTTTTCTTCATCTTTATATTGTTGTATATTTTATTATTTCGCATTATCATTTATGTGCCCCTCATTCCCAAAGCTTTGTAATAGCGTAGGACATTTAAATTCCAGAATTTATTGCTTTCCTTATTATTGTTAGTAATTAGGATTTGTGTGACAAGACTTAAAATCAAACCATAGAAACCCCAAATTCAAAGCCAATATATTTGAAATAAAAATAATTTGCACACATGCACCTCTAGGGTAATCCAAACTTGTTGCCTTAGATATAAATAGTCATTGTTGTACCCCAAAATTTGCCCTCCCATATTTCTCAAAATATTTCAAGAAAAATTCACAAGTCCAACCCGGCGCGTCATATTCAGGTATTCTTTCGCCAAGATATCTCTGATAACGTATTCTCAAGTTCAGGTTCAGCTCAAGAGTCAATTCTTTAAAGAAGGTATCCGAATGTGTGAGTTTTCTCGAAGAAATATGGTGAAAAAGTGTGCTGAAAGTGCAGTTTTTACGCGCTAAAAAATTCATAACTTGAAGATTGTGGCTCGTTTTGAACCCGTTCCGGTGGCCAAAATTCCGTCTTGACATTATCTATGTTTTCATCTCTCACGGCTGGAAGCCAATTTCGAACAGAAGGTCTTCAAAAATGTGGATTTATCAAGTATTTTCATACAGAAAATTTGTGACAGAAGTTTATTTGCGTCATGTTCAGAAAATCATAACTTGGTCGATTTTCATTGTATCGAGCTGGTTCCAGCGCCAAAATTTCACAAATTGAGTTGGCTACATTTTCACAGAAGGTATTGAGTTCAAATGGTATTCAAAAGGCCTTCGTTTTTTGCTCAGAGTGCGTGACACACCGAAAATCCTGAATGCTGAATATTATTTCATCTGGGTCGAAACTTCGAAAATTCATAACTCGGTCAATTTTTATCGGATTGGGCTCATATTTTTACACAAGGTCCCTGACTCGTAGATCTACAATTTTGCTTCAAAAGTCGAGACCGGATTATGCTCCGATCAATACCAGTTTTTTATTGAAGAACGTGTCAGAGTCGACACTGGAGCCCAAAATAAGTTTGTCTGAGCTGAAACTTCAAAAATTCATAACTAATTCACCTTTTATCCGATTGAGCCGATTTTCGGACAAGAGTTAGTTATCGATGTCGGATACATTTTGTTTTCACATTTCAACTTCAAAAATTTCACTTAAGTCCCTGCGATTTAGCCTGGAAAGTGACGAACTCAAGTGAACATTGGAGGCCCAATTGCACATTCAAAGCCCATTTTCTTTACCCTAATTTCCATTATATAATCACCTTCTTTTCACACAAACCGAGGAGAAAGGAAAAGAGAAAAAAAAACCTTGCCACAACACTGTTAGAATATCAAATTCTTTCAAGAACCCTAAAACCTTGAAATCCTTATTACAAATCCCTCTCTCACTACAAACAAGCCATCACAGTTACAAACCAACACCTCACTACTTCTTCAGTAAGGGTAAGGCTGGCTTGATCTCCATGATCCAAAAGGCATAAAAGCATTCATGTCACTAATTTTCCAGTGAGGGTAAGATTGATTTGATCTCCATGATCAAAAGGGTATAATCATTCATACATGTCATATTGTGCCTAAACATTAAATTTCTTCATATATTGACTTTATTCGCATTTTATGATTTTATTTAATGGGTTCATGAGATTCAACACTGCAGATTTTAGACAGGATCCCATGCAGGTTCATTAAGGAACGTTGAGGCCAAAATACAAATGGCCAAAATCCAAAAGTCAAATGGCCAAAAGCCAAAAGCCAAAAGCCAAATGGCCAAAAGAACAACTTATGCATGACACCAATACATGGCGAGATAGACATCCTGAGAAGATTAAGGAACGTTGAGGCCAGAACACAAATGGCCAACAGCCAGAACAAAAATGGCCAACAGCCAGAACACAAATGGCCATGAAACCCAATCCAATGGCCAAAGAATGCAGACCACGGTACTCAGGAGTCAATGAACACGCACGCAAGGCCAGAAAGTCAAACAAGGCTTTTTGTCTAATGGGCCAGAATACTTCAAAAAAACCTCCCCTTGGGCCTGAAACCCCCCTTGGTTTGCATCCTTTTTTAATTTTATTTGCTTTTCTTTTCTAATTCTTTTTTAATTGTTTTAATTGTTTTTTTTACCATAAAATAATTTTCTATAATAAAAACAGAAAAATCAAAAATACAAATATCTTTAATTATTATTAATTTCATCACTAACCTATTTTTTGTAAATAAACTCTAACAATTAACTTAGTTTAATTTAGGTTTTTAAACTTTAATCTTTTTCTTAATAAGTAAAAAGTATCTAGAATTAGGTTTTTTTTGACATTTTCATCTTTTTCTTAAATAAATTATTAATCATCATTATTTATCATTATTATTAATTATCATTAATTTTGTAAATAAACATGTAAATAAATTAATTAACTAGTAAATTAGGTTAACTTTAATATTTTCATTAATAATTAAAATAATCTAGATTTAGGGTTTCCTTTTAATTCTTGTTCTTTATTTTTCATAAATACAAAAAAACTTAAAAAATATTTCTTTTCTTTAAATTAATAATTAATTAGCTTTTAATTTCAATTTAATTTCAAAAGGGTCCAACGCCCTCGAACGTTCAACTTTAATTCTTTCGCGCATTTATTCTTATTTTTCCTTGTGAATATTATGTAATTGCTTAAGCCATGTAATAGTAATTAGGAATTTATTTATTTTCCGCATTTTTTATCAAACGGGTCTTTGTTAATTTGGCGATGTATAAACCCGCGCCTTGTAATAGCGTAGGATTTTACTTTCCGCATTTAAATTTCCGCACTCTTAAAACTGCTAAACTTTGCATGAAAGAATGAATGACTAAATTAAAAACAATGTGTAGCTCACGATACAATGACAAGATAAAACATAACATGAAAATAACACACAAATTCACACACCACTCTTAGGGTACGCCTCACTGTTGCCTTGCCTTCGAAACGTGGTCGTCGAGTATAAGACATTTTAGTAAGTCCTTATGTCCATGACATGATCCAGTTGCCTCGAAACGGTTGTCTCGGAATAAAAAAGGATCAATGGCATAAGGGTAGCTTCTAAGGTGTCCTACTGTTGCTCTGGTGACCACACTGTCCCTACAAACGAATTGACTCGAACACCTCCAACGGTGGTGCTACCTACCCCTCAATGGTGGGATGGCACTACCTTAAGGACATTTACACAGCCTAATTCCTTAGGGTAGGTAGATGACTCATAGATACTTGCTCTATTCAAAAACAAATCAAACCCTTTTCACACCGACACTTTTCAAAAAGCTTTCAAAACAATTTTTCAAACACTCTTGAGGACTGATACAAGAGTCGACCTGAAATCTTTAAACGAAACTTTTTTCAAACTCACTCACAATTGAAAAGCAAACACTTTTGAAAACACAAATGAGCAAGTATCTAAGAGCCCATGGATAACCATGGATAGAAAGGGTGCTAACACCTTCCCTTTCTATAAATCTACCTCCCGAACCGAGAAACTATCTCATAAGGAATTTTGCTGTGCTTTTGTCCTGTCCATGTTGGAGAAAATAAAAGACGGTGGCGACTCTTGCTTCCGCGACATTTCGCGAACCAGCGTTAAACAGTCAGTTCCAGATCCACCGATCACAGTCATGTCCCTCGAATGTGGGATGTTTTAGCAAAGACCCTCGATTAAAAGATCGTAGTCCCTCGATGACCCTTCAATGTTGCCTTCAATAAACGATCTTAGTCCATTACGACAAATTGCTAAAACATCTTACAAGTTGTCTTCTATGATTGTACAATGACCCACGCCTGTCCCTAACATCCAATGACATGACACCCTACCAACCAATGGTAAAGTAGCACTATCTAAAGGAGGAGGAAAAGAACAAAGACTTTCTGAGTAGATAGATTGCTCGTAATTGCTTGCTCATAAACAAAACTGTTTACACCTCACACTTTCAAAACACTTTTCAAAATAAGCATTTTTTATACATTGTCAACGATACGAGAATCATTACAAAATTGCCTTACATTGACATCTTCAAAACATCTTTCCAAATACTCCTTTTTAACAAATATTTTCAAAACCAACACTTTGTATTCATTCAATGATACGAGAATCATTACATAGTTTTCTGAACGAAGGCATTTTCAAAATATTTTCAAACTTACACAAACACAAAGCATTTCAAAAGTGAACTAGCAATTAAGAGCCCGTAGATAACTACAGATGAAAAGGGTGCTAACACCTTCCCTTTTCATAACCTACCCCCCAAACTCAAGAAAAATATCAAAAGTTCTTTCCTGTTATTTTCACCCCTTCCTTTATTTGATAAAAGAAAAGTCGGTGGCGACTCTTGCTATTCATAACATTTGCGATCAAACGCAAAATACCCAAGTCAGTTCTCCCACCGTATCGCAACACCAAATGACTCTTCATCCTCGACACTCATACTGCCGAAAGGGGTATGGTAACGGCTAGGGCTATGCTCGTAGTGGCCCGAACACCAGTAGATAAGGAATTTTGAAAGTGGTCCAATCTCTGGATTTCCCTCCCCGTCATAGCATATCTCCTCGTCTTCATCTACTACTTGAACCGGGTCGAACATGGTATCCACGGCCTCCTGGGACGAAGGTTGCACGACGTACCATATATCCTTGAAGTCACGAATGGAATCCATGTACATCCTAAACAGTCTCTTAGACTGTTTCAAGGAAACCCAAATATATTTCCCACCCGTAGATTATTGTTGGAGGTGGAAAACCCTGAAGAACAGAGGAATGGTTGCCCCGATCCTCAGAAACCGACAAGTGATTTCGAAATCCTGGATGAAGGTGATTGCATTAGGATGTAATTGAGAGGGTGCTAGGCTCAAATAGTTAAAAACACCCATCTGGAAATCATTAAAGGGGAGACAAAGCCCTAAGTCTTTGAAGACGACCTCATACATAGGGAAGAGGTCCTCCTTGAACTCCGTGCATATCCTGGTTGTGGGAGTCGGTCACAGGATCGTGAAGTTATGGAAAAAAACCTTCCATATCGCCGCCATGCTCGACAATGATATATGTTTCCCTTCTGCAATAAATATAAATTGAAGCTACCCCTCGAGGCTCTGGCCCAGCACAGTGCGGGGTCATCGACCGTGTTGACCAAATGGAGCCCTTCCTCGGTTGTGCTTGTCTCTTCGACATCTATGTACTCAGATGACTCGGGAGTGTCAGTCATTTCACCTGTAAAGCAGAGGAAACCAGTGAATTTGATAGCAAAGTCACATCCACCCCTCCATCGTAGCACGGGTGAAAGGGGATAGTTGCATCTAGACTCGGTTGATGATCACTCGTGCAGGGGAGAACATACACGACCCACGATCAACACATGGAACTTATACAAATCTCGTAAGACTGCACATCAATGATAAGAATGAAATGCATATTTCATGGGTAACGTGGGCAAGGGATAAATATTGCGAGCATCTCCATGAATGCTGTGAGAAACATACGAGTTTGCTGGGAAAATTTATGAATCCATCAGGGAGTATGTAAATTCCCCGTGCAGAGTTCATGAATTTCACGGGGAACAGATGAATGTCACAGGTATTTTCATGAATTTCGTGGAGAAGGAATGAATATCACGAGACTATTCGCAAATGTTACGCATGAATGTATGAACGCCCCAAGAAACCCCTCCCCCCTCCCAGTAACAAAATTATATAAAGAATCATCAATAAGGCAAATCATAAACGCGCTTTAAGTACAGAAAAAACTTACTTGATCAAGATTAGATGGAGAATCCACGGTGGGTCTTACAATGACGTTGATGATGGGAAGACAGAGAAGTGGTACATACGACAGAGAAAGTGAGAAAGTTAAAGTTGAAATATGGGAAATGGTCCCCAAGCCACTATATATAGGTCTCGTGTGGAATACAAGGCATCATGTCGAGCAGACCATCGACCTCCCTTCTCCTTGCTGCCTATGCGCTCAGGTAATAATGACCCCTACTCCCTAGGCCATCATTACTATCCCAATAGTCACGCCACGTGCCAACACCTTGTGTGGTTTCCTCTCCCCGCGAGTCGAGGAATAACTGAAACGTTCCCTATTAAGCCAACTCTAACCTCTTCTCGAGTAAACGTACATCCTAATGGCCCTCTCCCTTGATGCAATAAAATATCCCAGACGAAGTTATGCTCACCATGAGGAGAAGTTGGACTTAAGATATAACTCCTTCATCGGGAACAACGACTTGGGGGGCTCCTGTTCTAGATTGGGCCTGCACCTGGCCCAACTTCATATAAGGCCCAATCCAACTATGTTTCTCGAGTCTGCCCTAAACTATGTCGGGCAGTAACCTGACCCTTCGTGAAAATGCGGCTTCACCGTACAGGGATAAGTTCGGGAATCGTGAGGAGACTCGTCGCTGGTCACGAGGACCTCGCGATCATCCTTCGCTCTTCTCGTCGACCAAGGAAAGCCCTCCTGAATGACCTTGCAGCTGGCGGGGAGGGCCCACGATGACATAAGGACATCGCGAACCTCCTCCTCGTAGGATTGACTCACCACACCCCTGAACATCATGGAGTCCTCTTGGTCCCGAAAATACCGGATCCATATTCTCTTGACTATTCGAGGGAGTCCATCCAGGTTGCGGGACACATGTTGGCCCCACTATGCACGTAGGACCTGGTAGTCTCCATTTTGGGCCTGCTTTCCCAGCCAAACGATGGGGAACTTATCCCAGCGCCAGGGGCTATAAATACTCTCTCTCTCTCTCTCTCTCTCTCTCTCTCTCTCTCTCTTGAGAGGGTCATGCATTAATTCTTTCATACTCACTCTCATATTTGCTTGCATTGCTCTGAACCTTACTTTGGCATCAGAGTGTCTTGTAGGTACTCCCTCCAACTCAATTTCAGTTGTTGCTCAACTCACAGCTCGTAAGCTTTGATGATCCACTCCGATCAGTGTTAGTGCGTGAGGCACTTTTATTGAGGAGAGAAAGATAGAATAATAAAGGAAATAAGGACTTGTATTATTAAATTGTATAAATAATGATACACACTATGATTATTTATATACAACCCTAAATGGGTTTGGGCTAACACAACTTGGATTATATTTAAATATTAAATCTAATCAAATCTAATCTAATCTAATATTTTAACAAATCTAATTTAATATTTCAACACATCCCCATAATCCAAGTTATCGAACATCCTCAAAAATAGTTAATCTGAACTATTCCTAATTTCTTTCTCAAATTCAGGAATCTGTCGATCTTCAATCCTTTGGTGAAAATGTCGGTCAACTGTGCTTCACTTGAGAAATGCCTAACTTCAAGTTCACCTTGATTTACTTTTTCCCTCAAGAAGTGAAACCTTGATTCAATATGTTTACTTCTTCCATGCAGAACTGGATTCTTCACCAGATTTATGGCTGACTTTTTATCAATTTGTAATACTAGAGGTTTCTTCACTTCAACAATCATTTCTTCAAGTACAAATCTGATCCAAATTGCTTGACATACAGCATAGGATCCTGCTATATATTTAGCTTCACACGATGACAATGCCACCACAAGTTGCTTCTTCGAACACCGTGAGATTGGGGCACCAAATACTTGAAAGAAATATCCAGTTCTGCTTTTTCGATCTTCCTTATCTCCACACTAATCAGCATCTGAAAAATAATTAACTATTTCTTCTTTGCCTTCAGAATCTCGTCGAAATAGTATTCCACAATTTATTGAACCCTTCAAATATCTCAAGATTCTTCTTGCAACCTTCATATGTGTCACTCTTGGTTCACCCATATATCTGCTTACTAATCCGACTGCGAAATCTAAATCAGGTCGACTGTTGAACACATACTTCAGAGATCCCACAATTTGCTTGAACAAAGTTGCATCGACTTTGTCTTCCTCTCCATTCTTCTCCAACTTTACATTTGGTTCGACGGGTGAGGATGTAGGATTCGAATCATCCATTCTGAATCTCTTGAGTATCTCTTTGACATACTTTCTTTGACGTAGCACCATACCTTGCTTCGACATTTGAAATTACATGCCTAGAAAATAAGACAATTTTCCTAGATCCAACATTTCAAATTCCTTTATCATCAGCTCTTTGAACTTTGACAAGTTCTCCAAATTATTTCCAGTTACTATAAAGTCATCAACATACAAGCAGATGATTATTATATCTTGTGCTACAACCTGAACATAGACAACATACTTTGTTTTTCATTTGACAAATCCCAATTCGACTAAGTATGAGTCGATCTTCTTGTTCCATGCCCTAGGTGCCTGCTTGAGGCCATAGAGCGCTTTGTGAAATATATATACTTTACTCGCTTCCTTCTGAATCACAAACCTAGGAGGTTGTGTGTCATAAACTTCTTCGTCTAAAGGACCATTCAGAAATGCTGATTTCACATCTAGATGGAATGTCGACCAGCCTTGGTTGCATGCCAATGCTACCACTAGTCAAACAATATCTAATCTTGCTACTAGAGAAAATACTTCAGAGTAGTCGAGTCCTTCTCTTTGAATAAAACCTCGAGCTACTAATCTTGCTTTATGTCTTGCTATTGACCCATATGCATTGTGTTTCAACTTGAACACCCACTTTACTTTGATAGCTTTTGTATGTGCTGGAAATTCGACTAACTCCCATGTCTTGTTTCTTTTGATTTCCTGTAACTCTTCGACCATAGCTAACTTACACTTGTTAATCTTCAAAGCTTCACTATAGTTGATTGGTTCAACACCTGCAAGTAAAGAAAAATAAACTAGTTCTCCATCTGGTGTGATTTCATCATCACCCACCACTTCATAATCATGAAGTCTTGTTGGAAGAAATCTATTTCTTTGAGGTCTTTGGCTTGTTTCAGCCACAACCTCTTCGAATTCGACTGTGTCGAGAGTGTCAGTAACTTCTTCTTCTTCGACTTCGACTGGATTCTTAACAATTCCTTCAACCTCTACTTCATCAGTTTCTTCGTCGAAATCAAAGTTCATTAATAGCTTGTTAGTTGAATTGCTAGAATTCCAATTCCAGGCAGAATTTTCATTAACCACAATATCTCGACTCAACAAAATCTTCTCATTAACTTGATTGAATAGTCTGTATGCACCAGTTTTATGATATCCTACATGAATCATAGGTTCACTCTTGTCATCAAGCTTCCTTCTCCTTGCATAAAGAACATGCTTGTAACACATAGAGCCAAACACCTTCAAATGACTTATTGATGGTCGTTTTCCACTCCACACTTCTCCAGGAACCTTGTTCTTAAATATCTTAGTAGGACACCTATTCAAAATATAAACTGAAGTCGAAACAGCTTTTCCCCATAAAGACTTTGGAAAATTCTTTTGCTTCAGCATGCATCTCGCCATATCTAATATGGTCATATTTCTTCTTTCAGCAATTCCATTATGTTGAGGTGTATCGGGAGGGGTTACCTCGTGATCAACACCATGTTCTGCACATAAATATTCAAACATGTTGGATGTGTATTCGCCACCTCCATCTGTTCGCAGAACTTTGATCTTCTTCTCACTCTGGTTTTCGACAAGTATTTGAATCTCTTAAGTATTTCGAATACTTCGTCCTTTCGTTTGATCACATAGATCCACAACTTTCTACTAAACTCATTGACAAATGAAACAAAATATTTATTTCCACCAATTGTATGTTCTTCAAATGGACCACATACATCTGAATGCACCACTTTGAGAATGCATGATGATCTCATTGACATAGTCAAAACAAAATAATCTATGGATTGCTTTCCCACTAAACAACCTTCACAAAGTTTTTCAGGCATCTCAAAGCTTGGAATTCCAGTAACCATATCTTGAGTAATCAGTTGATTAAGTGATCGAAAATTCAAATGTTCAAACCTCGAACGCCATAACCAACTATCCTGTGGTCGACAACAGTTTTCAAACATTGAACTTCTGTCGAACTGATCATAGTCTTAAATGTCCTATTCTTCAATAATGGGGATTTTAATACCAAATTATTCTTGGTGTCGAACAATTTCAAAACTCCATCTTTCATGAAAATTGAGAAACCTTTTTTGACTAGTTGTCTAACACTTAGCAAGTTTCATTTCATTCCAGGTACATAGAGCACATCTTTGATCATAACTTTCCCTCCATTACTTATTTGAAAGACTATGTTGCCAGTACCTTATGCTTGCAATGAACTATTATCAGCAAGTTTTACCTTGCTCTTCTTTGACTCGTCAAAATCTTCCAACCAATCCTTTCGACTAGTCATGTGGTTTAAGCAGCCTGAGTCGAGAAACCAGATCTTGGATTCGACATGGTTATCTGCAATTGCAGCCGTAACCACCATACCACCTTCAGAATCATCTGAATCTTGGCGTGCAAGGTTCACTCCTTCGTCCTTGTCTGTCGATCCCTTGTCTTTTCTGTACCAATAATTCTTGGCCAAGTGTCCCCACTTTTCACAGTTATAACACTGCATACCTTTCTTATCTTCTTTGTCCCTTCGATAGTTTCCTCATCCCCTTTTCGAGGATTCATAAGATCTATCTTCAACCTTATTCTTATCGGGATTCGACCAAGACTTCTTGCCATGAGTCTTGTCGAATTTGCCTTTGAATTTGTTGGAACCACTATCCTTTTTCCATGACTGAGTTTGCAGTGCCTGTATCGAGTCCTGAACTCCTTTACTTTTGACAATCCTCATCTCATGCGCCTCCAACGAACCAACCAAATCTTCCACTTTAGTGGTTTCAAGATTGTTGGATTCTTGAATAGCTACGATAACGTGATCAAAGTGAGAGGTCAACGTTCTCATTACCTTCTCAACTATCATCTTATCAGTAATGGTTTCACCATAATCCTTCATGAGATGGACGAGTTTCTGAACCTTCGACACATATTCTACAACTTTTTCATCTTCTCTCATCGGCAACAACTCATATTGTCGATGCAAGGTTTGTAATTTGACAACCTTGACTTTCTCACCTCCTTCGTAATACTTCACCAGAATATCCCATGCTTCCTTTTCCGTTTCAGCATGAGAAATTCTGTCGAAATTAGCAGCATCGACAACCGTTTGAATGCAATAAGCAGCCTTGCCACCTTTCTTCTTGACTTTGTTGTGGACTTTTTTCTGTTCGTCTGTTTGCCTTTGCAGCCAACACAGGAACGTCGTCGGTAACAACTCCTAGGATATCATGGAAGCCAAACAAGGATTGCATCTGTTTTTTCCATCTGATCTAATTTTTTCCGGTAAGCATTGGAAGAGAATTCGGAATGCCCTTATTACTAGCCATTTTCGCAGCAGTTGATTCACTTTCCCTAGAAACACGATCTCTGACGTGAAATTCTTAAAAACTTGATCAAGAACAATAATCGGAAGCTCTGAATACCAATTTGTTAGTGTGTGAGACACTTTTAGTGAGGAGAGAAAGAGAGAATAATAAAAAAAATAAGAATTTATATTATAAAATTGTACAAATAATGATACACACTATGACTATTTATATACAATCTTAATTGAGTTTGAGTTAACATAATTTAAATTTTATATTTAAATATTAAACTTAAATTAAATCTTTAACAAATCTAATTTAATATTTCGAACAATGACTTATCAACGTTTCATGTAAGAAAAAATAGCTATGCTCTCGTAAAACATTAGATTATTTATCTATATCTATATCACCAACCCGAGTAGGGTTTCATTCATGGACACCCACTTCGAGGGAGATAGATAGCCATTAATTATACACGTTGAATACTTCACAACAATACTTGTACTGGTATACGGCTGTCCATTAATATCTGAACACAACACAGAATTGCGGGTAAAGGTTCATCAATGCTTTCTTAAAACGTGGCATCATCTCTTTCGCAAAAGTTAATTGCATAAAGGTCTACACATATGCTATAGTTAATTGCAAATATGGACACCTCATGTTTTGATTACCTATATTTTGCAAGATTAATACGAGTTGGTTAAGTCTTAATCATACAGGTAAAAAATGGTGATTGTGTGTGTGATTACTAACTAATTCCTTAATCACAAAAATAAAATATATACTAGTATTTCAATTTGCTTAAATCGGGATATGGTTACTATATTAGTTCTTAATATTCCAATCTTCTCTTAAACTCTTTACTGATTCATTAACTAGGATTCATATTTGAGACATAGGTTGTGTTTGAAATTATTTTGAAGGAAAAGTGTCATTTTAAAAATATTCTATAAAAGACTATTTAGGTGGTTTATAATCCACACAAGAATATTTCACTCACTTGAGTAAATTAGTGTGTAATCAATTTGTTTGTTGCATTGACACAACAAATTTATTTTAATATTTATCTTTATATTAGATTGGATCTCCACTTTACTCAATTTTATATTAGGTCAAATCTTATTATATTGCTGTCATATTTTAAATTTGTCTTACTTCTACGATCATATTTTTTAAGATAAAAGAGAATATTTTAATTAGGGATAGTTCAACAATATTTGATGGTTCATTCTTAAATCTAAGACAATTAGAGAGTGTACCTTAATTTAGGAAAGTGGGTCTTTTTTTTAAATCAGAAAGACTCACGTATATGTAAATTCATTCGTGAAGCATGTTGGCCTATGACCCATGAGATTCGAAAATGGAAAATTATTTCAAAAATAATTATTAAGTTTTAGCTATTATTAAGTCCATTAGGATTTGTTGCTATTAGCAAAAATAGGTAGTAAAGTTTTAGTTTGCAAATTTATTTAGTTAGCTCATTTAAAGAATGATTGTTGCTAATAAAAAAAGAGGTGAAGATGCAAATATATTAAAATTCATATTGACCAATTTCCACTTTGTTTTCAAACAACAAAAGGGAGGAGGGGCGGGGGTGTAATTTCTGAATCCCAGGCCCAAAGAAAATTAAAGACATTAAATAGCCCATTTGTTGTTTTGTTATTTTAATAAATTATTATTAAAACTATTTTTTATTTTTATAAATAAATATATATATATATATATATATATATATATATATATATATATATATATATATATATATATATATATATATATATATATATATATATATATATATATATATATATATATATATATATATAAGAAGTATTATTGTCACTGTTAATTCTTTATTTTTATTAAACAACAGTGTGCTAGATATTATTTTAGTATTTTATAAAAAAATGGTTTGTTTAAGATAATTAAGATTGGGATACGAAAAATCCGTATTGGGCCGGTTGCATAAAAAATCTTTTTCTTGCTGTAATAAAAATAATAGTGTTATTGGATTAAATAAACGAAAACGCACATGTTGGCCCAAATATTGCACTAACAACTATTGTACCAATCAGTAAAGAACTAACGCATATTTTTGCACTAAGAGCTATTGTAGAAATCTAAATTAAAAACTATATCAAATCTACATTACAAAATCAAATATGCAAATATACAGAAAAATAAATCTTTCTACAATCTAAATCCAGAAATTACAGTACAACAAATCAAATATTGAATCAATTAAATCTCCAAAATTACAAACAAAATCCATAAATTACAATACTCTCAATCAATTACAGCACAATTTCGAAACCCTAATTCTTTCTAAATTCCTAAATTTGTGCTAATCTAACCTGTAACAACAATTAACAAAAACCCTAAAACTAAAACCTATATATACAGAAGAAGACAGAAGGATAAGGGGAGGAAAAAAGACAGAGAAGATTCGAATACAGAGGGGGAGGTGAAGCTTGGAGAAGAAATACGAACACCAAGCCGAAGAAGAAGAATTTGAAGAACCAACCTTGGTCGTTGAAGAAGACGCAAAGGACGATTAAGGTTTCAACATCTGAAACCCTAACCGTGTGAACTGCCGCCGCTAATCACTATCATCTCCGCCGCACCTTCAACCTCTCATCATTATCATCTTCAGTCATCTTCGTAACCTGCAAATAAAGAAGAGGAACAGTGGATAAATATCGGATCATATCGGAAGATCCAAGTCAGAATCGGAAATCGCGAAAGAGGGTATCCACTTAGCTCTTGTTCTTTCTTGTCTAATTTTGGATTTGGGGGGTTTTGGGGTGGTCGGATTCATGTTGGGATTTTTTTTAGCGCCGCTGCAGGTGGACGGGTAGGGTCTGGGTGAGTGAAGGAAAGGGTTTAGAGGCGCGGAAGAGAAGACTGTAATTGTAACGACAATAAGGATGAAATATTAAAAAAAACATGTTATAATACGTTTCAATACCCAACGCGTTGGCATACAATAATTAGCATACTCCCTCAATATCATCCGTACGATACACATCTGACGGCCGTAGGCCAAGTCCTACGATAAGTTTCATGCGCCCTCGCCACACATAATTAAACCGGCCTTTTGCAATGGGCCAAGCCCAATTCGTTTCACACCCCGCATTCCTTGTTCAGAACTAGAGGTACATCTCCCTTCCAGAAGACACATTTGGGCCTAGCCCAGTTTCCTAAAGGCACCCCCATCTTTTACTTGCCAATCTAAAATTGCACCCTCCTGAGGTTAATCAATTTATTTTCTATTTTTTTTTAATTCTTATATTTTCTTTTATTTTTCTATTATATTATTTATTTCTGTTATTATAGCTAGTAATATTAATTTTTATTATCATATTATTATTTTGCTTAATATTATATGTATTATATTATCATGTAAATTATTTTTATTTAAAAATCTCATGTACATTATTTCTTATTATTGCATTAAAAATTTTTTTTATCATGCATTAATCAAGATATTTTGCAATTAATATGATAAAAAATATATAACAAATCTCAAATTATTTTTCGCAATAAACTAATCTAAACAATCCGTTTTTGCTAAAGGGTTCCAAACAGATTTTGACTAATCGCGCATTTAGTCCACAATTCTGCAATCTCTACTCCCAGTCAAAATACGAGGCGATTCAAAATACATTTGCAACCCCTAAAAAATACCAATCCCATACGAACTACAAATTGAGACTCTGATTCCTCATAAGAGGATACATAGGCATACGACTAAAATCGTGGCGAGTTCCCCTATTAAAAATTAAAATCTTTTTTCCCTTATTAAAACTTAAAACCCTGTTTCATCTGAACCTAAACATAAACCTAATATCCTTGTGAACAAGGTAGATGAAAGGTGCCTATCACCTTCCTTTCGTCTAGAACTGAGTCCGAAACCTAGAATCTCTGTCTGTGAATTAGGGTTTCCTACTAAATACCCTTCCCTAGGATAAAAACTAGTAGTGGTGACTCTGTATTTAAAACCAGTCACAACAGCTAGCGACTCTGTTGGAGATCTCAACCTTATATTTTAGGTTTTACTTTGGGTTTTATTTTCTTTATTTATTTATTGCATTTATTTATTTATTGCATTTATTTACTATCTATTTTTTATCATTATATATTTACTGCGTGGCAGGACTCTTATTTCAAAATATTTTCAATAACCCTTAGAAAGAAGGTTCGTCTATTAGCTTAGGGGATATATCATCCATGCGAGTTTATGTGACGACTTCGCCTAGAGTCGGTGGAATTCGGAAAAAGGACTACTTATCGAGAGATATCCTCTTGACGAGTAGGACTTTGGAATACCACCCACGACTCTTTGTAACGACCTTAACCAAAATCTCATGACGAGACCTTTCATGACCTTGAGACGAAAGTTTTGGTCCTTAAAGAGGCTCCACCTAAGGGAGGCCGTTGCGTCTTTCCCTCTGGTGTTATTCATGATACCCTTAAGGAAGCCACCTTTTGAGAGGGTAGATTAACCGTAGGTCAAAATTAAGAAGCCTATCTTATCAGGGTACTTATCACAAAACCTCGTCACCAAACCATACATCTCTACCTTATAAGCGTACCTATCACAAAATCCCATCACTCAACCCCACATCCATTCATTCATACATTTCATCTATTCATAATTTGTCCCTGTTATTTGTCCTATTCACAGGGTAAAAAAAACATTAGCAATACAACCAAGATTTTGGTGATTATTTTTGAAAATGGATACCAAAGGAAACAACTTGTCTACATCAATGCGCCAAACATGTCTAAATTAAGACTTTCTCAAGCTTTATCGAGCAATGGTGGATGGTTCTAGAGCAGACATCCGCAAGCGCACCTAGAAGATTTGTTTCCCTTTTCTTAGTTTCATGCAAACAAGTTTTGGTTTAAGATTGTAATATTTTTCAATATCTGAATTATGTTACTTTCAATAAAGGAATTTGTTTCCATATCTCGCTGCGTATCTATTTTTAAGATATTCACCAAAGGAAAAAAGATAAATATATATACCCAAGTGAATAAGACATTTAACCCCTTTCATATTCATACATATTTATTCACATGCATGCATTCATAAATATTTTCATATCATATCAAAACTCATTTTTTTCAAAAAAAAATCTCTCCAGTTAAATCATTGGTAGAAAAATATCACCACCTCCTTGTCCTCCATATCAAACAAGGGCCTACCAACAAAAAGCAATGGAACAAATCGAGGAAACTCAGGCTGCATTCAAGGAAGATCTAAACCAAGTCAAAGGTGATGTGAGTTCGATGAAAGGAGATCTGAGTCATGTTCTCCTAGCTTTGAAGAATATCATTGACAGGCAGGATCAGATTCCCAGGGTAGCTTTCAAAGAAGTAGCCCAAACGACTGGTGCGTCAGGCGGTCACCGACTAAGAAAAGAGCCATAAGCAGGACTCCAAAAGTCCGTCATGGCCCAACAAGAGACCAGAGAAGCTGAAACTAAGGGGTTTGTCCCACTGCCGTCAAAAGCAGGGGCATCACATACCCTACAAATTCCAATCAACAATGCAGACAACTACTTAGAACTCCAATATGGAGACCACGACCCAGAGGATGCCAACCAGACACCCTTAAAAACTACTAGTAATCACCCACTATTAATGAATCAGTATAAAGCTCTGAAGGAAAGGTTAAAAGCTGTAGAGGGTTTTGATGCCTTCGAAGTAGACGCTCTCGAAATGGGCCTAGTTCCTGATGTGGTAATTCTGCCAAAGTTCAAAGTGCCTGACTTTAGGAAATAAAAGAGAATCACCTATCCAAGAAATCATTTGCACATGTATTGCAGGAAGATGCATGCCCATGCCCACGATCAAAAGATGATGATTCACTATTTTCAAGATAGCCTAAGTGGGGCATCTTTAGACTGGTATATGCATATAGAGTTTACATATATTCGAACTTGGGCAGATCCTGCTAATGCTTTCTTAAAGCATTAAAAATATAACCTAGACATGGAGCCTACCCGCATGCAAATCCAGAATATGTCCCAGAAGAAAGAAGAGTCCTTCAAAGAGTATGCTCAGAGATGGAGGGAGATGGCATCCCGTGTGCAACCACCACTATTAGAGAAGGAATTAGTAGACATGTTCATAGGAACTTTGCAAGGGATGTATTATGAGAAGATTGTTGAAAGTATCTCTTCGGGATTGCTAGATCTAGTGACTATCGGAGGAAGAATCAAGACTAGAATAAAAAGTGGGAAAATACCAGGGGGACCGTCAAATGCCCCCTATAATACCAAGAGGTATGTTTCAAACTTCCAAAAAATAAAAGAGGGAGAAATTAATGTTATAGCCTTACAACCCAGGGCCCAACAACCATTAATGATTCCACAAGGGCAGCAGCAAGTCAGCAACCCACAAAGAAGTTTTGATCCACTCCCCATGCCCCCTATGCAGTTATTATAACACTTGGTAAAGGCATCCTTGGTGGAAATCAAGCCTCTAGCTCCTCCAGTCGGGTCACTCCCTCCAAGGTACAATACTGAAGCCAAATGTGAATACCATGCTAACTTTCTGGGGCACACCATAGAATAATTTTGGGCATTTAAACATAAAGTGCAGGACTTGCTAGAATCTTAAGACATCACTTTTGAGAAGCCTAACATCAAATCAAACCCTATGCCTCCGCATGGTGGACCAACAATAAATGCAATTGAAGTAGTTGCCGATTTTGGGGAAATCAGACAAGCAAAAACCCCGATAAAATTATTGAAGGAATATCAGTTTGAATATGGGTTCCTGCTGAAGCATAATGAAGTCTTCGAAAGAACTCTGCAGAAACTAGTGGATCAGGAGATAGTCCAATCCGGACCATACCATGAAGAAAAATATGTAGCTACTCTGAGGGGTAAAGCACAGTTTCCTCCAATCCAAGAGACCTTTATCAACAAGGGAATAGGGCATGGCGGACATGTGGCGATGATATCCAACAAAGTCAGCACCAAAAAGGAAACTTACTTCTTCTGAGAATGCGCCCCAGGAGAAGAACTCAAAAGATAGACTACCGTGGAGATTCCGGAGATCTTTTTCTTTCCTAAATAATTTTTCTTGTTTTAAAAGGAACCTATGTCAAGCCTGAGGCTGTTGGCTCCTAAATTCAACACCCTTGTTTTATTAATATAGACCATTAATCATGAGGAATGGTTTCAACCAGCTGATCCTGTCGAATGCTCGTCAGAAGGTGGCAAGGTACTTAGAGAATTTCTTTTAAGTAGGAACCTTGTTGCCTTCGACGTCGAAGGAACTTCTCGACAAAGGCATTTGATGCTCAGAGTGGAACGGTTTGAGATTCGAATGTTTGGAGGGAAAACGGTTCCCAACAGTTACCAAGTGCAACGTGCCAAGATCAGGAGCGTCGAATGCTGTGAGCATGCCAAGTGGTGTCATCTCGAAGCATCGTAACTGCCCAACGGTTACTTGAGATGTGTTTAGTATAAATACTAGTTGTTCACGTAGTTTTCGCGTGTGTTCATCATTATATACAAGTCACTCATTTAGATTCAAGTACCCAGTGTGAGCGAAAGAATTGTTGAGAATGTATGTGTGAAACACCATTTAAATTAATCAAAGTCTTTTATATTCCAGCACTTTATTGCCTTTTCATTTACCCTTCTCTGTCGAAGCCTTTATTTAACGCTTTCACTTATTCTATCAAGCTTTTCTTCATGCAATTTACATAAAGTGTCTTTACTTTACTGGCATTAACCATCATTAGACTTAGTCAAACCCCAAAAATCAACCATGTCTTAGGATCAATCTGATCGATCCTGCGAGTCACCAAATAAGTAACCTTTTGGAGGATCAGCAGTTGTTTACCAATTTCACGGTAAACAAATTGGCACACCCGGTGGGACCTTGTGTTGATTTTTAAGGTTAACCGTATTTATATAGAATATCATCTTTTTCGAGAAGTATTGCATGTTATTGAGAAGTGGTAAAATATACACTAACGATACCAATACTACCAGAAGAAGAGAAGCGATGGCGAATCCGCCAAACAATAGCGAAATCCCACAAACAAATGTGGGAACAACGGTTATCCCAACCGTAAGTGAAGCGCTAACCGCTGGTTCAACACCAGCAGTAACGGTCACACAAACGGGGCCATTACCTCCGTTCACTGGCCCCAGAATGCCTTTGGGAACTCCCCCACCAAGGGGAAACCCGGGAACTAGGCCTTATGTTCCCCTAGGATTTTCGACAAGCGGTCTAAATCGAGAACCACTCTATGGCATGCCAACTTCTGAATTGGCTAGCCTGACGAACGCTGCGTCCACTTTTTCAGACCCTTTAGTGAGTGCCTCTTCGCCATTCCAAGGTTCTGGAGTTGGTATGGCGAACAGGGGTAGGACCCAACTCTTAGGAGGAACGTCCCAAGTAGCGCATGGCCTTACGAATGCCTCGACAGCAGTCTTGAGGCAGCAAATGGACGAAAGCAACCACGATATGGTTCAAATGTTGGCACAAACTTTAAGTACGGTGCTGAATCCTCTAATACAAAATACCACCCAGTCGAATCAGCAGATGACAGCGCAAATGGCGCGTCTGGCTGATTTCTTTGGGGTACCCCAACCTATTAGACAGCCCCAAAGGGCGCAAATAAGGGGAAACCAAGGTATACTTCTAGAGGAAGAAACCACTATTAACCAAGTCCAGCAGCCTGTCGAAGAAAACCTTAGGACGCGATTGGAACAACCTGGGGTCGAAGAACCTAGGGTTATAGCCCCGGAAGTAAGGATAGTCAACAGAAACCAAAATGCTGACGAAATAGTTCAGCACATCCAATACCAGAATATGGGTTTGGAAAATAACCTGACAGCCATGATCGAAAGAATCATGACGCAAAATGGGATGAATACGGGCTTTCGTAGGCCCAACTTTACATCCCCACTGTCAGAATATGTGTTACAAACGGACTTACCTCCTAGATGTAAAGTCCCTAAGCTCACTAAATTTTCAGGGGACACGACAAAATCTACTGTCGAACATGTGGCGAGATACTTGATTGAAGCAGGAGATATTTCAAACAACGAAAAACTAAGGATTAAGTATTTTCCAAGTTCCCTAACAAAGAACGCGTTTACTTGGTTCACAACTCTTCCCCCCAATTCGATCCACCATTGGACCCAGTTGGAGAGATTGTTCCATGAGCAATTCTACATGGGACAAACCAAGATAAGCCTGAAAGAATTGGCCAGTGTAAAGAGACGATTCACTGAACCTATAGACGAATATCTAAATAGGTTTAGGTTGCTCAAAGCAAGATGCTTTACGCAAGTGCCAGAACATGAGTTAGTCGAAATAGCCGCAGGAGGCTTAGATTATTCCATTAGGAAGAAATTAGACACTCAATACCTAAGAGACATGGCCCAATTGGCCGATATGGTTCGACAGGTAGAACGCCTTAAAGCTGAAAAAGCCAAGGCGACAAAAACTCATAAAAGAGAAAGGATAGCATATGTCGAAATGGACGATGAAGATCTAGAAACCTTCGACGAAACTATAACCGTCGAAGAAAGCGAGGTCGATTTAGCGGAGCTAAAACAAGGGCCACCATACTCTTGCAAACTGCTAGTCCCTTCAAGTGGAAAAAACCCCACTGGTCCTGAAAGGGCCAACGATAGGTTCCCCAAAAAGACTTACAGTTTTGATATTACAAAATGTGATGAAATTTTTGACTTACTTGTAAAAGATGGCCAAATGATAGTGCCCCCAAGGGTAAAAGTGCCTCCTCTTGATCAAAGAAAGAAAAGAGGCTTTTGTAAATATCATAATTTTCTGGGCCATAAAACATCTCAATGTTTTCTTTTCAGGAATCTCGTGCAAGATGCTATCGAAGAAGGGAGGCTGAAATTTGCTGATAAGACCCCCATGACTGTGGACTCTAACCCTTTGCAGGCTGAAGCCCATTATGCTGAACCTTCAGAGGTGAATGTGATCGAGGCATCCAGAAGCCAGGCGAAGAGGCCAGGAATAACTATGGTCGAAGTCACCAAGGATCATGTCAACATGCCAATCTTTGGCAGTTTTTCTGGGAGTCTTTCTAGAAAGACAATTGAAGCAGTCCAAAAAGCCGTTGAAAGCCCAAAACTGGAGACAGTTGGAGCCCCAAAATCTGGAGCAAAACCCAGTTCCTACTTGGCTGCAGTCCAAGGCCAGACAGAGGACTTGGAGGCTCAGATGAAGCAAATGACTCTTGCCACCAAAGACACCATGAATGTCAACATGGTCGAAATCTCTGAACCAAAAGCATCAGAGGAGGCCACTAGGCAAGAACAGGCCAACAAAACGGCTTTCCCTCGGGAAAATGAAAATCTGGCAGATTTCCTGCAAAGATGCCAGAAGAAGAAGTCAGAAGTGATGCTGTGTCCTCGATGTAGCTCGATTTTCGACAAAAAAGCTGTTGAACACATCCAAGGTGTAAGAGCAACAAACAGAAGAAGGAAAAGTGTTGATACTCGATATGACCCCAGAAGAACCTACCAAAAGGGTTCAAATCAAGAGAAGAGGCCACTGACTTTCAGGCCTCCAACCAATGTGCCAGTTGATACGTGGTATAAAACATCAGGTCGAAAGAGACTGAGCGAGGAAAGATGGCACTCCTTCGAAGTGCCAAGAGGTTCATCTTTAACACACAAGAAAGAACCTCAGGTTGTCGCTTCTAAAGTGACCCAGGTATCAAGTAACTACAAGGGAAAGAATCCCATGTCTCGATCCCAATGGAGAAGATACCAGAGGCGGCGAAAGGCTGAGAGGGAAGCTACCAATGAACCAAAGCCAGAATCAAGTTCAAATGTCCCTCAGAGAAAGCAGAGAAAGCCTCTGGAAAGACAACCAGTGACCAATAGACTAGTCTGGCCTAACCAGGGCGAAGATGATGACGAAGATGGCTCTGAGTCTGATGACACCTTAGATATCATGTTGAACATAGTCTCAGTTTTTCCAAGAGAGTTTAACCGCCAGGTGGAGGTCGAAGTGAACGATTGGGAAGTCGAACAAGAAATGGCCAAGCATAGGCCAGTTTGCTACTTCGTCATGGATAATGGCGCTATTGAAGAGCAAAATGGTTTCTTCGAATCTCCTACAGAGGCGATGAAAAATCACCTCAAGCCTTTATTCATAAGGGCAAAACTCGAAGAAACCACCGTAAATAAGATCTTGGTGGACTGTGGGGCAACCATCAACATCATCCCTCACTTTATGCTGAGGAAAATAGGCAAGAGCAATGAAAACATCAAGCCTCACAACATGGTCCTGTCAAATTATGAAGGCGAAATAGGGACCACTATGGGTGTGATCCAACTAGACATCAAAGTTGGATCCATCCTTCGACCAACTATGTTTATGGTCATATCGGCCAAACCAAATTACAATCTTTTGTTGGGTCGAGAATGGATACATGGTGTTGGAGCAGTACCATCATTAATGCACTAAAGGTTGATACTATGGCGTCCTGATGGAATGGTCGAAAATATAGAAGCGGATCAGAGCTATTACTTGGGCGAAGTAAATCACCTAGGGAGAGCAGACTTCGACAAAAATTTGGCTCACATTGGGCCATGCCCAGCACCTGACTTCGACTTGGCGCCAGCGCCAAATGCTTTTTGTTCCTTATACCTGCACCCTGAGCATGGTTTTCAATGGGACAGAGAAGACTTGTCCCACATTGATTTCAGTGGGCTAACTGACATCCAGCCAACTGGTTGGGGAAGTGAATTCAAAAACAATGACTGAGTCACAATCACTGCAGCGAATTTCGGCTTATGTAGCCGAAACAAGGATGATAACGGCTCTCGAAGCCGAAGTAAAATATATGGCCACACAGGCCAATGATCAAGAGCTACTTTCTGCAGGTCCTGGAAAGGATTTCGACCCAGAACCTCCTGATATCAGGCCAGAAGAAATGCAGGAACAAAGGCTCGACGCCATCTACGACGATGAGCCTTTGGGATTCGAAAAGGACCCCTTAGCGAACAACATCAAAATGTTAGCGCAGGATCCTTTAGAAGAAATTAACTTGGGCGAAGGGTTAGAGAAAAAGCCAACTTACATTAGCACAAAAATAGACCCAAAACTCAGGTTGGAAGTGATCCATTTGTTAAAGGAGTTCAAGGACTGCTTTGCATGGGATTACGACGAGATGCCTGGTCTCGACAGAGGATTGGTAGAACTCCAGTTTCCAATCAAACCTGGGAAGAAGCCAGTCAAGCAAAGTCCAAGACGCTTTGCTCCAGAAATACTGTCGAAGATCAAAACAGAAGTCGAAAGACTGCTGAAGTGCAAATTCATACGAGCTACGAGGTATGTCGAATGGATTGCGAATATTGTGCCAGTGATTAAGAAAAACGGTACATTGAGGGTATGCATAGATTTCAGAGATTTGAATGCTGCTACGCCCAAAGATGAATATCCTATGCCTGTGGCGGAAATGCTAGTCGATTCTGCCGCTGGCCATGAGTACCTGAGCATGCTCGATGGTTATTCAGGATATAATCAAATATTCATTGCCGAAGAAGATGTGTCGAAAACAGCTTTTCGATGCCCCGGGGCTTTAGGCACTTACGAGTGGGTAGTGATGCCTTTTGGCCTAAAGAACGCTGGGGCAACATATCAGCGAGCGATGAACTCTATCTTCCATGATTTTATTAACACTTTCATGCAAGTATATATTGATGATATTGTTGTAAAATCTGTTTCCAGGAAGAACCATATAGACCACCTGTGACAATCATTTGAAAGAATGAGAGAACATGGTCTGAAAATGAACCCTTTGAAGTGTGCGTTCTGTGTAAAAGCTGGAGATTTCTTGGGCTTCGTCGTCCACAAGAAAGGAATCGAAATCAACCAGAACAAGACGAAGGCAATCCTGGAAGTGAAAGCGCCAGCGAACAAAAAGGAACTGCAATCTCTGCTAGGCAAGATAAATTTCTTAAGGAGATTCATATCTAACCTAAGTGGAAAAGCTCAAGCCTTCTCACCCTTACTTCGATTGAATAAGGAAAGATTCGAATGGGGGCAAGAGCAACAAGAAGCCTTCGACAAAATCAAAGGATATCTCACCAAGCCACCTATTTTGGTGCCTCCTTGCAGCAACAGGAGTATGAGATTGTACATAGCTGCGTCCGACAAAACTTTGGGAAGCATGTTAGCCCAGGAAGATGAAAATGGAGTCGAAAGACCCATTTACTATCTTAGTAGAGTTTTGAACGATGCATAAACTAGATATAGCGAAGTTGAAAAATTATGTCTATGTCTTTATTTCTCTTGTACAAAGCTCAAACAATATATAAAACCAGTTGATGTGTACGTTTCGTCTCATTTTGATGTTTTCAAGTATATGTTGTCGAAACCCATCCTGCACAGCCGAATTGGCAAGTGGGCGCTAGCGTTAACTGAGTACTCATTGACCTTTATGCCTCTTAGGGCAGTGAAAGGGCAAGTGGTGGCAGACTTTATAGTCGACCACTCAATTCAGGTTGAGAATATAAATTATGTGGAGATAGAGCCTTGGAAATTCTACTTCGATGGTTCCAGCCATAAAGATGGAACATGAGTAGGGGTCTTAATTATTTCTCCAGAAAAAATTCCAACAACATTCAAGTACAAGATATCAGGTACTTGTTCGAACAATGAGGCTGAGTACGAAGCTCTAATTATTGGCCTTGAGATATTGTTGGAATTGGGGGCAACTCGAGTCGAAATAATGGGAGACTCGGAGTTAGTCATTAAGCAAGTCACAAAAGAATATAAGTGCATAAGAGAAAATCTTATTATGTACTTTGTGATAGCAAATCGTTTATTGAAAAAATTCGAAATGGTCAACATTCGACACATACCCAGATTGGAAAATCAAATAGCCAATGATTTGGCACAAATTGCATCTGGGTACAAATTTTCAAAAACGAGATTACAAAGAGCAATCGAAGTCCGAGAAAAAATAAAAGCAACTAGTCTGTCACCAACAGATTTGAAATCGACAAGACTAGGGTATGCTGATCAAAGGAACTTTGAAATATCGTTCATAGACAATTTGTCAGAGCAAGATTGGAGGAAACCCATTGTAGATTATCTACAAAATCCAGCAGCTTTGACAGAACGGAAAATAAAATATAGGGCGTTGAGTTACGTACTTATGGGTAATGAGTTATTTAAAAAGACGCCTGAAGGGGTACTGCTAAAGTGCTTAAGTGAAACTGAAGCATACATAGCCCTTTCGACTACGCACGCTGGAGCATATGGGGCTCACCAAGTAGGCCATAAGATGAAATGGTTGTTGTTTCGACAAGGACTATACTGGCCCACCATCTTGAAAGATTGTGTTGAGTTCGTGAAGGGTTGCCAGGAATGTCAAGTCCATACGGGCATCCAACATGTACCAGCAAGCGAACTTCACTCAATAGTGAAACCTTGGCCCTTTAGAGGATGGGCGTTGGATCTTATTGGAAAGATTCGACCGGCATCATCAAAGAGCCAGAAGTATATACTGGTAGGCATTGATTATTTCACTAAGTGGATCGAAGCTATTCCTTTAGTCAATGCAGACCAAGAAAATGTCATTGAATTTATTCAAAATAACATTATCTTTAGATTTGGAATCCCTGAAACTATAACGACTGATCAAGGATCAGTGTTCACCGGTCGAAAGATGCAGGAATTCGCTCAAGAAACAGGCTTTAGACTCCTAACATCAACACCTTATTATGCACATGCAAATGGTCAAGTTGAAGCAGCGAATAAAATAGTGATTGGCTTGATAAAAAAGCATGTAGGAAAGAAGCCAAAAAATTGGCATAAGACGTTAGACCAGATCTTGTGGGCCTGTCGAACGTCCCCAAAAGAAGCCATAGGTACAACACCATATCGGCTAACTTTCGGTCATGACGCAGTGCTGCCAGCAGAAATTTGTCTTCAATCAGCAAGGGTTCAGAGACATCATGATATCCCCTCTGAGGTTTATTGGGATATGATGTTGGACGAACTAGTAGATTTAGACGAAGAAAGACTACGCGCTCTCGACCTACTAAGAATTCAGAAGAAAAGAGTGGAAGACTCTTACAATAAAAAAGTAAAACCTAAGGCATTCTCTCCTGGAGAATTAGTTTGGAAGGTGATTCTCCCCATGGATCGAAGGGATCGAAGCATGGGAAAATGGTCACCCAAATGGGAAGGACCGTTCAGAATTATCCAAATTTTTTCTGGTGGAGCTTATGAGGTCGAAGAGTTAGGTGAAGATAAAAGACTCTTGAGAGTAAACGGCAAATATTTGAAAAAGTATAAACCTATGCTCCAAGAGATCAAAATAAATAGCAATTAATGATCAAATTAACCATAAAGAGCCAAAATGGAAAATTATATAAGAATTAGCCAAAATGGTTACATTGTCTTACAAATATTACAGTACATGGTTAATAAATGGCTGAGCAAATTAGAAAGGGATAGAATCTTTAAGTCGAAGATACTTGGCCTGCTGCAACTCCAGCCTTTTGCTACACAAGGCAGTCGCCTGAGAAAGTTTGGCAATCTCGTCATCGAAGGCTTGGGCCTTCTCAGCGAACTCTAGGCCTCGTGTAACTTCAGCTTGGCTCTCTGTGTCCGAAACAGTCGAGAGGAGCTCCTCTTTGCGCTTGGTGTTAGCATTTATCTTGGCCTCCAGCTCCTCGATCTGCGCCTTTATAGAGGCATTATCTCGATCTATGGCGTCAATTTATTTCTGCTTGGATGCCTTCTGCTTCGACAACTCTGCAATTCGAGAAGTCGTTTCAGCTACCTCAGTCCAGGAAGAAGAACTCTTGCCATGTAGCGCTTCGAGCTGGCTGTTGAAGCCCCTCTGACGTCGATAGTCCGCAGAGACTTGGTCAACAATGGAGTATAACTCCAAGATAAAGCTGGAAACCTCTGGAGAGACAGCAAGCAAATCGACTTCATTCAAAACAGCTCCCAGACAAGACGGAGCAGTAGGATCCCCCTCCAAAGCCTTCATCAGATCCTTTTTGAAGAACTGAGCCTTGACCTTCATCAAATCCTCATCAAGAGGAGAAGTCGAAGTGGACTTCCCCGATGCAGTAGAAGCATCATGACTAAGGTCAGATGAACTTCCCCTACTCTCAATGATGGCATTCAGGTAGCCAATGGGATCGGTTTGCTTCAAAAGGGCCAAGTCTTCTTTAGACTTGGGCTTTGTCGAGGTGGTAGCTCTTACAGCAGCGTTGGCTTGGGGTTGAAGTTGTTCAGTAGCGTTTGCATCGACATGACTCTCTTCGACCTGTAGTTCAGTAGTGCCAGCATCCACATGATCCCCTTCGTCATGTTGCTCCTCTGTCAGATCGACCACTTGAGTTTCTTTCGGTTGTTGTTCCTCTGCTTCGGCAATGGCTTCATCGTTCGCCAATTCCTCCTCTTGTTTCCTACTATGTTCAGCAGAGTCTTGTGTCTCTGAAGTTTTTGGTGCTGAACTTTCAGTGGTCTCCTGAAAATAGAAGAGGAAGAATCTTCTGGTTTAGAAAGATACACAATCGAACGTGAGCATCGACACCTAAGTTAAAATGGTCGGAGGAACTACCTGTAGAGGAATTTCAGCCCCAGGGCTGGAATTATCACTTTCGACGGGTTTGCTGAGCAAGACGTTCAACTCCTCCTCCGTGGGCTCTTCGATGATCACGGGAGGTGGCCTGGGTCTTCTCCCTGCAACCTTTATTCTGATCATGGGTCGAGGCTCAGGAGCAGGGGCATCTTTCTTCAGTTTTCTCCGTTTAAGAGGAGCGGGGGGAGATTCATCCTCGTCGTCACTCGCAGATTCGACCGTTAGTACAGGTCGTTTCTTAGGTGCAGGTTCCTGAAAACCAAATGGAGTCGATTTAGAGCGCCACATCGAAAATCAGGATGTTAAAACCAGAAGGAAATAATAAAAGTCTGGTTACCGGTGCTGAAGGTTTTGTAGAGGGGCCTCCTCCCTGATGGCTTTCTGTGGTTTTCTTTGCTGCAGGCTTTCGAACAACTGAAAGAAGACGCGTTCACAAGTTATAATTAACAAGTTATAAGTCGAAATGGAAAGACAAATAGAATTTGGAGAGTGAACGTACATTTCTTTATTTTGTCAAGGACCAGAACGAAAGACTTCTGGAGTTCGTCCACAAAGTCTTTTTCATCGAAGAACTCTTCAGCATAATAACTCTTCCACCAATCTTCAAAAGATGGTGAACAGAGGAAGTTGAGTTGATAGTCGAACAGTGAAAGTACTGTTCGACCAGCGTACCTGCCAATGTGCTTGGTAGCAGCATCCTCAGTGTAATCATTGCAAAAATACAACATTGATTTCTCCCTAGGGAAAATGGGAGAAGAAAGTGATTGGATGATACCAAACTGTCGAGAGACCAAATTTGGCTGATAAGCGATCAGGCTCAGGTGATTCTTGGAACTCTTAAAGTGCAGTGGCATTATTCTGGGAGTGAGAAATGCTTCCCACAGTGTTGTGTGTTCTTCGAGATGAGGGTCACCTGACGACTTGGGATGGGGCCTGGTGAACCATTCTGGACCAAACTTTCGACGGGCGAAAGGAGCCATGGTTGAGGTGAATTCTTTTCTTCCTGCAAACATCAAAATGAAGTTTGCAAAGGTCTGTTGGAGTTCTAGCCCATCTTCAGTGGGAGTCAGTAAAGCCAGTCTGGTGCCTTCGATACGCCTTTTGGCTATCTCAGGAGCTTGTTCGTTTATCTGAGTTTTCTGAGGTAAGAAAGACTCAAAAGTTGCATTTAGCCATAGTTGTAGTAGCCAGAAGGGTTCTGCAAGCAACAAACTGGCTCTATTTTCTATTACCTTTAATAGAGTCGCTCCACTACTTATCGACTCATATAGGTTCACTAGTATTAATTCGGCCAAACAGATGTTTTGACCGTGGTGAAGCTAGGTAGCAAGGGTGACCATTTTCTTCGTCACCTGTAGAGACTTCGTGCAGAACACGAAGCGTGACAACCAAAGGGCTAGAAACGCAATGTGCTCCACGTCCGTCACATTAGCTGTCGACCTGTCATGATAGTGGTTGATGTAGGTGGTGTAAGTGGGTTTGGTAGCTGAAAACCCAATCTGGTCTTCAGACATTTCCTCTGGGTCGAAGTAATCCCCAGTTGGTCGAAGACCGGTGATGGCAGCCATGTCGAAGAGAGTGGGTGTTATCATTCCACAAGGCAGGTGGAAGGTGAAGTGAGTATAGTCCCAGAATAGCAAAGAGGCTACCAGCATTTCAGGGGAGTAGTTGAGACCAGTCTTCGACAGCATGACTAGGTCATAAATCCCCAGGTTCTTCCAAATCGAAGCCTGGCTTTTTTCCATCTTGTCTAGCCAAGCGCTATAGTCTGGTGTAAGGCTAGGGATAGACCTAAAAGCCCTAACCCCTCTGTTGAAGAAACGAAGATCTATCTTTTCTTTTGCAGGATCTTCGTTGTCATCTGCAGCCTTTTTGGAGCACCCAACAGGTTTGAGTGCCTCAAGCACCGGAAAGAAGCTCTTGATCTTCGTAGAGTCAGCAATGCATGTAGATAAAGGGCCAGACATGGCGAAAACCTGGTTGGAGTATCCAACCGGAATCAGCAGTTGAGAAGAATAAGCCTCACGTTCAGCAGTTCCCAAGGGTTCAGGAACCCTTCGCATGCCTTTGGAGTTGACTGTTGGAACAGTTGAGAAGATTTTTGGTTGGGCAGTTTTAGAAGGAATGTTAGAACTGGGAGCATTAGAGGAACGAGAACCTGAAGTCATTTTCGGTTAAGATGAAGGTGGATGAAGAACAAAGTGTTTGCAGAAGTTTCTGTTCAATAATAAGGCTTGGATGAAGAATAGCGTGAAAGAGTCCCATGAGGGGCACCTAGCGCTATTTATAGTGATTGGAAAATCACAAAAATCGGGGCCATTTAATGTTTCAGACGATAGTGGGGCACGTGGCGCTCATTCGCTGACATAGCCGTTCTGCAGAACAGAAACGGTGCAGCGTGCACCCTCGATTTTGGGAAATTGTCATGATGACAATCTGTGACAAGACATTGGGCACGCCAAACGCCTTACTAAAGTGACGTCTTAGGAATAGTTGGAATGATGGCTTTTTGGGATTGTCAGTTGGTTGGTAGAAGACGAAAAGCGCACAAGTTAATCTGTGGCTAAGAATGAAGGACAAGTGTCGGGTGGAATCTCAAAGAAAGCCTTTTTCTTTTCAGCGTCGAAATAAGACATTCTTGGGGGGCAATTTGTTGGCTCCTAAATTCGACACCCTTGTTTTATTAATATAGACCATTAATCATGAGGAATGGTTTTGACCAGCTGATCCTGTCGAATGCTCGTCAGAAGGTGGCAAGGTACTTAGAGAATTTCTTTTAAGTAGGAACCTTGTTGCCTTCGACGTCGGAGGAACTTCTCGACAAAGGCATTTGATGCTCAGAGTGGAACGGTTTGAGATTCGAATGTTTGGAGGGAAAACGGTTCCCAGCAGTTACCAAGTGCAACGTGCCAAGATCAGGAGCGTCGAATGCTGTGAGCATGCCAAGTGGTGTCATCTCGAAGCAGCGTAACTACCCAACGGTTACTTGAGATGTGTTTAGTATAAATACTAGTTGTTCACGTAGTTTTCGCGTGTGTTCATCATTATATACAAGTCACTCATTTAGATTCAAGTACCCAGTGTGAGCGAAAGAATTGTTGAGAATGTATGTGTGAAACACCATTTAAATTAATCAAAGTCTTTTATATTCCAACACTTTATTGCCTTTTCATTTACCCTTCTCTGTCGAAGCCTTTATTTAACGCTTTCACTTATTCTATCAAGCTTTTCTTCATGCAATTTACATTAAGTGTCTTTACTTTACTGGCATTAACCATCATTAGACTTAGTCAAACCCCAAAAATCAACCATGTCTTAGGATCAATCTGATCGATCCTGCGAGTCACCAAATAAGTAACCTTTTGGAGGATCAGCGGTTGTTTACAAATTTCCACGGTAAACAGAGGCATAGGGGTTACTTTTAAGGGTTCCCCCATTTTATTTTAGACAATATTTATAATTAATAAAAGTTATATTTTGTTTTCAATTAAGATCCTTGTCTTTCTCTTGCATTTATCTCTTAAATTCAAAAATGGCAATACTTTCTCCTCATATGCATTTTCAAAGTTCATGTACCAAAATTTGCACCAAAACATGATAAATGTGCAGATCCATGCCCAAAACCACCCATAATGTTACTGCTGCGACCCAATATAATTTTGATGCTCCCATCAAGCAAGTTGAAGAGAAAGGTGATGAAGATCTTAAACTTTTTGAGGAAATGGCAAGGAAAATAGAGCAAAAGGCTGACAACATACAACCGTATCAAGAGGATATTGAGACCAATAATCTAGGCACATAGGACTATTTGAAAAGAAATCAAGCTAGGGGCAATGTTATAGCAGAGCGTCAAATAAAAGTCGGTCAAGCTATTATCTAGCTCACCAAATACTGCCAGAATACTAACCTATGAAGTTTGACTTTCCAGACGAAGATGTCTTGGTTATAGGTGACTATGAAACACTAGGACTTGACGAAGGACCCGAACCAGGGGCACGTTGGACACTCATGTTCGACGGGGCTTCAAACACACTAGGGCATGTGTCACGCATCAATCACCGTCGTCTTCGAAGACGAAGAAGATGAAACGAAATTGCGACAATAATGATAGGAAAATAAATGTAGCGGTAAAGATTTGAGATTAAACCATCAATTGACTTATTTCAACATAATGAAGTTGCCACCGCACTTTATTGTTTCCAAAGGGACTATATAATTGACCCACGCATGTCCCTTTACATCCAAAGATAAGGCTTCTTACAAATCAATGGTAAGATAGCAATATCAAAGGAAGAGAGAAATGAACAAAAGACTTTTGAGTAAGGTAGAACGTTATCAGTTGCTTGCTCACAATCTATTCTAAAAAATAAAACATTTTTCAAACACACCAAACACTTTTCAAAAATATGAAATATTTCCAAAAGTCCAACACTTTGTATACATTCTTATAGAGACGAGAATCATTACAAAGTTTTCCTAAACGAAGGCGCTTTTCAAAAATACTTTCAAAATCCACCACAAACACATTTTCAAACAAAGCAAGTGATCTAGCAAGCAACTAAGAGCCCGTAGATAACTACGAATGAAAAGGGTGCTAATACCTTCCCTTTTCATAACCTACCCCCCGAACTCAGGAAAAAATCTCAAAGGTCTTTCCTGTTCTTTTCACCCTTTCCTTTATTGGATAAAAGAAAAGTCGGTGGTAACTCTTGCTATCCGCAACATATGCAAACAAATGCAAAACACCCAAGTCAGTTCTCCCACCGTGTTACACATTGCATTCAACATGGATACATAACACTTTAAAACTTCGGATTAACCAACAACAAACTAAATTAATCTCTTAATTCAACAACTTGAACAACTATGCAACAAAATCATAATAATATCCTTGTCCAACATTAAAGCAACTTCAAAATAACACATACTTAGCAACAATCAAATTAGAGTTAAACAACTGGGATAACAATAACTAAAAGCAACAAGCTTTCATCCCCCAAGTGTTACGTATCAGAGAAATAACACCGACTCGAACTACTGAAGGTATACAACCTTCACTCTGGATTACCTGCACGTTACCAATGTGAGGGTAACATTCAAATAGATGGGGTGAGATATCTAACAATATAATAAAACGTATAATAAATAATATATTATATCATATCATATAATATCACCACTTCACATATTATAAAAAACAATACTCGCAAGGGAACATCAACAACATCCAATATTTACCCACCAATAAACAACTTCCTTATGAAATCATATAATGCGACTCAATACTATGAAAATGCATGTGGTACCATTGGAGCAGAACTCCCATCTCAATAATTTCCAATAAATAGAGACATCAACAAGGCATAAGCCTTCATATTAATATTCGCCAATACATGACATCTTAATGAGAATCATCTCAATCTTGATATGCAATGTATGCGACACAATCATGAATGTAGTAACAACAACAACAACAACTAACAACATCTCAACACGAATCATTGTTGGCCAGAAGCCTACAACTCAATAGCTGCCAATAATTAGAGGCATCTCATCATAATTCATTAACAAAATTCATCAACATAAATCATAAGCATAATTCATCCATGTAAAACCACAACAACTCAACCATAACCACAACACAACAGCATGTCAACAACCATTCAACATTGGCCATAGGCCTACAACATAATATCGCCCATAAATATTCGCATAATTCTTAACTATGCCGATTAATCATTCATCTGATGCTTATCTCTAATTACTAAACCTCTACATATTATTATACCGTAAACCTACATCATCATTATTATTAATCTTACTGTTATGAACCAAGCAATAATCTAAGATCATCTTATCCTCATCATACTTCACGAAATCATCATTGCGATTAATGCAGGACGCTAACTCTATACTAATTTGGGCACTAGGATTATTCTTCTTATCGTTAATTTTAATCCTTATGAATAAATTTCATTGCTTTATCTATCTAACACTTCAAACGGAACCTCAAACGGAGTCCGAAAACTCAAGTTACAACCTTTGGAAAAATCTGTCAAAAAATGGACTGCATGAGTCGAGGCATACTAGGTCTGGAATCCTGTATGAGTCGATGCGTAATCCTCTTGTGTTGACTCATACTGAGTCTGAAATACTGCATTTGTCAACACATGATCCTTCGTATCAACTCATCCTGAGTCTTAAATCCTGCATGTGTCGACGCATGGCCTTTGAGGTCGAATCATATTGAGTTTGTGCTGAATTTATTCTGCGATTTCCATGCCCTAGGTCCTAAAAAAATCATCTAATCATAGGTAATCATCACTTATGATAATCCTATGTTTCTACATCAATTATACATCATTAGGGCATCATTATTCATCTCTAAATCATGGAGTTCTCATCAAACAACAATACATATGTATATCAATCACAAACAAAACAATTTCTTCCAAATCCGGTCCCATATATTACTCATCATAAACCCTATTATAGAGTCAGAACCCCACCCTTACCTTGGATTGAAGGTTGCTCTACAATTTTTCTGATTGAATTTTGTTTTGCCTCTCTTCCTTGTTTTCTCCAACTTCCACGTTCTCTTTCTCTCTTCCAACCCTTATTCCTTTTTCTTCTTACTGTCACTTCTTTTTCCTTATTACTTCTAAATAACTAATATCATAACACTATAAATCTTATTATGTTTTAATGGGCTTAAACTCCTGCACCCCCTTTCTACTACTTCTAATCACTAAAAATAATCCCACATCAAATAGTAGTATTATTCTAATAATATTCTACAACTTAATAGAATAGATTAATTCAAATAATCACAACACGACATCTATCATCATAAATCAACTCACAAATAATCTAAAAAAATAATTTAATTAAATAATTAATTAAATTACGGGCGTTACAACTCTCCCCCACTTAGAATATTTTCGTCCTCGAAAATTTACCTTAATAAAACAACTCAGGATAGGAGTCCCGCATCTTGCTTTCCAACTCCCAATTCATGCTTTCTCCGGAAGCTCCTATCCAAAAAACTTTAACCAAAGCAATTTCTTTGCCCTCCAGAGTCTTCATTTCACGATCCCCGATTTGTACAGGCATCGTCTCAACAGTAAGATTATCCCATACTTGCACATCATCCATATGAATCACATGAGATGGATTGGGAATATACTTCCGGAGTTGTGACACATAAAACACATCATGCAAATTCGAAAGATTAGGCGGTAAAGCCACTTTATAAGAAACATTCCCAACTCTTTCTAAAATCTGATACGGACCAATAAAACAAGAAGTGTGCTTCTTAGACTTCAACGCTCATCCAACACCAGTCACAGGTGTAACTCTAAAAAACACATGGCCATCTGCTTGAAATTCTAAGTCCTTCCTTCGCTTGTCATGATAACTCTTCTGTCTACTTTGGGAAGCTTTCATCTTTTCCCGAATCAACTTCACCTTCTCAGTAGTCTCACGAACAAGTTCATGTCCAAGTACTACGCTTTCTCTAGATTCATGCCAACATAAAGGAGTTCTACATCTTCGACCATACAACGCTTCAAAAGGCGTCCTCCCAATAGTAGAATGGTAACTGTTATTATAAGTGAACTATATCAACGAAAGGTAAGTATCCCATGAACCTTCCTGCTCAAGAATACATGCCCTCAACAAATCTTCTAACGATTGAATAGTCCGTTCATTCTGACCATCCGTCTGAGGATGATATGCCGAACTCAACCTGAACTTAGAATCCAACGCTTCTTGCAAACTCTTACAAAAATTAGAAGTAAACTTCAGATCTCTTTCCGATACAATGCGCAAAGGAACACCATGCAACTTCACAATTACACTAGTGTAAATCTCAACCAACTTCGTCACTGGAAAACTGATGTTAATAGGAATAAAATTATCTGACTTTGTAAGCCTATCAATAATCACCCAAATCGAATCATGTCCTCTTAAAGTATTAGGTAACCCCGTCACAAAGTCCAACGAAATTCTATCCCATTTCCATTCCGGAACTTCTAACGGTTGCATCAACCCTGCAGGCTTCTGATGTTCAACTTTCAACTTCTGACAAGTTAAACATGCATACACAAACTGAGCCACATAACTCTTCATCCCAGGCCACCAAAACAAATTCTTCAAATCCTGATACATCTTTGTAGCTCCTGAATGAATATTCAGCTTACTTCTATGTCTCTCTTCAAGAATCTCTTTCTTCATCTCTGCATCATCAGGAATACAAATCTGATTATGAAATCTCAATACACCTTACGCATCTAACTTAAAATCACTATTCTCAGACTGATCAATCCCAACCATCGAATCTACCAGTTTCACATGCAACTTCTGAGCTTCTCTAATATTGTCCAGAAATTCATTATTAATCTTCAACATACCCAACATAACAATCCGCGGTGTCACCTCGCAAACTAAGCTCATATCCATGAACTGTTCAATTAATTCCAACTCTTTAACTATCATTGCCGACATATGTAAAGTCTTTCGACTTAACACATCAGCTACCACATTCGCTTTCCCTGGATGATAATTCAAACCGAAATCGTAATCCTTTAACAATTCCAACCATCTTCGTTGCCTCATATTCAACTCCTTCTGATCGAATAAATACTTTAAGCTCTTATGGTCACTAAACACTTCAAATATAGAACCATAAAGATAATGCCTCCAAATTTTCAACACAAAAACAACTGCAGCAAGCTCTAAATAATGCGTAGGATAGTTCTTCTCATGAGTCCTTAACTGACTTGACGCATAAGCAACTACCTTATCATTCTGTATAAGAACACCTCCTAAACCCATCTCAGAAGCATCACAAGATACTACAAAAGGTTCTCCTGGATTAGGTAACGTCAAAATCGGAGTTGACGTTAATCTCCTCTTCAACTCTACAAAACTTTCTTTGCACTGAACATCCCACACAAAATCTCTACCTTTATAAGTCAACGTAGTCAACGGAAGTGCCAACTTAGAAAAACCTTCGTTAAACCTTCTATAGTAACCAACTAATCCCAAAAAGCTTCTAATCTCAATAGTTAACTTTGGAGTTTCCTATTGCAACACAGCATCAACCTTCAATGGATCTACATCAATGCCACTACCTAAGATCACATGACCAAGAAAACTAACCTCCTTTAACCAGAACACACACTTAGACAACTTTGCATACAACTTCTTCTCTTTCAAAAGATGCAATACTACTCTTAAGTGTTATGAATGCTCTTCTTTTGATTTAGAGTAAATCAAAATGTCATCAATGAACACCATTACAAACCAATCCAAATAAGTATGAAAGATATGGTTCATGTATTCCATGAATACTCCTGGCACATTAGTAACACCGAAAGGCATCACCGAGTATTCATAATGTCCATAACATGTTCTGAAATCCGTTTTCTGGATATCTTTGTCCTTCACTTTAATCTGATGGTAACCCGACCTCAAATCAATCTTACTGAACACCCAAGAATCCACCAATTGACCCATAAAGTCATCTATTCTTGGAAGCGGATACTTGTTCTTAATCTTCACTTTATTCAACTGTCTATAATCAACACAAAGCCTCAGACATCCATCTTTCTTCTTTACTAGAAACATTGGAGCTCCCCACAGCGATACACTTGGTCTTACAAACTTCTTTTCAAGTAACTCTTCTAATTGCTTCTTTAACTCTGAAAATTCAGATGCAGACATCTTGTGTGGTGCCATTGATACAGGTCTGGTACCAGGTACAAGATCAATAGAAAATTTAACTTCCCTCTCTGGCGGTACATCAGGAATTTCATCAGGGAAAACTTTAGGAAATTCACGCACCACTTGCAATTTCTCAATTATAGCTTGGGTCTCGACAGATAGCGATGCCATCAATGAGAACATCTATGCTTCTTCTAGCATCAGCTGTCACAACTTTCTAGTAGACAACAAACTATCTTCCTCTTCTTCAGAAGTAGAAAACTTCACAAACTTGCTATAGCCGTTAATATGAACATAGTTACGCTCTAACCAGTTCATACCCAGAATCACATCCAACCCTTTTAAAGGAAAAAAACAAAATCAACAACAAAGTATCTATCAAAGATCGACAAAGGATACTTTAAACACACAAAAGAAGTAGTCACTGACACCTTGGCTGGAGTATCGACGACCATCTCTCCATTCATAGAAGACAACCTAAGATCCAATATTTCAACACAATAGGCAACAATAAAGCAATGAGTAGCACGAGTATCAATAATAGTAATTAAAGGATTACTATTAATGAAACATGTACCTCTGATGAGTCTGTCCTCAGCAGCCGCATGATCCTCAACCATAGCGAACACTTTACCACTTATCTGCACCCTCTTTAGTTTCTGACACTGACTACCAATGTGCCATTCTTCACCATAATTGAAACAAATCACCTCCTTATACTTGCACTCAGATAAAACATGTCCAATCATACCACAATGGAAACACCTCTTTACCTCAACAGTACATACATTAGTCTTATGCCCAGGTTTTCCACATTTGAAACAAACCACACCAACAGGAGCATCTCCCCCCACTAGTCCTCTGACCCTGAGCAGCTTTCTGTTTACCTTTACCGGCTGGGGAATCATAAGGCTTACCACGATTTTATTGGTGCTTACCCCTCTTCTCACTGATAATCTTGTAATGAGAATTATTATCCTCTTCATAATTCCTGCAACTACCAATCAGATCGGCAAAGAAACGAATCTTCTGGTATCTAACTACCTTCTTGATCTCCAGGTGCAACCCATTCTTAAACTTGATAAACTTTAAAAACTCAGCATTTGCCTCACCGTAGTGCGGATTAAACTTAGCCAACTCACCAAACTTTGCAGCATACTCAACAACCGATATACTCCCTTGCTTCAGCTCAAGGAACTCAATCTCCTTCTTACCACAAACGTCTTCAGGAAATTACTTCCTCAGAAATTCCCTATGAAATACAGCCCAAGTGACATTTTCACCCGCAACTTCAAACCTCTGACACGTCTCTAGCCACCAGTCATCAGCTTCGACTGCTAGCATATGAGTACCATATCGAACCTTCTGCACTGGAGTGCAATCCATCACACGGAAGATTCTCTCAATCTCTTTCAACCAATCCAATACTTCGTCAGGATCATACTTTCCCTTGAAGGTAGGCAGATTCTCTCTCTAGAAAGTCGCCAAACTACGAGATCCAGCATTCCCGTCAGCATTCAACTGATTCTTCATAGCATGCGCCATTGCTTCTAAAGCAGCAACAAGTGCATCATCATTCCTTCCAGCCATCTCAATTTATCACAAAAACATAAACAATAGTTAGAAATCAAATTAACGATACTCGATTGTTAACGACTACAACTCAACAACTTGGTTGGACGAACCAACTTTTCTCTGATACCAACTTTGTAACACACTAATTCTACCTGGCGATTGTAAATGTAAATCAAAGTTATAAAATTCATACAACTTAATCAGGATGTCACAAATTCAACTTAAAAACCATTGTGTTGTACCCCAAAATTTTCCCTCTCTTTTCTCAAGACATTTTCTCACAAGGATTTTCAAAAGCTCAAAGTTTGTACAAGCACAAAACAGACAAAAAGGGCAAAACAATAAAGAATGATTTTTTTAACAAAATTGAAGAAAAGAAAGCTTGCTTTGACTCATTCATCCTTCGACTGGACATTTAGGCTTTCTTTGAGCGAGCCTTGATTCACAAGATTCGACTGGACATTTAGGCTTCCTTCGAACTAACCTTGATATACACGCTTCCATTTAACATTTGGCTTTCCTTCGAGCAAGCTTTCCACAAGCTTCGATTAAGAAATTGCCTTCTGCATGCTAGCTTCGACTGGGCATTATGACTTTCTAAAAAGCTTCCTTTGATTCAGAAGGAGATGACCTTCTGAAATATTTCTTTGATTTAGAGGGAAATGGCCTTCTGAAGGTTTTCCATTGACACAAAGCACTAACCTCCTGCATGTTGGTTTCAATTGCACCATTGGCTCCTTACGTGTTTGCTTAGATTCACAAGGCAAGGATTTTCCTCATATTAGCATGCATAAGGAATTGTCACCTACATGTTTCCTTCGAATATACCTACATGCTGGATTTGAATCAATCTTCGGGCTTGTTTCAAATCCATTTTTATGAAACCTTCGAATCCTCCTACAAACTTGCACATACAAGGAAGGGGTTTCTCTCACGCTAGCACCCACAAAGCAATGGTTCCCTTTTAAATTGCTCTGAATACACCTACATGCTGGCTTCGAATCCACCTTCGGGATTGTTTTAAATCACCTTCATATCACCGTCGAATCCATCTGCAGACCCTTCAACATACATAACGCTGCGTTATGACTCACAACTTGGTGGCCCATTTGAAGGACTTGCCATGGTTCGGAAATAATTGGTTTTGCTTTCTTTTGAGTTTGGTCGAAGGTTTGGGCCTAAGAGACAAAAAGCAAGAGGACTCAAAGTGTCATATTCAGCTGGAGAGGGCCACTCGAAGAACAGACAGTTGGTCCATTCGAAGGACACGCAACTGGTGGAAACAAATGCTGTTTTGTTGAGTCTTGTCGAAGGTTATGGAAAGATGAAGGATTCGATTCAAAGAGTCAAGTTTTCCATAGGTTAGGCTACATAAGCCTCCAACTTATGCTTCACTCCATATTAAATTGTTCTTCAAGCCAACTTGCTCTTAATGACATCACCATATTTTTAGAAAGTTTTTGAGCCTTGTGCCTGTCTCTTCTGCACATTTTCCCCCTATAAACTAGGAGCCACCCATCTAAACCATTTATTTTAGTACTTTTATCTTGGGATTAGAAAAAGTTGACACAAGTGGATGTTGGCCTTTAAAAGAAACTATATTTTATTCTTTCACAAAGCTGCCCATTCCAATTTTTCTCTCTATAAATAGAGAGTTCATTTGCACATCAAAAGGGGGATGGGAGGCAACAAGAGAAAACACTGGCAGATTTTGGCTGTGTGGGAAGAACCTTCAAAAACTCTCAACTCTCAAGATTCCCAAACACTAAATACACTCTCAAACCCATAATCTAAAGAAACACACCACCTGTTTCTTTCCTCTTTCGAATCCAGAAGATACCACACCCTTTGTTTCTGCTTCCTTTGAATCCAGTCAAAGAAACACCACACCTGTTTCTTTCCTTCAAATCCAGAAGCTTCATGGGCTGTAACTTAGGTCTAACACACATATCCCAGCTTCAAGCAAGGTAAGTCATTCTGACCTTAACCCTTTCGTTTTAAGCATGTAAATAACATTTGTTCACTTTTTGTTTCTATACTTTCATTTGTATTCTTTTCTTGTCGAAGTACATATTGAAACTAACCTGTACATACTTCAAACGAAAGAAAAAGTTATGTGTGAAACAAAGCCTTAAGCTTCGCCCCCATACTGATTCCCAGTCCAAATGAAGGAACGAGAAGGGAGAAACGAAGGGCGTACACTCATGTTAATTCCCAAACCCAATCGAAAGAAACAGCAAGAAGCAAAAAAAAGAAGGTATAATCGAAAGAAGCCAGGAAGAGATGAATCGAAGGGTGCTGCTGCCTGATCGAAGGACTTGTTTTCCTTTCTTGATTTTGTTTTGTCTTACTATTCAATATGGTTGTAATAGTGTAGGATATTTACCTTCTTCATTTTTTATTGCTTTATACAAAATGCTAGTAATTAGGGCGTATGGTAAGATAAAACCAACAAATAGACAACCCAAAATCAAAAGACTAAATGCATACAATCAAACACACTTTGCACACATACACCTCTAGGGTAATATCACTTGTTGCCTTGGAAAATAGTCATGTCCCTCGAATATGTGCGTTTTATAAAAAGTCCCTCGATAAAAAGATCGTAGTCCCTCGATGTCCCTCAATGTTGCCTTCGATAAACGATCTAGTCCCTAAACAAAAATTGCTAAAACGTCTCATAGGTTTCCTTCTATGACTATATAATTGACCCACACCTGTCTCTTTACATCCAAAGATAAGGCTTATTACCAATCAATGGTAAGATAGCAATATCAAAGGAAGAGAGAAATTAACAAAAGACTTTTGAGTAAGGTAGATTGTTCTTAGTTGCTTGCTCACAATCTATTCTCAAAAACAAAACATTTTTCAAACACACCAAACACTTTTCAAAAATATGAAATATTTTCAAAAGTCCAACACTTTGTATACATTCTTATAGAGACGAGAATGATTACAAAGTTTTCCTAAACGAAGGTGCTTTTCAAAAATACTTTCAAAATCCACCACAAACACATTTTCAAACAAAGCAAGTGATCTAGCAAGAAAATGAGAGCTCGTACATAACTACGGATGAAAAGGGTGGTAATACCTTCCCTTTTCATAACCTACCCCCCGAACTCATGAAAAAATCTCAAAGGTCTTTCCTGTTCTTTTCACCCTTTCCTTTATTGGATAAAAGAAAAGTCGGTGGCGACTCTTGCTATTCGCAAAAATTACGAACAAACGTAAAACACCCAAGTTAGTTCTCTCATCGTGTTACAGAACTGGAGACTCTGCTGGGGACTTTAAACTTAAAAGTGGGGTTACCTTGGGGCTAGATCACCTTTACTTGCTTTCCTTGTTTGATTTTCTTGCTTTACATTATGGTTCCTTGTTTGGGCTTGTTTTGATCCTCTACCCGGATCTGGGACACCCTTTAGGTAAGTAGCAATAAGTTATGGAAATTGTGCGGGGGTATATCGACATGGTCTAAGCAATAGCTACATTAGTGTTACACATTTGTTGTTATCGGTAGCCCTTGAGCAGTCAAGGAGAATACGAGGCCGTTGTGTGGTGTCATGAAGCACTAACTGACCTTAAAACCTTAATTGAACAACTTGGCCATTAGGAAGTAGTGAGGTAGCCGGCTTTGGTGCAGTCTAAAGGTGGTTGATACTCGATACTATGCTCATTGAGATCGGACTTTCTGGATATTTCGGTCGCCATTAAAGAGGCTTGTGCTGAAATAATGTCTGGTGAAGAAAGATCAGTGATATTGAGAACCCCTAGAACCCAGTTACTATTACTAGGACAGGTTGAGCCAACTAAACTTCAAGAGGGTACTTACCTACAAACTCCATACAAGCCTAAACCTAAGGACTTATCTGCTTTGTGTATATGACTATTTATACATAACAACTTGCTTACTTTGCATATTTGTACATAACATCATAACATCATACCATAGCATTTTCAATAACCATTTCAAGGATCTTAAGGGCTTATGATGCAGGGTCACGTTGAACCAGACGTCTATCAAGGGGCAAGAGGATTTATTTTCTTCTAACCAAATGCCGTCAAGACCAAAGCACTGTAACATGAGTCAAGGGCTATGACCCACTTGACATGGTGAGCTTAATTCTCGTGGAAGGACATCCACCGATATAGAGTTCTCCAATCAAAGCTGTTGATCAAAATTAAACTTCTAACATCTTCTTGTGTCTACCCCGCAAGATCCTTGAAAACATGCATCATATCATGACAGGTTTCTCCCATACAGATCTCCTTATCTTCCTAACTGTTTATTTCAATAAGATGGATATGGAGCAAATGGTGAAGGATATCCAAGCACAAAACCCTCAGTTCCAACAAATGCTCATGAACTTAGCCAAGGGGCATGAAGATCTGAAAACACTCTTCACCAAAGAGAGTAAGAATAAGACTAAGAAGAAGGTTGTCACCCTCAAGATAGGAAGAAAGTTCAAGGAACCTGCCCAGCTAGCTCAAAAAGAAGATATTTCTTCTGAAGAAGAAGTCTATCAAGAAGAAGAAGCTAGAAGCACTAGAGCTAACCAAGCTACTGACGACGAAGATTATTCTGAGGAGCAGTATCCATCGGTAGATGAATAATACAAACAACTTGAAGACAGACTAAAGGATGTAGAGATCCAAGCTGTTCCTGGCTTAGACTTTGAAGACTTGGGTTTGATTCCTGAGATGGTCATTCCCTACAAATTTAAGATCCATGCTTTTGCAAAGTATGACGGTGTGATCGGTGGAAATAGAACTGACTGTTTTGGAATGCTGGTTCGCGAAATGTCGCGGTAAGCAAGAGTCGCCACCGTCTTTTATTTTTTCCAATAAGGAAAGGACAAAAGCACAGCAAAATTCCTTTTCGAGATGTCTCTCGGTTCGGGAGGTAGATTATAGAAAGGGAAGGTGTTAGCACCCTTTCTATCCGTGGTTATCCACGGGCTCTTAGGTATTTGCTCACTATGTTTTCAAAAGATGTTTTGCTTTTCTTGTGTTTGTGGGTTTTGAAAAAGTTTGTTTGAAAACTTCATTTTAACTCTTGTATTTGTCCTCAAGAGTGTGTGAAGTGTTTGTTTGAAAACTTTTGTCAGAAAAGTGTAGGTGCGAAAAGTATTTTTGTTTTGAAAGAGCAAGTACCTGAGAACCTCTACCTACTCAAAAGAAATTAAGCTGTGTAAATGTCCTTTAGACAGTACCATCCCACTATTGAGAAGTAGGTAGCACCGTCGTTGGAGTTATTCGGGTCAATTCGATTAATGGGACATGTGTGGTCACCAAAGCAATAGTAGGACACCTTAGCGGTAACCCTAATGTCCTAGATCCTTTTTTATTCGAGGCAACCGTTCCGAGGCAACTTGGATCTTTAGACAGGAGGGCGACCTCTAAAACACCCTATACTCAATGACCACGTCGAGGCAACCAAGTGAGGCGTACCCTAGGAGTGGCATGTGCGAGTGTGTCAGGATTCAGTTAAGTTATCTTTGCACATGTTATTGTGAGCTACGAGTTGATTTTAATTTTCAGGCAAGTCTTGTCATGCATAGTTAATATACATCTAACAGTTAATAGTTGCGGGAAATAAATTGCGGAAAGTAAATCTACGCTATTACAAGGCGTCGGGTATTTACATCGCCAAAAACATAACCCTTGAAAAGTAAATTGCGAAAAAATAAAGAAAGCGATAAAAAGTCCTAATTACGCTATTACATTCTCGGAGCAATTACATAAATATGATCAAAAATATTATGCGCGAATAAGAATTGGAGAAGTCCTTAGGGTTTTGACCCTTTTTGAGATAGAAAGAAGTTTGTCATTATTTTGCAATTAATTAAACCTAAAACTAATTAATTAATAAAAAGAAATATTTTTTAAGTTTTTTATGTTTTTAATGAAAACAAATAAAAAGGATTAAAATTGTCAAAAGAAAACCCTAATTCTATGTTGATTTTAAATTATTGAGAAAAAGTTACAATTAACCCTAATTAAACTAAATTAATTTGTGTTAGTATTTATTTACAAAAAATAAAGTGAAATTAATAAATACTAATAATAATAATAATATTTTAGTTTTCTGATTTTATTATGAAAAATATTAATTATGTTAGTTAAATAAATATAATAATAATAATTAATAAAATAATTAACTAAATAAAGTAGAAAATATAAAGAGAAAAAAAAGAAAAAGAACCCAGGGGGTGCTGGCCCATTACGGAGGTATTATTGGAAATTTCTGGCCCATTTGTACACAAGCCCTTTTGACTTTCTGGCTTCTCCATGGTGCGTGTTGACTGGGAGTACCATGATCCTTCATCTTTGGCCACAGGATTTGTGCTTAAGGCCACTTGGCGCGCTGATAGCTGGAAGTGTATGATGGGCATCTTATTGGAAAGCTACATATGAACTTGTAAAGAAAAATAATAGAAATGTTTTGGGGGGCCTGGGATTCGAACCCAGGTCCCAAAGATTCCAAGCCAGCACATCAACCACCAAGCCATTTGCACGCGTTTGTTATAAGAACAATAAGCAAACATTATATTAAGAATTAATAAATATGTTGTATCACAAAACACGCGCGCCCTTTTTTGAATGGTCCAATAGCATATCAACAACTCATCATCTTCTTCCTTCGCCTGCATAAAAACACATTAGATAGCGGGGGTTTTTAACCTCCACAAACTACAGTGACCAAAAATAGAGAATAGAGCTGTGATAAATATAAATATTTCGCGATGGTCCCTTTGGATTCGTCTGGTCTCAACGATTTCAACCATAGGTCACTCAAGGCTTAATTTTTCTTGTACTGCAAAGCCCCAATTTGAAAGCTTATGAACCCTAGAATTTGTCCATGGTAACTTGTGATTCTGTACACTATAATTCAATTAGCTTATGCCATTAGCTTCACATGGATTCAAGCAATACAAAACAATCAAAAAATCACGTTAAATGCTCATGAATTTAGAGTTACGATTCTGAAAAAAAGTGGTAAACCGTTAAACTGTTCTTGATGATTCTTGAGCTTTAGCGCTTGGTTTTGATTGCTACACGTTCCTGAGAACTCCTGCAAGGTATTAGAGTCAATAAAAGTCCTTGAATTAGCCTGGAATATAGAAAACAGTTTTCAAGTTTTCTTGAATTTTTTCAATATGCTTATGGCTTTTTCTGCAGTGCTTTCACGTATGCATGATAGGGTTGGCTTGTGTATATATAGGAGACTGAAATTAGGTTAAAATCTTGAGCCAAAATCCATTGAATTGATGATTTCATATTTGATTGAAAATCAAATATTTTTGAATCTTCATGATTGGAAAAAGTTGCCTAATTTGGAGATTTTTGCATCCTTGATTGGTACACGAAATTGCCAGCATATCTTGACCACATTTGCTTCACAAAAAGATTGAAAAATCAAATCTTTGTATTTTCCTACAATTTAAATTAATTAAATGAATTAATATTAATAAAAAATCCAATTAATTAATAAAAAATAAGAAAATAAATTCAATTAAGCTTGATGGGTCGTGCATAGGCCATGGATAAAGTTTCAAGAAGAAATTTGAGGCCCATTAGCAAAAACAAGGTGTTTTAAGCAAAGTTGACTTTTGCAAATTCACAAAAATTTCCCAACTTCTCCAATGCATATCTTGCTCAATTTTGATCCTATGAACATGTTATTGGACATTTTGGAAAGTTCTTGAAGTCCTCTAACCAATGCCTTTGGCCCCATGTCATTTGGATTTACCAATCTCAAGTTATTTTCTTTGACTTAAAGTGCATTTTTGTTGACTTTTGAATTTGACCTATAATGTAGAAATTGATAACTTTTTATGAGAGCATTTCTTGGACTTGGAATGTGAAGATGGATTGTAGGAAATGTCATCCCCTTAAAAATGAGAATTGGATGGAATTTTTCTGATGAACCATGAAAAAGTTATGCCTTAGTCAAGATACAGTTGACTTTTCTACTGTCCAAAAATAGTAACCTTTTGCATCTTGATGATTTTTGAGCCATTCTTGTGGAATCATGATCAAGATTTGATCAAATGATGATTGTGAACTCAAAATAAGATGTTGACCAAAATATCTGACTTTTGACTGCAAAATAACCATTTTGCCCCTTGCAGTTGACTGTAGGTCAAATGAGGCTTTTGACTGTGCAAATTGACACTGTGAGCCTTGAAGCTTGGCATGTAGGTGCTTGGGGATGTATATAGGCCTATGATACTTGATTGGACCATTTAAAACCTCAAATTCCTTGAAAGAACCAAAACCCTAATTTTAGCTGGCTTAGGAGGTACTTGGACTGTGCAACCTCTTGAGCAATCTTGAACCATTTGAAGATGATTCTTGACAAATCTTGAGGAATATGGGAGGGCAAATTTTGGGGTACAACAGACGGTGTCTCCTGTCCGAAGCTTCATCTAAAAACCTATGTCTGCAAGATTCAGCCACACACCACTGATCAAAAGCTATGGGTCTATTTCTTCCAAGAAAGTCTAGTTGGGACTCAACTTGAATGGTTCTATCAATTGGAAGGTTCTCACATTCACACCTGGGAGGATCTAGCTGCTGCTTTCTATAAGCAGTACCAATACAACGCTGATCTTGCACCAACTCGTGTGCAGTTACAGAATATGACCATGGGTTCCAACGAGGGCTTCAAAGAATACGCCCAAAGATGGAGAGATCTGGCAGGAAGAGTGAAGCCACCCTTAAATGACAGGGAGCTGATTGATATCTTCATGGGAACTTTGACAGGACCTTTCTTCAATCATCTAACTGGAAGCTCTTCGGCCAAGTTCACCGAGTTGATTCTAACTGAAGAACAAGTTGAAAATGGAATAAGAAGCGGAAAGATCCATGGATCTACATCCCTCGATACTCAGAAGAAGCCATACAATGGGAAGAAAGAGTCCAATGCTGTGTACGGCCAAAAGGGTCATAACAAGAATAACCACTACCAACATGTGGGGCCAGTCCTGATCTCTAGTCTTGCATCAGTGTGACAACAACAACAGGGAAATCAACAAAGGCAAGAATATCCCAAGAGATAGTTTACCAACATCAACATGCCACTATCACAAGCATTGCAACACATGTTGAGGATGAATCTGATCACATTAATAGGACCTCATCCAAACCCCAAAACTTCTTCCCCTAACTACAATCCTGATGCAATGTGTGCTTAACATTCCGGTAATCTCGAGCATGATAATAACGATTATTGTGCGCTGAAATACAAGATTCAGAATATGATTGACGCTAAGGTGATTGATTTTGTTCCTCCTGAGACTCCAAACATGATCACTGCTCCCATGCCAAATCATTGAGCGTTCCAGTTCATTTTGAATTTCCAATTGTAATTTCTTTTGTTGTTCAAATACTTATCTATTAATGTTAAACTCTATTTCATTAATGCATTTCATATGTTTGTCTTGAATTCATCCATTCATTTTCACTATATTTAAACTATTCTTTTTACACTCTTTATGACATTCAACTCTTGCTAAAAGTTATAAGCCTTTAGAAGGAGGATGACGAAAACAATGCCATATTCTCATACAATATGCTTTTGAACAGACCTTGCTGACAATGTACATGCTGTTGTACCCCAAAATTTGCCCTCCCATATTCTTCAAGAAATTGCAAGTCAAGCTTCAAAATTCCCCAAGGGTTGCACAGTGCAAGGGCCTCCTAAACAGTCAAATTAGGGTTTTGGTTATGATCAAGAAAATGAAGTTTCCAAAGGTCCAATCAAGTCTCACATGCCTACAAATATGGTCAAGCATCCTCATATCAAGTTTCAAGACTTTCAGCACAAAACTGCACAGTCAAAAACCCTAATTGCACTACAGTCAACTGTAGGGGCAAAATGGTCATTTGACAGTCAAAAGTTCAAATTTTTGGTCAACATCTCATTTTGAAGCCACAAACATCATTTGATCAATGCTTGATCATGATTCTCAAAGCTTGGCTCAAAAATCACCAGAATGCAAAAGTTTCCTTATTTGGACAGCTGAAAAAGTCAACTGTAAATTGACCAGGGCATAACTTTCACATGGATTATCAGAAAAATTCCATCCAAAGCTCATTTTGAAGATAAATACATTTCCTACAACTCATCTTCATACTTCAAGTCCAAGAAATGCTCTCACAAAAAGTTATCAATTTCAACATTATAGGTCATTTTCAAAAGTCAACAAAAAGGGACTTTAAGTCAAAGGCCATAACTTGAGATTGGTAAATCAAAATGACACGGGACCAAAGGCATTGGTTAGAGGACTCAAAGAACTTTCCAAAATGTCCAAGAACATGAGCAAAGCTTAAAAATTGAGCAAGTTATGCCTTGTAGAAGTTGGGAAATTTTTGGATATTTTGAAAAGTCAACATTGATTCAAATGACCTAAAATTGCTAATGGGCCCATTTTTCTTCCACAATTCACTATCCAAGGCATGTGCACGACCATTTGGCCCAAAGGGAAGTTTTTCTCTATTTTTATTTATTTATTTGGATTTTTTATCATTAATAATTCATTTAATTAAATAAAATACATGAAAAATATAAAACCAATGAAATAAAATCTTTTTGTGCATGAAATATACTCAATAAAACGTGCATGATCAGATTTGGAAGGAATTGGATTGATTGGATCATGATTGGTACAAAATTGCATGAAAAAGATTGAAAAAAATATGATTGAAAATCAAATCTCAAAAGCCATGAATGCAAGAGATTCTGATCAAGTTTGTTGACCTAATGTATTCATACATAAGCATAGAACGAAAACCTAATGAAAGGAACCATTAAGCTGCGCAGAAAACCCATTCACAAACTTGAAATTTTTGCAAAGAAACTCAAAACTCAAAACCTAATTCTAGGGCGATTCAAGGCATAATAGCTGTTCAAACACCTTCCTGGAGGTTCACTGAACGATTTCCAATCAAAATCATTCATCAAAACTCAAAGAATTGGTAACACGAACAGGCCCTGTACAGAAAAAAATTCATAGTCGTGCATCTCAATTCATGCATTCTTTGTGATTTTTAATGCTTGATTCATGTTCTTTATTTGATTCTAATGCTAACCCAATGGTTTGATTGTGTTTTTGTGCATCGTGTGAGGATCTGCCATGGGAGAATATTAGGGTTTTGCAAGCTTCAAATTAGGGGTTTTGTAATATGGTAAAATTAGGACACGTGACTTACACCATTGAATCGGGCATGTCTGGACGAACAGAAATAAACACTCGCGCCTAATTTATGAGGCCTTATGGCTTATTCGCTATTTTCTTGTATCATGCCTGTGGCAACGCGTGAAAACTGTTGTCAATGTTTTATATGTTTCAGGAAAAAGAAAACCACGCGAAGAAGATGATGACGTGTGGAGTGGTGATAGGAAGATTCAAACTTTCGCGCGCGGAGGCCCCACTAACATTGTTTTATTTTATATTTTTTCTTTTGTATAATATAATCAGAATGAACAAAGTGGCTTAGTGGCATACGTGTTGGCTGGCAAAGTACATGACCTGGGTTCGAGCCCCAGGTCTTCATTCTTTCAATGTTATTTTTCAATTAACATTCATATGCAGTTCAAGCCTTGAAGCGCACCATACACCTTCCTAATCAAGCGTCCACGCGTCCAATGGAATTCAATCAAAGGCCAAGAATTGAGGAACATGATAAGTCCTGGTCAACGCTGCTACACGCTAGTGGAAAAGTCCAACAAGGCCAAGGTCAAATGGGCCAGATTTCTAAAGAATCACCTCCTATTTGGGGTCTGAACCCCCAGGTTTGCAAACTCTTTTATTATTCTTTTTTTCTTTATATTTTTTTACTTTCAATTATTATTTTTAATTAATTCTGTCAATTTAATTATATTTTCATAAAATCACAAAATACCATAAAAAAATCAGAAAAGACCAAAAATTAAATATATTTAATTAGTTAATATTTTGTAAATAAGTTCATAAATTAATTAGTTAAATTAGGTTTAATTTTAATTCTTTTAATAAAAATCTAAAAAAAACATAGAATTAGGGTTTAATTAATTTTTCATCCTTTTTATTTTTCTTCCATAATAATTAAATAATTAGATATTTATTTTTATAATTAAATTTGCATGTAAATTAATTAGGGTTAATATTAGGTTTTAATCTTCTTTTCTTAACAAATAAAAATGGTAGAATTAGGTTTAATTTTAATTGCATTTAATTCTTTTAAAAATCATAAAATACTAAAAAAACACCAAAAACAACTTCTTTTCTTTTTTAATTAATTAATGTCACCATTTAATTTAATTTAGTTAAAAAAGGGTCCAACGCCCTCGTTTCGATTTAATTCTTATTCGCATGTTTATTTTATTCCTTTATAATATTTATGTATCTCTCCCAAGGCCATGTAACCCTTTTAATTTTCTCGCACTTTTCTTTACTTTCTTTATTTTTCTGTCAAATCGGGTCCTGGTTAATTTTGGCGATGTGGACCCGCGCCGTTTGTAATAGCTTAGAATTTACTTTTCTCGCAATTTTTAACTGTTAAATAAAGGCATGAAAGAATGTATGGACAAAAATAAAAACAAACGCTAGATCACCCATGACACGACAAAAGACAAAAATAAATGAAAACGACACACAAATCACACACCACCCCTAGGGTACGCCTCACTGTTGCCTTGCCTCGAAAGGTGATCGTCGAGTAGAGGATGTCTTAGTAAGTCCTCATGATCCGGGAGCCTGGCATGAGGGTAGCTTCTAAGGTGTCTTCCTATTGCTCCGGTGATCACCATGTCCCGAACCTTCGAATTGACCCGAACACCTCCAACGGTGGTGCTACCTACCTCTCAATGGTGGGATGACACTACTTTAAAGGACATTTACACAGACAAATTCCTTAGGGTAGGTAGGTTCTCGTAGATACTTGCTCTAATTTCAAAACAAATCAAAAAAATACTTTTCACACCAACACATTTTCAAAAAGCTTTCGAAAGCATTTTTTCAAACACTCTTGAGGACCGATACAAGAGTCGAACTGGAATTTTCAAAGAAACTTTTTAAAACCCACAGTTGAAAAGCAAACAAACCATTTTTGAAAACACAATGAGCAAGTATCTAAGAGCCCATGGATAACCATGGATAGAAAGGGTGCTAACACCTTACCTTTCTATAATCTACCTCCCGAACCGAGAGCAATCTCTTTAAGGAATTTTTCTGTGCTTTTGTCCTTTCCATTTGGAGAAAATAAAAGACGGTGGCGACTCTTGCTTCTGCGACATTTCGCGAACCAGCGTTAAACAGTCAGTTCCAGATCCACCGATCACAGAACTGGCGACTCTGTTGGGGAATAAACTTAAAGTGAGGTGTACCTTAGGGTTAGTTCATAACTGTGTTTTCAATTGTATTGACTTGTCTGTTTTAAATTTGTGGGTTGCTTGGGAGTTCTATAGATCCTAACCCGGATCTGGGGATACCTTCTTAGAAAGTAGCAACAAGGCTGTGAGGGAACTGTGCGGGGTATACCGACATGGTTGAAACAGTCTGCTACGTTGATGTGGCACTTTGGTGTGTACCGGTAACCCTTGAGTTCAGTCAAGGAGAGTACGGGGCCTCCGCGTGGTGTCGTGAAGCATCAACAGACCTTAGGAACCTTAATTGAACTATCTTGGCCTCTTTAGGGTAGTGAGATAACTGACTTTGGTGCAGTCCGAGGTTGGTTGATACTCGATACTACACTCAATTGAGGGTTGCTTTCCTGGAATATTTCGGTCGCCAGTTCAGTGGCTAAATCGAAACGATGAACAATGAAAGCAATCCCGTGATATTGGGACCCTTAGAACCCGGTTACTTCTAATAGGACAGGTTGAACCCACCAACTTCAAGAGGGTAATACCCAGACCTCATGCTGGCCTTAAACTCTAAGGGTTTCTCTTGTGTGACTTGTGTGCCTTCCAACTTGACTATTTGCACGCTTGTTATCTGACACTTGAGCTTCTTGCAGGTTTTGTTTATAGTCCTTAACTAGGACTCATAACAAGGTTTACTGAATTTCCTACAGGTTTTGGTTTGCAGTCCTTAATTAGGACTCATAACGGGGTTTACCGAGTTTCTTGCAGGTTTTGTCTTTAGTCCTTAATTGGGACTCATGACAGGTTTTACTTGAGTTTCTTGCAGGTTTCTGTTTATAGTCCTTAATTGGGACTCATAACAGGGCTACTCACATTACCCCATGCATACCATAACATCATACCATTGCATACATCCTAACCCATTTCAAGGATCTCAAGGGCTTGTGATGCAGGTCATGATAAATCAAACATCTAGCAAGGGGCAAAGAGGATTTATTTTCCTCTGGCCAAGGTTGTCAGGGGCTATGACCCACTTGATATGGTGAGCTTTGACTCCTGGAGAAGGTTCCCCTAACCAAGGTTATTTGGAAACTAGAACTAGACATGATAACTAAAGTCAGGGGCTATGACCCACTGGATATGGTGAGCCTTTGACCCTTGAAGAAGGACTCTCAACAATATGAAGTGCCTTCAATCAAGCCACCAGTTACCAGATGCTAATAAATTTTCTTGTTTACCCCGCGAGGTCCTTGAAAACATTACATGCATATGTCATACATATCATTGCATAACAGGTACCCTTTTGACAGGTCACTTACCATCTGTGCTGTTTATTTCAGCAATGGCTTCCCAACAAGATAACCAGGGCCTTCTTGCTCAAGAGACTCGGTTCGGGGAAATCCTCCTGAATCTATCCAAGGGGCAGGAGGAGTTGAGGACACTTTTCACAGGGACTCTGGTCAGGAACAATGCTGAGAACGACAAGGACGAACAGCTAAAACGTCTACAAGCTGAGGTAGACACATTGAAAACCCAGATGCTGGGGCAAAGGGCCCTCATTCAAGGTTTAGCTCAGGAGCAAGGAGAGCTGAGGGCCATGATCAGTCAGCTTCATCAAGACAGGAGGCAACCAACTCAAGTCAGGGACCAGGTCATTGAACAGCTTCCGAGAGGACAAAGGTTTGGTTTAATGAGAGGGCCTCTCCAAACTGCTACTACTTCACAGGTCCAACAACGACCTCGCCAAGAACAACGGGCTGATCAGAGCAAGCCAGACAAGCCTAAAAGGCAGTTCACCAAACTCAACGTGACACCGTCTCAAGCTTTACAACAATTGTTGAGGTTGAATCTGGTGACGTTAAGGGATCCTCCTAAGCATCTCAACACAACCTCCCTAAAGTACAATCCTAAGGAAAGATGTGCATACCACTCTGACAGTCCAGGACATGACACTGACGACTGCTGGGCTTTGAAGAATAAGATCCAAGATCTGATTAATGAAAGAGTTGTGGATTTCACCCAGATGGGCCAGGCTGAATGCTCCTGCCATCCCTACAAGATGCACCAGTCGAAGTAATAAGCCCTGAGACTGGAAGACTTGTGTTTATTAGAATTTTCAAGTTGTAACTTTCTTTTAACTGTTCAAACATTTATTCATGATTAAACGTTGTTAGTTCATTAATGCATCGCATATGTCTGTTTTGAAGCAATATATTCGCATTCACTATATGCAAATTGTTTTCATATTTTTTCTAATGTCAACTCTTGATCTAAAATTCTAAAGCCTCTTGAGGGAGGATGACGAAAACGATACCACGATCTTTACAGTATGCTTTTGAACAGACCCCGCTGATGAGGTACAGGCATTGTTTCAATTCCTAAACACTGGAGTTATAAGGATGATAATCCCTCGTCAACCCCTCTGAGCCAAAGAAGTAGGAGTTTTTTCTTTTCGAAAATTAAAACCCTTTATCATAACCTGGGGCAGGGTAGTTCTCTCAGTTGATCCAGGTGCATGACAAATGGCACCAAGGAGGTCCTTACAAAACAAAGAAAGACAATGATGGTTCCGAATAATCAATAAAGAAAGGCAGTCATTATATCTCAAAAATGAAAGCCCAATAAGTCAAAATACCCATGAAGGAGACTTACAAAGCTGGGGCATCCCGCTGACTGTAATTCTAAAAAGGAAACAGTTCAGGCAAAAAATAGGGATAACAAAGTCAAAAAAAGAAAGAGGTCTTACAAACCCTCAGCAAAAAAGGAGATGACTGCCTACTCAAATAAACGTTCAATATCCGAATCATCACTAGTATATCAGAACAAAGGCTCAAACAAGGTCTAACGTATGATCAACTGAGTTTAGGTTTGGAGAACATCACGAAGAGCGGGTGGGTACAAATAAAATTTGAGCCTTTATCCTTTGTTTCTTAAACCGTGAACCAAGCCACGTTATAACCCTTAAAAGTCCTAGCTGAAGCATGGGTTAGTTCGAAAGCATACTGTTACGAAAGGTATCCTGACTCCTTAAGGCTTACGGTAAATACAGAGTTGACATCACGTTTTACAAACATTCATTTGTTTTATGAAAAAGAATGCATTTTCAAAAAATCTTCAAGACAGACATAAGCTTTGCATTTTTAACATAACTTTGTTTGCATATGACTTTTATTTGAACAGCAGGGAAATTCGCACAATTAATACCTAGTGAACAGAAGTACTTCCAATCAAGGGGCAGACATGATCATGGTCCATCATCTGGGGCAATCCAGGCAAGATTCGGAGAATCTCTCAAAGGCAAAAAATGGCCCGGGGCAAATCTCCGCCTGAGTCACTTGGGGCATTCCAACAACGAATCTTGCCTGATCAAATACCTTCTGGTGGCATGACAAAACACTTCTAACATGGGCAACTCCCTACATTCTGAGAGCGCGGACATAGTCGAAAAAATACTACGCAAAACCAAAGACCTGCTAGGTTGACATACCTAGTCAAAAATAAGGGCTTCCCGGCGAACCAAAAGGGTTCGGGCAAAAATAAGGGATGAAATGAAAAAAAATCTGTACACCCGGCAAGTCGAAAACCTGAAAAGGCGGCTTGGGCAAAAATGGGTATCCCGGTGGACTGAAAACCCGAAAGGGCGGTCCAGGCAAAAGTTAGGGATCAAAGCGTACGACTATGTCCTATCATCTCGTCACTTGCCTACTAGAAGAAGGTTTGTCTATCAACAACTATCAGCACCTCGCAGGTCTTCCTCTCCCACCTCAGAAACAGGGGCAATAAAGAGTCATCTAAGAGCAATCTAATTGTTCTGTCCTCCAAGGTATCAAAACAGGTTCGGCTGAAGAACATAACCAGCACCTCAATCCCCCAGAGAGTAAGTCAGCAGTCAGTACACTCTTCTTCAAACAAAGTTATCAAATCTTAAGGAAGTTGAGTATCCTCCAGCAGATCTCAACATCTCCCCAGCAGCATATGTATTTTTAACAAGCATCCCCGGCAGTCCTGGTCTAAAGATTGTTCCCCGGCGGCGTACCAATATTCAAAGGAATCACTTCCCCAGCATATCAAAACTTCCCCAGAAGAGTCCAATCCAGTTCCCCAGGAAGGTTGGAATTCATATCCCCAAGCAGTAAGCTTATCCCCAGTAGATTCTGGAAGCTTATCCTCGCAAAGCACGAACGCGTCGTCCAGCTTTATTTAAAGAGTTATTTCCTTAACAGGATATAACTGGGTTATCCTCAGCCAAAAGCCATGGAAAGAGCGTCCCCGACGAAGTTCTCTTACCCCCAGCGAAGTCTATCAATACTTCCGATACAGCAAAGATATCCTCAGCAAGTTATTATCAACAACTCAGCAAAGCATCTCTCTCCCCACAGAGTATCGCTCCCCAACAAGATCGCTAGAGTACTTTTCTCCCCGCAGAATCTTCCATTCGCCAAGTCTATTCCTCAACGGAGTCATCTTCTCCTGCCGGTATTCTTGCAGCTATCATCCCCAGCGGAAGCGAAATCTATTCTTCAACATCAGCCCAGGAGTGACTTCCCGGCACCCGTCAAGGATTTACTTTCCTAGACGAAAAACACATTCATAAAATATCGCATACATCATTATAGCATGCATAGACGCATCATATCATACAAATCTCATTTATGTTGAGAACATCATTGCTTGATCCATATCATGCAGTGCATATGACTGACCTTTACCTTTCAGGAAAGATTCAGTTAAATTCTCAATCATATTTCAAGACCTAGACAGGTTCGGTTAATCGACTCCAAAGAGTTCTTATCCAGTCCAAGGCCTTCTCTAGTCCAGCTAAATCGACTCCCAAAAGATTTTTCTGATGAAGACTCAGTAGAAGTTATCAGGTTTTTCTCAAACGTTCGCTTTTGAGATTATAATTTCCTATTGGTTCTCTCCCCGACGGTGCGTGAGATGATAATTCCATTTTAGGTTTTTCTTTGAGATTATAATTTCCTATTGGTTCTCTCCCCGACGGTGCGTGAGATGATAATTCCATTTTAGGTTTTTCTTTGAGATTATAATTTCCTATTGGTTCTCTCCCCGACGGTGCGTGAGATGATAATTCCATTTTAGGTTTTTTTCTTTGAGATTATAATTTCCTATTGGTTCTCTCCCCGACGGTGCGTGAGATGATAATTCCATTTTAGGTTTTTCTTTGAGATTATAATTTCCTATTGGTTCTCTCCCCGACGGTGCGTGAGATGATAATTCCATTTTAGGTTTTTTTCTTTGAGATTATAATTTCCTATTGGTTCTCTCCCCGACGGTGCGTGAGATGATAATTCCATTTTAGGTTTTTTTTTCTTTGAGATTATAATTTCCTATTGGTTCTCTCCCCGACGGTGCGTGAGATGATAATTCAATTTTAGGTTTTTCTTTGAGATTATAATTTCCTATTGGTTCTCTCCCCGACGGTGCGTTAGATGATAATTCCATTTTAGGTTTTTTTCTTTGAGATTATAATTTCCTATTGGTTCTCTCCCCGACGGTGCGTGAGATGATAATTCCATTTTAGGTTTTTTTTCTTTGAGATTATAATTTCCTATTGGTTCTCTCCCCGACGGTGCGTGAGATGATAATTCCATTTTAGGTTTTTCTTTGAGATTATAATTTCCTATTGGTTCTCTCCCCGACGGTGCGTGAGATGATAATTCCATTTTAGGTTTTTCTTTGAGATTATAATTTCCTATTGGTTCTCTCCCTGACGGTGCGTGAGATGATAATTCCATTTTAGGTTTTTTCTTTGAGATTATAATTTCCTATTGGTTCTCTCCCCGACGGTGCGTGAGATGATAATTCCATCTTAGGTTTTTCTTTGAGATTATAATTTCCTATTGGTTCTCTCCCCGACGGTGCGTGAGATGATAATTCCATTTTAGGTTTTTTTTCTTTGAGATTATAATTTCCTATTGGTTCTCTCCCCGACGGTGCGTGAGATGATAATTCCATTTTAGGTTTTTCTTTGAGATTATAATTTCCTATTGGTTCTCTCCCCGACGGTGCGTGAGATGATAATTCCATCACAGGTTTTTCTCAAACGTCCGCTTTTGAGATTATAATTTCCTATGGTTTTCTCCCCAGCGGTGCGGAGATGGTAATTCCAACTCAGGTTTTTCTCAGACGTCCGCTTTTGAGATTATAATTTCCTATGGTTCCCTCCCCGACGGTGCGTGAGGTGATAATTCCAGCCCAGGTTTTTCTCAAACGTCCGCTTTTGAGATTATAATTTCCTATGGTTCTCTCCCCGACGGTGCGTGAGATGATAATTCTATTCCAGGTTTTTCTCAAACGTCCGCTTTTGAGATTATAATTGCCCATTGGTTCTCTTCCCGATCCTGCGAAGATGGTAATTCCCACCAAGATTTTCTCAACGAGCGTTGTTGAAGTTAAAGTCACCCCAGGTTCTCTCACCGTTCATGTTGAGGTAGTAACCATCCCTGGTTCATTCATCACCGTTTGAAGCTCCAGATCCAGCTCCTGTAACCAGCCAGGACACATTTATACAAAGCATCTGAAAACCAGCTCCTGCAATATGACAGGTACTCATTTTTCTTTTGCAGGTATGCAGGTTCTCGCTAAGGAATCTCTTACGCGATCAACATCCAGATGGCATCTATAAGCCCATCATCCTATTCATCAATCTCCAAATGGCATCTATAAGCCCATTCCCATCATCACACTGCTACTATGTGAGCGCAAATTTCTGGGCACTCTAGTGTTCAATCATCTTCCACCCTCGGACTACGAAAGGCACATCAGCCAATCTGCATCCTCAGGTCTAAGAAGATTGAACAGGGGCAACTATTGTACCCCAAAATTTGCCCTCCCATATTCTTCAAGAAATTGCAAGTCAAGCTTCAAAATTCCCCAAGGGTTGCACAGTGCAAGGGCCTCCTAAACAGTCAAATTAGGGTTTTGGTTCTGATCAAGAAAATGAAGTTTCCAAAGGTCCAATCAAGTCTCACATGCCTACAAATATGGTCAAGCATCCTCATATCAAGTTTCAAGACTTTCAGCACAAAACTGCACAGTCAAAAACCCTAATTGCACTACAGTCAACTGTAGGGGCAAAATGGTCATTTGACAGTCAAAAGTTCAAATTTTTGGTCAACATCTCATTTTGAAGCCACAAACATCATTTGATCAATGCTTGATCATGATTCTCAAAGCTTGGCTCAAAAATCACCAGAATGCAAAAGTTTCCTTATTTGGACAACTGAAAAAGTCAACTGTAAATTGACCAGGGCATAACTTTCACATGGATTATCAGAAAAATTCCATCCAAAGATCATTTTGAAGAGAAAGACATTTCCTACAACTCATCTTCATACTTCAAGTCCAAGAAATGCTCTCACAAAAAGTTATCAATTTCAACATTATAGGTCATTTTCAAAAGTCAACAAAAAGGGACTTTAAGTCAAAGGCCATAACTTGCGATTGGTAAATCAAAATGACATGGGACCAAAGGCATTGGTTAGAGGACTCAAAGACCTTTCCAAAATGTCCAAGAACATGAGCAAAGCTTAAAAATTGAGCAGGTTATGCGTTGTAGAAGTTGGGAAATTTTTGGATATTTTGAAAAGTCAACATTGATTCAAATGACCTTAAATTGCTAATGGGCCCATTTTTCTTCCACAATTCACTATCCAAGGCATGTGCACGACCATTTGGCCCAAAGGGAAGTTTTTCTCTATTTTTATTTATTTATTTGGATTTTTTATCATTAATAATTCATTTAATTAAATAAAATACATGAAAAATATAAAACCAATGAAATAAAATCTTTTTGTGCATGAAATATACTCAATAAAACGTGCATGATCAGATTTGGAAGGAATTGGATTGATTGGATCATGATTGGTACAAAATTGCATGAAAAAGATTGAAAAAAATATGATTGAAAATCAAATCTCAAAAGCCATGAATGCAAGAGATTCTGATCAAGTTTGTTGACCTAATGTATTCATACATAAGCATAGAACGAAAACCTAATGAAAGGAACCATTAAGCTGCGCAGAAAACCCATTCACAAACTTGAAATTTTTGCAAAGAAACTCAAAACTGAAAACCTAATTCTAGGGCGATTCAAGGCATAATAGCTGTTCAAACACCTTCCTGGAGGTTCACTGAACGATTTCCAATCAAAATCATTCATCAAAACTCAAAGAATTGGTAACACGAACAGGCCCTGTACAGAAAAAAATTCATAGTCGTGCATCTCAATTCATGCATTCTTTGTGATTTTTAATGCTTGATTCATGTTCTTTATTTGATTCTAATGCTAACCCAATGGTTTGATTGTGTTTTTGTGCATCGTGTGAGGATCTGCCATGGGAGAATATTAGGGTTTTGCAAGCTTCAAATTAGGGGTTTTATAATATGGTAAAATTAGGACACGTGACTTACACCATTGAATCGGGCATGTCTGGACGAACAGAAACAAACACTCGCGCCTAATTTATGAGGCCTTATGGCCTATTCGCTATTTTCTTGTATCATGCCTGTGGCAACGCGTGAAAACCGTTGCCAATGTTTTATATGTTTCAGGAAAAAGAAAACCACGCGAAGAAGATGATGACGTGTGGAGTGGTGATAGGAAGATTCAAACTTTCGCGCGCGGAGGCCCCACTAACATTGTTTTATTTTATATTTTTTCTTTTGTATAATATAATCAGAATGAACAAAGTGGCTTAGTGGCATACGTGTGGGCTGGAAAAGTACATGACCTGGGTTCGAGCCCCAGGTCTTCATTCTTTCAATGTTATTTTTCAATTAACATTCATATGCAGTTCAAGCCTTGAAGCGCACCATACACCTTCCTAATCAAGCGTCCACGCGTCCAATGGAATTCAATCAAAGGCCAAGAATTGAGGAACATGATAAGTCCTGGTCAATGCTGCTACACGCTAGTGGAAAAGTCCAACAAGGCCAAGGTCAAATGGGCCAGATTTCTAAAGAATCACCTCCTATTTGGGGTCTGAACCCCCAGGTTTGCAAACTCTTTTATTATTCTTTTTTTCTTTATATTTTTTTACTTTCAATTATTATTTTTAATTAATTCTGTCAATTTAATTATATTTTCATAAAATCACAAAATACCATAAAAAAAATCAGAAAAGACCAAAAATTAAATATATTTAATTAGTTAATATTTTGTAAATAAGTTCATAAATTAATTAGTTAAATTAGGTTTAATTTTAATTCTTTTAATAAAAATCTAAAAAAAACATAGAATTAGGGTTTAATTAATTTTTCATCCTTTTTATTTTTCTTCCATAATAATTAAATAATTAGATATTTATTTTTATAACTAAATTTGCATGTAAATTAATTAGGGTTAATATTAGGTTTTAATCTTCTTTTCTTAACAAATAAAAATGGTAGAATTAGGTTTAATTTTAATTGCATTTAATTCTTTTAAAAATCATAAAATACTAAAAAAACACCAAAAACAACTTCTTTTCTTTTTTAATTAATTAATGTCACCATTTAATTTAATTTAGTTAAAAAAGGGTCCAACGCCCTCGTTTCGATTTAATTCTTATTCGCATGTTTATTTTATTCCTTTATAATATTTATGTATCTCTCCCAAGGCCATGTAACCCTTTTAATTTTCTCGCACTTTTCTTTACTTTCTTTATTTTTCTGTCAAATCGGGTCCTGGTTAATTTTGGCGATGTGGACCCGCGCCGTTTGTAATAGCTTAGAATTTACTTTTCTCGCAATTTTTAACTGTTAAATAAAGGCATGAAAGAATGTATGGACAAAAATAAAAACAAACGCTAGATCACCCATGACACGACAAAAGACAAAAATAAATGAAAACGACACACAAATCACACACCACCCCTAGGGTACGCCTCACTGTTGCCTTGCCTCGAAAGGTGATCGTCGAGTAGAGGATGTCTTAGTAAGTCCTCATGATCCGGGAGCCTGGCATGAGGGTAGCTTCTAAGGTGTCTTCCTATTGCTCTGGTGATCACCATGTCCCGAACCTTCGAATTGACCCGAACACCTCCAACGGTGGTGCTACCTACCTCTCAATGGTGGGATGGCACTACTTTAAAGGACATTTACACAGACGAATTCCTTAGGGTAGGTAGGTTCTCGTAGATACTTGCTCTAATTTCAAAACAAATCAAAAAAATACTTTTCACACCAACACATTTTCAAAAAGCTTTCGAAAGCTTTTTTTCAAACACTCTTGAGGACCGATACAAGAGTCGAACTGGAATTTTCAAAGAAACTTTTTAAAACCCACAGTTGAAAAGCAAACATACCATTTTTGAAAACACAATGAGCAAGTATCTAAGAGCCCATGGATAACCATGGATAGAAAGGGTGCTAACACCTTCCCTTTCTATAATCTACCTCCCGAACCGAGAGCAATCTCTTTAAGGAATTTTTCTGTGCTTTTGTCCTTTCCATTTGGAGAAAATAAAAGACGGTGGCGACTCTTGCTTCCGCGACATTTCGCGAACCAGCGTTAAACAGTCAGTTCCAGATCCACCGATCACACATGCGTTCTTTCAATTCCCAAATAGTGGAGTTATAAGGAAGACAATCCTTAGTCAACCCCTTTGAGCCAAAGAAGTAAGATTTTTATTTTTCACACAAATTGAAACCTTTAATCAAACCTGGGGCAGGGTAGTCTCTCAGTTAATTCAAATGCGCGTCCAGTTGTAAGTTTTCACTCGTGCACAACGAGTGACATCAAGAACATCCTTTTGAATCCAAAGATGGTGATGGTTCCCCGTAAATAGGCAATCATTATCTCTCAAAAAGAAAAGCCCATTGATTCAAAACCTACGAAGGATATTTTAGGAAAACTAGGGCATCCCGCTGGCTGTAATCTCAACACTAGAACAGTCAGGCAAGATCAGGGATAATAAATAAAAAAAGGTCACTATAAATCCTCGACAACATGAAGAACATTACAGAAAAAACGACTGCTTTCCGACAAACTTAACTTGTCTGAATCATTGCCAAAACGTCATTCCAGATTCAATTGGAGTTCAAACATATAATTAACTGAGTTTTAGACTAAAGAACATCACGAAGAATGGGCAGGCACAAATAAACTTTGAGCCTTATCCTTTATTTCTTAAAACCGTGAACCAAGCCACGCTACAACCCTTTAAAAGTTCTAATTTAAGCATGGGTTAGTTCGAAAGCATATTGTTACCAAAGGTATCCTGACTCCTGTAAGGCTTACTAAAAATCCTGAGTTGAATTCATATTCTTACAAAACTCTTTGTTAAACTTCATTTTCAAAACTTCAAGACAAACATAAACTATGCATCATTTGAATACTGCTGTTTGCATATAGCTATTTGTTTGACAGCGAAGAAATTCACACGACGAACATCCAATGAACATAAATTCTCAAGAAACAGAACCACTTCAAATTGAAAGACACTCTCAATGACAAATCTCCTATAAGTAAGAAGACATGACATATCACTATCACTCATCTGTGGCAGTCAAAGTCGAGATTCCAAGAAATCTCTCAAGAAGTGCTGAATAATCAGGGGCATGTCGGCATCTCTATCACTTGGGGAATTGAACATGAAATCCCAACAAAGGGGCACATATAGACAAGAAAACATTTTCTGGCTGTACTACAACACTTACTACTTGGGTCTGTGACCAAATTCCCACAAAGTCCTTTCCATAGGGTGATCTCCAATCAAGTCCCCACGAAGTCATCTCTATAAGGTTATCCCCTCATAATAATCTTCACGAATAAGGGTATAAACCCCTCAAGGTCAAATTCATAGATATCCCCACAAGGTTCGATCCAGGCAATCCCCAGCTAGAGTTTCAACCTCCGGAAAACCACTCCCTAGATGAGTTAATCTCAAGAATCCTTGAGGAGTTCTGCCAAAAGAAGATGCTTCTCCAGCAAATTGGAAATAGGGTTTATTTCCCAAACAAACGACAAGATTCCCCAGCTTGAGTTTTGTCTCTCTGATTACTACAAATCAAGGGACCACAACCCCTCTTCCCCAGTAGACGTTTCTATAATCCCCAGCGAGAGTTTCAACCTCTGGAAAACCACTCCCCAGCCAGAGTTTCAAGTTCTGGAAAACTCTCTTCCCAGTTGAGTTGGTCGTAAGAAGAAGCCTCGAGGAGTTCTGTCAAAAGAATACATCTCCCCCAGCAGCTCGTCAAATATTCCTCTCAACAGGGTTTATTTCCCCAACAAATAACAAAATTCCCCAGCTGAGTCTGTCTTCCTAGCTAAGTCTGTCCTCTACAGTCTGAGATTTGTCTTTCAAACTATTACAAATTAAGGGACCACAATCCTTGATCCCCAACAAAGTCACCAATAGAGTCTTTGATATCTCTGAAAGCTCCTGAGAAGTCTGGAACTCGACCAGATAACAGTCAACTTCATCCTTTCAAGAAAGTTACTACGAAAACTGGACCCAGCCATATACTAGTTCAACTTCACCCTACCATTTCAACTTACTGTAAAGACCGGATCCAACCGGATAACAGTAAACCACAATTCCAAGTTATTGAAGCCTGGACCCGACCAGATAAAAGTTAACCTCCAGTTCAAGTTGCTTAAACCCGGATCCAACCGGATAACAATCAATCCCATTTCTCTAGTTGCTGAAGCCTGGACCCGACCAGATAACAATCAACTTCATCCTTTCAAGCAAGTTACTATGAAACCTGGACCTAACCAGATACTAGTTCAACTTCACCCTACCAGTTCAACTTACTGTGAAGATCGGGTCCAACTGGATAACAGTAAACCACAACTCCAAGTTAATGAAGCCTGAACCTAACCAGATAACAGTTAACCTCCAGTTCAAGTTACTGAAACCTGGATCCGACTAGATAATAGTCAATCCCATTTCTCTAGTTGCTGAAGCCTGGACCCGACCAGATAACAGTCAACCTCCAGTTCAAGTTGTTGAAACCCAGACCCGACCAGATAATAATTAATCTCATTCCAAGTTGCTAGAGCCTGGACCCGACTAGATAATAGCTTGATTTCTTCAATTATTGAAACCCGGACACAACCAGATAATAGTTTGACTTTTACAAATCACTAAACAAAACTCCTCTTCCCTAGTAGAGTTTGCCACTGTTCCAACAAGCCGCTGCAAATCCTGGAATCCGATCAGATAACAGTAACTTCTCTGTCCCTAGTAAGTCGTTGTGAAGCCTGGAATTCGACCAGATAACAACTAAACTTTCAAGGGATAATTCTCCAGTAGAGTAACGGACAACTGAATGTCCTGAACTCTTTTTCCCCAAGCAAGAATCAACACTCTCCACAGAGTTTTCTTCTCAAACAAAGTCAACATTCCCCGGCGGATTTTCTCCTCAAACAACAAAACAGGAATCCCCAGCGGAAGCATTCTAAAAACAAAGCTAAAGATACACATACCAGTCCTGGATTTAACTTCCCAAAACTCCACAAAAATTTTCAAGGATTTATTTTCCAAGACAAAGATACATTCCAATAACATTTCACATTTCATGCATCATATTACATACATGATAAATGCATACAACATAATCTCATTTAGTTTGAGAATATCATCAAGCTATGCATACATCTGCATGAAACTAACCCTCTTCCTTGCAGGGAAAAGTAAATCAACAAAAGTCCTTTTTGGAAAATACCACAACCATCTTAAAAAGGTCAGAGATTTATTCTTGAAACAAGACAGGACGACCATCTCAACGACCAACCAAAAAAATAAGTTCCAGATTAATACCTGAAACAAGACAAGAAAACTATCTGTGGATGACTGATTGTAGATTAATACCTGTAACAAGACAAGACAACTACCTACTCGACTCATCATGAAGCAATATTACACGGGATCCTTATGACAAATGAATCTTTACACAGGCTCATCATAAAGCAATCACTACATGGATTCCTTCTCATCCCGAAGAAACCCTACCCATGTTCCTTCTCATTTTCAGATGAAGTTTTACACAGACTTATCTTGAAGCAACCCTACCCAGGCTCCTTCTCATTTTTAGATGAAGTTTTACACTAACTCATCCTGAAGCAACCCTACCCAGGTTCCTTCTCATTTTCAGATGAAGTTTTACACGGAATAATCATAAAGAAACCCTACCCAGGTTCTTTCTCATTTCCAGATGAAGTTTCACATGGATTCATCATGAAGAAACCCTACCCAGGTTCCTTCTCATACATTTCTAGATGAATTTTTATACTGACTCATTATAAAGCAACCCTACTCAGGCTCCTTCTCATTTTCAGATGAAGTTTTACATGGAATAATCCTGAAGCAACTCTACCCAAGTTCCTTCTCATTTCTAGATGAAGTTTTACACAGACTCATCCTAAAGCAACCCTACCCATGTTCCTTCTCATTTCCAGATGAAGTTTCACATGGATTCATCATGAAGCAACCCTACCCAGGTTCCTTCTCATACATTTCCAGATGAAGTTTCACATGGATTCATCCTAAAGCAGCCTTACCTAGGCTTCCCTCTCATATATCTCCTAAAGCAGCCCTGCACAGGCTCATCATAAAGTAATGTTACACATATTCCTTCAAATACATTTCCAGACACGGCTTAACACGTGTCCATTCCAGCATATCATTCAGATTTAAATCTACCAAAGATTTATTCTGACACTCCTCCCAGTTACAGTCAAGTTTAGACTTGGTCTTAATTTTATCAAAAATTACCTTTGGATGGCATTTATAAGCCTATTCTCTACACAATCAACTACCACATCTTCGAGTGCAAATTTCTAGGAACTCTAGTGTTCAATCATCTTCTACCTTCAAGCTACGAATGGAAACCTGCCATACTTACTCTTCAGGTTTAAGAAGATTGAACAGGAGCAGCTGTTGTACCCCAAAATTTTCCCTCTCTTTTCTCAAGACATTTTTTCACAAGGATTTTCAAAAGCTCAAAGTTTTCACAAGCACAAAGCAGACAAAAATGGCAAAAAAATAAAGAATGTTTTTTTTTGGACAAAATTGAAGAAAAGAAAGCTTGCTTCGACTCATTCATCCTTTAAATGAACATTTAGGCTTTCTTCGAGAGAGCCTTGATTTACACGCTTCGACTGAACATTTAGGCTTCCTTCGAGCGAACCTTGATTCACACGCTTTGATTGAACATTTGGATTTCCTTTGAGCAATCTTTCCACAAGCTTCGATTAAGAAATTGCCTTCTGCATGCTAGCTTCGATTGGGAATTATGACCTTCTAAAAAGCTTCCTTCGATTCAGAAAGAGATGACCTTCTGAAATCTTTCTTCGATTCAGAGGGCAATGGCCTTCTGAAGGTTTTCCATTGACACAAAGCACTAACCTCCTGCATGCTAGTTTCAATTGCACCATTGGCTCCTTACGTGTTTGCTTTGATTCACAAGGCATGGATTTTCCTCATATTAGGGTGCATAAGGCATTGTCACCCGCATGTCTCCTTCGAATATACCTATGTGCTGGCTTTGAATCAATCCTCAGGCTTGTTTCAAATCCATTTTTATGAAACCTCCGAATTCTCCTACAAACTTACACGCACAAGGAGGGGGTTTCTCTCAAGCTAGCACCCACAAAGCAATGATTCCCTTTTAATTTGCTTCAAATACACCTACATGCTAGCTTCGAATCCACCTTCAGGATTGTTTTGAAGGACCTTCATATCACTGTCAAATCCATCTGCAGACCCTTCAACATACATAACGCTGTGTTATGACTCACAACTTGGTGGCCCATTCGAAGGACTTGCCATGGAAGAGGAATAATTGGTTTTGCTTACTTTTGATTCTGGTCGAAGGTTTGGGCCTAAGAGACCAAAAGCAAGAGGACTCAAAGTGGCATATTCAGCTGAAGAGGGCCAATCGAAGAACACACAATTGGTCCATTCAAAGGACACATTACTGGTGGAAAAGAATGATGCTTTGTTGAGTCTGGTCGAAGGTTATGGAAAGATGAAGGATTTGATTCAAAGAGTCAAGTTGTCCATAGGTCAGGCTACATGGGCCTCCAACTTGTTCCTCACTCCATATTAAGTTGTTCTTCAAGCCAACTTGCTCTTGATGACATCACCACCTTTTTAGAAAGTTTTTTATCCTTGCGCCTGTCTCTTCTGTATATTTTCCCCCTATAAACTAGGAGCCACCCATATAAAACATTTATTTTAGTACTTCTATCTTGGGATTATAAAAAGTTGACACAAGTGGATGTTGGCCTTTCAAAGAAACTATATTTTATTCTTTCACAAAGCTGCTCATTCCAAAAAATTTCTCAATAAATAGAGAGTTCATTTGCACATCAAAAGGGGGCTGGGAGGAAAAAAGAGAAAACATTGGCAGATTTTGGTTGTGTGGGAAGAACCTTCAAAAAACTCTCAAACTATCAAGAGTACCAAACACTAAATACACTCTCAAACCCATAATATAAAGAAACAGAACACATGTTTCTTTCCTCTTTCGAATCCAGAAGTGACATCACCCTTGGTTTCTGCTTCCTTCGAATCCATTCAAAGAAACAACACACTTGTTTCTTTCCTTCAAATTCAGAAGCATCCAGGGCTGTAACTTAGGTCCAACACAAATATCCTAGCTTCAAGCAAGGTAAGTCATTATGACCTTAACCCTTTCGTTTTAAGCAGGTAAATAACATTTGTTCACTTTTCGTTTCTATACTTTCGTTTGTATGCTTTTCTTGTCCAAGTACACGTTGAAACTAACATGTACAGACTTCAAACGAAAAAAAAATTATGTGTGAAACGAAGCCTTAAGCTTCGCCCCCAACTTCTTCACAGTCCAAATGAAGGAGAAAGAAGGTAGAAACGAAGGGCACACACTCACGTTAATTCCCAGACCCAATAGAAAGAAGCAGCAAGATGGGTGAATCGAAGCTTACTTGCTCACACTAACCTTCCTGCAATCGAAAGAAGCAAAAAAAAGGTAGAATCGAAAAAAGCCAGGAAAAGATGAATTGAAGGGTGTTGTTGCCTGATCGAAAGACTTGTTTTCCTTTCTTTTATTTTGTTTTGTCTTATTATTAAATATGGTTGTAATAGTGTAGGATATTTACCTTCCGCATTTTTTATTGCTTTATACAAAATGCTAATAATTAGGGTGTATGGCAAGATAAAACCAACAAATAAACAACCCAAAATCAAAAGACTAAATGCATGCAATCAAACAAACTTTGCACACATGCACCTCTAGGGTAATCTCACTTATTGCCTCGGAAAATAGTCATGTCCCTCGAATATGGGCATTTTAGCAAAAGTCCCTCGATAAAAAGATCGTAGTCCCTCGATGTCCCTCAATGTTGCCTTTGGTAAACGATATAGTCCCTAAATGAAAATTGCTAAAACGTCTCATAGGTTGCCTTCTATGATTATATAATTAACCCACGCCTGTCCCTTTACATCCAAAGGTAAGGCTTCTTACCAATCAATGGTAAGATAACAATATCAAAGGAAGAGAGAAATGAACAAAATACTTTTGAGTAAGGTAGAACGTTCTTAGTTGCTTGCTCACAAGCTATTCTCAAAAACAAAACATTTTTCAAACACACCAAACACTTTTCAAAAATATGAAATATTTCCAAAAGTCCAACAACTTTTCATTACAAAGTTTTCCTAAATGAAGGCGGTTTTCAAAAATACTTTCAAAATCCACCACAAACACATTTTTAAACAAAGCAAGTGATCTACCAAGCAACTTAGAGCCCGTAGATAACTACATATGAAAACGGTGCTAATACCTTCTCTTTTCATAACCTACCCTCCGAACTCAAGAAACAATCTCAAAGGTCTTTCCTGTTCTTTTCACCCTTTCCTTTATTGGATACAAGAAAAGTCGGTGGTGACTCTTGTGATCCGTAATAATTGTGAACAAACACAAAACACCCAAGTCAGTTCTCCCACCGTGTTACACATTGCATTCAACATGGATACATAACACTTTAAAACTTCGGATTAACCAACAACAAATTAAATTAATCTCCTAATTCAACAACTTGAACAACTACGCTGTAGAATCATAATAACATCCTTGTCCAACATTATAGCAACTTCAAAATAACACATACTTAGCAACAATCAAATTAGAGCTCAACAACTGGAATAACAATAACTAAAAGCAACAAGCATTCATCCCCCCGAGTGTTACGTATCAGAGAAATGACACCGACTCGAACTACTGAAGGTATACCGTCTTCACTCTGGATTATCTGCACGTTATTAATGTAAGGGTAATATTCAAATAGAGGGGGTGAGATATCTAACAATATAATAAAATGTATGATAAATAATATGTTAGACCAGATCATATAATATCACCACTTCACATCTTATAAACAACAATACTCGCAAGGGAACATCAACAACATACAACATTTACCGCATCAATACACAACTTCCTTATGCAATCATATAATACGACTCAATACTATGCAAATGCATGTGGTACCATTGGAGCAGAACTCCCATCTCAAAATAATTGCCAATAAATAGAGGCATCAACAAGGCATAATCCTTCATCTTAATATTCGCCAATACATGCCATCTTAACGAGCATCAACTCCATCTTGATATGAAATGTATGCGACACAATCATGAATGTAGTAACAACAACCACAACTAATAACATCTCAACACGAATCATCATTGGCCAGAAGCCTACAACTCAATAGCTACCAATAATTAGAGGCCATTCATCATAATTCATCAAAAAAATTCATCAACATAAATCATCAGCATAATTAATCCATGTAAAACCACAGCAACTCGACCATAACCATTACACAACAGCAGGTCAACAACCATCCAACATTGGCCATAGTGAAACAACCGGCTGAAAATCATCAAAACAATGAAGTCGCCATCGAACGTCTTTTATCCCACATGTAGGGAAAGGTAAACATCGAGAAAACCTGAGAAGGGAGAAGTCACGGTCTTGCGACTGAGATATCGGGTAAGGGAGTCTGTTACATGAGGGGAAGGTGTTAGCACCCCACGCGCCCGTAGTACTCTACGGTATCCACTCTTGTTATCTGTCTTATGGGTGTGTTTAATCTATGCTTACTGTCTACTATACTACTGAAAGGAATGCATGCAAAAGAAAGGAGAAAAAGAATGTAGGGAAAATAAAATTGTGCTCGCCTGGGCCCTACCCCAATGCCTACGTATCCTTTTTGAGGAATCAGAGCTACCGTAGTTCGGCTCACATGTTTTTGTTTATTTGTGTTTTTTATGGACAATGTTAATTCCTCCTTCTGCCGCAGCTCGACCTTTGGAGACTTATGCGTTGGCACAAAAGTAAACTAATCATGTCCTTACCTGAAAAGGGTTTTAAAGAAAGGCTGCTCGAGCGCACAAAATAGTTTGAATTTGTTTTGTATTTTTGTTACCTTGAAAAAGGGTTTAAGTGAGATTAACATGTTTTTAGTTTGCTAAGAAGAGAAGTTTTGTTTTAGATGCACATGCAAAAGGGGGAAGAAAAGAGTCTAAGGGAGACTAGCCTATTTCTAAACCTAATGTTATCATGCAATAGTAGCCCTAAGTCAAGGATGAATGAAAGGGGAAATTTCTACCTAATGTTAGCATGCGTGGTTTACAACCTAAGGTCTGACTTGCGTCTGAACGGAGCAAGCGTATCCTAAGGGAACATGGTATGTACAGGGATGAAGCAAGCAAGCCAGCAAATAGAGCACATCTAAAGAGATCCTGCCTAGGTTAGCATGTCGAAGAAAAGTCTAAAAACTATCCTATAGGGAGCATGCAATGAGAGCGAAGTCGTGATCTCAATTTCTAAATTGAGTGACTCATCGATCGGCAGAAAATAAATGAAAGCGATAAAGTCCTATAGGGAGCATGCACTGAGAGCGAAGTCGTGATCTCAATTGCTAAATTGAGTGACTCATCGATCGACAAGAAAGTAAACAAACACAAGCACAACACATATAGCAAATGAAGTGCGGAATGCCTACTATGGGTCTTTAAACAGCGACTTTGAGTGCACACTCTTTATTTCCTACTTCTCATGATATCTAGAAAGCAGTAAAGTGCTGAAATGAGATAAACAAGAGAGAATACTAAACAGATATCAATCCGTAGCAAAGCCTATCAAAACAAAGAAACTCGACGATCTTCGCGAAAGCTAAGCGAAGACCACTTCTCTTTTCTTAAGATAACTCCACATCCGCTTTCCTGTCTTCGATATGATGAATATGATCAGAATATTCTTCAGATTTTGATGAATGCGTGAAAGCCGATTTTTTCGCTTGAGGAAGATGATGCAGGACTGGGCTATACAGTGTTCTTAATGCAAAGTAAATGTGAAACAAATCTTCCTTTTGCAGAGAAGAAGAAGGAGATCTCAAGATTATGGATAATCGAGAGAGAGAGAGAGAGGATAAGAAACAAATCTGCTTCAAAGATGTAGTCTTGAGGGATCGAGCCAGAGAAGTTCTGTCATGATGATGATTTGAAGATGAAAAAAAGAGAGTGAGGTTGTTATGGTGGAGAGAAAGTTTGTTACGATTCTTCACGGTTGAAGATGATAGAGGGAGGCGAGAGAGAGGTTGAGGTGAGTTGTTGTCATGAGAGTTAATGTCATGGAAAAAAGAAAGAGAGAGTGGGAGTATTACTGTAACGAGAGTGAGGTTGCTGCCATGAGTGAGAGAGAGAGAGAGAGAGGTTGTTACAATGAGAGTGAGGCCGTTATGCATGGAGAGAGAGGTTGTTACAATGAGAGTGAGGCCGTTATGCATGGAGAGAGAGGTTTCTTTTTCTTTACAATTGTTACTGTCATGAGAAAAAAAGAGAGTTTCTGTTACATTCTGTTATGAGCCAAGTTATTCTCGTTACCGTCGCGAGCATGAGCCAAAACTTTTTTGTTGCCAAAAGTTTGTTACAGTTGTTACATAGAAAAAAAATGGAAAAAAAGGTTTCTTATGATTACTCTCATCATACATGCAATAGTGAATTACTGCATGGCCATCAAACATCATCCCATGCATACATGAATTATAATACAGTAGCCTTTATCCAAAAAAAATTGGTTATTATGCATGGTTACATGACCGCCTTTGCTGTTGTATATCTTGCGCTATAACACTCCTTTCGGCGCGATCTTGGCATCATTAAAAAGAGGACGTATCCAGGAACATTCTTCGTGTTGGCCTCGCCTCGAAATAATAACCATAGCCCGTCCTAAGATGGTCCTGAAATTATGAAACTGTAACTGAAATAAACACCGACAATTCTGTCATTACCGACGATTGCCCATAAATGCTCCAACCTTGTTTTCATGATTCAATAACTCGAGGTATAGCGTTCTTCACGATAAAGTCTCAACATAAAAGTTGAAGAGTGAATTTCCCCAAACAACATTCATGTTGGAAAATTTCTCGAAATAACTCTCGAAACATAAAAAAAATGACTGCGAAACCGTGGTACCAAAACTGTTCGCCATAACTGGAAACTCACCATGCAAAACTCAATTCCATCACCACGACTTCAAAATCTCGTAACTTCCCCAATGATGATCCAAACGCCATAAATTTGATACCGTTGGAAAGAGGACAAATGATAGAACAAGTTCACAGTTTGCTTCCAATCCGGACACGGCCTTAATCGTAAAGAAAAATGCCATAAGTATATGCCTTGCAACTGTTCGACAAAATACTAGGCTTGGCATTACAAATTCCATGTGTGGCACCTACCTCTCGCCCTCTTCAATCCTCCTACTTTGCGCTTCGATATTTCTTTCCACGGTGCATAAAACAAGACGAAGTTTGAACCAAAAATGAAGAGTGTGTGACACACTCCAACTTTCATGTTCGACATATTTCGAAACGAGACGTAAATCCATGATAAAAACGTCCTAAACATGTGCCTACCACCTGCTCGATGAAATGTTGGCCAGGCAAGGCAAGTCTTGGCAACATTTTACCTTTCAAGCCTCAAAACGTAAACATCATAACTTTCTCTACGAACCTCCGAATAGTACGATTCTTGAATCAAAACTGGAGAGGAGAATCTGATCTTCAACTTTCATGTTTGTAGATTTTGCATTTGAGTCTAAACGGGACCTCAAAAATAGCCATGAAGTTTACCATATTTTGGAAAATCTTCTAAAAATTATTAAGAGCCCATATCACTAAAAATGCGAGAAACTTCAAATTTGGTCGATTCTTTTGATTTTTCCCAACAACTCAGCAAATTTCCTCATGTTTGGGACCTTTAACAAATAACCCCGATCAAAAACTCCTTTAGTCGATTTTTTTTCATGCTGTTAACATGGAGATAATAGCTTCGTAGCTTAAGGAGAAGGAAATCTCAATAACCACAAATCACAACCTTAATGCCTTTACAAAAGGAATCGACTTTTACTGGATATGAACGCCTTAGCCACTGCAGAACCCTAATCCTTCAAGATCTCAGATCTCATGCCAAATTATGTTGTTAGCGAGTGTATGCAATGTTAAATGACCTAATGGAGATACGTACATGAGAAAAGCGCGACAATGCATAAGCCAGATAAAAGTAAAAGGGTAGGAAAAATTTGGGGTATTACAGCTGCCCCTATTTAATCGTCTTAAACCTGAAAGTACGATTGGCGCGTGCCATTCGGGAGTTCAAGGTTGAAGATGATTAAATACCAATGCCAAAAATTTATCCTGAGAGAGAGTGTAAGTGTTTTCTTTATTTTTTTGTGTTATCTGCTGAGGGAAAGAAATTTGTTTTTTCAATGAAGAGACAAAGATTGGACTTGTAACGTGGCTTGATGCCAATACAAGACAAGTGGTTGGTATGAAAAGACAGCGGACGAGGTCTACGGGCGACCTACGATCCTAAGGTGACACATGAGAGTGATTTGACAGAGGACCTAGCCAAAGGGCGATCTCAGGTTCTAAGACAAAGTATATGGAAAGAACCTAGCCAAGAACCGATCTCAGGTTCGACGAAGGTTTGAGGGAAGAACCTAACCAAGAGGCGATCTCAGGTTCGACGATGATTTGAAGGAAGAACCTAGCCAAGAGGCGATCTCAGGTTCGACAATGATCTGAGGAAGAACCTAGCCTACGGGCGATCTCAGGTTCTAAGATGATCTGAGGAAGATCCTAGCATACGGGCGATCTCAGGTTCGACGATGATCTGAGGAAGAACCTAGCCTATGGGCGATCTCAGGTTCGACGATGATCTGAGGAAGAACCTAGCCTACGAGCGATCTCAGGTTCTAAGATGATCTGAGAAAGAACCTAGCCTACGGGCGATCTCAGGTTCGACGATGATCTGAGGAAGAACCTAGCCTACGGGAGACCTCAGGTTCTAAGATGATCTGAGGAAGAACCTAGCCTACGGGCGATCTCAGGTTCTAAGATGATCCGAGGAAGAACCTAGCCTACGGGCGATCTCAGGTTCTAAGATGATCTGAGAAAGAACCTAGCCTATGGGCGATCTTAGGTTCTAAGATGATCTGAGGAAGAACCTAGCCTACGGGCAATCTCAGGTTCGACGATGATCTGAGGAAGAACCTAGCCTACGAGCGATCTCAGGTTCTAAGATAATCTGAGGAAGAACCTAGCCTATGGGCGATCTCAGGTTCGACGATGATCTGAGGAAGAACCTAGCCTACGGGCGATCTCAGGTTCTAAGATGATCTAAGGAGGAACCTAGCCAAGAGGCGATCTCAGGTTCGACGGTGATCTGAGGAAGAACCTAGCCTACGGGCGATCTCAGGTTCTAAGATGATCTGAGGAAGAACCTAGCCTACGGGAGATCTCAGGTTCGACGATGATCTGAGGAAGAACCTAGCCTACGGGCGATCTCAGGTTCTAAGATGATCTGAGGAAGAACCTAGCCTATGGGCGATCTCAGGTTCTATGATGATCTATGGGAAGAACCTAGCCTACGGGCGATCTCAGGTTCGACGATGATCTGAGGAAGAACCTAGCCTACGGGAGATCTCAGGTTCTAAGATGATCTGAGGAAGAACCTAGCCTACGGGCGATCTCAGGTTCTATGATGATCTATGGGAAGAACCTAACCTATGGGCGATCTCAGGTTCTAAGATTATCTGAGGAAGAACCTAGCCTACGGGCGATCTCAGGTTCTAAGATGATCTGAGGAAGAACCTAGCCTCCGGGCGATCTCAGGTTCGACGATGATCTGAGGAAGAACCTAGCCTACGGGAGATCTCAGATTCTAAGATGATCTGAGGAAGAACCTAACCTATGGTCGATCTCAGGTTCTAAGATGATTTGAGGAAGAACCTAGCCTACGGGCGATCTCAGGTTCAACGATGATCTGAGGAAGATCCTAGCCTACGGGCGATCTCAGGTTCGACGATGATCTAAGGGAAGAACCTAACCTACGGGAGATCTCATGTTCGACGATGATCTAAGGGAAGAACCTAGCATATGGGCGATCTCAGGTTCGAAGAAGGTGATCTAAGAAGGAACCTAGCCAAAAGGCGATCTCAGGTTCAACGGTGATCTATGGGAAGAACCTAGCCTACGGGCGATCTCAGGTTCGACGATGATCTAAGGAAGAACCTAGCCTACGGGTGATCTCAGGTTCGACGATGATCTATGGGAAGAACCTAGCCTACGGGCGATCTCAGGTTCGACGATGATCTAAGGGAAGAACCTAGCCTACGGGCGATCTCAGGTTCTAAGATGATCTGGGGAAGAACCTAGTCTACGAGCCATCTCAGGTTCTAAGATGATCTGAGGAAGAACCTAGCCTACGGGCGATCTCAGGTTCTAAGATGATCTGAGGAAGAACCTAGCCTATGGGCGATCTCAGGTTCGACGATGATCTGAGGAAGAACCTAGCCTACGGGCGATCTCAAGTTCTAAGATGATCTAAGGAAGAACCAAGCCTACGGGCAATCTCAGGTTCGACGATGATCTGGGGGAAGAACCAAGCCTACGGGCGATCTCAGGTTCGATGATGATCTAAGGAAGAATCTAGCCTACGGGCGATCTCAGGTTCAACGACGATCTGAGGAAGAACCTAGCCTACGGGTGATCTCAAATTCTAAGATGATCTGAGGAAGAACCTAGCCTATGGGCGATCTAAGGTTCGACGATGATCTGAGGAAGAACCTAGCCTACGGGCGATCTCAGGTTCTAAGATGATCTGAGGAAGAACCTAACCTACGGGCGATCTCAGGTTCTAAGATGATCTGAGGAAGAACCTAGCCTATGGGCGATCTCAGGTTCTAAGATGATCTGAGGAAGAACCTAGCCTATGGACGATCTCAGGTTCGACGATGATCTGAGGAAGAACCTAGCCTACGGGCGATCTATGGTTCGACGATGATCTGAGGAAGAACCTTGCCTACGGGCGATCTCAGGTTCGACGATGATCTAAGGGAAGAACCTAGCCTACGGGCGATCTCAGGTTCGACGATGATCTAAGGGAAGAACCTAGCCTACGGGCGACCTCAGGTTCGAAGAAGGTGATCTAAGGAGGAACCTAGCCAAGAGGCAATCTCAGGTTCAACGACAATCTATGGGAAGAACCTCGCCTACGGGCGATCTCAGGTTCGACGATGATCTAAGGAAGAACCTAGCCTACGGGCGATCTGAGGTTCGACGATGATCTTTGGGAAGAACCTAGCCTACGTGCGATCTCAGGTTCGATGATGATCTAAGGGAAGAACCTAGCCTACGGGCGATCTCATGTTCAACAACGATCTATGGGAAGAACCTAGCCTACGGGTGATCTCAGGTTTGACGACGATCTATGGGAAGAACCTAGCGTACGGGCGATCTCAGGTTCGACGATGATCTGAGGAAGAACCTAGCCTACGGGCGATCTCAGGTTCTAAGATGATCTGAGGAAGAACCTAGCCTACGGGCGATCTCAGGTTCTATGACAATCTATGGGAAGAACCTAGCCTATGGGCGATCTCAGGTTCTAAGATTATCTGAGGAAGAACCTAGCCTACGGGCGATCTCAGGTTCTAAGATGATCTGAGGAAGAACCTAGCCTACGGGCGATCTCAGGTTCAATGATGATCTGAGGAAGAACCTAGCCTACGGGCGATCTCAGGTTCTAAGATGATCTGAGGAAGAACCTAGCCTATGGTCGATCTCAGGTTCTAAGATGATCTGAGGAAGAACCTAGCCTACGGGCGATCTCAGGTTCGACGATGATCTGAGGAAGATCCTAGCCTACGGGCGATCTCAGGTTCGACGATGATCTAAGGGAAGAACCTAACCTACGGGAGATCTCAGGTTCGACGATGATCTAAGGGAAGAACCTAGCCTATGGGCGATCTCAGGTTCGAAGAAGGTGATCTAAGAAGGAACCTAGCCAAAAGGCAATCTCAGGTTCAACGGTGATCTATGGGAAGAACCTAGCCTACGGGCGATCTCAGGTTAGACGATGATCTAAGGAAGAACCTAGCCTAAGGGCGATCTCTGATTCGACGATGATCTATGGGAAGAACCTAGCCTACGGGCGATCTCAGGTTCGACGATGATCTAAGGGAAGAACCTAGCCTACGGGCGATCTCAGGTTCTAAGATGATCTGAGGAAGAACCTATCCTACGAGCGATCTCAGGTTCTAAGATGATCTGAGGAAGAACCTAGCCTACGGGCGATCTCAGGTTCTATGACGATCTATGGGAAGAACCTAGCCTATGGGCGATCTCAGGTTCTAAGATTATCTGAGGAAGAACCTAGCCTACGGGCGATCTCAGGTTCTAAGATGATCTAAGGAAGAACCTAGCCTACGGGCGATCTCAGGTTCAACGATGATCTGAGGAAGAACCTAGCCTACGGGCGATCTCAGGTTCTAAGATGATCTGAGGAAGAACCTAGCCTATGGTCGATCTCAGGTTCTAAGATGATCTGAGGAAGAACCTAGCCTACGGGCGATCTCAGGTTCGACGATGATCTGAGGAAGATCCTAGCCTACGGGCGATCTCAGGTTCGACAATGATCTAAGGGAAGAACCTAACCTACGGGAGATCTCAGGTTCGATGATGATCTAAGGGAAGAACCTAGCCTATGGGCGATCTCAGGTTCGAAGAAGGTGATCTAAGAAGGAACCTAGCCAAAAGGCAATCTCAGGTTCAACGGTGATCTATGGGAAGAACCTAGCCTACGGGCGATCTCAGGTTAGACGATGATCTAAGGAAGAACCTAGCCTAAGGGCGATCTCTGGTTCGACGATGATCTATGGGAAGAACCTAGCCTACGGGCGATCTCAGGTTCGACGATGATCTAAGGGAAGAACCTAGCCTACGGGCGATCTCAGGTTCTAAGATGATCTGAGGAAGAACCTATCCTACGAGCGATCTCAGGTTCTAAGATGATCTGAGGAAGAACCTAGCCTATGGGCGATCTCAGGTTCTAAGATGATCTGAGGAAGAACCTAGCCTATGGGCGATCTCAGGTTCGACGATGATCTGAGGAAGAACCTAGCCTACGGGCGATCTCAAGTTCTAAGATGATCTAAGGAAGAACCAAGCCTACGGGTGATCTCAGGTTCGACGATGATCTGGGGGAAGAACCAAGCCTACGGGCGATCTCAGGTTCGACGATGATCTAAGGAAGAATCTAGCCTACGGGCGATCTCAGGTTCAACGACGATCTGAGGAAGAACCTAGCCTACGGGCGATCTCAATTTCTAAGATGATCTGAGGAAGAACCTAGCCTATGGGCGATCTCAGGTTCGAGGATGATCTGAGGAAGAACCTAGCCTACGGGCGATCTCAGGTTCTAAGATGATCTGAGGAAGAACCTAACCTACGGGCGATCTCAGGTTCTAAGATGATCTGAGGAAGAACCTAGCCTATGGGCGATCTCAGGTTCTAAGATGATCTGAGGAAGAACCTAGCCTATGGACAATCTCAGGTTCGACGATGATCTGAGGAAGAACCTAGCCTACGGGCGATCTCAGGTTCTAAGATGATCTGAGGAAGAACCTAGCCTATGGGCGATCTCAGGTTCGACGATGATCTGAGGAAGAACCTAGCCTACGGGCGATCTCAGGTTCTAAGATGATCTGAGGAAGAACCTAGCCTACGGGCGATCTCAGGTTCGACGATGATCTGAGGAAGAACCTAGCCTACAGGTGATCTCAGGTTCTAAGATGATCTGAGGAAGAACCTAGCCTACGGGCGATCTCAGGTTCTAAGATGATCTGAGGAAGAACCTAGCCTATGGTCGATCTCAGGTTCTAAGATGATCTGAGGAAGAACCTAGCCTACGGGCGATCTCAGGTTCGACGATGATCTGAGGAAGAACCTAGCCTACGGGCGATCTCAGGTTCGACGATGATCTAAGGGAAGAACCTAGCCTACGGGCGATCTCAGGTTCGAAGAAGGTGATCTAAGGAGGAACCTAGCCAAGAGGCAATCTCAGGTTCAACGACAATCTATGGGAAGAACCTAGCCTACGGGCGATCTCAGGTTCGACGATGATCTAAGGAAGAACCTAGCCTACGGGCGATCTCAGGTTCGACGATGATCTATGGGAAGAACCTAGCCTACGTGCGATCTCAGGTTCGACGATGATCTAAGGGAAGAACCTAGCCTACGGGCGATATCAGGTTCAACGACGATCTATGGGAAGAACCTAGCCTACGGGTGATCTCAGGTTTGACGACGATCTATGGGAAGAACCTAGCCTACGGGCGATCTCAGGTTCGACGATGATCTGGGGGAAGAACCTAGCCTATAGGCGACCTCAGGTTCTAAGATGAAAACATGGGTTATGACATGATGATTGTTTAGATAAATGACATGGACGAGTGTTTAGGGAACTGGTTACCAGACAAGAACTGGGTTTAGAACGACAAAGCGTATTGGTTTTTCTTGGCACTGAAAAGGTGAAGGTCACTGACTTGGACTTTGGGCATGATGCCCTCTTGTAGGGACGTATTGTTGTCCTTGAATAATTCAGGTCTTTTGTGTAAGGTACCTGATCTGGCTTATGCTTCGTATGCATGTTTGAATTTCTTTTGACGCAAAGATCCACTCTGATGGATCAGCTACGCGCTTTTGAGGATGCAATGTTATGTAATGATAACTATATGCAATGCGAAGAAATAAACTTCATGGGGATAAAAAGAGGCCTATTGGAGACCGCTGTTCATCATTGGGGATGTCAATATATATCGACGCTGGAAGTCTGCAGTACCAAAGATTGTTGGGGATACTGATAAAGATTTGCACTGGAGAGCCCATGACACCGAAGATTGTTGATGACTCTGCTGGAGATTAAGTTGCGGACGAAGCGATTCTTCAGGTACGATGCTGGATTTTGAATCGTACCGTTGGGAAGAGATAACCTGGTCAGACTTCCAAACATCCTGAACCGTTGAGAGGATGATAGAACTGAATATGCCGAAGAATGGATACTGAACACCATGTGGATCTCTTTGAATACATGTCCCAAGTTTACGCACACTGGGGAATTATCTTTTGAATCACTTGGGGATAAGAGATGGGCATGGACACTTACGAGTGCCCCGGTTGAACTCTGTGAATGCCCTAGTTTAGCTTCGCGAATGCCCCAGTTTAGCTTTACGAATGCCCCGGTTCATCTATGTGAATGCCTCGGTTTAGATTTATTGGGGATGCTCTTGATTAACTCCATTGAGGATGCACTTGCGCGTGCTGAGTTAAAAGACGATTCTAGATTTTCTGAATTCATTTGAGGAATCAGGCCCGATGTTGTTTGTAACAGATGAAGGCAGCTTCGCGTGCTGGTTAGGTCAGGTTGACTGTTATGATGCTTTTAGCTTGATCGTAGTCTTGTACAACATAATTGGCTTGAGCAACTTTGCAAGTATAAGTGAGAAATGCCCCTGTCTGGAGGGTCTCTGGGAAGATCTAGGTCGAATAGAAGACCAGAAGATTCGTGCCATAATACGATATGAGGTGGCCTGCCCCAATGTCTTGAGCCACGAAACAAACTGTTCTTGATTACAGCTTTCTTGGAGAGATTTGTCAAATCTCGACGTAACCGCCCTAGGTTGAATGAATTCTGAATAGATCTCTCGACGTGATAGCCTCTGATTGATTGAGCTTGAAGAGATTTATCAACGTGATAGCCTCTGATTGATCGAGCTTGAAGAGATTTATCGACGTGATAACCTCTGATTGGTAACTTTGAGGGAATGCCCCAGATTTGGCTGAGCTTGGAGAGATTGATTCTCGACTTGATTGCCCCAGATTGACAGGCTCTGCTAACTTCATCCCTGAATGGAACTCAGACTGTGAAGTATCAAGATGATTTCTCTTGACATAATCACCAGTTAACATGCTGCTGGATAAGTCATTTCTCTTGTGGCAGCTGACTCTTGCTTCAACAGGGTATTTAGGCCTCTCTTCTGACAAGATTGAGCTCTTTACCGATTGTTCATTGTGTAAACTTACTTGATGTCGATCAGTTATTTTGTATGCAGAAGAATTTTTATTATAAGAATGATAATTCTAATGCAACACATATGTAAGTCTTGAAGTTTGAACAACTTTGAATGAAATGGCGTTGCAACTCTGTTGTGAACGAGTCACTAGCTAGAGAGAAACATTTGCAAATTCCTTTTTATGAAAGATAATGCAAGCATATGATGCCAACACAGATATTGAGACGTACCTCTTAGGAGTCAGTTAAACGTTATCTCGTTGTAGCACGCTTTTGAATTGACCCATGCTTCGGTTAGGACTTTTATGGGTTGTAACGTGGCCTGGTTCACGATTTTAGAAAAAAGGATTTAAGGCTCAAAATTATTTGGTGCCCACCCATTCTCCATGATGTTCCCCCTTCCTACGTTCAGTTGACCCAATGCAAGCATTCGTCTCTCGAGAAGAGTTTGCGATGATTGAGGAATCACTGTGGTTTCTTGGACACGACAGTCACTTCACCTTTTGCTTTTGGTGTCTGATCACACGACTTTGTTCTTTCATGAGGATTTTCACTGGTAACCCTTTTCTCGCCTTTTAGGCTTTATTCAATCTCCTTCTTGTTTTCCCTAATTTTTGCCTTGACAAATTCTTTTGAATTTCGATTTGGAAGTCCAGCGGGATGCCCCAGCTTTTGCCTAAGCGACTTGTTTTCAAGTTTCGACTTAGCGGGGATTTTTGTTTCTTTCTTATTCGTATTTTCCATTTTGAACAAGTCGTTGATCTTTGCGTTGTCTTTGATTTGTTGGAAGTGATCGTGACTACCTGAGTCTTTAGTAGATGATGGATAGCCCTTATTGTATCGTCATTTGTTGACCTTTTGACATGCGAGGGATACTCATTGGGGTATCGTTAGTTGATGCACGTTATTGATAGACGAAGGTTAACCATTGTGGTTTTGACTTCCCTCAACCTTTTGATGGATAACCATTGTTGTACCCTTGGATGCACACTCTTGATGAGTTCTGAATGCTTGATTAGATTAGCTGAAAGCTACCCGCCCCAGGGTTAAAATGAGGGTTTTTTCTGAACAGAAAAGAAACTCCTACTTCGAAGGCTCAGAGGGGTTGACAAGGGTCTATCTTCCTTATATCTCCGGTGTTTAGGGATTTGAAACAAGGCCTGTACATCGTCAGCAGGGTCTTACTCAGAAGCGTACCAACCAGAGATTTTTGCGTTTTCAGATTGTCATCATCCTCCTTTGAATCTTTACCTAAGCATAAGACTAGGAAATTTGGCATCAATATGCAAGTAAAACATTTAAAGAGTGATAACGAATGGATGAATAAGAATGAAAGGAATACTTCAATACAAGCATATTTATTGCATTAAGATTTTCGTTCAAAAATAGACAAATTTCCATATACAAGCAATGTTTAAACAAACAAGCAAGAATGCAAATGAAAATGTGGTAAAGAAGCCAATAATTGCCATTGTTGAGGAGACTTGACTCCGTATGGACTTGCTGATTCTGACGACTTTCTGTAGTCTTGATGCTCGAGTGTGCGAGAGAATTCCCCTTCAGATCTGATGTAAACCCAATAGTCTCTGGATTGAGCCTGTCTTGGACATGGTCTCTGGATGGCATATCTTCAATCGAATGGCCAGGTGCCCCAGTATAATGTGCATCACCAAGTGTATCATGTATTAAAGAAATAATAAACATCATCATCAGAGTTTCCATGAACTGGCTTATCTTAGTCTTCAATCAATCATCTTCTTGCTTGAAGAAATTTCTGACTACGAGCCAAAGCTTGCATGTACCACTCAGAGTTATTCCATAACTGATCTCTGAGCATGTGCGGTGAGAAATCAAGTTGAACCTTTGAATAGAACCCCAAGTCTGAATAAGAATCCCCAATCTTTGAGTACCTGCTATGAATGCATGAATATGCATGGGGTGTATGAATGAATGCCATGTCATGTTCTGTCATTTCCAAGGAATTTGCGTGCTTTGATTTTGATTTTACGCAAGTAAGGGATGGAAGAATTTTGGCACAAGACTTGCAAATATGATTCCTTGAAAATAACAAAACATGCATGTTAAGCATGTGGTTAGCCATGTTATGTATGCAAAGGCATGAGATCAAAGAGGATCAGAGTTCCATCATTCCTGAATATGATTGTTGCACTGTTCTGAATCATGTGAGTATCATCAGATCAAAGGTCCGACATAGCTTCTTCATATATAAGAACCAAGTACCATGTGGATCTCCCATTGTACGAGGTCAAGGCTTTTAGAACATCGGATACTGTTGAGAATTTCTGAACATGCTGGGAATACCAAGATTGAAGGCTTGAATGAACCTCCAGGTAAACAAGTCAGGAACTCAGAAAATAAATCTGAGAACCATACGGTCACCAACAGGATATAGCATCTGCATAAAGTCATAACAGAAATCCAGATCATAACCATTAGCACCAATAGTTACCGTCTGAGCGTAGTCACCATCCAAGCATGAGTAACCATCTGAACATAGTCACCATCTGTACCTGTAATAAGAATTCCCTCCCCGCTCACGGGTGAAAACTAGGTCAGGGTAAGGCAATGGTAACTCAGAATCGAGGGTACTCCTGAAAAACTATCGTCGTATCACCTAAGTGAAAATGATAGCCCCTCATTTGTACCTCACCTGAGCGTGGACGACATGGCGGCGATAGTGAGACCTAAGTCAACTAGCCGTTCATGTTCCACTCTATTCCTAGGGTTCTTATGGTATACAACTATGGCCTGGGTATTGGACCTTTTACCTCATAGTAACACCCACCCAACAAGAAGCAGATCCAGTACAACAGTAGTATATGGAAGACAGTAAAATACAATGCATACGTATGCTCAAGTATATACAAAATGGATGAATAAACTGAAAGCGTAAAGATAAACACCCAAATGAAAGAAAGCAAGAGCTAGGAGCGACTCCGGGATGGACCAGCATTTGGTCGACCTGTCCCCAGTGAAGTCGCCAGCTGAAACAACCGGCTGAAAATCATCAAAACAATGAAGTCGCCATCGAACGTCTTTTATCCCACATGTAGGGAAAGGTAAACATCGAGAAAACCTGAGAAGGGAGAAGTCACGGTATTGCGACTGAGAGATCGGGTAAGGGAGTCTGTTACGCGAGGGGAAGGTGTTAGCACCCCACGCGCCCGTAGTACTCTACGGTATCCACTCTTGTTATCTGTCTTATGGGTGTGTTTAATCTATGCTTACTGTCTACTATACTACTGAAAGGAATGCATGCAAAAGAAAGGAGAAAAAGAATGTAGGGAAAATAAAATTGTGCTCGCCTGGGCCCTACCCCAATGCCTACGTATCCTTTTTGAGGAATCAGAGCTACCGTAGTTCGGCTTACATGTTTTTGTTTGTTTGTGTTTTTTATGGACAATGTTAATTCCTCCTTCTGCCGCAGCTCGACCTTTGGAGACTTATGCGTTGGCACATAAGTAAACTAATCATGTCCTTACCTGAAAAGGGTTTTAAAGAAAGGGTGCTCGAGCGCACAAAATAGTTTGAATTTGTTTTGTATTTTTGTTACCTTGAAAAAGGGTTTAAGTGAGATTAACATGTTTTTAATTTGCTAAGAAGAGAAGTTTTGTTTTAGATGCACATGCAAAAGGGGGAAGAAAAGATTCTAAGGGAGACTAGCCTATTTCTAAACCTAATGTTATCATGCAATAGTAGCCCTAAGTCAAGGATGAATGAAAGGGGAAATTTCTACCTAATGTTAGCATGCGTGGTTTATAAACTAAGGTCTGACTTGCGTCCGAACGGAGCAAGCGTATCCTAAGGGAACATGGTATGTACAGGGATGAAGCAAGCAAGCCATCAAATAGAGCACACCTAAAGAGATCCTGCCTAGGTTAGCATGTCGAAGAAAAGTCTAAAAACTATCCTATAGGGAGCATTCAATGAGAGCGAAGTCGTGATCTCAATTTCTAAATTGAGTGACTCATCGATCGGCAGAAAATAAATGAAAGCGATAAAGTCCTTTAGGGAGCATGCACTGAGAGCGAAGTCGTGATCTCAATTGCTAAATTGAGTGACTCATCGATCGACAAGAAAGTAAACAACCACAAGCACAACACATATAGCAAATGAATTGCGGAATGCCTGCTACAGGTCTTTAAACAGCGACTTCGAGCGCACGCTCTTTATTTCCTACTTCTCATGATATCTAGAAAGCAGTAAAGTGCTGAAATGAGATAAACAAGAGAGAATACCAAACAAATATCAATCCTTAGCAAAGCCTATCAAAACAAAGAAACTCGACGATCTTCGCGAAAGCTAAGCGAAGACCACTTCTCTTTTCTTAAGATAACTCCACATCCGCTTTCCTGTCTTCGATATGATGAATATGATCTCAATATTCTTCAGATTTTGATGAATGTGTGAAAGCCGATTTTTGAGGAAGATGATGCAGGACTGGGCTATACAGTGTTCTTGATGCAAAGTAAATGTGAAACAAATCTTCCTTTTGCAGAGAAGAAGAAGGAGATCTCAAGATTATGGATAATCGAGAGAGAGAGAGAGAGAGAGAGAGAGAGAGAGAGAGAGGATAAGAAACAAATCTGCTTCAAAGATGCAGTCTTGAGGGATCGAGCCAGATATGTTCTGTCATGATGATGATTTGAAGATGAAAAAAAGAGAGTGAGGTTGTTATGGTGGAGAGAAAGTTTGTTACGATTCTTCACGGTTGAAGATGATAGAGGGAGGCGAGAGAGAGGTTGAGGTGAGTTGTTGTCATGAGAGTTAATGTCATGGAAAAAAGAAAGAGAGAGTGGGAGTATTACTGTAACGAGAGTGAGGTTGCTGCCATGAGAGTGAGAGAGAGAGAGGTTATTACAATGAGAGTGAGGCCGTTATGCATGGAGAGAGAGGTTGTTACAATGAGAGTGAGGCCGTTATGCATGGAGAGAGAGGTTTCTTTTTATTTACAATTGTTACTGTCATGAGAAAAAAAGAGAGTTTCTGTTACATTCTATTATGAGCCAAGTTATTCTCGTTACCATCGCGAGCATGAGCCAAAACTTTTTTGTTGCCAAAAGTTTGTTACAGTTGTTACATAGAAAAAAAATGGAAAAAAAGGTTTCTTATGATTACTCTCATCATACATGCAATAGTGAATTACTGCATGGCCATCAAACATCATCCCATGCATACATGAATTATAATACAGTAGCCTTTATCCAAAAAAAATTCGGTTATTATGCATGGTTACATGACCGCCTTTGCTGTTGTATATCTTGCGCTATAACACTCCTTTCGGCGCGATCTTGGCATCATTAAAAAGAGGACGTATCCAGGAATATTCTTCGTGTTGGCCTCGCCTCGAAATAATAACCATAGCCCGTCCTAAGATGGTCCTGAAATTATGAAACTGTAACTAAAATAAACACCGGCAATTCTGTCATTACCGACGATTGCCCATCAATGCTCCAACCTCGTTTTCATGATTCAATAACTCGAGGTATAGCGTTCTTCACGATAAAGTCTCAACATAAAAGTTGAAGAGTGAATTTCCCCAAACAACATTCATGTTGGAAAATTTCTCGAAATAACTCTCGAAACATAAAAAAAATGACCGCGAAGCCGTGGTACCAAAACTGTTCACCATAACTGGAAACTCACCATGCAGAACTCAATTCCATCACCACGACTTCAAAATCTCGTAACTTTTCCAATGATGATCCAAACGCCATAAATTTGATACCGTTGGAAAGAGGACAAATGATAGAACAAGTTCACAGTTTGCTTCCAATCCGGACATGGCCTTAATCGTAAAGAAAAATTCCATAAGTATATGCCTTGCAACTGTTCGACAAAATGACAGGCTTGGCATTACAACTTCCATGCGTGGCACCTACCTCTCGCCCTCTTCAATCCTCCTACTTTGCGCTTCGATATTTCTTTCCACGGTGCACAAAACAAGACGAAGTTTGAACCAAAAATGAAGAGTGTGTGACACACTCCAACTTTCATGTTCGACATATTTCGAAACGAGACGTAAATCCATGATAAAAACGTCCTAAACATGTGCCTGCCACCTGCTCGATGAAATGTTGGCCAGGCAAGGCAAGTCTTGGCAGCATTTTACCTTTCAAGCCTTCAATACGTAAACATCATAACTTTCTCTACGAACCTCCGAATAGTACGATTCTTGAATCAAAACTGGAGAGGAGAATCTGATCTTCAACTTTCATGTTTGTAGATTTTGCATTTGAGTCTAAACGGGACTTCAAAAATATCCATGAAGTTTACCATATTTTGGAAAGTCTTCTAAAAATTATTAAGAGCCCATATCACTAAAAATGCGAGAAACTTCAAATTTGGCCGATTCTTTCGATTTTTCCCAACAACTCAGGAAATTTCCTCACGTTTGGGACCTTTAATAAATAACCCCGATCAAAAACTCCTTTAGTCGATTTTTTTTCCTGCTGTTAACATGGAGATCATAGCTTCGTAGCTTAAGGAGAAGGAAATCTCAATAACCACAAATCACAACCTTAATGCCTCTACAAAAGGAATCGACTTTTACTGGATATGAACGCCTTAGCCACTGCAGAACCCTAATCCTTCAAGATCTCAGATCTCATGCCAAATTATGTTGTTAGAGAGTGTATGCAATGTTAAATGACCTAATGGAGATACGTACATGAGAAAAGCGCGACAATGCATAAGCCAGATAAAAGTAAAAGGGTAGGACAAATTTAGGGTATTACACATAGGCCTACATCATAATATCGCCCATAAATATTCGAACAATTCTTGACTATGCCGATTAATCACTCATCTGATGCTTATCTCTAATTACTAAACCTCTACATATTATTATACCGTAATACTACATCTTTATTATTATTAATCTTATTGTTATGAACCAAGCAATAATCTAAGATCGTCTTATCCTCATCATACTTCACGAAATCATCATAGTGATTAACGCAGGAAGCTAACTCTATCCTAATTTGGGTACTAGGATTATTTTTATAATCCTTCATTTTAATCCTTATGGATTAAGTTCATCGCGTTAGCTATCCAATGCTTCAAACGGAGTCTAGAAACTCAAGTTACAGCCTTTGGAAAAATCTGTCAAAAATTGGACTGCATGAGTCAACGCGTATTCCTCTTGTGTCGAATCATACTGAGTCTGATATACTGCATGTGTCAACACATGATCCTTCGTATCGACTCATCCTGAGTCTTAAATCCTTCACGTGTCGATGCATGTCCTTTGAGATCGACCCATACTAAGTATGTGCTGAATTTATTCTGCGATTTCACTGCGTTTTCATTGTGATTTCCCTGCCCTAGGTCCTAAAAACATCATCTGATCATAGGTAATCATCACTTATGATAATCCTATGTTTCTACATCAATTATACATCATTAGGGCATCATTATTCATCTCTAAATCATTGATTTCTCATCAAACAACAATACATATATATCAATCACAAACAAAACAATTTCTTCCAAATCCAATCCCATATACTACTCATAATAAAACCTATTATAAAGTCAGAACCCCACCCTTACCTTGGATTGAAGGTTGCTCTACAATTTTTCCGATTGAATTCCGTTTTGCCTCTTTTCTTTCTTTTCTGCAACTTCCACGTCCTCTTTCTCTCTTCCAACCCTTATTCCTTTTTCTTCTTACTGTTACTTCTTTTTCCTTATTATTTCTAAATAGCTAATATCATAACACTATAATTATCATTATGTTTTAATGGGCTTAAACTCCTACACCCCCCTTTATACTACTTCTAATCACTTAAAATAAGCCTACATCAAATAGTAGTATTATTCTAATAATATTCTACAACTTAATAGAATAGATTAATTCAAATAATCACAACACAACATCTATCATCATAACTCAACTCACAAATAATCCAAAATAATAATTTAATTAAATAATTAATTAAATTACGGGCATTACAGGATTGGTAGAACCAAAGCCTCCTAACAATGAATCTCAAGGTTATTGGATCAAAGGGTTCAAATTAATATAATTGGGCTTGAAAATATAGGTTTGGGCCATAAATGATCATTTTCTCAAATAGGGACAAAATTTAGCGCTATATTAAGCAATCGTAAGTGGACTTTTGTAGAAGTCACACCTATTTTGAGCCCGATTAATAGCAATCTATGCACTCCATGTTTAGATAAATGATATAGATATCATCATCCCTTAACATGTAGTACAATAAGAAAGGGGGATAAGATGAAGAGGGAGGGAAATGATAAGCTAATTTGGATCACTACCTTAAATTTCTTTCATCTTTAAATTCAATCACTCCTCTTGGTGGATTAAAGTACTAAACATATCATTAATCCAAAGCACCAAAAATGAATTAAATAATTCACTCTTCGGTAGATTTAAATTAGTGAACATTTATGTAACTTCATCTACACCCAAAGTTCATTGAATTTAAAGAGAAATTTGACATTTAAAATTGCAATCCAAATCAACAATCAAAAGGAGTGAGTAGAAAAAGAGAGATGGATCAAAACAGCCCCAAAACAAGGCAGAAAATACATTTTGGCTCTGTTACAATCGATTGCACTCTGGGAGAAATCGATTGCATCAGTGTTTTTTTTCAAAAAATACGTAAATTCATTCTATGACAATCGATTGCACTCTGGGAGCAATCGATTTCACCCTGTGAAAAACAACAAATCAACATTTCAAAAGATCAAATTCCTGTTCAAACTTTTCACCAAACACCTTATGATCATGGATTTAATTGAGCACGGAAATTCCATCAAATTATAAGAAAATAAGACCAATGGAATCACAAAAACAATGCTCAATGAATCAAATCCAAATATCAACAAGGGATCACATTGTGAAAGATGAAGATCTAACTTACCAAAGGTAGATCTAGAGAATTATCAAAACAACTTCAAGAATTTGCTTCAATTCAGCCCCAAGAATCAATTTCCCAAGCTTGGATGTAGAGAATTGATAAAGAAAAAGTGTTTGGATGAAGGTTTAGCTCAAATATTAGTAAGCTTCAATGTAAAGCTTACTAATTTTTTTTTTGAAAATGGAGCTTTGAGTGAATTTGGTAGATGGAGGGAATTGAGATATTTTTTAGCAAAGTGAATTTGGCTATCAAAAGCTTGAGATTTGAATGAAATGAGGGCTCTATTTATAGAGTTTAGGCTTGGGATTAGTGGTGGTTTGGAGTTTGGTTTGAGAAATGAAATTAGGCTTGGTAATTGATTCTTGGAGCCAAAATTTGAATTAATGATATATCTTTCAAAAAATGAAGAAAAATTGGAGCCAAAAGAATGACAAGCTTGAAATTGTTGATTTTTCAAATTTTCACTTTGTGCAATCGATTTCACTCTGGGAGAAATCGATTGTATAGTGAGTTTTTTCAAATATTGCACAAAATGCACTCCGTGCAATCGATTTCACTCTAGGAGCAATCGATTGTACAGTGAATAAAATGACTTTTTTTAATTATTTTCCTTTGCAAATAAAGATTTTAGGGAAATAATACCGGGAAACCTTATTTGTCAGATGCTTTAACTAAGTACCTACAAAATATAAATATACAAAGACAAATATTTTTTTTGTATTTTGATTAGAAGTTAATCAACAACACATATAAAAAATATACAACTAAGGTGCTTGGAGATCCCTCAAGAGCAAACTTAAAGATAGAATACAAATGTGATTAATGAAGCTATTTATTAATGATTGTGACCAAATGACAAAATATGATATGAAAGTGCGACTGAAAAAGTTAGGAAGCGAAATTTAGGGTACAACAACTACCCCTATTTAATTATCTTTTTGCCAGATAGGCAAAAAGTAATTAAATACAAAGAGACCTGAATTTTGTCCCTGATGCGACGAGATGATAGCATATGTTATGAATGAACGCGTGGACTCTTTTTTGACATATATTTTTTTGAATGATGTATAAGATGAGATAGACTCTATAGGAATATGGAAAGACTTGAAACTGGAAACTTATGGTAGTTCAGATGAAATGACGTGGGAAGACACGCTAGTGAAATAATAAGATATTTCTGGATATCTGTCAGGGTGACAAAGAGTAACCATCAATACTTGAAAAAAAAGAGATAAAACCCGAGAAGGCAAGTAGTGACATCCAAGAATGGCATTGAATTAGGCGAGAAACTCTCTAGAAAAAACAATAAGGCGCATCTAAAAGAACATTAGATGTGGGATGAGACCAAATCTGAAGTTACGTCAGAGTCGTCTAGGAAAGACGCTGGACAAAAACGAAACACGACATCCAATACTGGCTTTGAATGAAGGGAAAGCTCAACGTCTAATAATGGCTTTAGATGGGGGAAATATCACAACATCCAATATTGGCTTTAGATGGAAACAAAAGATAGCAAGATCCAATATTGGCTTTGGATGGAAGAAAAGATTACGACATCCAATATTGGCTTTGAACGGAGAAAAAGATCACGACATCCAATATTAGCTTTGAATGAAGGGAAAGACTCAACGTCTAATAATGGCTTTAGACGAGATAAAAGATCACAACATCCAATATTGCTTTGGATGAATGGAAAACTCAATTTCTAATAATGGCTTTAGACGAGAGAAAAGATCACAACATCCAATATTGGCTTTGAATGAGGTGAGACAAATCACGGCATCCAATAATGGCCTTGGACAACAACAAAGATAACAACATCCAATATTGGATTTGGACGGAAACAAAAGCTAGCAACATCTAATATTGGCTTTGGACAATAACAAAAGATGATGGCATCCAATATTGGCTTTGGATGGCAGCAAAAGATCATGACATCCAATATTGGCTTTGGATGAAAGAAAAGGGAACAACATCCAATATTTGCTTTGGATGGAACAAAAGATCCTGACATTCAATATTGGATTCGAATGAAAGAAAAGATGGTGGCATGCAATATTGGCTTTGGATAGCAAAAAAATATAACAACATCCAATATTGGCTTTGGATGGAAACAGAAGATAATAACATCCAATATTGGCTTTGGATGAAGGGAAACATAGCAACATCCAATATTGGCTTTGGATGGAAACAAAAGATCATGATATCAAATATTGGATTTGGACATCATGGGAAAACATGATACCCAAGATTAGCATTGGTTGAAAAAATACAGCTCATCCAAGATTAGCATTGGAAGAAAGAGAGAAGCAACTCATCCAAGATTAGTATTGGAAGAAAGAGAGAAACAAATCATCCAAGATTAGCATTGGAAGAAAGAGAGAAATAGCTCATCCAAGATTAGAATTGGAAGAAAGAGAGGAAACAGCCGAACTGACATCTACTTTGATAGGTGCCAAGTAAGTTGGACTTTTGATCTCAAGGTGACACGTCAACTGCAACAAGACCTCGGGAAATGCAAATGAGGATGAAACACTCTTGTTATGCATTATGTATGAATTTTGTTACGCATGATATGTGAATGATTTATGCATGTAGACGTTTACGACAATAGAGTTTGATTCTTTTGTGGGGGTAAGATTGAAAGTTTTATTCCTTAACACAGAGAACTCTGCCAAATTTTCTTGGAAAGAAAATATCCTGAACCCAAATTTGTCACACTTGTAAATTGTATTGAACTGATGATCTTCTGAGGAAAGATATGGAGAGCTGCTTGGGGATTTGTCCCAGATTAGTTGACTGTTGAGGATAAACTGATCATGGCTTCAGTCGAAAGTTGCTGAAAATGAGTTAATCACGGCTTCAACTCAGAAGTTATTATTGGAGAATAAACTGATCATGGATTCAGTTCTTGATATATTTGTTTGAATAAACTGATCATGTCTTCAGTTCTTGAAATATTTGTTGGAAATAAACTGATCATGGCTTCAGTTCTTGAGATATTTGTTGGAAATAAATGCCCCAGTATGAGTCTTGAAAATGATCTTCTGGCTAACCAATTATGATAAAACTCATATTGAACAACAACTCTTGAACTGATTCACAAATGGATCTGGAATATACTTACCTCTGATAGGGTCACTGACCAAGTTTCTCAGCTGTTTGAAATTCCTTGACGAGGAAAGCTTGTTTGTAAGCAAATTTTTTTATTCAAACATGGTAATTTTAATGCAAAGTTCATTCAAAAGTTTTGAATTCAAAAATCATTTTTGAAATGATATTATTGGTATATGTAAAATGCATCGCTGGTTAAAACACAATGGTTTATACTTTTAAAGTGAAAGCAAAATCAAAGGTATGATACCAAAACAAATGGCTCGCAAAAGATCATAGGAGTCAGTTTACGTAACATTGTTGTAGTATGCTTTTCAAAAGAAACTTGGCTTCAATTAGGTCCTTTGAGGGTTGTAACGTGGCCTGGTTCATGGTTTAATAAATAAAGGATAAAGGCTCAAATTTTATTTGTACCCAACCCAATCTTCGTGATGTTCTTCAGTCCTATGTTCAGTTAATTCAGAATATGCATTCAGGTTCCAAGAGATTTTGGAATTGCACAGGTGGTAGCAATGATGATGATTTAGAAGCTAAGGGATTCTTGAGTCGGCAGTCACTTCTTCTTACATTATTTTGTTGTTTTGAGGACTTTGGTCAACTCTGGTGGATAATTTTAAGGATTTGAAGACCTATTCTGATTAAATTTATTATTCCTAACTTTTGCCTGAGCTGTTTCATTTAGAATTACAGTCAGCGGGATTGTGATCAGTGGAAATAGAACTGACTGTTTTTAATGCTGGTTCGCGAAATGTCGCGGTAAGCAAGAGTCGCCACCGTCTTTTATTTTCTCCAACAAGGAAAGGACAAAAGCACAGCAAAATTCCTTTTCGAGATGTTTCTCGGTTCGGGAGGTAGATTATAGAAAGGGAAGGTGTTAGCTCCCTTTCTATCCGTGGTTATCCACGGGCTCTTAGGTACTTGCTCACTATGTTTTCAAAAATGTTTGCTTTTCTTGTGTTTGTGGGTTTTGAAAAAGTTTAGTTTTGAAAACTTCTAGGTGACTCTTGTATCAGTCCTCAAGAGTGTATGAAGTGTTTGTTTGAAAACTTTTTCTTTGAAAGTGTAAGTGCGAAAAGTTGTTTTTTTTTGAAAGAGCAAGTACCCAGGAGAAATCTACCAACTCAAAAGAAATTAAGCTGTGTAAATGTCCTTTAGACAGTACTATCCCACTATTGAGAAGTAGGTAGCACCGTCGTTGGAGTTATTCGGGTCAATTCGATTATAGGGACATGTGTGGTCACCAAAGCAATAGTAGGACGCCTTAGCGGTAACCCTAATGTCCTAGATCCTTTTTTATCCGAGGCAACCGTTTCGAGGCAACTGGATCTTTAGACAGGAAGGCAACCTCTAAAACACCCTATACTTAATGACCACGTCGAGACAACCAAGTGAGGCGTACCCTAGGAGTGGCATGTGCGAGTGTGTCAGGTTTCAATTCATATTATCTTTGCACATGCATTATGGTGAGCTACGAGTTGATTTTATTTTTCAGGAAAGTCTTGCATGCATAGTTAACAGTTAATAATTGCGGAAAATAAATTGCGGAAAGTGAATCTACGCTATTACAAGGCGTCGGGTATTTACATTGCCAAAAACATAACCCTTGAAAATAAATTGCGAGAAATTAAAGAAAGCGATAAAAGTCCTAATTTATGCTATTACATCTTCGAAATAGATACATAAATATGGTCAAAAATAAATATGCGCGAATAAAAATTAAATCAGAGAAGGTCCTTTGGGTTTTGACCTTTTTTTGAGAAAAGAAAGAATTTTGGTTATTAAATTAAACTAGACCTAAAACTAATTAATTAATTAATTAAAAGAAAAAGTATTTTTTATGTTTTTATGTCTTGATGAAAATAAAAATAAAAGAAGTTAAAAGTTGTCAAGAAAACCCTAATTCTATGTTTATTTTATTTATTGTAAAAAAAAAGATTAAAGTTAACCTAATTTAAAAGACTAAATCAATTTTGTTAGTATTTATTTACAAAATAATAATTAATAGTGAAATTAATAAATAATAAAAATAAATAATATTTTAGGTTTCTGAATTTATTATGAAAAATAATTATGTGAGTTAATTAAATAATAATAATAATAATTATAATTAATAAAATAATTAAAGATAAAATATAAAAGAGAAAAAATAAGAAAATAATGAAACCAGGGGGTGATGGGCCAGCTTTGGGAGTTAGCAAGCAATTCTCAGGCCCATTAAGCTTCCAGGCCTGTTTGACTTCTGGAATCGTCCATGGCGCATATTGATCGGGAATACCATGATCACCATCTTCTGGCCCCTGGATCTGCTTTGCCAGCCACTTGGCGTTTGGATGAGTGGAGGCATATGGTGAATCCTGCCTTTGGAACCTGCACATGATTAGGTGAAGAAAAATAACAAATAATGGTTTTGGGTGGACCTGGGAATCGAACCCAGGTCCCAATGATTACCAGCCAACTCAACAACCACTACACCATCGCGCTTCAGTCATTATTAATATAGAGGGCAATTATTATATATGATAAATAAATAATATGCTGAAACCAAAGTAAAATGCGCGTGTTTTTGAATGCTCCAATGGCATATCACCACATACTCATCTTCTTCGTTTGCCTGTAAAAAACACAGTTAGATAGCGGGGGTTTTTAACCCCCACAAAACATGATGACCAATAATAGCGATTAGGGCTACAATGAACATAAATATTTCGCGATGGTTCAGTTACATTCGTCTGAGTCTCCTGAATTCAACCATGGGTCTTATAAGGTTCAATTTTTCCTGGATAATAAAGCCCCAATTCGAAGGCTTATGAACCCTAGAATTTGTCAATGGTAACTTTGGATTCTGGGTGTTTTAACCCAATTAACCTATGCCAAAAGCTTCGTACAGTTCCTATTAACACAAAACAATCAACAAAATATGTCAAATGCACATGAATAATGAGATGCGATTCTGAAAAAAATGTTCAAACCGTGAAACTGTTCTTGGGTATTTCTTGAGCTTTAACACTTGGTTTTGATTGCAAAACGTTTCTCACACCTCCAACAACGTGTTTGAATCCACAAATTGCTTTGAATTGGCCAGGAACCTGGAAAACAATTTTCAAGTTTCTTGAATTTTTTTCAGTGTGCTTATGGCTTTGTTTGCAGCAATTTCACGTCCATGGCATTAGGGTTGGCTTGTGTATATATAGTAGAAGAGAATTAGGTTAAATCTTGCACAAAAAATCCATTGCATGATGGTTTGAATATTTGATTTGCAATCACATATTTTTGAATCTTTTTGATTGAAGAAACTTGCCAAACTTGGAGATTTTTGTCCCTTTGATTTGCACACGAATTTTCCAGCTCTTTTAGGTCATATTTGCTTCATGAGAAGATTGAAAACCATATCTTTGAATTTCCTACAATTTAAATTAATTAAATGAATTAAAATCAATTAAAAATCCAATTAATTAATAAAAATAAGAAAATAAGTTCAAATAATCTTAATGGGTCGTGCATAGGCCAAGGATAAAGTTTCAAGAAAAAATTTGAGGCCCATTAGCAAAAACAAAGTGTTTTGAGCAAAGTTGACTTTTGCAAATTCACAAAAATTCCCCAACTTCTCCAATGCATATCTTGCTCAATTTTGATCATATGAATATGTTCTTGGACATTTTGGAAAGGTCTTGAAGTCCTCTAACCAATGCCTTTGGTCCCATGTCATTTGGATTTACCAATCTCAAATTATGGTCTTTGACTTGAAGTGCATTTTTGTTGACTTTTGAAATTGACCTATAATGTAGAAATTGATAACTTTTTGTGAGAGAATTTCTTGGACTTGGAGTGTGAAGATGGATTGTAGGAAATGTCATCCCCTTAAAAATGAGCATTGGATGAGATTTTTCTGATGAACCATGAAAAAGTTATGCCTTGGTCAAAATATAGTTGACTTTTCTACTGTCAAAAAATAGTAACTTTTGCATCTTGATGATTTTTGAGCTATGCTTGTGGAATCATGATCAAGATTTGATCAAATGATGATTGTGGAATCAAAATAAGATGTTGACCAAAAATTCTGACTTTTGACTACAAAATGACCATTTTGCCTCTGCAGTTGACTGTTGATCAAATAAGGTTTTTGACTGTGCAAGTTGACACTGTGAGTCTTGAGACTTGGCATGTAGATGCTTGAGGATGTATGTAGGCCTATGAGACTTGATTGAGCCATTGAAAACCTCAAATTCCTTGCAGGAACCAAAACCCTAATTTTGACTGGCTTAGGAGGTGGTTTAGACTGTGCAATCCTTGAGTAATCTTGAACCATTTGAAGATGATTCTTGATAAACCTTGAAGAATATGGGAGGGAAAATTTTGGGGTAAAACAGGGATGCCCCAGTTTTTTTCCTGAGTCTCCTTCATAGGTTTTTGACTTAGCGGAATTTTTATTTTTGTTTTTCTTTTCATTTCATTTTTCTTTTTGGAAAGATAATGACTGCCTTGTTCAATGATTACAGGGAACCATCTTTGTCATTTTTGGTTTGGGAGCATCTTTGACACTTTTGTTGTATGCAAAGGAAAGCTTGACCGCGACCTTTATTGAAAGGTGTCTTGCACGATTTCTCTTGTAATTAAATCCACAGTCGAATTAACTAAGAACTACCCATCCCCAGGTTAAGATTTTGGTTTTTTTTTCCGTGTAGAAAGAAACTCCAACTTCTAGGCTCAAAGGGGTGAACGAGGTATTAACTTCCTTATTTCTCCAGTGTTTGGGAGTTGAAACAATGCTTGTATATCCTCATCAATGTTTTATTTGAAAGTATACTAGCAACAATTATGGGTGTTTCATTTTCAACATCCTCCTTCAAATCTTTACATAAACAAAAATTTGATAAAGAAAGTAAACAAGAGAAATATATTTGAAAACAGTAAATGAAAATGATTTGAATCAAAACATTTCAATGCTCATTTCATTAAACTTAACATGAAATTACAAACAGTATTTGAAAACAACAGTTTTAACATAAAAGGGAAAAATGCAAACAGAAAGAAAGATGGCCTGGTGACTAATAAGTCACAAGGATGAGTTGTCCTGTCTGAAACACTGGCTTTAGGAAGTGAGTTGATGGTACTCCAACTCAGTCTTCAACCACTTTGTTTTGGTAAAGGATTGTCGATAACATTTGGACCCGCCTCTTTAAAAGTGAGAATATTTGCTTTCACCAATTCTTGCACTCTGTTTTTCAATGCATAACCGCTTTCTAAATCATTTCCGACAACTCCGTGATGAAATTCACAGTGAAGGTCAAATCTGAATCCATCTGGAGGAGGATTTTGAGGAATCAGAGGCCTAGTTGTAATCAATCCCTTTTCACCATTGTAGGATACAATTCAATGTATGTCATACGGATGGGATCAAATTGAGCCCTATTCCCTACATAACGATTTTGATTCTGCATAATATTCTGTCGTTGAGTAACCTGAACTGGTTGAGCATTGACCGCAGGAGTAACAACTACTACTTGTGGTCGATCAATGCATTGAGGCCTATGGAGGGGTCCTCTTCTCTCAGTCGAGACAACATTAGCTTCTACCTACTTCTTCTTCTGAAAGTTCCCAAGGTATTTCTTTGCACCATTAGAAGATTTAACAACTTTACACACTTTACCATTCTTGATTCCTACTTCTAATCTCTGGCCAATTTTCACCAGGTCTGTGAAGCTGGAGGACACACTACCAACCATCTTCTCCCAAAAGAAAGGGGACAAAGTATCCATGAACAGTCTAGTTAGCTCTTTCTCTACCAGAGGTGGTTCAACTTGAGATGCCAATTCTCTCCATCGTTTAACATATTCCTTGAAAGATTCTTTCTCATTCTGAGACATATTTTGCAGTTGGCGATGATCAGTGCCATGTTAAGGTTATATTTGTATTGCTTTATGAAAGCATCAACAAGATCTTGGAAGCATTGGATACAGATTTTCTCAAGTCCCATATACCATTTCAATGAAGCTTCACTCAGACTATCTTGGAAACAATGGATAAGCAGCTTGTCATTCTTTGTATAAGCAGACATATTTCGAATGTACATTACTAAATGACATCTTGGACAAGTGTGACCTCGATATTTCTGAAACTCTATAGTCTTGAACTTTACAGGCATAACCAGATCAAAAACTAGGCACATGTTGTTAGCATCAACACTGAAGAAATTATTTTCTTCCATATCTCTAAGTCTCTTCTCTAAAGTATGATACTGTTCTTTGAACTCTTAAAACTCACCAAAGTCTCCTTGACTCACACTTCAAGGACTAGTAGCATGGTACTCAAAGAGAGGGTTCCCAAAAGCAGCTTGTGCAGCAGGTTGACAAGAGGAAGTATGAACGATGGACGAGGTTCAGTGAAAAATGGAGCTTGAAAAATTGGTCGGGAAGACTGGCCAACCATTGAAGTAATTGCAACAGGTAGAGAGTAGTTATGAGGTAACCTAAACTCTTGCCATGTAGCAGATGTATGCTGGGTAGGTTGAGTGTCAACAACAACAGTTGGGTTTTCAGATATCACAGTCCTTTGAGGTGGATCTCCTCTAGAAATCAAGACTTGCATCATCTCAGTAAGTTTGGCCATGCCTGACTTTAACTCGTTGATTTCCATTCTGACTTCCATGTTGTGTTGTTCTTGGTTTTCCATTCTCAATCTGACAGCAACTCTAGTCCCGTAGTTGTGTTGAGGAATCAGCTTGACGGTAGACGACTAACTGGAAGAAATAAGAAACTGGGAATAAGATCCTGAACAACCTGGATGTATACAGATGATACAGAGGATGCAAATGATATGCAATGTTATGCAATGCACTGCATAGTAACAGGATCACATGGTTCAGAGTCACAAGTCTGGAGTCAAAGGTACAACCCATAAGGTATGGACTAACTATTATCACCTTCCGAACAAGGTTCTAAGAGGTTCCCAGAGTCTACATCCTTCCTTCGGCTATTACCAATGTCCCAATTAACTCGGTAATTAGTAATATTCTCAAGAAAAACTAGTCCGAGCGTAGTATCGCATGACAACCATTTTCGGATTACTCCGTCATAGCTTCCTCACTACACCTAAAAGGCCAAGATGGGTTAGGTAATCTACGGTCCTCAGCTTCAGCAGGCTCCCAGGTCGAAAGCAGCACGTCTTCCCGATTACTTGGTAAACCACACTACAATCAAAGGGGCCTCCACTGAGTGGGGGATCTCATGTATGCTTTTTTGGGATTACTCCCTTAAAGTTAACATGACTATACTGCCCATCCTATCTTAGGTTTGCCCAAAGTTCGGGTAGAAGACTTATAAGAAATCACCAAGCCCCTGAAAACCAGGAAAATCCAGACAAACATATACATAAAATAATGGGAAGTAATAAACAGCAAGTAAAACAATATATAAACACTCATAAAAAATATGAAAACAAAGATAGGATTGACCCACTTAGGAATGGACCAGCAATAGGAAATCTGTCCCCGGTGAAGTCGCCACTTTTTCTGTCGCGCAGTAATCGTCGCCGTCGTCGAAGATGAAGAAGATAAAATGAAATTGCGACAGTAATGATAGGAAAAGAAATGTAACTGTAAAGATTTGAGATTAAGCCATCAATTGACTTATCTCAACACAATGAAGTTTCCACAATACTTTATTTTTTCCAAAGGGAAATGGGAAAAAATCGAACAAAACCCACAATGAAGTAAAAGGTCAGAGAACGAGGTACGGGGGTAGGTTATGCAAAGGGAAGGTGTTAGCACCATAAACATCTACAGTATTCCATAGGATCCACTTTATTTTGTTCTTTTAAAATGAGTTTCATGTAAAGGTTTACTTTCTAAAGGAAAATAATGAATGAGTATTTGCAAACAAAAGAAAATGAAATGTTTTTTTATTATTTTTGTTGCTCACCTTAGGTCATAAGACCTAGTGCCTACGTACTGCCTCGTGCAATGGGAAAGTCAGAGCACCGTAGTTCAGATAGAAGAGACTTGTCTGTTGATTGATTTTAAACAAAGAGACAAGTCATCATTGTTAGGAGAGAAATCTCGACTAATGCCCACAAGGTATGTGAAAGATGGACCCTGCGTCAGCAAGAGTGAGGGTTTGAGAACGCCTCTAGCACTCAAGTGGAAAAGTTGAAACCTTTATAACCATAGAGATAGGAGAATGTTTCTCGACTTTTAATGAATCATGTCTCATCTTGAAAAAAGTTTTAAAGGGTAAAAGGTGCTCGAGCCCACAAAAGAATTTGAATGAGTTGAAATGTTTTTGTTAATTTTGAAAATAAATGTCAAAGTATGATTAAATGAATTGAAGTTTGTTTAAAGAAAATAAGTTTTTAAAATGCATGGAACTAAGTCTAAGTTTATTATGAAAGTAATTCAAGTTTTAAAAACAAGAAGTATTTTCAAAAGGAGGGAGAAGATTTTTGAAATTAAAGAAGATGGGAGGAGATGAAGGGACTATCCTAAAGAATAAGGTAAACGCTAAGGAAGAGAACTGTCTAACTAACAAGAAGCCAACACTTGACATTATGAGTCAAGATAGAACTCCAATTTTTTGTATTGAAACCAAGCAAGGATACTAAACCTCTTGAGAAAACCAAGCTTTAATTGCAATAAGTCTTCACAAAAATTGGACAGAGTAACAACTGTATACAGATGAATTGCAGATTACAGACAAAGTATGTAATCACAATAACCTGCACACAAAAAAAACAAACAACCCAATGTCTTGGGGTAAACCGAAGAACTCTAGACAAAGTCGCATTTTCTTTTTGTCAAATATATCATCCATTTAAGAATCTTCAAGGTAACATTTAATGATCAATGATGTTTAAGTGATCAGCATTGACCAAAAATGATGAAGATCCATTGGAGGATTGGTAGAACCAAAGCCTCCTAATAATGAATCTCGAGGTTATTGGATCAAAGGGTTCAAATTAACATACTTGGGCTTGCAAACATAGGTTTGGGTCACGAATGATCATTTTCTCAAATCGGGAAAAAATTTAGCGTTATGTTAAGCAATCGTAAATGGACTTTTGTAGAAGTCGCACCTATTTTGAGGCCAGACAATAGCAATCTATGCACTCCATGTTTGGATAAATGATATAGAGATCATCATCCCTTAACATGTAGTACAATAAGAAAGGGGGATAAGATGAAGAGGGAGGGGAATGATAAGCTAATTTGGATCACAACCTTAAATTTCTTTCATCTTTAAATTCAATCACTCTTCTTGGTGGATTAATGTACTAAACATATTGTGATACGGTGGCAGAACCAACTGTTAATACTGGTTTGCATTTTTTATTTGCAAATGTCGCAGTAAGCAAGATTCGCCACCGACTTTTATTTCATCCAACAAAGGAAAAGGAAAAAGAACAGAAAAAACCTTTTTCGAGATGTTTCTTAGTACGGGGGGTAGAATATAGAAAGAGAAGGTGTTAGCACCCGTTCTATCTATGGTTTTCCACGGTCTCTTAGGTACTTGCTCAATTTTAAATTGCTTATGTGCTTGTGTTTTGAAAAGTTTTTGTTTACGTCGCGGTAACTCTTGTATATGTCCTCAAGAGTGTGACAAAGTTGTTTTTGAAAATTGTTTTGAAAGTGTTTGTGAAAAAACATTGGTTTTTGAGCAAGTACCTAACAGTGTCTACCTACTCGAAAAAGGATATTCATTTTCTCGTTTCCTTTATACAACACTATCCTTCTATTAAGGAGTAGGTAGCTCTATCGTTGGATGTTAAGGGACTATCGAAAGGGACATTTTTACGGTCACAAAAGCAATGGTTAGGAAACTTTAGTAATTACCCTAAAGTCCTAAAGATCTTTCTGAGGCAACATTCAAATGGGTCATTTTGATCTTTGGGGACTGGAGGACGACCACTAAAATTCCCTATACTTCATGACCATTTACCGAAGGCAACCGGAGTGGGATAAACCCTAGGAGTGAACATGTGCATGTGTTATTTTCTATTTTATTTATATTTGCACAATTAGGTTTATCTACCTTCTAATCGTTGATTTATCTTTCACATACAATCATATTATCCATACATCTAGGCAATTTATAGTTGTGAAAATTAAAAAGTGTGAGAAATTAAAGTCATAACTATTACAAGGCTTTTGGGAAGATACATAAATATTTGGCTGAAAATAAAGATGCGGAAATTAAAACCCTAATTAAACTCTTACAAACCGGGCGCAATTACATCAATATTGAAAAAGTATCGTACGACAAAAATACTTCAGCGCAAGAATAAAGCTTGGAAAAAGTTTAAAACCCTAAAAAACCTAATTTGATCATTGAAATATTTTTGGATCTTTTTTGTGTAAAATATTTGAACTTAACCTAATTTCTAATTGATTTTAATTAAAAATAAATTAAAGTTAAAGAAATTAATTTATTAACAAAAATTGATTTACTAAAATAAAGAACTAAATCCTATTTTTTGTGACCTTTTTGATTTAATAATTTTATAAAAAAATGATTAATAAAAATAATTAAACTAATTTAAACAAAATAAAATAATAGAATTAAAAAAGAAAAAAGAATAAGCATGAGGGGGTGTAGGCCCAAATGGAGGTGATGTTGTTGAATTTCTACCAAGGCCCTGTCTGGTTGGCCCAACACAGCGCTGGATCAGGTGTTTTGTGCCTGGAGCGTCCACCATGCGCATGCATGCTTGAGGCGTTGGATCTGGATGCAGCTGGATCCAATGATGATGACTTGGAGGCCCTATGGTGTGCGCGCATATGATGAAAGCATGGGATCTGCAATGAAATATTAAGAAAAATATTATGTAGGCGGCAAGGATCGAACCCCTTACCTCCTACACGCGCGCCTTACAAACCCTTCACTTGTACCACTGAGCCATTGTTTCATTCATTGAATAATATAAACACAATACATTATATTAAATGAAAAGTCAGTGTAACAAGAAAACGCGCGCCAAGTTCAAACTGACCATTCACGTCTTGACACGCCTTCATCTTTTCCAAAGGAACTGTCGTTTTAGGTAATGACCTTTTACCTACGGACAAGCGCTGTAGCTGTAACCCTGTAAATCTCAAAAATCTCAAACAACAAGATAAATTAAATCCAAACATACAGATCAACTAGCTTTGATATCGTGAGTACGATGATATCCATCTTTTGCCCTGATTTTACCTGTATCAAAAATCCCTAAAACTAACCTTAAACCCTAACAATGGCAGTTGTCCATACATGCGTCAAAACTCATAATTAATCATACAAATACATTCTAAATGATGATACAAACATGAAGGTATGCTTAGAAATTGTTAATCATGCGCGTATAGTCAGAATCAAATTCAAGAAAAGGGCAAACTGTGATGCTGTAAGGTGATGATTCCTCGAGCTTTTAAGCGTGCAAATGATGTTGTTAGCTTCAGGAGGTTCCCAGGAGTGGATTGGTGGCCTTGAATCACCTTGAATCGCCCTCTAAATCAGAATTCGAACTACACTTTTTTTGTCAAAAATTGGAGTTTTTTCTGGACTTATGGGGGAAGCCTTTTTCCTCTTTTTTAGGTTTAGAAACATTGTGTATATGTATTAGAAGGCATTAGGTCAACAAAAACATATTCAATCTTGAACAATCATGGAGAAAAGATTTGATTTGTTCCTTCCATTATTTGTTTCCAAAACAAGCCAAATCATGCCATTCTTATTCCAATCAGCCCTTGCATGATTTGATCTTTGTTTGACAGCATATATTATCTTCATTCAATGCCAAAATCATCCCAAAAGCAACTTATATGATTTATTTTGATTTTATTTGATTTTATTTGAATTTTAAATGAATAAAATCATAATAAATTAAATAAATAAGTTAATGAGGCATGGAGTGGTTCATGGGTCGTGGACCATGTTAGGAACAAGCTCCAAACTTGAAAAGATAGGCCCTTGTGGAGAAAATGCCATTTTGGGCATTGTTGACTTTGCACAAATTTCTAAAAATGGCCAACTTTGACAATGCATGTCTTCCTCAGTTTTGACCCTAGGAGGGTATTCTTTGACTTTTTATAAAGCTTATGATGTCCTCTAAACAACCCTTTTTGTTTCATCTTAATTGGATCTTCCATGTTCATGTAATATGCTTTGACTCAAAAGGTGTTTTTGTTGACTTTTGAAAAGGACCTATAATGTCTGAATTTATATCTTTTCATGAGTGCATTTTTTGAACTCGAGGGATGAAGATGGGTTGTAGGGAATTTAATCCTCTTCAAAATGAGCCTTGGATGAGAAATTTCTGATAAAGTATGAGAAAGCTATACCTGGTCAAAATTTGGTTGACTTTTCCTATAGAAACCCTAATTAACAACTTTTGAGTTTTAATGAATTTGGGGTATTCCTTGAGGAATCATGATCAACCCTTGATCAAATTATGGATGTTACTCCAAAATGTTGATGTTTACCAAAAATCTTGAAGTTTGACTGTATGTGGGACACAATTGACTTTTGACCTAGTAAAGTTGATTTTCAGGCATCTGAGCAGTTGACTGAGAAAACTTGTAGTGAACGGAATGAAACTTGGCATGGATGATCTTGAGTACATATTAGGACCATGGAAGAGATTTGAGGCCTTTGGAGCTCACCCATCTTGATGAAAATGGAAACCCTAGTTGGAGATTCATTGCTTTAGGAGAGAGTTTGTCTAGTCAATCCTTAGTCATCTTTAGGAAAGTTGAGGATCTCTAGGAGTATGTTTTGAGTAAAATGAGAGGGAAAATTTTGGGGTACAACAGCTCACCCTGTTCAATCTTCTTAAACCTGAGGATGTAGATTGACTCGTCTGCCTTTCGAGATCTGAAGGTGGAAGATGATTGAACACTAGAGTGCCTAGAAATTTGCACTCGCATGAAATAATATTGATTAGTGATATCGGGAATGGGCTTACAAATTCCATTTGGAAGTCGACAGAGAATCGTTGGAGATGGGCTTAAAGATGCCATCCAAAAAAGATATTGGTTGCATAAGAGATTCCTTTGCGAGAATTCCTATACCTACCGTTGAGGGGGACTTCGTCGGGGAATGTTGATTTATGTCTTGGAAAATAGAGTATAGGAGCTCCGGTTGTCCATTACTCTATTGGGGAATTAACTCCTGATTGAGGAGGTGGAAGTAAACTGCATGTCTGGTCAGGGTCCAGGCTGCACATCGACTTATTGGGGAAATGCGAAATCAACTGTAACTAGTCGGGTCTAGGCCTTACAGTGTTGTAAACTATTGTTTGGAGATAAGAGAGAAGAAACCTGGATAGTAAGGTTATGAGAAGGAATCTGGATGGTAGGGTTACTTTGAAATGAAATCCTGGATAGTAGGGCTATGAGAAGGAACCTGGGTCGTAGGGTTACTTCGAGATGAAAGCCTGGATAGTAGGGCCTATGAGAAGGAACCTGTGTCGTAGGGTTACTTCGAGGTGAAAGCATGGATAATAGGGCTTATGGGAAGGAACCTGGGTAAGGTTGCTTCGAGATGAAAGCCTGGATAGTAGGGCTTATGGGATATAACTTGGATAGTAGGGTTACTTCGGGATGAAACCCTGGATAGTAGGGCTTATGGGAAGGAACCTGAATAGTAGAGTTACTTCAAGATGAAAGCACGGATAATAGGGCTTATGGGAAGGAACATGGATAGTAGGGGTACTTCAAGATGAAAGCTTGGATAGCAGGGCTTATAGGAAGGAACCTGGATAGTAGGGTTACTTCAAGATGAAAGTCTGGATAGTAGTGCTTATGGGAAGGAACCTGAATAATAGGGTTACTTCAAGATGAAAGCCTGGATATTAGGGCTACTTCAAGATGAAATCACGGATAATGGGGCTTATGGGAAGGAACCTGGATAGTAGGGGTACTTCAAGATGAAAGCTTGGATAACAGGGCTTATAGGAAGGAACCTGGATAGTAGGGTTACTTCAAGATGAAAGTCTGGATAGTAGTGCTTATGGGAAGGAACCTGGATAGTAGGGTTACTTCAAGATGAAAGGCTGGATAGTAGGGCTATGAGAAGGAACCTGGGTCGTAGGGTTACTTCAAGATGAAATCCTGGATAGTAGGGCTATGAGAAGGAACCTGGGTCGTAGGGTTACTTCGAGATGAAAGCCTGGATAGTAGGGATATGAGAAGAACCTGGTTCGTAGGGTTACTTCGAGATGAAAGCCTGGGTAGTAGGGCTTATGGGAAGGAACCTGGGTAAAGTTGCTTCGTGACGAGTTTGAGTAAAACTGCATCTGAACTGAGAAGGAACCTGGGTAAGGTGGCTTCGTGAGGATTTTGGGTAAATTTGCATCTGAACTGAGAAGGAACCTGGGTAAGGTGGCTTCGTGAGTAGTTTGGGTAAAACTGCATCCGAGAAGGAATTTGGGTAAGGCTGCTTCGTGCTGAGTTTGGGAAAAACTGCATCTGAACTAAGAAGGAGCCTGGGTAAGGTTGCTTCTTGAGGAGTTTGGGTAAAACTGCATCTGAACTGAGAAGGAAATTGGGTAAGGTGGCTTAGTGAGGATTATAGGTAAAACTGCATCTGAACTGAGAAGGAACCTGAGTAAGGTGGCTTCGTGAGGAGTTTGGGTAAAACTACATCTGAACCGAGAAGGAATCTGGGTAAGGTTGCTTCGTGCTGAGTTTGGGTAAAACTGCATCTGAACTAAGAAGGAGCCTAGGTAAGGTTTCTTTGTGAGGAGTTTGGGTAAAACTACATCAGAACCGAGAAGGAACCTGGGTAAGGTTGCTTTGTGAGGAGTTTGGGTAAAACTGCAGAGGGAACCTGGGGAAGGTTACTTTGGTCTAAGTTCGTGTAAAACTTCAGAAGGAACTTGGGTAAGGTTATTTTGGGATAAGTTCGTGTAAAACTTCAGGAGGAACCTAGGTAAGGTTACTTCGGGATAAGTTTGTGTAAAACTTCAGGAGGAACCTGGGTAAGGTTACTTCAGAATAAGTTCGTGTAAAACTTCAAGAGGAACCTGGGTAAGGTTACTTAGGGATAAGTTCGTGTAAAACTTCAGAGGAACCTGGGCAGGGTTACTTCGGAATAAGTCTGTGTAAAACTTTAGAAGGAACCTTGGTAGGGTTACTTCGGAATAAGTCCATGTAGGGCTGTGGGAAGGAACCTGGATTGTAGGGTTCCTTCGTGATGATTTCGTGCAAAACTTTATTTGGAAATGTATGAGAAGGGACCCGTGTGAGATTTTTTCAAGATAAGCCCGTGTGAAGCTGCATTTGGTCGCGCTGATAATTACTCTGTTCAGTTTTAGGAGCTAATCCTGGACCTGCTAGAAATAGTTGATAATAACCATCTTTCCTAAAAAGGTACAGGGTTAATTATATGCGATGCATGAAATGCATTGTATGGTGATGTTCTCAAAATAAATGAGATTATGTTGTACACAATATGTATGCGTATGTCATGATGTATGAACATGAAATGCTATTGTGACATATTCGAGTATGGGAAAATAAATTCCTGATCGCTGTTGGAGAGTACTGGAAATTGAACTCCTGACCGTCATAGAAAAAGTGGTTCTTCTACTTCTGTTGGAGATGGTGAACCGGAGATGACTATGCTTGGAGATTTTATCCTTGTCTACAGATATTCTGCCGGGGGAGAGACTCTGTTTGAGAAAAATATGCGGGGAGCTAACTCTGTTGGAGGATGAACTTCCATAACTGAAGGGATAAACTCTGTCGGGGATTGAGCGTCTGTATTTACAGAAATAAACTTTGTTCGGGAGAAAACTTTATGACCCGCTTGCGATTATGAAATTCGGATGGGGAATATAGATGTCAGCTCTCTGAAGGTACTTTGCTGGGTAAAGTAACTCCTTTTTTGGGAAGCCGATGATAGGGCTTTGATTTCCTCTACTCAGTGTGGAGTATAGACATCACGGTGTCGTATGTTGAGGATACGATAATGACTTTGCATCAGGATTTTTCTGTCCCTGTACCTGCTGGAGAAAGTGCCTGCGGAGGCTTTGTAGATAGCTTGAGTGTTATCCCACCTCATGAGGTGCTTGGTAACTTTTGATCATGTGATACGGTGGGAGAACTGACTTGAGGTTTGTTGCATTTGTGTTCGCAAATGTTTCGGTTTAGCAAGATTCGCCATCGACTTTTTATTTTATCCTAAGGAAAGGTCAAAAAGCACAGGAAAGACCTTTGAGATGTTTTCTTGGGTTCGGGGAGTAGATTATGAAAAGGGAAGGTGAAAGCACCCTTTTCATCCATGGTTATCCATGGGCTCTTAGTTACTTGTTTAGATCACTTGCTTTGCTTTTCCAATTGTTTGAAATGGTGATTTTCAATTGTTTGAAATAGTGCTTTGTGTGTGGTTTTGAAAGATGTTTTGAAAACAGGCCATCATTGTGGCAACCTTTGTAATGATTCTTGTTTGAATGTATACAAAGATGTTTTTGTCTTTTGAAAAGATTTCAATGTTTGAAAGTTTTATTTGGGAAATGTTTTGAAATTGTGTTGTGAGGTGTGTTTTGAAAAATAGCAAGGATGTTTTTGCAAGCTTTTGATCAAGTAACTGAAAGCTATCTACCCTATTTTACTCAAAGATCTTTCTTATGTTTTTAACCCTTTTAACAGTGTTGTTTCACCATTGCATTTTGTGAACAACCTTGTGTTAGGATGTTAAATGGGACAGGCGCGGGTCATCGTATAGACCATGATAGCAATTGTGTCAAGTATCTTTGGCAATTTTCTTGAGGGACTTGATAATTTTTCTTTAGGCGACCAAGATAGCGTCATCGAGGGACTATGATCTTTTGTTTTGTTTTTGTTTTTCCAAAGTACCCAACATGCATACCATGACCCATTTTTGAAGGCAACAAGTGGATTGTAATCCTAGGGGTGCAAGTGTGCATTGTGTTTGATATTCATGCATTTTGGTCTTTGATTAGGTCAAACAATTTGTTGATTTTTATTTTTGCATACAAACCCTAATTCTCTAGTTATGGCATAATTGAAAGCGTAAAATGCGAGAATTTAAATTCTAAGCTATTACAACATGATTATGGGGATGGGGGTACAATTTTGAATGGGGGGTATTTGACAAGAAATATAAACCCTAGATTACTATTACATCCAAATTGAATTACAATGCCTAAATATTTAAATGGGCAATATTTGATTAAACAAGATAAATAAATATTAAATAAAATGTATTATGCAAAAAGAGTTTTCATTTGTTTATGTATGCACAAGTATTTTTGATGTAAAAGAGTATAAAGAAAAAAAATAAAAAATAAAGATTAATTTTATATGTTAAAGGGGCAAACCCTAATTTCTTTAAGAAAAAAATGATTATATATAAATATGTGTAAAAATGAAATATATTTAAAAAAAAGGTATTTTTTAGTATATTTAATAATAAAAATAAAAATGTAATATTTTTGTATTTTTATTCTAAGTATCTAATAAAATAAAAGTATATATGTTTATTATGTGTACATTAATCAAATTAAATATGTACAAAATAAAATAAAATATGTACAACATAAAATATTTTTAAGAAAATATTTTTAATATAAATAAAAGTAAAGAACAAAAAATAAAAGTATAAATGTAAATATTTTTCAAGTCTTAATAATATAAAAGAATATTTAAATACTCTTAATGTTAGAAAAAATTAGAATAAAATGCCAAATAAAATTAAAAATATTATGAAAATATTTTTGGAGCATTTATTATATTTGGAAATAAAATAACAAAGTCAGAAAATAAAACAAAAATTCAAAAATGCAAAAATATAAGAAATTGGGCCAGGGGGTGTGAAACTGAAAAGAGGGGTGTTAGAAGCAAAAAAAACTGGCCAGGCCCAACCCAAGCCTTTATCTTCAACCTCCAGCAATTGTCAAACTCGTGCGCGCCTGGTTCAAACTTGGATATCCTGGAAACGTGATCTTTTGCCAAAACTCACAACATCAAAATTGTAGAGAATTTCAATACGATTCTAACCATATAAAGCATTAATCCTAACTCTCAAAGACCAAAGAGAATTTCTCTGACCCTAAATTTTGACCTAGTTTTTTCAGCATGTTCATGGATGAAATTCCCCTAGCACACTTAATATAAATGAAAGCTGAGCATATGTATGGCTTCCTAGAAATAAACACTACATTTTTTATTCATAAACCTAAAGCTAAATGTTCCTAAATAGAGAGATAGAAAGTGATGAAAAACCTGTTTCAGTTGGATTCATGTAGGGCAATGCAGTGCTTCTAAACAAGTTCTAAGGTATCTGGTAGCTTGCCTGAACTTCACTTGATCTTTTCCAATAGCTAGCTTGCCTTGAATGTCTTTGAATTAGCCTCTAGAACTCAACCTGCATAAGCTTGAAATGAAAATGGTGAACACTGTAAATGGAGTTACAGTTGGAAATGGAGGTTTGGGATAGCTTAAGTGAGTTGAATGGAAAGTGTTTGAAACAAAAAGTGGCAAAATGCACGAGCCAAATGAGCTGGAGAACTCAAGTTGCAGCACCTGCCCTGTTTTTCCAAAGAAGTGTGGTTTCTGGCTATGGGAGGTTTTGAGGATCAAGCATTTGTGTATCTTGCTCAAAGGGTTATGTGAAATATGTTTGTAATGTTTGTGTAAGCTGTTCTTTGCTGGTTTTCAAGTTGGGAGGATTTTGAAAAGTTTCTTCTTTGTGAAGCAAGAATGTGTAAGTTGGTATCACAGGCCTGTACAAGCCATATAACATGCTGCATACAATCCTCTTGATACTTGCAATTTTTGGATTTGATTTGGCTTCTGAGATCTTGGCCCTATGCTTCAAAGATCATGTTTTGACATAAAGCATACCTTTTCCAAAATGGAAATGTACCTTTTTCTAATTAAGGCTTAGTTTTGTGTACAATGCCCAAATGGCCAAAACAAATGCTTAGACTGATGGATTTGCATTTAATTAAGGAGTGTGAATTGGTTTAGAGGCCTGCAAACTAGTACAAAACATGCTGGTTTGAAAATGCCACTTGAGTGAACATGTATTGGACATGGATACAAAGTGAGTTCTTGGACAATTTGGAAATCTTGCAACATGCTTTATAATCCATATTTGAAATGAAACTTGAGACTCCAAGTGGAACTATGTGAAAAATGGCCAAGAAGATGGGTCAAAATCCTGCCTAAACTAGGGCAAAATTTCTCTAAGTTAAAAGTTTTAGGGACCCTTGTTCCAAAAATCATAACTTGAGATCCAAGCTTCTTTTGAGAAAAATTTGTGAATCAAAGTTGTAGACTTTGTGGAGGAATACAACTTTCACGTTGTAAGTTTTGTTTGAATCCATTTGCATCATGGTGAAAATGTGGGACAAAGTTAGGAAAAATTAAGAAAATTTTATAACTTAGAAAAATTCTAAGTTATGAAAATTTTCAACTTTAAACCCTAATTTGAAATTTTGGGTTTCTTGATGAACAAGTTTCATAATTTGATACATCTTGATGAAAAATGACCCTTGGCACTTGATTTTGACCAAAAAAGTCAAAGTTTGACTTTTTAGTGTACAGTCAAATTTTGATCAGTTGACTGAAAAATTCCTTTGTCAATCCTATGCATTTGAGATCTTTTGAACTTGTTGAATAAGTCAAGATGATGCCATTGAGTCCTTGAGTCCATTGTTGATCTTAATTTGCCATTGGCTAGGTCAAACAGTCAAAAATTGCATTTGTACAGTCAGAACCCTAAAAATGACCACTTTGCCCTTTTGGTGGTCTGATCAAATTTCTTGTGGAATTATGGTCCAAACTTGATCAAATGGTTCATATGAGTTCATAATGTTGATGTGGGTCAAAGTTCATGAGGTTTGACTGTAAATTGGCCACAATTGACTTTTTCCCCAATACAGCTGATTTCTAGGTCAACTGTCCAATTGACTGGGAAAAAATTTGATTTAAGGCTTAAAACTTGGTATGGACAAACTTATGAGTCCAACATGAAGTATGAAAGTTACTTTGGGCATTGAAGGTCAAGAAATCCCTGTGCAAACTCAAACCCTAATTTAGGTCAACAGTGCAAGGAGGTGTCTTGAGCAGAGCAACCCTAGCTTGATCTTGAGTTCCAAGAGCCTTGTGATGAGAAATGTTGATAAAATAGAGGGAAAATTTTGGGGTACAACAGATCACAATGATGAGTCTTCTACTAATAGGGAAGTGACAAGATGGCGGGACATATTCGTACATTTTGATCCCTAACTTTTTCCTGGACTATTTTTTCAGATTTTTAGTCCATCGGGATACCCTTTTCTGCCTAAGCCGCCTTTTCAGTTTTTCGACTTGTCGGGTATACAATTTTTTTTGTTTTTATCCCTAATTTTTACCGGAACTCTTTTGGTTCGCCGGGATGCCCTTAATTTTGCCTAGGTCTGTAAACCTAGCAGGTCTTTTTTACGCATAGTATTTTCCGACTATGTCCGTGCTCTCAGGATGTAGGGAGTCGTCTCCGTCCGTAGTGTTGTGTTGCAGTGTTGTCAAAATGTTTTCTTGATGGCACATGATTTGTTGTTGGAATACGTGCATAATTCCCCAAGTGATTCAAATGGAGATCTGCCCCTGGTTATATGGCACTCTTGGAGAGACTTCCTCAAGTGTGTTAGACATCATGTCCTGCCCCTTGCTTATGGAAGACCTGTTGTTGGAAGTGTCTTTCCTGCTGAGGTGATTCTATCCATTGAGAGAATGTCTGTTCATTGAATATCCATTGTGCGGATTTTTCTATTGTCAAACAATTAGTCATATGCAAACAATGTCATTTAAAGAATGCAAAACTCATGTCTGCCTTGAAACTTTTTTTTAAAATGTGTTTTGTGTAGTAAAACAAAATTTGCAAGAATGTGATATCAACTCAAGATTCGTAGCAAGTCCTACAAGAGTCAGGATACCTTTGTAACAGTAGGCTCTCGAACTAACCCATGCTTCAGCTAGGACTTTTAAGGCTTATAACGTGGCCTGGTTCACGGTTTAAGAAACAAAGGATAAAGGCTCAAAATTTATTTGTACCCACCCATTCTTCGTGATGTCCTTTAGTCCTATGCTCAGTTAATTGCGCGTTTGGAATCCCAATTGAGTATGGCATCTTGTCCTTGATGTTTCGGTGATGGTTCAGATACTGAAAGTTTATTTTGAATAGGCAGTCATCTTTTTTTTCGAGGATTTGTAGGACCTCTTTCTTTTTGATTTTACTATCCCTGTCTTTTGCTTGAACTGTTTCTTTTGTGATTACAGTCAGCGGGATGCCCCTGTTTTTTTTCCATAAGTCTCCTTCATAGGTTTTGACTTAATGGGATTTTATTTCGAGAGATAATGACTTCCTATCTTGATGATTATACGGAACCATCACCGTCTTTTGTTTTGGAAGGATGCCTTCGATGCCATTCATTGTATACGAAGCAGAAGATTGCGACTGAATGCGCACCTGAATTAACTGAGAAAACTACCCTGCCCCAGGTTGTGATTAAGGGTTTTAATTTATGTGAAAGAAAACTCCTACTTCTTTGGCTCAAAGGGGTTGACTAGGGATTATCTTCCTTATAACTCCACTATTTAGGATTTGAAACAACACCTGTACATCATCAACAAGGTCTGTTCAAAAGCATAATGTAGAGATTGTGGTATCGTTTTTGTCATCCTCCCTCTAAGGCTTAGAGCATTTAATCAAGAGTTGAATATCACGAAAAGGAAGTATAAAGAAGTTTAAGCATAATGAAAACAAATTAATTCAAGACAAACACGTGTAATGAATTAATGAAATAATAAAGTTTTGACATGACAATAATTGTTCGAATAAGCAAAGAAAATACAACTTGAGAATTCAAATGAACAAAAATGCTTTTAATCCTAGCCATATTTTGGAAGGGGAGTAATGATCACATTGGGAGTCTCAGGAGGGTCGAATTCGATCTCCTTGGTGTTAATCATGTTCTAAATCTGTTATTTCAGCTCCCAACAATCGTTCGTATCGTGCCCCGGGCTGCCAGAATGATAAGCACACCTTGCATCCAGATTGTAGTTAGGAGAAGTAGTCTTAGGGTTCAGATGAGGGTTTATCACCGTAATCAGATTCATCTTCAACATGTGTTGTAATGCTTGTGACAATGACATGTTAATTTGGGTGAACTGCCTTTGAGGTTTTTTCACTCTTGGCTGATTGTTTCGTTGTTATGGTTGTTGTGCGCGTTCCAAACTAGAGATCAACACTGCCCCCAAAGATTGATGGTAGTCTGCCTTGCTACACCCCTTTTGGCCGTGCACAACATTGGCATCCCTCTTGCCACCAAACGACTTCTTCTCTGTACCCGAAGAGGTACTTTTTTTGGATCTTTCCACTCTGGATCCCAGCTTCTACTCTTTCTCCAGTCAATATCAGCTCGGTGAAACCAGCTGAGGAGCTACCAATCAAGTGATTGAAGAATGGACATGATAGTGTACCAAGAAACATATCCACCAACTCCCTATCAGACAAAGGGGGTTAGACTCTCCCTGCCAGATCTCTCCACTTCTACGCATAGTCCTTGAAACCTTCGCTTGCACCCATGGACATACTCTAAAGTTTAGTACGGGTAGGGGCAAGGTCAGCGTTATATTGATACTTCTTGTAAAAATCAGCAACCAGATCTTCCCAGTTGCGGACATTAGTTTCCTCCAGTTGATAAAACCACTCAAGCTGAGTCCCGGGCAGACTGTCCTGAAAGAAATATACCCACAAGATCCTATCAGCAGTGTGAGGCTAAATCTTCCTCACATAGGAACGAAGATGAAGCTTGGGACAAGATACCCCATCATACTTCGCAAATACGAGAGCCTTGAACTTTTGTGGGATGACTACCCCAGATATCAAACCCAACTCTTCGAAATCCAGCCCTGGTATTCTCTAGATCTCCATTGCACTCAGATGATCCTCTAACTGTTTGTACCTATCCTCAGTCGGGGCGTATTGTTCCTCGTTGTAGTCAAATTCATCCTCAGAAACTATCGGACTAGGGTCTTCCTCCATTATTTCGCCCTATTGGTTCTCCCCTTCTTTGGATGAAGAGGTCAGATCAACTATTTTCTTTAACGGTCCCCTAAATCTTCTACCCAAATTCCAGACACCGGCGATCTTCTTCTTCTTCTTCCTTTTCTCTTTCAGAATAAGAGCCTTCAGATCTTCCTGCCCCTTAGCTAAGGCTACGAACATTTGCTGAAATTGGGAATTTTGTGCCTGTAGATCCTTGATGCTTTTTCCAGAAGACATTATTGCTGAAATAACCAGCGAAGAAGATGAGAAACATGTTATGGTACCTGTTTACCCAATGTCATGGATGATATGCGTATGAAATGATTTCAAGGATTCTTAAAATATCAAATTTGTTTAACCAAAAGAAACACATGTTAATTATATTAATAAGTTCGAATTGTTACAAAGGGTGCCTTTTAGGCTTACAACAAAACAAGACTTAAAGCGAAAAAGAAAACTAGGTCTCCCAGAAGCGCACCCTCTTTGGTTCAATGTAGGCGTTTATATTCCTCTCTTCATGAAGTAACCTAGTGAGTTCCAGGACCTTCTTCTCGCTGGCATAGAATTGAATTTCAAACGCATCCCGCTCCTCTTTAAGTTGAACCCAGGATTTTTGTAACTCCTCATGATCAGTTAGCATGTTAGGATGAAGAACAAGAGAAGGAGTGTCTCCTTCAGCAACTGGTTCCATAATCATAGGTAGGATGGTGAGGTAAGGCATCATAAGACTTTGGGCACGGGATCGCACCCATCTGAGATAAGGCTCAAGAGGGATGGAATTCTTGTGCCCCATTGTCTTGCTATCAACTCTATGTACCATGCCTCAAGCTCGCATGAACCTTTTACGGTAACCCTGAGCATCATTCTCATAGTCGAAGGTTATTCCTTGGATAAGTTTATCATGAGGACCATCCCTTCTTGTATAACCAAATTGTTGCAGTGCCGAACAAGGATTATAATTGATTCATCCCCTAATTCCTAAAAGAGGGACATTAGGGAATTCACCATAGCGATCGATGATGGTAACATATTTCGAAGACCGTGAACACTAATGAATGTCTGAATGTGTAAGGGACATCAGCATATGAAACCATTTCATACCCTGCTCATTCTTCAAAATAGACTTGGGTAGGTGCGAAATAAACCACCTAGCCAGTAGAGGGGTGCAACACAGGAGGGTCCCCCTTCTCTTTGGAGTGCGAGCATGCAGAGAGTGTAGAATATCCCCAAGTAATGTAGGCACTAGATTATGCGACAGAAAAACCTTAATCGTATTCACATCTACGAGTTGGTCCGTGTTAGGGAATAGTACCATCCCGTAGATGAGGAGTGCCAATACCTCTTCAAAATATTGTAAATCCAGGGTATCCCAAAAACAATGAGATTTCTCGAATAGAAATTTATCCAGGATTCCTTGGACACTTCCCCTAGTTTCCCAATTTGTCACTACATTGTCCGTTGTAAGGACAGGGCTCGAGAAACCTCTTCAGGCTTTGGATGTATTTCCGTACCGTTGAAAGGTAACTGATCAAGAATAGGTACCCCCAATAATCGAGAAAATTCCTCCATAGTAGGCACTAGCTGGTAATTCGGGAAGGTAAAGCAGTGGTGCAAAGGATCAAAGAACTAAAATAGCACTCTTAACAATTCTTCATCAGGTTTTGAAGTGACCAAGTTGAGCAGTCGACAGTGTTTTTCAGTGAAGGGAGAGCTTTCGGGAATCCTTAATGCTAAGTCCTTTAGTTGAGGAGGTACTTTCACAAGGTTAATCTGGATAGTGTTTCTGCGGGCGGATGCCATGTCCTACAAAATAAAGCAAAGATGAGCCCTAGAAAATCCTTGAAATGGTCAGTATGATATGCCATGCTTATGATGTCATGATTATGCTAAGAAATCACATGTATAGCAAGCAACATACAAGTCACCCCAAGTCCTTAGGTTTAAAGCATGCATTAGTTTTAAGGTCATACCCTCTTGAAGCTGGATTGGTTTAACTTGTCCTATAAATAGTAACCGGGTTCTAAGGGATCTCAATATCACCAATCTTTCCCCCAAGCTTCATTCAATATCCGATTGACTGGCAACCAAACAAAACTCAGGAGTCAAACCTTAATGAGTGTAGCTTCGAGTATTTGTCGACCTTGTGAATACACCAATGTCGGCCATCTTGCTATGTCCTACTGGCCAAGTTGTGCAATTAAAGGTTCTAAGGTCAGTTGATGTTTTATGGCACCATGCAGCGGCCCCGTATTCTCCTTGATTGACTCAAGGGCTACCGATACAAACCAAATTGTCGCATCAACGTAGCTACTGCTTCAACCGTGTCAGTATACGCCGCACAATTCCCTCACAATTTATTGCTACTTACCAAAAAGGTGTTCCCAGCTCCGGGTGTAGGATTTTCAATAATACCCAAACAAAACCCTCGAAGACAAAGCAGGCAAAGCAAACAAGAAAGTAATTTTTTAAAATGACCTAGATCCTAAGGTATACTCCACTTATTTATTTCTCTATCAGAGTCGTTAGTTCTGTAATACGGTGGCAGAACTGACTGTTAAGACTGATTTGCATTTTGTATTCACAAATGTCGCGTTAAGCAAGAGTCACCACTGACTTTTATTTCATCCAACAAAGGAAAAGGAAAAAGAACAGAAAAAACCTTTTTCGAGATGTTTCTGAGTACAGGGGGTAGATTATAGAAAGGGAAGGTGTTAACACCCTTTCTATTCGCGGTTTTCCACGGGCTCTTAGGTACTTGCTCATTTTTAAATTGCTTTTGGGCTTATGTTTGGAAAAGTTTTTGTTTACGTCACGGTAACTCTTGTAACTGTCCTCAAGAGTGTGACGAAGTTGTTTTTGAAAATTGTTTTGAAAGTGTTTGTGATAAAACATTGGTTTTTGAGCAAGTACCTAAGAGTGTCTACCTACTCGAAAAAGGATATTCATTTTCTCGTTTCCTTTAGACAGCACTATCCTACTATTAAGGAGTCGGTAGCCCTATCGTTTGATGTTAAGGGACTATCGAAAGGGACGTCTTTACGGTCACAAAAGAAATGGTTAGTAAACTTTAGTAATTACCCTAAAGTTCTAAATATCTTTCCGAGGAAACATTTGAATGGGTCATTTTGATCTTTCGGGACTGGAGGACGACCACTAAAATTCCCTATACTTCATGACTGTTTACCGAAGGCAACCGGAGTGGGATAAACCCTAGGAGTGAACATGTGCATGTGTTATTTTTCAGTTTATTTATCTTTGCACAATTAGGGTTATCTACCTTTTAATCGTTGATTTATCTTTCACATACAATCCTATTATCCATACATCTAGGCAATTTATAATTGCGGAAATTAAAAAGTGCGAGAAATTAAAGTCCTAAATATTACAAGGCTTTTGGGCAGATACATAAATATTTGACTGAAAATAAAGATGCGGAAATTAAAACCCTAATTAAACTATTACAAACTGGGCGCAGTTACATCAATATTGAAAAAGTATCATACGACAAAAATACTTCAGCGCGAGAATAAAGCTTGGAAAAAGTTTAAAACCCTAAAAAATCTAATTTGATCATTAAAATATTTTTGGATCTTTTTTGTTACAAAAGATTTGAATTTAACCTAATTTCTAATTTATTTTAATTAAAAATAAATTAAAGTTGAAGAAATTAATTTATTTACAAAAATTAATTTATTAAAAAAAAGAACTAAATCCTATTTTTTGTGACCTTTTTGATTTTATGATTTTATAAAAAAATGATTAATAAAAATAATTAAACTAATTTAAACAAAATAAAATAATAGAATTAAAAAAGAAAAAAGAATAATGAGGGGGTGTAGGCCCAAATGGAGGTGATGTTGTTGAATTTCTGCCAAGACCCAGTCTGGTTGGCCCAATACAGCGCTGGATCAGGTGTGCTGTACCTGGAGCGTCCACCATGTGCCTGCACGCTTGAGGCGTTGGATTTGGATGCAGCTGGATCCAATGATGATGACTTGGAGGCCCTATGGTGTGCGCGCATATGATGAAAGCATGGGATATGCAATGAAATATTAAGAAAAATATTATGTAGGAGGCAGGGATCGAACCCCTGACCTCCTACACGCGCGCCTTGCAAACCCTTCACTTGTACCACTGAGCCATTGTTTCATTCGTTGAATAATATAAACACAATACATTATATTAAATGAAAAGTCAGTGTAACAAGAAAACATGCGCTAGGTTCAAACTGGCCATTCATGTCTTGACACACCTTCATCTTCTCCAAAGGAACTGTCATTTTAGGTAAGGATCTTTTACCTATGGACAAGCGTTGTAGCTGTAACCCTGTAAATCTCAAAAATCTCAAACAAGCAAGATCAATTAAATCCAAACATACAAATCAACTAGTTTTGATCTTGTGAGTACGATGGTATCAATCTTTTGCCCTGATTTTACATGTATCAAAAAGCCCTAAAACGTAACCTTAAATTCTAACAATGGAAGTTGTTCATACATGCGTCAAAAATCATAATTAATCATACAAATAAATTCTAAATGATGATACAAACATGAAGGTATGCTTAGAAATTGTTAATCATGCGCGTATAGTCAGAATCAAATTTAAGAAAAAGGGAAAACCGTGATGTTGTAAGGTGATGATTCTTGGAGCTTTTATGCATGCAAATGATGCTGTTAGGTTCGAGAGGTTCCCAGAAGTGGATTGGTGGCCTTGAATCAACTTGAATCTCCCTCTAAATCAGAACTCAAACAACACTTTTTTTTGTCAAAAATTGGAGTTTTTTCTGGACTTATGGAGGCATCCTTTTTCCTCTTTTTTAGGTCTGCCAACATTGTGTATATGTATTAGAAGGTATTAGATCAACAAAAACAGATTTAATCTTGAACAATCATGGAGAAAAGATTTTATTTGTTCCTGGCATTATTTGTTTCCAAAACAAGCCAAATCATTCCATTCTTATTCCAATCAGCCCTTGCACGATTTGATCTTTGTTTGACAGCATATATTATCTTCATCCAATGCAAAAATCATCCCAAAAGCAACTTATATGATTTATTTTAAGTTTATTTGATTTTATTTGAATTTTAAATGAATAAAATCACAATAAATTAAATAAATAATTTAATGAGGCAAGGAGTGGTTCATGGGTCGTGAACCATGTTAGGAACAAGCTCTAAACTTGAAAAGATAGGCCCATGTGGAGAAAATTCCATTTTGGGCATTGTTAACTTTGTGCAAATTTCCAAAAATGGCCAACTTTGATAATGCATATCTTCCTTAATTTTGACCCTAGTAGGGTGTTCTTTGACTTTTTAGAAATCTTAGGATGTCTTCTAAACAACCCTTTTGGTTTAATCTTAATTGGATCTCCCATGTTCATGTAAGAAGCTTTGACCTAAAAGGTGTTTTTGTTGACTTTTTAAAAGGACCTATAATGTCTGAATTTATATCTTTTCATGATTGAATTTTTTGAACTTGAGGGTTGAAGATGGGTTGTAGGAAGTTGAATCCTCTTCAAAATAAGCCTTGGATGAGAAATTTCTAATAAAGTATGAGAAAGTTATACCTGGTCAAAGTTTGGTTGACTTTTCCTATAGAAACCATAATTTAGCAACTTTTGAGTTTTGATGAATTTGGGATATTCCTTGAGGAATCATGATCAACCCTTGATAAAATGATGGATGTTACTCCAAAATGTTGATGTTGACCAAAAATCTTGAACTTTGACTGTATGTGGGCCACAATTTACTTTTGACCTAGTACTGTTGATTTTCAGGCATCTGAGCAGTTGACTGAGCAAACTTGTAGTGTAAGGCATGAAACTTAGCATGAATGATCTTTAGTACATATTAGGACCATGTAAGAGATTTTAGGCCTTTGGAGCTCACTCGTCTTGATGAAAATGGAAACCCTATTTGGAGATTCATTGCTTTAGGAGAGAGTTTGTCTGGTCAATCCTTAGTCAACTTTGGACAAGTTGAGGACCTCTAGGAGTATGTTTTGAGTAAAATGAGAGGGAAAATTTTGAGGTACAACATATATCATTAATCCAAAGCACTAAAAATGAATTAAATAATTCACTCTTCGGTAGATTTAAATTAGTGAATATTTATGTAACTTCATCTACACCAAAAGTTCATTGAATTTAAATATAAATTGGACATTTAAAATTGCAATCCAAATCAATAATCAAAAGGAGTGAGTAGAAAAAGAGAGATAGATCAAAGCATCCCCAAAATAAGGCAGAAAATACATTTTAGCTATGTTACTATCAATTGCACTCTGGGAGCAATAGATAACATAAGTGTTTTTTTCAAAAAATACGTAAATTCATTCTATGACAATCAATTGCACTTTGGGAGCAATCAATTGCACCCTGTGAAAAACAACAAATCAGCATTTCAAAAGGTCAAATTCTTGTTCAAACTTTTCATCAAAAACCTTATGATCATGGATCTAATTGAGCACGAAAATTCCATCAAATTATGAGAAAATAACACCAATGGAATCACAAAAACAATGCTCAATGAATCAAATAAAAAGATCAACAAGAGATCACATTGTAAAAGATGAAGATCCAACTTACCAAAGGTAGATCTAGAGAATTATCAAAACAACTTCAAGAATTTGCTTCAATTCAGCCCCAAGAATCAATTTCCCAAGCATGGATGTAGAGAATTGATAAAGAAAAAGTGTTTGGATGAAGGTTTAGCTCAAAGATTAGTAAGCTTCAATGCAAAGCTTACTATATTTTTTTGAAAATGGAGCTTTGAGTGAATTTGGTAGATAAAGGGAATTGAGAGATTTTTTAGAAAAGTGAATTTGGCTATCAAAAGCTTGAGATTTGAATGAAATGAGGGCTCTATTTATAGAGTTTAGGCTTGGGATTAGTGGTGGTTTGGAGTTTGGTTTGGGAAATGAAATTAGGCTTAGTAATTGATTCTTGGAGCCAAAATTTGAATTAATGATATATCTTTCAAAAAATAAAGAAAAATTGGAGCCAAAAGAATGACAAGCTTGAAATTGCTGATTTTTTTCAAAATTTCACTCAGTGCAATCGATTGCACTCTGGGAGTAATCGATTGTACAATGAGTTTTTTTCAAATATTGCACAAAATGCACTATGTGCAGTCGGTTGCACTCTAGGAGCAATCGATTGTATAGTGAAAAAATGAATTTTTTTGATTATTTTCCTTTACAAATAATGATTTTAGGGAAATAATATCGGGAAACCTTATTTGTCAGATGCTTTAACTCAGTACCTACAAGACACAATTATACAAAGACAAAGACAAATATTTTTTTGTATTTTCATTAGAAGTTAGTCATCAACACATATAAAAAATGTACAACTAAGGTTGTTGGCGATCCCTCAAGAGAAAAATTAAAGGTAGAATGCAAATGTGATGAATGAAGCTATTTATTAATGATTGTGACCAAATGACAAAATATGATATGAAAGTGCGACTGAAAAAGTTAGGGGAAAAATTTAGGGTACAATAGCATGGGATAGGGGCAGTTTCGACTTCTCCAAAGTATTATCACAAACCCTACATTGCAAGGTTGTGTTTTGACTACACCAACAACGTCGCTAAGTACGAAGCATGTATACTAGGACTAGAAGTTGCCATTGATCTGAGAATAAAGAACCTCAAAGTATTTGGAGATTCTGCGCTAGTCATATATCAAGTCAACGACGAATGGGATACTAAACACCCTAAACTGATTCCATATCAGGATCATGTTTTAAAATTGGTTGCGGAATTCACAGAGATGACTTTCAGTCACATCCCACGAGAAGAAAATCAAATGGTAGACGCTCTGGCAACTATATCAGCTATGTTCAAAGTAACTTGCCAAACCACGAACCACACATCACAATCAGACACTTCGAAGAACCCGCACACTGCCTTGCTATTTAAGAAGGACCGGGTGCCAAGCCTTGGTTTTATGACGTCCATAAATGCCTCAAAAAGAGAGAATATCCAGAAAATGACTATATCATTGGCAAGCAGACCCTATGGAAGTTCTTCCTCGAATATTCAAAACAGGGGATTTAGTGCTCTAAAAGATTCTTCTACCTCGCCTCGATTCACGTGGTAAATGGACACCCAAATATGAAGGTCCATACGTAGTCAAAATAACATTCTCCGGTGGTGGTCTCATCCTCACAATAATGGATGGGGAAGAACTACCGCATCCGGCAAACTCAGGCGCAGTAAAAAAATACTATGTATAAAAATCTCGCTAAGCTCGAACCCTAAACGGGCGACTTAGGCAAAAAGGAGCGTCTCAGTTGATCGAAAACCCTAAAGGGCGATCCAGGAAAAAATTACGGGCATACAAAAAAACTATCCCGATGGATTGAAAACACGAAAGGGCGATCCAGGCAAAAATTAGGGATTTCATACAAAGAAAATAAAGAACAAAAAGATTGTGATATAAGAACTACGACTACGAACCACGAAGGGAGAGATGGATCTAAATCATACGAATCAGAAGCAAAGGAGACAGGAGCCATTAAAAGGATATTGGGGAACAACAGTATCAATTATCATTTTCATTGTCATTTACAGCTTTAAAACTTTCTGTAATTACCTCTTTAAAGGAATTGCATCTTGTACCTTTGCTTATGCAAAGGCATATCAATAAAACATTCACTTTTTCTTTTCACCTTTCAAATTGTGTTTTTTTCTTTTCTCAGACTTGTTTACAAAATACTATGATTATTGCTTGTGAATATTGTATTGAAATCATTTCGGGGAATTAACAAATAAAAGCATTTGACAAAAAACATCGAAAAATCACTTTGGTTAGAAAAACATCAATGAAAATCTGCGTCTACGTCCATACACATGTCTACGCCCACGTCTACACTCACAATGCAAAAGTACATACACATGTCTACGCCCACGTCTATGCTCACAACACAAAAGTCCATACACACGTCTACGCCCACGTCCACGCCCATAACACAAAAGCTTGCGTCCAACACACACTTCTACACCTACGCCTACACCTGCAACATAATACAGGAATCAAAAACTTGCTAATGCTCTTCGTCGCGTTCAAATCAAATTCAACGATGCCACGACAATACGACATACAGCGCCAAGGGTTGGTAATTCAAAACCAATGGTTTAAAGGAGAGAATGCCAAAAATAGTCTTCATAACATTTCAAGGCATACACGCGTTTTACACACATTTCACACACACATTTTGCATATCCAAAGCATACATACACTATACATTTTTGCATACATACAATACACATATACTCATGGTTCCTTAGAAATATCAAATAGCATACACATGCGTCATACATAAAACAAACAATCTCACACTCGATTTAGCTATCTAAGTGTCAATCAACAAAACACTTCTCCTACGATTCAACCCGTCACCTAAGTCTCCATGCCGTGACGCGTTCAACCTATCACCTAAGTCTCCACACAGTGATGTGTTCAGTTCATTACCTAAGTCTCCATGCAGTAATGTATGAAGCTCGATACATTGCCTAAGACGTCATGCAACAGTGGGTTTCTTCATTATGTAACACATACCATCGCCTAAGATGACATGCAGCGATGTTCGAAAACCAAACTTAGCTTATCTCCTAAGATGACATACAACGATTCAAAAACCTAACCCACTGCCTAAGACCTCGTGCAGCAGTGCGATTCCTTATTCCGTAATAAAGATCATTGCCTAAGACGTCACACAACAATGTGTTACTTTATTCCGCAACATAGACCATCGCCTAAGACGACATACGGTGATGTTCGAAAACCAAATTTAGCTTATCGCCTAAGATGACATGCAGTAATTCGCGAACCTAACCCACTGCCTAAGACATCGTGCAGAAGTGTGGTTCCTTGTTTCGTAATAAAGACCATTGCCTAAGACATCGTGCAACAATGTTTTTCTTTATTACGCAACATAGACCATCGCCTAAGATGACATGCAGCGGTGCTCGAAAACCAAAATTTAGCCTATCACCTATGACGACATGCCGCGATTCACAAACCTAACCCACTGCCTAAGACATCATACAGCGGTGTGGTTCCTTGTTCCGTAATAAAGATTATTTCCTAAGACGTCGTACAACAATGTATTTCTTTATTCGCCAACATAAACCATCGCCTAAGATGACATGCAACAATCTTCAAAAACCTAAAGTTAGCCTATTGCCTAAGACGACATGCAGCGATTCGCGAACCTAACCCAGTGCCTAAGACATCATGTAGTGGTGCGGTTCCTTGTTCCGTAATAAAGACCATTACCTAAGATTTCGTGCAGCAATTGGTTTCTTTATTCCATAACACAGATCATTGCCTAAGACGACATGTATCAATGTTTGAAAACCAAAACTAGCATATCGCCTAAGATAACATGCAGCGATTCGCGAACCTAACCCACTGCCTAAGACATCGTGCAACAGTGTCGTTCCTTGTTTCGTAATACAGGCCATTGCCTAAGATATCATGTAACAATGTGTTTCTTTATTCTGCAACACATACCATCTCTTAAGCTGACATGCAGTGATACTCAAAAACCAAAATTTACCTTATCGCCTAAGACGACATGCAGCGATTTGTGAACGTAACCCATGGCCTCAGTCTCCAAGCAGCCATGCATCACCAATTATCGTTTTATTCATCCCCCAAATGGATAAATAAGCAAAATAAAACCAAGACATACAAGATCGCTCTCTAAAGCTCAAGACCATTTGCCTCGTCATCAAACCCTGGTAAGCGATATATCATCAGCTTCTTCTGTTTCCTCAAGACTCTTAAGGGTATACTATATCAGCATAACCTTATGTTTGGCAGACAAATTTTGGTGTATTCCAAGTATCCAATGAACTCCCAATCAGAATGCGCAAGACTCGCGTATTCTCACGCTTTTTGATTGGAAGGTAATTGGATAGGGGCAGTTGTTGTACCCCAAATTTGCCATACTTCTATGATCATATTTTTCAAGATAAAAGAGAATGTTTTAATTAGGGATGGTTCAGAAATATCTGATGGTCCATTCTTAAATCCAAGACAATCAGGGGGTGTACCTTAATTCAGGAAAGTGGTGCTTTTTTAAATCAGAAAGACCCACGTATCTGTAAACTCATTCGCGAAGCATGTTGGCCTATGGCCCATGAGATTCGAAAATGGAAAATTATTTCAAAAGTAATTATTAAGTTTTAGCTATTATTAAGTCCATTAGGATTTGTTGTTTTTAGCAAAAATAGGTGGTAAAGTTTTAGTTTGCAAATTTACTTAGTTAGCCCATTTAAAGAATAGTTGTTGTTAATAAAAGAAGAGGTGAAGATGCAAATATATTAAAATCCATATTGGCCCATTTCCACTTTGTTTTCCAAACAGAAAAGGGGGGGGTGTAATTTCTGAATCACAGGCCCAAAGAAAATTGAATACATTAAATAGCCCATTTGTTATTTTAATAAATTATTATTAAAACTATTATTTTTATTTTTAGAAAAAAAGAATATATAAAAAGAAGTACTATTGTTACTGTTAATTCTTTATTTTTTATTAAACAACAGTATGTTAGATATTATTTTGGTATTTATAAAAAAAGGGTTTGTGTAAGATAATTAAGATTGGGCTATGAAAAAGGCGTATTGGGCCGGTTGCATAATTTTTTTTTTCTTACTGTAATAAAAAATAATAGTGTTACTGGGTTAAATCAACGAAAACGCACATGCTGGCCCAAATATCGCACTAACAACTATTGTACCAATCATTAACGAATTAACGCATGTTTTTTCACTAATAGCTACTGTAGAAATCTAAATTAAAAACTATATCAAATCTACGTTACAAAATCAAATCTACAAATATACAGAAAAACAAATGTTTCTACAATCCAAATCCAGAAATTACAGTACAACAAATCAAATATTGAATCAAATAAATCTCCAAAATTGCAAAAAAAAATCTGTAAATTACAATAATCTCCATCAATTACAGCACAATTCTGAAACCCTAATTCTTTCTAAATTCCTAAATTTGTGCCAATCTAACATGTAAAGGCAATTAACAAAAACCCTAAAACTAAAACCTATATATACAGAAGAAGACAGAAGAATAAAGGGAGGAAAAAAGATAGAGAAGATTCGAATACAAAGGGGGCGGCGAAGCTTGGAGAAGAAATACGAACACCAAGCTGAAGAAGAAGAATCTGAAGAACCATCCTTAGTCGTTGAAGAAGACGCAAAGGACGGTTAGGGTTTCAACATCTGAAACCTGAACCGTGTGAATTGTTGCCGCTAATCACTATCATCTCCGCCGCGCCTTCAACTTCTCATCATCATCATCTTCAATCATCTCTGTAACCTGCAAATCAAGAAGAGGAACATTGGATCAATACCGGATCATACCGGAAGATCCAAGTCAGAATCAGAAATCATGAAAGAGGGTATCCAATTATCAAGAGAGAGAAGACTGTAATTGTAACGACAATAAGAATGCAATATTAAAAAAACGTGTTATAATCCATTTCAATACCCTACGCGTTGGCATACAATAATTAGCATATTGCCTCAATATCATATGTACGTTACACATCAGACGGCCATAAGCCAAGTCCTACGATAAGTTCCCTGCACCATTGCCTCACATAATTAAACTGGCCTTTTGCAATGGGCCAAGTCCAATTTGTTTCACACTCCCCCTTTCCTTGTTTAGAACTAGCGGTACACCTCCCTTCCAGAAGACAAATTTGGGCCTAGTGTAGCGGTAAAAATGTTTAAGACTAAGCCATTGGATTGACTAGACTTATATAGACCAAAAATAACAATCGCCACCACGCTTTATTGTTTCCAAAGGAATGCGAAAAAAGCGAGTAACCCAAAAGAGAGGGGGAAAGATTCAAGGTAACGGGGTTTGTTATGCAAAGGGATGGTATTAGCACCTTAAACATCTACGGTACTCCGCATGAACCTTTTTGTAAAATCTGTATATTTTGGCTATAAAATGTTGTATAAAAATGGATGGTGGAGGTGATAAAAGAAATATATTTTTTTGGTTTTTGCACCCGCCGCGGTTGCGAACCTTTAGTTCCTACGTACCACCTTTTTGTGCAATAGGGGATCAGGGTACACGTAGATCCTCTTTTAAAGATTTTTAAAACACAAATGTGTTGGTTAATTTTATGAGATGAGACATCACCGTCATTGTCCGTGTGGAAAACATGCTTACTACCCACAATCATGAGAAAGGAGAATTTGCATCATCTCAAAGTGGAGGATATGGCTTGGATCTTAAAATCAACAATGCCTCACTCAACACTCAAGTGGAAAATATCTCACTTCACTACATATTGTAGAAGTATAGTTGTTTGCATCACTACAAGGATTGACAAGAGTCTGATCTTTTGAGAAAAGTTTTAAAGTAAAAAGCTAAAATGGTTTGAAATGAGATTAATTGACATTTAGTATTCTCGCAAAAAATGTCAAAGCATTATTAAGTTGATTGAAGTTTATTTGTGAAAATGTTTTAAAAATGCACGGACCTAAGTCCAAGTTTATTATGAAAGTTGTTCAAGTTTAAAAAATAACAAGAAGATTTTTTTAAAAGGAGGGAGAATATTTTTGAAATTAAAGAAGATGGGAGGAGAAGAAGGGACTATCCTAGTGCATAAGGTAAAAGCTAGGGATAAGAACCATCTAACTGACAAGAAGCCAATACTTGACATTATGAGTCAAGATATAATTCCCATTCTTTGGATTGAAACCAAGAAAGCAAAGATACTAGACCTCTTGAGAACCAAACTTCAAGTGTATTAAGTATTCACAAGAATTGGGTAGAGTAACGGTTGTATACGGGTGAATTCTAGATTACAAACAAAGAATGTAATCACAATAACCTGCACACAAAACAAACTAACTACCCAATGTCTTGAGGTAAACCTCAAGCACTCCAGACAAAATATCAATTAAGGTCACAAGGTCTCCAATATAGGCCAAGGTTTCTAATCCTAAGTCCAAGAAGTCCAATACTCCATAATGCCAAGGATAGTAACCAAATAGTCCAAGTATCATTTAAGCTTTTATAGTTCATATTGATTATTAGATGTCATAGAAGAGAAAAGAAAAGACTCAAGTGAGCAAAATAAAAATGACATGGAATGTAATGCTTAAAGTAAATGGCACATAAAGCATAAAAATAAAAAATAAAAGGGAATAAAGTAAAAGCAATTTAATAATTAGTGGTTAGTTGGATGACCATCTTGAAACTTACATTTGGAACTCATTATAGGATTGGTAGAACCAAAACCTCCAAACAACAAGTTGCATTTTCTTTTTGTCAAGTATATCATCCATTTGGAATCCTTAAAAGTACCATTTAATGATCAACGATGTTTAAGTGATCCGCATTGACCAAAAGTGTTGTAAATCCATTAGAGGATTGGTAGAACCAAAGCCTCCATAAGTGGAATCAAGACAAAATTTAGCGCTATGTTAAGCAATCATAAGTGGAATTATCTAGAAGTCGCACCTATTTTGAGGCCGGTCAATAGCAATCTATGCACCATTTGTTTTCAGACATGATATAGAGATCATGCTCTAATTACATTTAGTGCAATAAGAAAGGGACAAGATGAAGAGGGGTGGGAAAGATTATACAAACCACGTTTGAATTAAATTTTAATCAAACTATTATTAAAATCATTCATCCATTTTTATGGAGTTAGACTCAACACTATGGATCCAATGATGTTAATAAAGTTCATGTTAAAAAATTCAACCGAAGATCAGCCAGAAAATAATCACAATATAATATTTCATTTAATATATACATTAAAAAAGGTTTTAAAATTTTTTTAAAATTGAAATAATAAATAAAAATATCAACTATATTCAAATTATTCAAGAAAAATTAAGTAAGACCATAGAAAAATCAGAAAAGGACTCAAATATTTTTATAAAATTTTTGGCATTTTTAAAAAGTGAGAAACTATTTTAAAACTAATTAAAATTGTTCAAACAAATAGAAAATAGATCAAAAATAGTAAATATCAATATAAGATTCCATAAAATTTTCAAAAAGTCAGAAATATGCAAAACGATATTTATGAAATTTTTTAAGAATTCAGAAATCTCAGAAAGTATTTTTAAGGTAATTAAAACAAATCTAACAATGAAAAAAATATAAAAAATATCAAATTTCAAAATAAAAATATGAAAAAAAATTTATGAGATCAAAAATAATTCAAGGTTTTTTTGTGAATTTTTTCATAATTTTTGGATAAAAAATAAATGGGTTATGAATTTTTGAAAATTAAATCAATTAAAATATAAAAGTCTGAAAATAAAATAAAACCAAAAAGATATCAGCCATCAGATCATAGTCAAAACGCGTTAGTAAGCTAATCCAATGGACCAGACACGATGTGCTTGATATGGACCTTAGTATGATGCGCAAGGAATCGAAAAAAGGCAACCAATAAAATTAAAACGTTTGGTACACTATCATTGGCTGAGACGAGACATGTCATCGTCTTCAACCTCCAGCCACCCTGCAATGGAGATTTTGTGAGATCTTTCAAACATAAAAATAAGGATCCCAGACCAGTATCATTGGATTCGTCTCTTCAAGACTATCCTAAGACCACCATCGTGCCAAATTTATATAAAGTATACAAAGAGATATGAATCAAAAATCCAGAAAATAGAGAGCACCTTCAATTTGAGATTTCTCTCTTAATTCTCACTGGATTTAAAAATTGTAAGAAGCACTAGAATCAGAAGAAGGAGTAGAATAGGTTAGTGCTTTATTTGGATCCAAATGGTGGAGAATTCTACCTTTTTGAAGTTCAAGAAAGAAGCTCTGAAACTGGACTTCTATAGCTTGGATTATAGCGCGTTTTTCTTGGTTTAAGTGCTAGAGAGTTTGTATGATGCTTAATGAAGATGAATGTCAAAGAATTTTTTAAGAAAAGGCTGGAATCTCAGAAACCGATTTCAAAAATTTGAAGTTCGCATGAGATTTTGACAGAGTGTTTTTGGCTCTCAAAGCTTGAGGAAATGAATAGGGGATGACCCTCTATTTATAGGGAATCAAATGGAATGTTCAAGCGTGTGAAATGATGAAGTTTGGAGGGAAATCGTGTGAACCTGATGCACGAGCAAAGTATGATATGATTTGAATCAAAACCCATCCAATCCTTGTGTTTTAAGGCTCTAATCCACTTTGAAAACTTGGTTAAACATGTTTATATCACAAACGTGTTCTAATTTGATGTTTAGAGGCCAAAATATGAATTTCAAATGCTGACTTATGAAGAAACTTCAGTTCCAAGTTACCAAGTTCAATCCAATGGCATTCTCAGCTCAAGGGGTCTTAAGGCATGATTCTTGATACTTTAGAAAGATGAGGTTACAAGCTTTGCAATGGAAAAAGAATGGAATCAAATGGATGCTTGAGCTGAAAGTTGCATTGAGTCAAAGTTGGGGAAAAATGTTGACTTTCCATACTTAGAAATATTACAAATTTTTCTTCAAAAGTGACCTATAATGTTTTGCATCTAAACTTGGCCTTCCACTTAGAATTTTCTCTTGACCAAAAAAGATGTCATGAAATAGACATCTTGAATGAAATTTTGAAACTTGAACCATTCAAAATCTCCAAAAATTGATAGAGTTATGAATTGTTGAAGTTGGCAAAAAATCATGACATGACCTATAATCTTTTGTATCCTTAGGGCATCTTCCATCCATTTTCTCACTTTGCACATAAAAGAAGGCATAAAGTTCATATGCTCAAGATCATTTTTGAAAAAGAGTGGGATCAAGGTGATAAAAATTGACCAAGTTATGATCATTTGAAGTCACACATGGGGAAATGGGGGTTCATCTGAAGGACTTGTAATTTTTCTTCATCATCAAGTTTCTTCCACATGAAAACTCCTTGAAACTTTTGAAGTGATTTGATGATAACCCTTTGAAGATAAGGATGTCTTTAGAATCACTCAAAAATACCAAAATATGAGCAAGATATGCTTCTTTGAAGTTCAAAACCCTAGTTCTTAGATCAAGAAAATGCTTTGAGGAACTTTGACAATTTTGAACAAACTTCTTGTACGGACGCAATTGATTTGTAAATAGAAGTTGTTGAGGATAAAAGTGATAACTCATAGCCACCAAAAACACTTCCATATTCTTTATAATTGCAAAAAATATGCACTTGTGATCATTGGGAACAAGACCTTGTCCAACCATGACAACTTCTTCAATCAATCCCTTGCACTTTTGAATCAATCTTGATAACTTTGAAATATGATGAACCAAAAAAAAAACCTTTCCATGCCATCCCTTCCAAAACAACGTCAATGGTGAGGTTTGGACTTCTCAAGCTTTATCGCCTAGGGCATGGAAATAAACTCATGAACCCATGGAGAAACTTGCTAAATCTCATTGCCTTTACCTATATTAGTAACAAGCAAGACAGACCGACATTGCATTTTATTAATTAAAAGGAAAAATCAAAACAAAATATTCGTGATCACAAAAGAAAACAAGTAAAGGTGCTTGGTGATTCCTCAAAGAGCAAAGCTAAAGGTAGGGAGGAGAACCAAGAACCCTAATGTGATCTTGTTGTGATTGAATCAATATGGTATGATGAAGGGATCTTAGGGGGGGAAATTGGGGTACAATAGCTTCCCTTATTTAAGTTTCTTCTATCCGGAGATACGAAGGTTAAAAATCCTCGTGTCAACGTGATCGAAGATACTTAAATATAAATAAAAAAAATCTATTTTTGGCCCTAAGATGTCATGCAATGCTTATGAGCATGAATGCATATAAACAAAACCAAAGAGACACAAAACACCACTGGGGATGTAGCAAAGGAAATAAAGAAACAAAAGAGAAATGCGACCAGGAAAATAAATCACTGGTGGATCAAAAGACATGACTTATAGAGGATGATAAAAAGTAAAAGGATACACCAACTTCTACTGAAGGAGAAACTAACAATGTTCACTAAAGGTAGAAAGAGGAAAGAAATAACAACACTGACGTTCACTGAAGGTGAGCTACCAACATTTACTGAGGGTAGAAAAAAGATAACAATCACCAACTTTCACTGATGGCGACCTACCAACTTTCACTGAAGGTAGAGAGAAAATATATCATAGCATCACCGTTCACTGACAATGAACTACCAACATTCACTGAGGGTAGGAAAAAGATAACAATCACCAAATTTCACTGATGGTGACCTACCAACTTTCACTGAAGGTAGAGAGAGAATATATCATAGCACCGCCGTTCACTGACAATGAACTACCAACGTTCACTAAGGGTAGTAAAAAGATAACAAGTTTTCCCAAAATCATGGCAATTTCACCTAGAATGGATCTCAACTTCTTTAACCGAGGCATTCTGCCCGGAAAGGTTAATATATAAGATGTCTCAAATAAAGAGACCTGCTACTTATTGTTGTGAAGGGTTAAAGATGACTTCCCGGAGAAAGAAATATAGCTTTCTGGGGAAAGAAATATGATTTCCTGGGGAAATGCCAATGTATTCCTGCTGAGGGGATAAAGTCTTCTCGTGCAAAATAAATGCACATTCTCAAACCAAAACTTGAAGCTTGCAGATATCCAAAGTGATAATATTGCCGAGGATCATATATTCAAACCAGAAATAAACTGGAGTAAAACAGTCAGCCAAAATATACCCTTTGAGAAATAAACTCAAGTGGGAAATTCAAATCATCCAGGCAAAGAGTTGTACAGGAAGGCTAAAGCAACAATCTTCCACGAGGGATAACTCAGTGGGGAAATTGAAAGAATATACGCTTTCTGCTTATGACTGACACTCTATTGGAGAGGGGTCAACACAATTCTGAAAAACAAGGCAATACATCCACAAAACAAAACAAATGTGAATGATCAATGATTTGCCAAATTTTAACTACGCATGATGTATGTATGAATGTATGAGTGTTATCGTGCATATGCTGACAAAGCAGACATATAACACTGGGAGTAACCAGGTAAAACCAACTCAGGCACAATCAACATTCGGCTAAATCACATCCAAGATGAACATTTAGTTAGAAGAAAAAAAAGTAGGCGCCAATTGAGGAAACAAAACCTACTGCCTGGCTTAACTTTACTGGGGAGAAACGTAATTCAGAAGTAAACAAAACATAGCAACAAAATAGTACATATACACCCATAAAAAAACACAAACAAACAAAAACATATGAGCCGAACTACGGTAACTCTAATCCCTCAAAAATGATATGTAGGCATTGGGGTAGGGCCCAAGCAAGCATAATTTTATTTTCCCTACATTCTTTTTCCCTTTCTTTTGCATGCATTCTCCCTCATTAGTATAGTAAACAGTAAGCATAGATTAAATACACCCATAAGATAGATAACAAGAGTGGATACCATAGAGTACTACGGGCGTGTGGGGTGCTAATACCTTCCCCTCGTGTGACAGACTCCCTTACCTGATCTCTCGGTTGCAAGACCGTGACTTCTCCTTTCTCAGGTTTTCTCGATGTTTACCTTTCCCTACATGTGGGATAAAAGACGTTCGATGGCGACTTCATTGTTTGATGATTTTCAGCCGGTTGTTTCAGATGGAGACTTCACTGGGGACAGGTCGACCAAATGCTGGTCCATCTCGGATGTCGCTCCTAGCTTTTTCTTTCTTTTCTTTGGGTGTTCATTTTTATGATTTCACTTTATTCACTCATTTTGTATATACTTGAGCATATGTATGCATTGAATTTTACTGTCTTCCATATACTGCTGTTGTACTGGATTTTCTTCTTGATTGGGTTGGGATGTTACTATTGAGGTAAAAGGCCCAGTACCCAGGCCAGAGTGCACTAGGACACTAGGAATAAAGTGGGGGCATGACGACTATAGGACGTGGTCCGACTAGTGCATCCATGTCATATACCACGCTCGGATGAGGTTCAATTGGAGGTACTTTCATCATGCACGTCTGTGTTGCGATGATTTTACTTTCAAGCGAGTCCATGATTTTCGAGTTACCATTATCTTACCCTGACCTAGTCTTCACCCGTGAGGGGGGAGGGGATCATTATTACAGGTACAGATGGTGACTATGCTCAGATGGTTACTCATGTTCAGGTAGTGACTATACCCAGACGGTGACTATCGATTCTAATGGGTATACTCTGGACTTCTAGCGGTGACTAGGAGGTTCTCAGATTTATTTTTTGAGTCCCGAATCTGTTCATGAGATTCTACGGTTTATGTTCCGGACCTATGATCCTGGTACTTACAGACTACGCAGAGACAGTACAGCAGAAATTGGTATCATGGAAGTAGTAACCCCATGATCACTTGCATTTACATCATAGCATGTTTATTTCTCAGAAAGAAATGTCAGAAAGATGAAATGTACTAACCTTGCATGTGCATGTCCATTTCGAGATACCTCTCTGGTATAATTTCCATCAGTAACGTTTGGCAACAGTGATGTTCTAAAGAGGACCAAGAGAGACAATTATACTCATCGGTGCTGCTCAAGTTTTCTGCTCAAGTTCTCAGCCTTCTTTGAAGAGTTTAAAAGACCGTTTGGTCCATCCCAACGCGGAGATTTTTATCAGAATATATGATGGTGCTTTGACTCTACTTCAGTTTTACAACTATGAGTTACATTGTTTCGCCTTCCAAGACTATCAGATGAACACCTACTTGTTGCTGCTCTAAATGAGCATGGTTTTGAAGCTATTACTAAGGCACTTTGTTTTGAGCCTTAATGATGTGAGATAGAGATGGAGGAAGAATGGTAGCCTACCGTCAGACTAATTGTTATATTGTTACTATGATTACCGCCAAGCTGGGTGGACGGAATCACTCATCTTGTACTCCCATAACTTTCTTTTATTCAATTATGTGGGAATTTCTCTTATTTTTAGATGTTTTCTTCATACGGTCATTCTTATCATCATGTTGCTCGATTACTGCTAATGGTAATTGAACTGTGGAAAACCGGAATGGACAATCATTTTATACATCACACATATCATGCATTACATGAATTGCAGGTTTTCTGGAAGGAATTCTTATCTGATGATTTTGCCTTTTATTATAGAATCTACAAAATTACTTCCCTACATCCTTATCGCACCCGAGCCAACAAGTTGAGGATTATGGAACAGATTGAGTAGAACCAGGCCGCTCTCCGCAAAGACATTAACACTATGGGTGATCGAATGAATCAGCTCATGGAAACTCTTTATGCCATCATCCAAGGGCAGGAAGAGCTCAGAATAAGCATTACTAAACTGGTAGATGGCGCCTCCACATCCGAGAATGGTGGACCCAAGAATGACCATGGGGGGATTCCTAAGGAGAACCCATGATTGATTATGGATGACCACCATGATGTCATCGATCTTGATGACCCTCCAAAAGATTTTACAGCTGATCTGTCTGAAACTGCTAAGATGTACAAGGCTTTGGAAGAACGCTTGAAGGCCATGGAGACTTATAAGAAACCAGGATTCAGTGTCGCTGCTATGTGTTTGGTTCATGGCGTTGTGATTCCACCAAAGTTTAAGGTACCTGATTTCGACAAGTATAAGGGGTTTACATGCCCAGAGACTCATCTCCGATCTTACTGCAGAAAGATGGCTGCTTATTCTAGAATTGAGTCATTGCTTATGCATTTCTTTCAGGACAATCTTGCTGAGGCTCCATTAGAGTGGTACATGCAGTTGGAGCAAACTCATGTTAGTAACTGGAGTGAGCTTGTTGATGCTTTCTTAAAACGTTATCACTACAACACCGCCATGGCACCTAGCCATGCGCAACTGCAGAGTATGTCTCAAAAGGCTAGTGAGTCTTTCAAAGAGTATGCCCAGAGATGGCGCAGTTTGGCCGCAAGAGTTCAACCTCCTCTCCTAGACCGGGAACTATTAGATTTGTTTATGAGTACCCTCCGAGGCCCGTATCTACAACATATGCTCAGCAGTACTTCAGATTAATTTTTCGATATGGTCATCATCGGGGAGCGGGTTGAAATGTGTATTAAAGTAGGGACTATTTCAGGTGCATCTAGCGCAAATGGTAACAACAACTCAGGTGGTGGGAAGGAACCATACTCTAGCAGTTTCGTCAAGAAAAATGAGGGAGAGGTGAGAAATGTCTCTGATGATAAGGGGAAAACTATTGTACAGGTTCCATATTACCAAACTCCTGCTACTGCTCCACAACAATTGTATGCACCGCCGTGAAACTATCAACAGAACCAAAGGCCCCAGGGGCAGAAGGGTCAACAAAGGCAGCAAAGGTATCCTAAGAGGAAGTTTGATCCAATCCCGATGTCATACACCCAGTTGCTTCCATAATTGCTAGTTGGTCAGTTGGTACAGCTTCGATTATTGGCTCCCCCACCAGCAGAACTTCCAAGGGGTTATGATGTCAATGCACGTTGTGAGTTTCATTCAGGAGCTCCAGGTCATTCAATCGAAAACTGTAGAGCTTTAAAGTACAAGGTGCAAGATCTTTTGGAGGCGAAGGAGTTAAGCTTCACTCCTATAGGATCTAATGTTCAGAATAATCCTATGCCTCCCCACCATGGGGCTGCTGCCAATGCTATTGGGTTCGACGATGACCACGACTTAGTGACTCAGGTTGAAGAGATTTAGATGTCAATGACAGTTCTAAGAAAGCATATTTTGCAGCAGGAAGTTCTACAAGAGCTTCATGGCTTTTGTTTGAAATGCTCATCCAATCCGGACAAGTGTGATGATTTGAAAAATTCCCTTCAGAGTCTGATGGACGAAGGGGTTCTTAGGGTTGAGAAAGTCATCTCCGAAGGTGGTGTCGCTATTCTGGAGATTCCGTATTATCCGGCCAATGTTCAGAGGAATACTTCAAGAGTTCCATTAGTTATACAAGTTCCAATGCTCCCTACACTAAATCTGAATTCGTTTGATCCCCTGCCAACCCAGGCATCAACACTTCCAAGTTCCGTTCCTGATCCGTTAACTTATAACAGGGCAGTGCCATGGGAATATAATGTCGTTTACATTCGGGGAAAGAAAGTTGTTTGTCCGCCGATTGAAAATAAGGATGTAACCAACATTGCTGGGACTAGTAGAATAACTAGAAGCGGGAGAGTCTTCGCTCCTACTCCACCACCTCCTGAAGAAGTTATCGAAGACATTCCTGTGAGAGATAAAGGGAAACAGGTAGTTAATGATTCTCCTGGGATGTCTTTTGAACAACAAGTGGAGCAGCTAATCAGGGTAATCAAGAAGAGCGATTTCAAGGTGGTTGACCAGCTGAATCATACGCCTGCAAAGATATCAATCTTATCCCTCTTCCTGTACTCCGAAGCTCATTGAACCGCCTTGATGAGAATTCTACACGGTTCCCATGTGAATCCTGAAATTTCTGTGGCCCAATTTGAAGGGGGTTGTTACGAATATTTCTGCAGGAAACTGTTTGGGCTTCAGTGATGACGAGCTCCCTCCTCAGGGCCGAGCTCATAATAAAGCGTTGCATATTTCCATAAGATGCTTAGATACTGTGATGTCTCGAGTCCTAGTAGACACTGGGTCTTCTTTGAACGTCATACCTAAGCATACTCTATTCAAGCTGAATATGGATGGGGTTATGATGAAACCCAGTACTTTGACAGTCAAAGCTTTTGATGGGTTGAGGAGATATGTGGAAGGGGAAGTTGACTTGCCCATCAAAATCGGCCCTCACGTGTTCTACCTATCGTTCTATGTCATAGACATTCGTTCATCTTACACTTGCTTACTGGGACGCCCGTGGATCCATATGGTAAGGGCCGTTACCTCAACTCTGCATCAACATTTGAAGTTTGTTGTCCAGGACAAGGTCATCATCATTGGTGGAGAGGAGGATGTCGTGATCAACAATGTTACTTCCTTCCGTTATGTCGAAGTAGACAGGGAAGTTCATGAAACCCCTTTCCAAGCCTTAGAAATAATTTTTGTTGACAAGGTCCCCTCCATGCTGGAAAATACAAAGAAGTCTGGAGTTCCAATGGTTTCCTTGAGGGATGCCAAGGCCATTATGGAATCTGGGATTCCTAATGAAGACTGGGGCAAGGTTATAGAGGTGCACGAAAGGCAGGACAAGTCTGGACTTTGGTTCGGGTCTTCTTTTTCAGATCATGTTGGTACGGGTCTAATTGTGCTCAAAGGAAAACAAGTTCCCCCCCTTTTAGAGGTTTTTGTTAGGTCCGGTCCGAGGGCTCAGGAAAAAATCCACGCAGTGGATGATGAAGACGATACAGACATGGCTCAGTACATCTACCAGATTGCACCTGATCAAGAGCTCGGCAATTGGACTGCCACTGATATTCCCGAAGTGGTTTTATTTGACATGTAATGTTATTGTTTTAAATAAGTCGCATGCTTTTTCCCGAAACATGTTAACGGCTTATGAAAAGGGCCCCTCATGTTTCTATGTTTGTTTAAAAATTGAATAAAATGTCATTTTTGCATACAATTTTTGCTCTCTATCTTTTCTTATTTTCTTAAAATAAAAATGGTAATGCTTTTCATTCTAAATTTTACCATTTTCTAATTTTCATCCATATTCTAAAATAAGGCATGATGAATCAATCATGCAGGTCTGTCTCGAATTCCATAAAAAATGATGATGTTACAGTTCCTTGCACCAATATCCTTGGAAATCCGAATGACCAAGACGATGAGGGTAGTGGGGAAGATTGTGAAATTCCAGAGTAATTGGAAAGGATGTTGAGACAAGAAGAGAAAATGATCTTGCCTCATCAAGAAGCTATTGAAGTCATCAATCTCGGCACTGACGCAGTAAAAAAGGAGGTCAAGATAGGGGCCTTTTTACAAGATGACGTAAAGAAGGGGTTGATTGAGATTCTCAGAGAGTACTCTGACATCTTTGCCTGGTCGTATGAAGATATGCCTGGTCTAGATATGGATATAGTCATGCACCACTTTCCACTCAAACCAAAATGTCCCCCAGTAAGGCAAAAGCCAATGAGAACTCGTCCAGATATGTCTCTCAAAATCAAAGAAGAATTTGAAAAGCAGTTGAACGCAAGCTTTTTGCTGGTATGTGAATACTCAGATTGGATTGCCAACATCGTACATGTCCCTAAGAAAGATGGGAAGGTGCGCATGTGTGTAGACTATCGAGATTTGAACAAAGCAAGCCCAAAAGATGACTTCCCATTACCACACATCGATGTATTGGTTGATAACACGGCTCAGTCCTCGATTTTCTACTTCATGGATGGTTTTTCGGGATACAATCAAATAAAGATGGCCCTGGAATACATGACAAAGACGACATTCACTACTCCATGGGGTACTTATTGTTATAAGGTCATGCCTTTTGGCCTCAAAAATGCTAGTGCAACTTATCAACGTGCCATGGTGACACTATTCCATGATATGATTCATAAAGAGGTCGAAGTATATGTTGATGACATGATTGCAAAATCACAAACCGAGGATGAACACTTGGTCCATCTTTGAAAGTTATTTGCGCATTTGCAAAAGTTTATATTAAGGCTCAATCCGAATAAGTGCACCTTCGGGGTGCGATCCGGCAAACTACTCGGTTTTATCATAAGTCAACGAGGAATTAAGGTAGATCCCGACAACATAAAAGCAATACAGAATATGCCAGCACCAAAAAATGAAAAAGAAGTAAGAGGGTTCCTTGGGAAATTGAACTATATAGACAGGTTCATTTCTCATCTCACAGCTATTTGTGAACCCATCTTTAAATTGCTGCGCAAGAATCAAGATGCCCGATCGAATGATAATTGTTAGGAAGCCTTTGAAAAAATCAGACAGTACCTCCAAGAGCAACCAATCCTTATCCCCCCAGTGCCTGTGAGGCCACTCATCATGTACTTGACGATGTTGGAAGGATACATGGGTTGTGTGCTCGGGCAGCATGATGAAATAGGACGTAAAGAGCACGTCATTTATTATCTAAGTAAAAAGTTTACCGATTGTGAATCCAGGTATTCTCTACTTGAAAAAACTTGTTGTGCACTTGCTTGGGCTGCTCGACATCTGAGGCAGTATATCCTGACATACACGACCTTTCTAATATCAAAAATGGATTCGATAAAGTATATCTTTGAAAAGCCAGCACTCACAGGCAGGCTTGCTCGATGGCAGATGCTTTTATCTGAATATGACATTCAATATGTTATACAAAAGGCTATCAAAGGTAGCATTCTTGCGGATCATCTTGCTCATCAGCCGTTGGAAGAGTACCAATCAATGAAATTTGACTTCCATGATGAAGATGTTATGAATCTTGATGATTATGATGGGTATGATCCGGAAGAGTGATAGACTCTTACATTTGATGGTGCCTCGAACGCTACAGGCCATGGAATTTGGGGAATACTGACTTCTCCATGTAATACTCATACACTGTTTACGGCCCGATTATGTTTCGATTGTACAAATAATGTGGCAGAATATGAGGCATGTGTAATGGGTCTAGAGGCAGCTATTGACCTTAAAATCAAAATCCTTGAAGTCTTTGGAGACTCTTCTTTGGTCATACATCAGGTACGAGGTGATTGGGAGACGAAACACCCCAGTTTGATTCCATACAAAGACTACATATTGCAGCTAATACTCGCTTTTGATGAAATCACCTTTGAACATATTCCCAGAGACGAAAACCAACTGGCTGATGCTTTAGCCACACTAGCATCTATGTTTTTGGTGAGCTTTCCAAATTAGGCGTCTAATATACGCATCCTCAGGTACAAAGAGCCGACACATGTCTTTCCTGCCCATTGTCTCTCAACCAAGGATATGACTGATGAGAAGCCGTGGTATTACGACATTAAACGGTACCTCGAGAAGCAAGAGTATCCCGAAAATGCTACAATTTGTGATAAGCATACGCTTAGAAGGTTAGCATACAAGTTCCTCTTATCAGGAGATGTCCTGTATAAGAGAAATTATGACTCGGTTCTGCTCATATGCGTGGATAGACACGAAGCAGAGTCGATCATAAACTAAATCCATGAGGGTTCTTTCGAGACTCATTCGAGCGGGCATTCTATGGCGAAGAAAATCCTACGAGCAGATACTTCTGGACGACAATGGAGAGTGATTGTTGCACATATGCAAAATTGTGCCACAAATGCCAAGTATATGCAGACAGAATTTATGTTCCTCCAACTCCTCTGAATGTTATGACCTCCCCGTGGCCATTTGCGATGTGGGGAATTGATATGATTGGAAGGATTGAACCAAGTGCGTCTAATGGTCATAGATTCATCCTAGTGGCTATCGACTATTTCCCCAAATGGGTAGAAGAAGCTTCTTACAAGAATGTAACCAAACAGGTCGTCACCGATTTCATCAGGAAAGAAATCATATGTTGTTACGGAGTCCCTCATAGAATCATCACTGATAAAGGTTCTAATCTTAACAACAACATGATGAAAGAATTATGTGAAGAGTTCACAATTGAACATCACAATTCATCGCCATATCGACCAAAAATGAACGGTGTAGTCAAAGCTGCTAACAAAAACATAAAGAACATCATCCAAAAGATGGTCAGAACGTACAAAGATTGGCATGAGATGTTGCCTTTTGCTCTACATGGCTACAGAACGTCTGTGCGCACTTCAACATGGGTAACTCCATTTTCGCTTGTCTATGGAACTGATGTCATGCTTCCTGTCAAAGTAGAAATTCCTTCGTTGAGGGTTCTGATGGAGACCAAGCTTGATGAGGCAGGGTGGCTTCAGACAAGGTTCAACCAACTTAATCTGATTGATGAAAAGAGGCCGACGGCCATCTGTCATGGCCAGTTGTACCAACAAAGAATGAAAAGATCATTTGACAAAAATATTCGTCCTTGAAAGTTTTATCCTGATGATCTGGTCTTAAGAAGGGTCATCGTGCAAATCCATTCTGACCCAAGGGGAAAATGGACTCCCAATTACGAGGGACCATACATCGTGAAGAGAGCTTTTTCGGGAGGTGCTCTAATCCTGACAGACATGGATGGGGAAGACGTTCCACTCCCAGTCAATTCAGACTCAGTCAAAAAATTCTATGCATAAAGAGACTCGCTAGGTCGAAAACCTGAAAGGGTGACTTAGGCAAAAAATGGGCATCCCGGTGGACACGAAAGTCCAGGAAAAAGTTAGGGATAAAATGAAAAAAATAACAACCCGCTAAGTTGAAAACCCGGAAGGGCGGCTTAGGCAAAAATGGGTATCCCGTTGAGTCGAAAACCCGAAAGGGTGATCCAAGCAAAAATTAGGGATCTTAAGCGAGAGGTTGCAGTCTGAATGCTCTTCACGAGTGACACGTGCACATCTATAGCACCTTGGCGGCGAATAGACTGGTCCAACTACTACTCTTCAGAGGCGAGGCATTGAGACAACTTAGGATATGGGAACTGTAACAATACCAGTTTTAATGGAAATTTGAGCATCTCTCATTGCCATTTATACCTGTTGTATTTTTCGTTTCTGTTTCATAGCTATCTCATATAGGATTTGCTTCCTTGTACAAATTCCTATTCACAGGCCAATCAATAAAATTTGTTTTCATCAAAGTTGTCTCTTATTATCATGAAATGTTTTTGTATGCAGAATATGTTTTATTTATTATTAAACATGGCATTATAAACATAGGGAATAAAAATTCTCAAGCCGAGATAAAACTTGACTTTACGTCAACGTATAGCCATGTGGGAATGTCGTATGCATTCCAAGTGTTATTTTTCATTGCAGGTAGCAATTCATAATGGTCACCCTGACCTCGCCAGTGCACGAAGCTGCCTTCATCCACTACAGACAACGTCAAATCTAATTCCCCAAGTGAGTTCAGAAAATTCGGAGTCGTCGTTTGACTCAGTACGCGCAAGTGCATCCCCAATGGAGTTAATCAAGAACGTCCCCAGTGGAGCTAAACCGGGCATTCGCATAGCTAAACTGGGGAAATCTCAGAGCTAAACCGGGGCACTCATAGGTGTCCATGCCCATCTCTTATCCCCAAGTCATTCAAAAGATAATTCCCCAATGTGCGTAAACTTGGGGCATGTATTCCGAAAGATTCGCATGGTGTTCAACATCCATTATTAGGCGTATTCAGTTCTATCATCCCCTCAACGGTTCAAGATATATGGGAATCTGTCTAGATTATCTCTTCCCCAATGGTACGATACAGAATCCAGCAGCGTACCCGAAGACTCGCTTCGTCCGCAATTCAATCTTCAGCAGAGTAATTAATAATCAGCGGTATTGTGAACTCCCCAGTGCAAATTCTTATCATTATCCTCAATGAAATTTGGTACTGCAGGCTTCTAGGGTCGATATGTATTGACATCCCCAGTAATGAACAGCGGTCTCCAATGGGCCTTCTCTTATCCCCATGAAGTCTATTTCTTTGCATTACATATAGTTATCACTGCATAGCATTGCATCCTTAAAAGCGCGTAGCTGATCCACCTGAGTGGGTCTTTGCGGGGAAAAGAAATTCAAACATGCATACGAAGCATAAGCCAGATCAGGTACCTTACACGAAATACCTGAATCATTCAAGGGTAATAATATGTCCCTACAAAAGGATATCACTCCCAAAATCCCCAGTCGATGACCTTCACCTTTTCAAGTGCCCAACAAAATCAATACACCAAGTCCAAGCCCAACACCCGTCTGTGTTAATTCCTAAACACTCGTCGTGTCAACTTCTAAACACTCGTCTGTGTAAATTCATGAACACTCGTCTGTGTCAATTCCTAAACACTCGTCGTACAACTTCTAAACACTTGTCCATGTAAATTCCTAAACACTCGTCATGTCAACTTCTAAACAATCGTTTGTGTAAATTCCTAAACAATCGTCGTGTCAATTCCTAAACACTCGTCTGTGTAAATTCATAAATACTTATATGTGTCAATCTCTCAAACACTCGTCCGTGTTTAAATTTTCCTTGGTACTAGTCTGTACCTTTTCTGAATACCCGTCCGTATTGATCCAAACACTCGTGTGTGTCAGGTTTCCTAAACTCCCATCTAAAAAATAATTCAGACTTCCAACACTCATCTGTGTCAGTTATCCAAACACTCGGTCGTGTTTCACCTTTTAATACTCATCCGTATCTTCTTTCAATACTCGTCTGTATTGATTCGAACACTCGTCTGTGTTTAACCTTTTGATACTCGTCCGTATCTTCTTTCAATACTTGTCTGTATTGATTCAAACGCTCGTCCGTGTTTAACCTTTTGATACTCGTTTGTATCAATTTTCAATACCCGTCTATATTCAAACACTCGTTCGTGTTTGACTTTTCTTGATACTCGTCCGTATCTTCTTTCGATACTTATCCGTATCGATTCAAAACACTCGTCCATGTTGTTCCTTCCTTGTATTGGCATCATGCTACGTTACAAGCCCAATCTCTTCCTTGTATTGGCATCATGCTACGTTACAAGTCCGATCTCTTCCTTGTATTGGCATTATGCTATGTTACAAGCCCAATCTCTTCCTTGTATTGGCATCATGCTACGTTACAAGCCCAATCTCTTCCTTGTATTGGCATCATGCTACGTTACAAGTCTGATCTCTTCCTTGTATTGGCATCATGCTACGTTACAAGCCAAATCTCTTCCTCCTATTGGCATCATGCTATGTTACAAGTCCGATCTCTTCCTTGTATTAGCATCATGCTATGTTACAAGTCCAATATCTTCCTTGTATTGGCATCATGCTACGTTACAAGTCCAATCTCCATCTCTTCACTAAAAAACAAAAGAATTCTTCCCCCAAAAATAAATAAATGCTCACACTTCCTCTCAGGACAAATTTTTGGCATTGATATTTAATCATCTTCAACCTTGAACTTCCGAAGGCACGCGCCAATCGTACTTTCAGGTTTAAAGACGATTAAATAGGGGCAGCTGTAATATCCCAAATTTATCCTACCCCTTTTACTTTTATCTGTCTTATGCGTCTCTCACTTTTCACATGTACATAACCTTCCGTTAGGTCATTTAACACGTCATGCATCATTAATCAGTAAATTTAGCATGGGAACAACGATCTTGAAGATTATGGTTTTATATGTGCTTTTAGGCCCTTATCTTCACTCAGGCTTGAATTAATTGGTTTCTCATTAACTATGGTTTATGGGGCTAGGGTTAAGATTCTTGATCATTGAGAACTTCTTTGTCTCATTAAGATACAAGGTTGTCATCTTCACCAAGGGCATGATCATTAGGGTTTCACTAAAGGTTTAAGTAAAGACTATGTGAGCTAGGGTTTAAGGTCAAAGTCATCTTAAATAGTTTCTTCAAGGATCCAAGGCATTGTTATTCTATTGCTCATACAATTGAGACATGATACAAGATGCGGATTATAATCAAAGCGTCATTCGTTCATTATTTGTTACTTGTCGTACGAGTTAATTTGGATTAAGGTTGAAGTGGATTTAAATGATTCCATGGATTCAAACTTGGTTCAATTCATCAGAGTTGTTGGAGGCTTGTAAGGTTGAAAAATAAATGTATTTGGATTTCTTAAGATTTAAGTAATGAGGTATACAAGTTCAAGGTTATTCAAATATTATTCAAGATACCAAAGTTCATTTAAAAAAGAATCATCAGAATATCAAAATTCAACATATTTCACTTTCCTTCAGAGTTCTTCAAAATACACTTATAGATTCAAGAAATTTCCCACCATTTCATCCATCATCTAACGTCATTGTACATGGCTCACAATTTTAAAGATTCAAGTCCATTCACATGACAATTTACAAGCAAATCTCTCTCAAAAGATAATCATTCATCTTTAAATATGCAAGTTCGTCCAACTTCCAAATATCATTCCATTCGAAGAATTACATGAAGGAGAAAGAATTACTAGCCATCACAAAATACCATAACCTCACTATAATTTACATTACAATTTCCAACATATATACCATTATACACATGGAACCTTACACAACAATTAGAACCTATTATAATCCCTATCACCCTCCATTTTTCGAGTCTTAACCGAACGTCGTGCCATGCCATACGGATCAATCTCCTTGTCCATCCTCACTGCTAAATGTCATGCTTCTAACTTTGCACCAAATGCCTTGTACCCTGTCTTCCAGTATTGTCTTGCTAATGGACTTAAATACCATGCTTATTTTGAAAGTCAATCCCAACATGTATCCTTTCCATCACAACCTACATATAGCGGGAAAAAAAACAGCACATCAGCACATCAGTTACAAGACATACATTTTGAGCTAGCAGTAGACATATGAAACTTAATACAAGTCATGACCAAATCGCAACATATATGGTCAGGTTAATGCATGCAATATCCATTCTTGATATGAGGATTTATTGTATGGACCAGGCTAGAAGTAAATTGCAATGAAATATCAATATTTCCCATAACTTATCAAGACCAATTGCTACATATTACTGCAGTAACGTCAGAATCTGGTTCGAACTCAATAAACAAGACAGAATAAATCGCTCATTCAATAATTTGATCCAAGGGTGAAAGGGATGAAAAAGCTAATTTTCGTAACAAACTGTGACCAAGACTCACTGAAAAAAAACTGTTAACCAATTTCATAATGGGATTTCTTATAAATTTGCAACAAAATTGTCATATTCCCTAAATTGTCCAGCAGAAAAATAACTAAACATCAACCTAAATACCCTGCAAAATAGAATTTCAACTAACCTATTAACAACCAATGCAAAATCTCCTAACTATTGTCCAACTCTAAACCATAAAACAAACTCACAAAAAAACAGTTAACCAAATTCCTAACCAACTTTTTTGACTCTACAAATAATTAATTACTAACTGGCCAGTAACTAACTTTTTGATCTAATCGAATTTCCAACTGATTTCATAAGCTTTACTAAACAGTTAACAAAAGTATATGGCCAGGAATCAATAACTTCTAAAAACTTACATTCTAACTAACTTTCACCCAATTTTGTTAATTGTTTTTAAACTGAAACATAAGGCTTAAATTGATCACAAAATCATTGAGACAAAAATATTTAGAACTAACTAACTGCTAACAGTAACATTAACAGTGTTAACTAACATTAACAAAAACTAACTATAACTGTAACAAAACCCCTTTTAACCATCTCCCTACAAAAACTAATTATTAACAGTTTCTAACTAACCAAGAACCAATCCAATCTCACCATATATCCCCAACTGATTGCAATAGATCTAAGGGTTCAAATGGCTCACCCTTTAACTGTTCTAACCACCTCTAACAGAATTTTCTAACAGATCTAATAGCATATATATAACAGAAAAACTGACCTTGATTCATTCATGCTTCAACTTTTGCAGAATCATACAAAAAACTCCCTCACCTTTATCTTCACTCACTCTCTCTTTGCATAATTCTCTACACTCCCTCCCTCTGAAATCTCATTGCAGAACCTTCATCCTTCTACACTTTCTTCTCATCTTCATCACCATCTTCACAACTCACCGTAACTTCCATTATCTTCTCTGTTCTCTCAGACACACCATCACTACCTTGATTCAAACCCAACCTTCTGCAACTCCCAAGAACACACAACGCTCAACATCATCAGTATCAACGCGACAACACTGTAACAATAATAAGAACTTAGAAAAGAAGAAGAGGAAGAGGCTTGCAGAAGAGGAACAAGAAGACTCACTAGAATGAAGGCTTACCTGGAACAGTCTATTCTCTGAATCTTTATGAACATCCTCGTTATCGAAGAGCCATCGGAGCATCTCTTATAGGTAGGCTTCAGAATCCCTCTTCCTCGCATTTTTATTTATGATTCTTCATGCTACAACATAGATGGAATGTTAATTAGTAGAATCCCCATGACCACCGAGTAGATTAGGGCTTTGGCGAGGCTTAATTTGGAATTTATGGTTTCTGATGTAACCCTTCGATCCCGTCCTTTAGATGATTTTCTGTGAAATACATGGAAGGATTCGAGTTCAGAGCAGCGATTCAGGTGGGTTTGTTTTGGGAATCTTTGGTCATGGACTCATACGCTGGGCCTTAGGGCTTATGTTCTGCTTGGAACAGCGCCTGGATTACTAGGCCAAAGCCCCCTAGATTTCAATTCTCACCCCCCTGATTCTCCTAGTTTCCTTTTACAATTTTTAATGCTTTCTTTCAATTTTTTTAATAACAAAAATACATAATAAAAAATGGTAAAAATATTAGAAGGAATTTTAGAAATTAATTAGGAATATATTTCTTCTTTTGCTAACTTTTTAGTCAATTTTAATCATTAGTTTTATTCATTTTATATCATGTATTTTGTTTGTGATTTTTTAGTATGGATCGTATGCAGTACTTTAATACTTGCTACCAATTTTACTTGTTTGTATAGTCTTTCATGATCCCTTAGGATATTTTGGTTCAAATTTAATCTTCGATCTAATTGAACTAAAATTGTACATTAGGATTCTAAATCCAAGCATGCAAACATTAGGTAAAATTCCCTCAAAATTCTAACTTTAGGTCTAACATTGCATGATAAAATTAGATTTAGAAATAGGCTAGTCTCCCTGTGATTTTTCTTCCCCTTTTACATTTGCACTAAAACTAAAACTTCTTTTTTCTTTCAAACTTCAAGAAACTTTAAAACAACTGATGAGAATCATACCTTTGCTCATTATGGGAAATGATAAGCGGGTCTCTTCTCGATCTTATTATTCTTCATCTCAAGTCTAGGTGTGATTCAATTCTCAAAGACTACTTTCATGGATAAGTAGAAAAATGGCTAATATCTCTCTCTTGAGGTTAACTAGCCGTTATCTGCAGCAAAAAAATACAAACCAATTCAAATCATTGTGTGCGCTCGAGCACTTTTTCTCTAAAAACTCTTTTCAGGTAAGGACATGATTAATTTACTTATGTGTCAGCGCATAAGTCTCCAAAGGTTGAGCTGCGGCAGAAGGTGGAATTAACTTTGTCCATAAAATACACAAACAAACAAAAACATATAAGTTGAACTACGGCAACTCTGATTCCTCAAAAAGGATACGTAGGCATTGGGGTAGGGCCCAAGCGAGCACAATTTTATTTTCCCTACATTATTTTTCTCTTTCTTTTGCATGCATTCTCTCTCAGTAGTATAGTAAACAGTAAGCATAGATTAAATACACCCATAAGATAGATAACAAGAGTGGATACCATAGAGTACTACGGGCGTGTGGGGTGCTAATACCTTCCCCTCACGTAACAGACTCCCTTACCCAATCTCTCGGTCCTAAGACTGTGACTTCTCCTTTCTCAGGTTTAATCGATGTTTACCTTTCCCTAAATGTGGGATAAAAGAAGTTCGATGGCGACTTCATTGTTTGATGATTTTTCAGCCGGTTGTTTCACCAACTTAGATGAGATATCTGCATGGGTGTTATGCTCGTGGGGAACATGTTGTACGTACACAAATTTAAATTTCTTTTTCCTCTCCTGGACCAGGGTCCAATATTTAGCGAGTTGGTCATTTTTGACCTGATATTCGCCTCAGACTTGAGAGGTGACCAACTGAGAGTCGGTAAAGATTTTTACTTCCTCAACTCCTAAATCTTTGTCCAGTCATAAACCTGCAAGGAAAGACTCGTATTCGGCATGATCGTTGGAGGTCAAAAAAGATAGATCAAGGGAGACCTCGATTAGGGTCCCTTCCTCGTTTTCCAGTATGATGTTTGTACCACTTTTGATCTGATTGGAGGCGTCGTCGACGAAGATCCTCCAACGACGCGATCCATCGGGATCTACGAGCGAGGTCATTTTAGATAAGAATCAGCCTAGGCCTGAGCCTTAAAGGCTTTCCTGCTCTCATATTGGATATCGAATTCAGAGAGCTCCAAGGACTATTTCAACATTCTGCCGGCCATGTCTGATCTTCTGAGTAGTTGTTTTATTGGCTGATATGTTTGGACCACTGTGGTGTGAGCCAGGAAGTAGTGTCTGAGTCTCCTCGTTGCGTTAACGAGGGCTAGAGCTACTTTTTCAATTTGTTGATATCTTTCCTCTGGGCCCTACAGGGCCTTGCTTGTGAAGTAAACTAGCCTTTGTCCCTCTGGAGTTTCTATAATCAATGTCGCCCTTATTTCCTCGGAGGCGACGGCCAGATAGAGGTAGAGGACCTCGTCTTTCTCGGGCCGATAAAGGATGGGAGGCTGCGACAGTGATCGTTTTAAATGAATGAGGGCTTGCTCGTATTCAGTCATCCACTCAAAGGCGGATTCCTTGAGCAAGAGTTTGAACAAGGGAAGCGCATACTGGGCGGACATTGCCACGAATCGAGAGAGGGAACTGAGCATGCCATTCAAGATAAGGATGAACTTTTTCAAGGTGGGCGTCAGGAAATTCGTAAAATTCCTGACATTTGTCAGGGTTTATCTCAATGCCTTGTTCCATTAGGTAGAATCCAAGGAACTTTTCCTTCCCGTACGCTGAAGATACATTTTTCTAGGTTGAATCGCATCTGGCACTTTCGAGCCTGCTCGAACACTTTCTTTAATTGGGCGGCATGGTCGAGCTCCTTGGTGGACTTGACGATCATGTCACCCATATAGACTTCGAGCATGTCGCCTATCTTGTTGCGAAAATTTTTTTTCATCATGCCCTGATATGTAGCGCCCACGTTTTTCAGGCTGAAGGGTATTACATTGTAGTAATAGTTGCCAGACTCGGTCGTGAAAGTGGTGTATTTTTTGTCCGATTTCGCCATTGGGATCTGGTTATAACCAGAGTATGCATCCATGAATGATAGCAATTTGAAATCGGCCGAGTTGTTGACCAGTTTGTCAATATTGGGGAGGGGATAAGCATATTTCGGGAAATCTAGATTGAGATCAGTATAATTGTTGTACCCCATAATTTTCCCTCTCATTTTATCAAGATTTTCCTCACAAGACTCTTTGGACTCAAGACAGAATTAGGGTTTGCTCTGCTCAAGACCTCTCCTTGCATTGTTGACCTGAAATAAGGGTTTGAGTTTGCACAGGGATTTTTGGACTTTCAATGCTCCATGTGACTTTCATACTTGATGTTGGAATTATAATATTTCCCATACCAAGTTTCAAGCCTTGAATCAAATTTTTGTCCAGTCAATTGGACAGTTGACCTAAAAATCAGCTGTATTGGGGAAAAAGTCAATTGTGGCCAATTTACAGTCAAACCTCATAATTTTTTATCCACATCAACATTATAGACTCATATGAACCATTTTATCAAGTTTGGACCACAACTCCTCAAGAAATTTGATCAGATCATCAAAAGGGCAAAATGGTCAAAATTAGGATTTTGACAGTAGAAGGGCAATTTCTGATTTTTCACCTAGCCAATGGCAATTGGGTTCAAGCATGGTTTAATGGACTCAATGGCATCATCTTTACCTAATCACAAGGTTCAAAAGATCTCAAATGTATTGGATTGACAGATGAATTTTCCAGTCAACTGATCAAAAATCAATTGTACACTGAAAAGTCAAACTTTGACTTTTTGGTCAAAATCAAGTGCCAATGGTCATTTTTCATCAAGATGTGTCAAAACATGAAACTTGTTCACCAAGAAACCTAATTTTTGAAAATTAGGGTTTAAAATGGAAAATTTTCATAACTTAGAAATTTTCCAAGTTACGAAAATTTCTTATTTTTTCCCAACTTTTCCCAACTTTTTCACCATGATGAAATTGGATTCAAAGAAAACTTCCACCATGAAAGTTGTAGTCCTCCACAAAATCTACAACTTTGATTCACAAAGTTTTCCCAAAATATGCTTGGATCTCACGTTATGATTTTGTGAATAAGGGTCCATGAAACTTTTAACTTAGTGAAATTTTGCCCTAGTTTAGGCAGGATTTTGACCTATCTTCATGGCAACTTTTCACATAGTTATAAGTGGAATCTCAAAATTCATTTCAAATATGGATTGTAGATCATGTTACAAGCTTTCCAAAATGTCCCAGAACTCTCCAAGATCATTTGTGGTTAGGGAGAATCGAAGGAATGAAAATGGCCATTTCTCACTTTTTTCCATGGCATTTTGCACATTACTACAACTTGCAAATCTGCCCAAAGCATGCTTGTACTTGTTTTACAGGTCTTAATCCTTTCCACACTCCTTAATTAAATGCAAATACATTGGACAAAGGCATTGTTCTAAGTTATGGAGCATTATACAAATAGTTAATCCAAAAATGGCAAAAAGGCAACATTGCTACTTTGATAAAGCATGCTTTATGTCATTTTGTTTATCTTGAGCCATGGACCCAATTTCTTGCTGCAAAAAAAGTCCACAAACTTGGGGCAAAGTACACCAACTATGTGCAGCTAAGGAGCAAGCCTGTACAGGCTTTGGCTTTGTCAACTCAACCATTTCTTCAAAAACAAGCCAACTTGCAAAAGTGAAGATAACTTGTGCATCTGTTAAAACCAAGACTTGAGACCATTTGAAACGGGTTTAGCATAATATACCAAGCCAGAAGCATGATTTCTAAGCCTCTAAAACAACCTTAAACACAAAAACACCAAGTTCTTGTCAAAACAAGGCAAGCCCTGCAAAACCACTTCCAAAACATATTCCACTCGTGTGTTTTACCTTGAACCACTTAAAACACATTGCATGCATCCCAACCAAGCTACCCAAGTCCCTGTCCAGCAACTGTAACTTCATTTTCAAGCTTCACCATTTCCAATTTCCGAGTTTGCAGGTTGAGTTCTATAGGGAGGTTCGGGCCATTTCAAAGCAAGCTAAGCATTGGGAAAGGTCAAGGGAACATCAAGCAAGCTCAAAAAACCTGCAGGCCTCACTCAGAACTCCAACATTGCCATATTCGAACTTGACTGAAATAGGTATTTCTCAAGATTCTAACTCCTTATTTAAGCATCATTAAGATTAGGTTTCTAAAGCAAAAATGTAGTCTATAATGTGCTTGAGTTGTACATATGCCTAGCTTGTATTTATATTAACTGAGCTAGGAGAATTTGGATGATGAACATGTTGAAAAAACTAGGTCAGAATTTAGGGCCAATGAAATTCTATCTGGTCTTTGAGAGTTAGATCAAGTTTTTTATATCATTAGAATCGTGTGATGATGAGCTATAACTTTCATGTTGCAAGATTTTGTTTTTAAGCACGTATGCAGGAGTTACAAGTTTGTACATGGCGCGCGCGTTTTCTGGTTCAAAGGACAGGGATGAAGTGTGACGTGGGACTGGGCCTGGCTTGCCTTGCTGTTTGCACCCTCCTTTGTGTTATTTGCACCCCCTAGTCCATTTTCTTTATTTTTGCATATTTTTCATTTCTTTTTTTATTTTCTGACTTTATTATTTTTTCTTGAACATTTAAAATCACAAAAAATATTTTCTTTATTTTTGGAATTTTATCATATTTTTATTTTATTTTTATTTGCATAATAAATAATTATTAGGTTAATATTACTTTATTTTCTTAATTAAAACTTATAAATAATATAGAAATACTTACATATTTTATTTTATTATATTATACACTTAAAATAATATTTTCTCACATGATTTAATTTTTAACATTTTTATATGTATTTTTATTTATTTTCGTGTACATAAATGAAATAAAATAATATTAGAATATATTTTCCATTAAACCAAATTAGGGTTTTCACCCTTTCCAAAATAATCTTTTTATTTTCTTATTTTTTAAGACATTAAATAAATTCATTTTTACATACATAAAAATAAATACAAAAACATTTTGCATATTTATATTTAATTGCATATTTAAATATTATTCATTTATTTATTTGTACAAATAATTCAATATGGTTGTAATAGTTTTAGGGCTTTATTTTGTGCAAATACCCCCTATTCAAACTTGTATCCCCCTTCCCATAATAATGTTGTAACTTTTACGCATTTTATCGCTTTCATATACCATGATAGTAAGATTAGGGTTTGTATGCAAAGAATCAAAAAAATCAAACAAATAGCATGACTAAACTCAAGACAAAAATGCATGAAAAATGACAACACAATGCACATAAGCATCTCTAGGGTTTCACCCACTTGTTACCTTAAAAAAACATGGTCATGGTATGCATGCTATGTATCTTGGCAAAATCAAAAACAAAACAAAAAGATCATAGTCCCTCGATGACGCTATCTTGGTTGCCTATACAAAAATGATCTAGTCCCTCAAAAAACTTGCTAAGATACTTGGCAATATTGTTATCATGGTCATACGATGACCCACGCTTGTCCCGTTTAACATCCAAAGGTAAGGTTATTTACCAAATACAATGGTAAAACAACAATATCAAAGGAATAAAAAATGTGTAGGAAAGATCTTTGAGTAGGGTAGACAACTCCTAGTTACTTGATCAAATTTGCAAACCATCCTTGCTATTTTCAAACAAACTATCACACAATTTCAAATTATTTCCCAAAACAAACTTTCAAATATTGAAACATTTTTCAAAAAACAAACACCTTTGTATACATTCAAACAAGAATCATTACAAAGGTAGCCTAAACAAAGGCCTCTTTTCAAAATACTTTCAAAAACCACACACAAAAGCACCATTTCAAATAATTGAAAAGCAAAAGCAAGTGATCTAAAACAAGTAACTAAGAGCCCATGGAAAACCATGGATGAAAAGGGTGCTAGCACATTCCCTTTTCATAATCTATCCCCCGAACCCAAGAAAACATCTCAAAGGTATTTCCTGTGCTTTTTGACCTTTCCTTTGGATAAAATAAAAAGTCGGTGGCGACTCTTCCTAAACCGAAACATTTGTGAACACAAACGCAAAACCTCAAGCCAGTTCTCCCACCATATCACAATAATCAATACACATGTGCCATTTTCCATTAGATTTTTCACAAGAACTACATTTGAGAGCCAGGTTGTGTACTGGGCTTCAGAAATAAAATGTTCCTCTAAGAGGTCTTTTACAGCTAATTCTGCAGCCTTTGCTTTCTCGAACGACTGCGTTCTTCTGTGTTGCGTGACCACCTTGAGGGAAGGATCTATAGTCAAGTGATGGCATACAACTTATGGATCTAAATCAGGCATCTAAGTCGCACTCCAGGAACACAGATCAGCATTCTCCCTTAGGTAAGCTTTGAATTACCTTTTTCCAGGTCAGGGAGGTCTTCTCCGATCTTTACTCCTCTTGTGGGGTATTATCTGAGGGGAACAACCTCAAAGTCACCGTCTGGGGGTCGTTCGTTACTTGAGATTTCACCGCGATCTGCAGAGGGGGTCGAACTTTTGTCTCCGACCATAGGCTCATTTCCCTTCCTTCTTTGCTCGACATGATCCTCCTTAGAAAAATGGTTGTCGAGGTCAATGGTTTTGACCCTCGACAACAGCTTAATCTCCTCGGAGCTGGAGGGAAGTGTGGCTTTGGTGGTTGGTCAAGGTTGAAAGCTGATGGAATGGAGGCCCTCGGATGAAGCATCAAAAAACCTTCTTGTTGCTTGGATGTTCCCGTGGAGGGTGGCGACCAAGAATTCGATGGTGTAGTACTTCATTTTGAGATGCACGGTAGAGGGAACTGTGATGAGTTTAACGAGAGTGGGTCTCTCGAAGATGCACTGGTAGAGAGACAGGAAATATACCACCACGAATTGGGTCTTTATGGCTCTGGCCGTTACCCCTCTCTCGAAGGTTACGATCAGCTCGACATATCCCCAGGGTTTTGTGCTAGCTCCATTGAAGCCCTGGAGATCTGATCCCACGTAAGGGGTCAAATGGCTCTCATTCAGCTGCAAAGTGGTGTCGAATTCAGGGCTCCGCCCGGAAATTCCTCTCGGTAGAAGGCGAGGGGATGAGAGCCTCCTCAGAATTTATTGAGCGTGGCATCCATATCTGAGTTGGCTTCGATGAGTTAGTCGAATCTCCTCTTTACCGACCCAACTGTATGCTTGTTAAATCCTCTGTTGGAGATGGCCATAGTTGCTGGGAATCATTCCCAAGGACCATGGGAGGAGATGTACATGGGTATGTTCTCCATGTCCGAATGATAGAAATATTTTGGCCGTGAGGTGCCCAAGGCGACCGGAATGGCATCGAGATCGGGGAACTTCTTCCCTTCCTCAATGTTTTTAGTTTCTAGCATTTCCTCGCGAGCTCCCTCCTTCTTTTTTTACTGCTTGATATTCCCATCTCTAATCAGTATTTCAATTTTATCCTTGAGATGAATTCAATCCTATGTGTTATGCCTGTGACTTTTGTGGAACCTACAATATTTTCTCTTGTCGGTTCCCGATTTGGATGGTGTTTGTAGGAGGAAGCGCACCCCGACTTACTTAAATTTAGAATTGGCGCATTAAGAAAGAATATACTCCCTTAAGATTGTCAGAGGGGTGTAGTCATGGAAACAATCGGCTGGCCCCTTGTAGTCCTTTGAATCTCGGTACTTGTCTTCCCATTTCTTATCTCCCCGGCGGGATATCGAGGGCTCGTTGTTCTTCGAGGACTTGACACTCTCTCTACACCTTGATTCCCTGTCGTTGTTGGTCGCTTCCTTCTCCTCGTGTTGTATGTACTCCTGGGCCTTGAGGAGGAGGGAGTAGAGCGGGGATGGCGTCTCAATGCCTACAACTTTGGCAAAGTCACTGCGGGGATGGAGCCTGTACTCGAGGAGATATTTCTTCATGTTGTCGATCATTAAGACCTAGACTTCTTCCTTCTTGAAGCATTCAATATACGCCCGTAGAGACTCGTCTCTGCCCAGGATGATTGCTTTGAGCGAAGCCTCCGATTTTGGGTGTCGACAGGAGGCGGTGAAATGCCTCGAAAATATCCTCTCGAGATGCTTCCATAAGGTGATGGATTCATCGGGGAGGCTCTTGTACCACGACATCACCCCCTTCTTGAGTGTGGTTGGGAAGAGTCTGCATTTGATGGCCCCTTTGACTCCTCGGTAGTCGAGGAGGGTGCCAATGTTCTCGATGTGCTCATCAGGGTCTGTTGTTCCATCACAGGTTCCCAATGGAGGTGGCTTCTCCAGGCCGACAGAGAGTGGGGCCTCTATAATCTCCCTCGATAGAGGGCCACGAGGCTCGTCAATGTCACTATCCGCGATAGATAGAGAAAAGGAGTGATAGTTTCTTCCCCGTCGATCGTCACAGTTTTATCGGGGGAGGGGCTCCTCCGTTTTTGCTTTGGTTCGGGTGAAGTTAATAGAGAACGATCGATTTTTTAGTTGTCTTTCCTCTTCTTTAATGGAGGGAGTCTTGATATTTTGCAGGAGGTGTGCGGTTGCGTTTCTTAAAGAAAGAAACACTGCGTCTCTCCTTTCTTGGTGGTAGGCCACGCCTAGGTGGTGATATACTAGGGGAGTTTTGTCGTCGGGTTCTCCGAGGAGGAGATCTTGATTGCATGTTCTCCCAGGCCGTTATCCATTGATTCTGTTGTAGGATGAGGGTGTTGGTCTGATTAATAGCAGCGAGTAATGCTGCCATGGTGGGATCGGTGTTGAGAGGGATGAGAACTAGTTGCATGACTTCTGGCAGTTCCTCGGTGGGATTCTTGGGGTGTCCCTTGTACAAGAATTGGTCGTCGCTGTGCCGAGCGTTAGTTGAATCTAGAAACGCAGTCTGTCCGTCTCGGAAGCCTAGGTTGTCCTCGAGGTGAGGATGTTCCTGACTTCTGTTGGTTTTGTGAGCAGGGGGAGAATGGTCTTTACGAGAAGATGGAGATCATCATGGTCGGCCATGATTAGTGAGAGGAATCTTAAAAATTTTCTTTGATCTTTAAGTTTCGAAGAAAGAAAGATGGGGAGAGCAGTTTCCCACAGACAGCGCCAATGATCTTACCGGTTGATCGGTACCTGTGAAGTGGCCAGAAGATGATCTGTAGTCGGGATGTGATGTCGTGGAGGAAAAAAGTGGGTTATACCTGCAAGGCACTCTGACAATGAAGTAAGAGTGGGAACAAGGAGATACAAGAAAATTATTAAGGTATTGGTGGTGAATACTGAATATTCGATACCTGGCCTTCATAGGTGTGAGGGTTTATATAATTCCCCTGGCGCATGGATATTGGTTACTGATTTCACGCCTAGATAAGTGGGTCCATAAAATCAGGTAACTCTCAGGATTTGGTCAAACCGGGAAGATGTGCCCGTAACTAGCCGTTGGTTCCGAGGAGGAGGCCAATTACGGGCATCTCTTTAGTCGATTCTTGGTGGCCTGCATGATGTTGATGTCGGGTAGGCTGAGAGGATGCTTGTCGATCATCCTAGTCCAGTGTTGGCTTGGGAGGGTGTTGTACCCCAATTTTTCCCCCTAAGATCCCTTCATCATATCATATCAATTCAATCACAACAAAGTCACACACTAGGGTTTATTTCTTCTCCCTATCTTTAGTATTGCTCTATGGGGAATCACCAAGCACCTTTACTTGTATTTTGTGGTCATCTATGTTTTATTACTCTTTAAATAACAAATACAATGTATGTGTATCCTAATTGTTGATGATGTAGGTGAAAGCACAATGCATTGCATCAAAGTTAGCCTTTGGATTCATAAGTTCATTCTTTGTGCCTTCCTCAACAAATCTTTATTGAGATTCAAGCCTCTATGGAAGATATTTTGAAGTAAAATAATTACAAATTCTAATATGATCCATTATGCCCCAAGTTGTCAAAGTTAGCTCAAAAGTACAAGGGTTGACTAAATAAGTTTGACTCAATTGGATAAGTCTTTGTCTCCTTTGATCACAAGTGCATATCTCCTTCAATTCTCAAGATGTGGAAGTGGTGTTGGTTTCTATGACTTCTCATTATCATCCTCAACAACTTCTATTTGCAAGATAAAAGTATTAGTGCAAGAAGGTTGATCAAAATTACAGAGGTTTCCCAAAGCATTTTTCTTGCTCTAGGAGTTAGGGATTTGAACTTTAAAGGGGTATATCTTGATCATCTTCTGGTATTTTTGAGTGATTCCAAAGGCATCCTTCTCTTCAAAGGTTTATTTACAAATAAATTCAAAAGTCATAAGGAAATTTTGTATGTAAGAAACTTGATGATGAAGAAAGATTACAAGTCCTCCAGATGAACCCTCAAATTCCTTTATGTAAATTCAAATGATCATAACTTGATAAATTTTTATCACCTTGAACCCATTCTTTTTCCATAATTATCTTGAATATGTTAACTTCAACCTTTCTTTTATGTGAAAAGTGTGAAAATGGAAAGATGATTCCCTAAGGATGCAAAAGATTATAGGTCATTTCATGAATTTTTTCCAACTTCAACAAGTCATAACTCTCTCAACTTTTGGATATTTTGAATGTTTAAAGTCTCAAAATTACATTCAATAGATCTATTTCATGCCATATTTTTTGGTCAAGAACAAATTCCAAGTGGAAGACCATGTTTGGATACAAGACATTATAAGTCATTTTTGAAGAAAAACTTATAAATTTTTTAAGTATGAAAAGTCAGCCCTTTTCTTCCAACATTGACTCAAAAAAACTTCTTGCTCAAGCATCCAATTGATCTCACTCCTTGCACATTGTAAAGCTTGTAACTTTATCTTTCAAGTGCTTCAAAAATCATATCATATGGTGCCCTACATTGTTGGCACCATGGTTATGAAGGTAGCATCACGAAATGGAAATTTCAAGTTCAGTCAGATTTGAAAATTAGTTTAAATCTAATTACAAGTCTGTTTGTGGATCAATTTCGCGTCTAATCATGTTTAGGAACTTGCCATAACAAGAAACGACCCTTAAACCATCCATTTTGCTGCGTTTTGAGCCATGTGAAGTCACACTTTTCACACTTAGTAGGTCCACATGATTTCACTGATTTTGCCTCCAATTCACACGCTTGAGCCTTACATCATGATCATCTATAAATAAGGATCATCCCTCAATCATTTTCTCAAGCTTTAGATAGCCAATTGACCCCTGTTCATATCCCACACGAACTCTGAATTTGGATTTCTGATTTCTTACATTCTCACCTTGAAACACTAAAAGCTCCATTCAGTTAGCTCCATTGAACTTCTCTGAAGCTAACCATACGGTTACTTTCAAGAATCGTGACCTAAATTGATCTATAGAAGTCCAATTTCAGAGAAACTTCTCACTACTTCGTTCAGGTAGATTTCTTGGCCAAATTGATTCAAATAAAATACAAATCCACTCCTTGTATCCTTCTGATCCTCGTGCTCTTTATAATTTACAATTTCATTGAGAATTGAGTGAGATATCCCATATTTTAGTGCTCGCTATTTTTTTTATTCAAACGCGGCCTTGCATAATTTATATAAACTTGGCGCGATGGTACCATTAGAATCGTCTTGAAGACACAAATCTAATGGTACCAGTCTGGTTTGCTAATTTTACAGTTTGAAGGATTCGATTTGGGGATGGCTGGAGGTTGAAAATGATGACATGTCCGTCTTCAACCAATGACACGAAGCCACATTATTTTTTTTAAATGGATATAATATGCTTGCCTTACCATGCACGTGCCTCAGGAGCCCTTGGATATGATTATTTTCATGAGTCAGACTCCATCCAACGTGCCACATTTTAAGTTGTTTATTTTAAAAATATTTAATCTGGTGTGATATTTATTAAAGACCATGATATGCACAACTCGTCTGATCTATTGGATTAGCTTACTAACGCGGTTTGACTATCATGTATTGGTCCACATTTTTTTGACTTTATTTTTATTTCTGGTTTTTATACTTAAATTATTTTAAACTTCAAAAATTCATAGGAAATTCATTTTAACTCCAAAAAATATTTAAAAACTACAGAAAATAATTTTGATTTTTCTCCTTCTGAGTTTTATTTTTTCACATTTTTATTTTATGTTTTGATCTTTTTTTATAATTTTTCACTTTAATTTGAATTCTTTTAAATGTTTAAAAATACTTTTATGCATTTTTAAGTTCTGAAAAAAATAGGGAAGGATGCAATGACATTGTGACAAATATTGGTGACCTCATTTATTTTTTATTTATGACTTTACTATTTTTCACCTATTCTGTTTATTTTACCAATTTCTTTTGATTTTAAAAATAGTTTCTGAATTTAAAAAACTACCAAAAATTTTATAAAAATATTTGAGCTTATTTCTGGTTTTTCTATGGTCTTACTTATTTTTTTCTTCATTAATTTGAACATAGTTAACATTTTTCTCTCTTATTTTCATTTTTAATCATTTTAAAAACCTTTATTTTTATATGTTAAATGCAATTTTATTTTTTGTATATTTTCTGGTTGATCTTGGATTGAATTTTTGACCATGAGCTTTGTTAATATCATTGGATCCATGGTGTTGAGTCTAACTCCATAAAAAATGGATGAATGATTTTAATAATAGTTTGATTAAAATTTTGACTCAAATGTGGTTTATTCGTTTTCCCCTCCCTCTTCATATTATCCCCTTCTTATTGTACTAAGTGTTATTGGAGCATGATTTTTATATCATGTCTCAAAACAAATGGTGCATATATTGCTATTGACTGACCTCAAAATCGGTGCGATTTCTATATAAGTCCACTTACGATTGATTAACATAGTGCTAAATTTCGTCCCGATTTGAGAAAATGATCATTCGTGGCTCAAACTTATGTTTGAAAGCCCAAGTATGTTAATTTGAACCCTATGATCCAATAACCTTGAGATCCATTGTTAGAAGGTTTTGGTTCTACCAATCCTCTAATAGAACTTCATCAATTTTGGTCAAATTGGATCACTTAAACATCATTGATCATTAAGTTACTTTGAGATTCTTAAAATGGATGATATACTTGATAAAAAGAAAGTGCAACTTGTTTTTTAGAGGATTAGGTTCTACCAATACTCTAATGAGTTCCAAATGCAAGTATCAAGTTGGTCATCCAACTAACCACTAATTCTTAACAATTGACTTTATTTTGTGCTTCTATTTTTATGCTTTTATTTTATGCACCATTTACTTCAGCATTTACATTTCATGCTCTTTTTCATATTTGCTCAATTGAGACTTTATATTCATGTCATATTATTTTGCTCACTTGAGCTTTTCATTTCTTTTTGAAGATACCTAATAATCAACTTAAACCCTAAAAGACCTTAATTTTACTTGGACTACTTGGTTACTATCCTTGGCATTATGGAGTGATGGACTTCTTGGACTTAGGAATAAAAACCTTGACCTATATTGGATTTTTTGGGGTTTACCTCAATATATTGGGTTGTTTGTTTATTTTGTGTGCATGTTATTATGATTACATATTTTGTCTATAATCTGGAATTCATTTGTATACAGCTGTTACTCTGCCCAACTTTTGTGAGGACTAAATGCAATTAAAGATTGGTATTCTTCAAAGCTTTATTGATTATTTGCTTGGTTTCAAATCCAAATTATGGAATTCTACATTGACTCAGAATGTCAAATGTTGGTTTCTTGTTGGTTAGACGGTTCTTTTCCTTAGCTTTTACCTTATGCTTTAGGATAGACTCTTCATCTCCTCCCATGTTCTTTAATTTCAAAAATATTCTCCCTCCTTTTGAAAATACTTTTTGTTTTAAAACTTGAACCATTTTCATAATAAACTTAGAATTAGGTCCATGCATTTAAAGAAAATTATTATCTTAATCAAACATTAATCAATTTAACAATATTTGGACATTTTTGTGAGAAGACTAAAAGTCAATCAATCTCATTTAAACCATTTTTGCCACTTTGGATTTTTCTTTAAAACTTTTCTCAAAAGATTGGACTCTTGTCAATCCTTGTAGTGACGCAAACAACTATACTTCTATGATATGTAGTGAAGAGAGATATTTTCCACTTGGGTGTTGAGTGAGGTTTTGTTGATTTTAAAATCCAAGCTATATCCTCCACTTTGAGATGATGCAAAGTCTCCTTCTCATGATTGTGGGTAGTAAGTATATTTTCCACATGGACAAGGACGATGATGTCTTATCTCTTTAAATTAACCAACACATTTGTGTTTTAAATTTTTTAAAGAGGAATTACGTGTGCCCTGATCCCCTATTGCACAGAAGGCGGTACATAGGCACTAAAGGTTCACAACCGCGGCGGGTGAAAAATTCATAAAAAATACTTCTTTTCTCATCTCCACAATCTATTTTATATATACAATATTTATTAGCCAAAATATACATATTTTACAAAGAGGTTCCTGCGGAGTACCGTATATGTTTAGGGTGCTAATACCTTCCCTTTGCATAACCAAACCCCATACCTAGAATCCCCCCCCCCCTCTTTTGGGGTATTAGCTCTTTTCCCATTCCTTTGGAAACAATAAAGTGCAGTGACAATTTTTATTTTTGATCTATACAAGTCTAGTCAATCCAATGGCTTAGTATTAAACATTTCTACCGCTACAGGAAAAATGGCGACTTCATTGGGGAAAGATTGACCTCTTGCTGGTCCATCCCTAAGTGAGTTGAGCCTATATTTGTTTATATCTATATGTGTGCTATTATGTGTTATATCTTATATGTTGTATATATGTTTGTCTAGATTATCCTGGTTTTCAGGGTGCTTGGTGATTTCTCACAAGTCCTATACTCGGACTTGGGCAAACTTAAGATAGGATGGGCGGTATAGTCATGTTAACTTTTAGGGAGAAATCCCAAAAAAGGAGACATGAGATCCCCCACTCAGTGGAGGCCCCTTTGACTGTATTATCGTTTACCGAGTAATCAGGAAGACGTACTGCTTTCAACCAAGGAGTCTGCTGAAACTGAGGACCGTAGAATACGTAACCCATCTTGGCCTTTTAGGTGTAGTGCAGAAGCTATGACGGAGTAATCCAGAAGTAGTTGTCATGCGATACTACCAGGAAGTTGGTAATATCCGAAGGAAGGATCTATACTCTGGGAACCTCTAGAACCTTGTTTGGTATGTGATAAATATTAGACCATACCTTGTGGGTAGTACCTTTGACTTCATGCTCATGACATCAAACCTATGAACCCCCCATGTTTGTGATCTTGTGTGTGATTGTTGCATCATGCATTCATGCACCCATAAGCATATTTTGAAGACATTTTATTTCAAGGGACTTAAAAGTTGACTATTTGTGAATATCTCAGGTACTTTTTGACTATGGATTCTGGAAAAAGAAAGACCAGAAAATACAGTTTCAAAGATCCCAAGATAGATGAGTTGATGAGCCTGATTCCCGAGATTGAGTGTTCTGCAGATTTTCGGAGGAAGTATCGGTCCATCATTTCTCTCATGAAGCTTAGGATGAAGAAGGGTATTCTCTCAACCTTGGTCCAGTTCTATGATCCGATGTATCGATGATTTACTTTCCCTGACTATCAGTTGATGTCTACACTAGAGGAATATTCTTATCTACTGGGTTTGCCTATTATCGATCGTATTCCTTTTACTAGTTTAGAGGATGAGCCAAAACCACATGAGATTACTTCTTTGATCCATCTGGGGATGTCTGAGGTTGAAGCTCATATGACCACCAAAGGAGGGATTATAGGATTACCAGCTCAGTTCTTATTAGAGAAAGCTTGTTACTTTGCCAGGATGAAGAGTACAGTCTCTTTTGAGGCCATCTTTGCTCTACTTGCTTACGGGTTGTTCTTGATTCCTAATGTAGACAAATTTCTTGATATCAATGCCATCAGGATCTTTATGATTGGAAACCCAGTTCCTACATTGTTGGTTGATTCTTATTACTCTATTCATCTTCGGGATTCTTATCATATGGGGATGATCATATGTTGTACGCCTTTGTTATATCGGTGGTTTACTTCTCATTTGCCTTAGTCTGATGCCTTCTGGGATGTCAGGAAGGAACCCCGTTGGGCTCCTAAGATCATGGCACTTACTCATTCAAATATTGTTTGGTATCATCAGGCTTACCATGATGTAGAGATTGTCGACAGTTGTGGTAGTTTCCCCAATGTACCTCTTCTTGGTACAAAAGGAGGAATTAACTACAACCCTGTTCTTGCACGACGAAAACTTGGATATCCTATGAGGGATAAACCAAATAGTATTCATTTAAGTAGTTTCTTCCTGAAAGAGGGAGAAGACCATAAGGAAGCTAGGGAGAAGATTGCAAAGGCTTGGCTTCACATTCACAGGAAGAGTAGGAAGGACTTGGGACCTATGGGGATGTTTCTTTGGATCCTTATCTACAGTGGGTACAAGCAAGAGCTATTCCGTTGAATATGTCGTATTCTTGAGAAGCACCTATGTCTGATATGTTTGTGAATACCACTCCTCCCCTATAGGATAATGTAGAAGAGATCCGACTTGCTTTATTCAGGATGCAGTGGGAAAAGGAAGCTTGGAAGAATAAGTGCCAGACTCTAGAGGTTTCTCACCGAGCAGGCCTGAAGGAGAAAGACGGCTTGATTGAGATTCTTGAGAGTCGAGCTGTAGAGAAGATGGAGAGGCAAGGGGATTTATTTTCCTCTAAAACACAACCATGCCCTAGTTTCTCACTTCCTGATTCAGGTGATTGGAAAGAGGTCGCCACTAGGTATGCAGAAGAAAACCAGAGGTTAAAGGCTCATATTGCCAGACTTACCGTGAAGCGTCAGTGTATAGAGTGATCTCCATCAACTTTGCTTCTTAGGGTTTTAGACTTTATTTTCATATTGTACTTGGGTTTATTGAAACTTGTAATCCATTTTAAAGTTATAATAATAAAAAGTTTCAGTATTTCAAATGTGTTATCACTTTGATATTTGCAAATTGTTTATAAATCTTTAAGTCCCTTGAAATAATAATAAAATGAATCATGTGCATTGCACATCATGCATCATATTGTACATACTTCTTTCATTTTTTATGAAAATCCAGGTGTGTTACTGAGCTTCTTTACTTGGTTCAACAAGCTGTCTCACCAAGACAATACCCGAGCTAATTTCAGAAGGAAGATGGATAACCTAGAACAAGGGAATCGCGAGCTACACGAGGAAGTTTCTGCTCTGAAGGCCAACATGGCCAATCTCACTACTCTTATGGAATCTTTTGTGGCTGCTTAGGATCAGCCACCGATTACTCAGCCTCAACAAACAGTGGTTACTACTGAAGCTCCGATTGTTCCTGTTTCTACTACTCCAACTGTTGTTCAAAATCGTATGCCTTCGGGATATCCTTGGGGAATGCTGTTGTACCCCAAAATTTGCCCTCCCATATTCTTCAAGATTTGCCAAGATCAGTCTTCAGATGATTCAAAATTACTCAAGGGTTGCACAGTCCAATGGCCTCCCAACAGTAAAAAATTAGGGTTTTGGTTCTGGCAAAGAAATTGAAGTTTCCAAGGGTCCAAACAAGTCCCACATGCCTATAAACATTGTCAAGCATCCATATGTCAAGTTGCAAGACTCACAGCATCAAATTGCACAGTCAAAAAACCTAATTGCTTCATAGTCAACTGCAGGGGCAAAATAGTCATTTGACAGTCAAAAGTCAAAATTTTTGGTCAACATCTTATTTTGAAGCCACAAACATCATTTGATCAATTCTTGATCATGATTCTCAAGGCATGGCTCAAAAAGTCTCAAGATGCAAAAGTTTCTATATTTGGACAGTTGGAAAAGTCAACTGCAAATTGACCAGGGCATAACTTCCACATGGTTTATCATAAAAATTCCATCCAAAGCTCATTTTGAAGAGAATGGCATTTCCTACAACTCATCTTCACACTTCAAGTCCAAGAAATGCTCTCACAAAAAGTTATCAATCTCAACATTATAGGTCATTTTCAAAAGTCAACAAAAAGGCACTTTAAGTCAAAGACCATAACTTGAGATTGGTAAATCAAAATGACATGGGACCAAAGACATTTGTTTGAGGACTTCAAGCCCTTTCCAAAATGTCCAAGAACATGATCAAAGCTTAAAAATTGAGCAAGATATGCCTTATGGAAGTTGGGAAATTTTTGGGAATTTTGAAAAGTCAACTTTGCTTCAAATGCCTTAAAATTGCTAATGGGCCTCAATTTCTTCCATGAATCATTACCCAAAGGCCATGCACGACCCATTAAGCTAAAAGGGAGTTATTTTCTTATTTTTAATTAATTAATTGAGTTTTTAATCCTATTAATTCATTTAATTAAAATTAATTATGAAAAAAATACTAAAATAAAGGTTTTGAATCTTTTTGTGCAGCATATTCTCCCATTAAGAGCTCAATATTTCGTGCACCATTCAATAAGGAAAGATTCAATATGATTGGCAAAGTTTGGCATAAAAAAGGCATGAAAAAGATTGGAAAAAGATCATGGAAAATCAAATCTCAAAATCATGAATGAATGGATTTTTGGGCTGGCTTTTTGACCTAATTCATTCACACATATATGCACATTTGAAACCTAGGCCAAAGAACACAGCAAGCTGCGCAGAAACTGATAGAACAACATTGCATTTTTCACAAAAAATCTCAAAACTGTTTTCATAGCTAGAGCTTGTTTCAAAGATCAAAAACCATTCCAATACACTCCTGACACATCCAGGAAGCTTTTTCAATCAAAACCACGCCTCCATACCCAAGGAATTGGTAGATTGAAGTCTCACTTTTCATAAAATTATTCTTAATCGTGTTTTGATTTCTATACATTTTCCATGCATTTTAATGATTGATTTATACTAACATGATCTCTCTGAAGCTATTGGTACCATCCAATTGAATTATTAAGCCCTGTACACGAATCCACCATGAAAGCTGCTTAGGGTTTCAGAGCTCCAATTTTGGGGTTTCATTCATCTGGAAAAAATGGACAATAAGACCAGTACCATTGGAATCAGGAGATCCAAACGAATTAATCTCACTATTCGCGCCCAATTTATATTGCCATATATGATAATCGCTATTTTCAGGTTCTGCACATAGTGGGGGTTTAAAACCCCCGCTATCCATTTGTTAATTTCATGCAAAACGAAGAAACAATGGAGAAGATGCTGGCGTGGCTTGACATGATTGGTAGATTTGAAAATTAGCGCGTTTTTGATTTATTCCAGCATAATATTTGTTTTTCCATTATATTATTCATATTCCATTTAACTAACAAAGATAAGCGTTGGTTGGGTTGGTTGATGTGTTGTCATGCAGGCAATGGGACTTGGGTTCGATTCCCAGGTCCCCCATATTCTCAATAATTTTGGTTACAACGTGTTCAGGTGCTATGCCTCTCCAATGGTCCACCAAACGCCCAACGCCAGTGCCTGCCACATGTCCCTGAAGGTCAATCCAAAGGCCAGAATGTGCTGTCTACCATAGACGCTGGTCAACCATTCCTCACACAACCACAAAAAGTCAAAAGGGCTTGGGATTCTTGGGCCAAAACTGCTTTCTATACACCTCCAAATTGGGTCTCAATACCCCCCTTGTTTGTATTTCCTTTCTCTCTTTTTTTTCTCTTTTTATTTATTTTAATTATTTTAATTGTTGTTTTATTTAATTCATAAAAATAATTCTCAGTATAAAAATCAGAAATCACAAAAAAATAAAAATATATTTTATTTAATATTTAAGTCACTAATTTTTGTAAATAAAATTTTATTAATCAATTTAGGTTAATTTAGGTTTTTAATTTTAATATTTTCTTAAATAAACTAAAATACATAGAAATTAGGGTTTCAACATTTTTATCTTTTTTTAAATAACTTTTTTTCTTATTATTATTATTAATCATTAATTGTTTTTGTAAATACCCTTGTAATTAAACAATTAGTAAATTAGGTTTAAACTTAAATATTTTTCTTTAACAAATTAAAAATAGTGTAGAATTAGGGTTTCTAATAATAATTAATTTTATTTCTTTATTTTCATTAAATACAAAAAAACATAAAAAACAATTTCTTTTCTCATTAAATAATTAATTAACTTTCAATTTCGATTTAATTTCTTTAAAGGGTCCAACGCCCTCGCACATTCGATTATAATTTCTTTTCGCGCATTTATTTTTATTTCCTTTTGTAAATATCATGTAATTGCCAAAGCCTTGTAATAGTTTAGGAAATTTATTTACTTTCCGCATTTTATTAAAAAACGGGTCTTTGTTAATTTGGCGATGTATAGACCCGCGCCTTGTAATAGCGTAGGACTTTTATTTTCCGCATTTTAATTTCCGCACCTTTTAACTGCTAATCACATGAAAGAATGAATGGCCCAAATAAAATCAAAGCGTAGCTCACCCAATGCATGATCAAGATAAAACATAATTGAAAAATGACACACAATTCACACACCACTCTTAGGGTACGCCTCACTGTTGCCTTGCCCCTCGAAACGTGGTCGTCGAGTATAGGACGTTTTAGTAAGTCCTCATGTCCATGAACATGGCATGAGGGTAGCTTCTAAGGTGTTCTACTGTTGCTCTGGTGACCACACTGTCCCTAAAAACGAATTGACCCGAACACCTCCAACGGTGGTGCTACCTATCTCTCAATGGTGGGATGGCACTACCTTAAGGAAATTTACACAGCCTAATTCCTTAGGGTAGGTAGATGACTCGTAGATGCTTGCTCTATTTAAAAAAAAACAAATCAAAACTCTTTTCACACCAACACTTTTAAAAAGCTTTCAAAACAAATTTTCAAACACTCTTGAGGACAGATACAAGAGTCATTCTGAAATCTTTTAAACTAAACTTTTTCAAACTCACTCACAATTGAAAAGCAAACACTTTTGAAAACACAAATGAGCAAGTATCTAAGAGCCCATGGATAACCATGGATAGAAAGGGTGCTAACACCTTCCCTTTCTATAAATCTACCTCCCGAACCGAGAAACTATCTCATAAGGAATTTTGCTGTGCTTTTGTCCTTTCCATGTTGGAGAAAATAAAAGACGGTGGCGACTCTTGCTTCCGCGACATTTCGCGATCCAGCGTTAAACAGTCAGTTCCAGATCCACCGATCACAGAACTGGCGACTCTGCTGGGGAAACTTTAAAGTGAGGTGTACCTTAGGACTAAGATCACTTGTGTTTTCAATTGTCTGAATTGCTTGCTTTATTATTGTGGGTACTGTCTTGGGAGTTCTATAGATTCTAACCCGGATCTGGGGGATACCTTCTTAGAAAGTAGCAACAAGACTGTGAGGGAACTGTGCGGGGTATACTGACATGGTTGAAGCAGTCTGCTATGTTGATGTGGCACTTTGGTGTGTACCGGTAACCCTTGAGTTCAGTCAAGGAGAGTACGGGGCCGCCGCGTGGTGTCGTGAAGCATCAACTGACCTTAGGAACCTTAATTGAACCATCTTGGCCTCTTTAGGGTAGTGAGATAACTGACTTTGGTGCAGTCCGAGGTTGGTTGATACTCGATACTACACTTAGTTGAGGGTTGTTTTCTTGGAATATTTCGGTCGCCAGTTCAGTGGCTAAATCGAAACGATGAACAATGAAAGCAATCCAATGATATTGGGACCCTTAGAACCTGGTTACTTCTGATAGGACAGGTCTTAACCAACAAACTTAAAGAGGGTAATACCTAGACCCCATGCTGGCCTAAACTCTAAGGGTTTCTCTTGTGTGACTTGTGTGCCTTCCAACTTGACTATTTGCATGCTTGTTATCTGACACTTGAGTTTCCTGCAGGTTTTGTTTATAGTCCTTAATCTGGACTCAAAACAGGGTTTACATATATCACTCCATGCATAGCATAACATCATACCATTGCATACATCCTACATAAGGACTAATCCATTTCAAGGATCTCAAGGGTCTGTGATGCAGGTCATGATGAACCAACTGTCCAGCAAGGGGCAAAGGGGATTTATTTTCCTCTAGACAAGGTTGTCAGGGGCTATGACCCACTCGATATGGTGAGCCTTGACTCTTGAAGAAGGACTCTCTACAACATGAAGTTCCTTCAATCAAACTACAATTCTAACAAATTTCTTGTTTACCCCGCGAGATCCTTGAAAACATTGCATGCATACATACACATCATTGCATAACAGGTATCCTTGTTATAGGTCACTTACCTTCTTCGCTGTTTATTTCAGCAATGGCTTCCCAACAATACAACCAGGACCTTCATGCTCAAGAGACTCGGTTCAGGGAAATCCTCCTGAATCTATCCAAGGGGCAGGAAGAGCTGAGAACACTTCTCATGGGGACTTTGGTCAGGAACAGTTCTGAGGATGATAAGGATGAACGGCTGAAACATCTGCAAGCTGAGGTGGATGCAATGAGAGCCCAGATGCTGGGGCAGGTGACTATCATTCAAGACTTAGCTCAAAGACAAGAAGAGCTCGGGGTTCTCGTCAACCAACTGCTTCGGGGTAACCAACTGGGGCAAACATCTAAGGTTGAAGAGCCAGTCATCATTCAACCACCTTTGAGACAAGAAGACAAGGGAAGAGCTCCTCAAATGGCTTCAGTGTCACACATTCAGCATCAATCTCACTAGCTTCAGCCAGACAAGCCCAAAAAGCAATTCACCAAGCTCAACGTGTCGCTGCCTCAAGCTTTACAACAACTGTTGAGGTTGAATTTGGTAACTCTAAGGGACCCTCCTAGGAATCCCAACAGGACACCTTCAAGATATAACCCCAACGCCCGCTGCGCTTATCATTCTGACAGCCCGGGGCATGCTACAGATGATTGTTGGACCTTGAAGAACAAGATCCAGGACCTGATTGATGAAGGAGCTGTGGAATTCACCCAAGATGGCCAGGATGAGTTCTTCTACTATCCCTGCAAGATTCACCATTCGAAGTGACGAGCCCTGAGATTGAAAAAAACTTTTGTTCATTCGAATGTTCAAGTTGTATTTTCTTTTGATTGTTCAAACATTTACTCATGTTAAACGTTGTTATTTCATTAATGCATCGCATATGTCTGTTTTGAATCAATATATTCGCATTCGCTATATTCAAACTGCTTTCATTTTTTGATGTCAACTCTCAATTAATAATTCTAAGCCTCTTGAGGGAGGATGACGAAAACGATACCACGATCTTTACAGTATGCTTTTGAATAGACCCCGCTGATGAGGTACAGACATTGTTTCAATTCCTAAACACTGGAGTTATAAGGAAGATAATCCCTCGTCAACCCCTTTGAGCCAAAGAAGTTGGAGTTTTTCTTTTCGAAAATTAAAACCCTTAATCATAACCTGGGGCAGGGTAGTTCTCTCAGTTGATCCAAGTGCATAACGAATGGCACCAAAGAGGTCCTTACAAAATAAAAGACGATGATGGTTCCGAATAATCATAAAGACAGGCAGTCATTACCAAAAAAAAAAAAAATTAAAGCCCAATAAGTCAAAACCTATGAAGGAGACTTACAAAACTAGGGAATCCCGCTGACTGTAATCACAAAAGAAATAGTTCAGGAAAAAAACAGGGATAACAAAATCAAAAAAGAAAGAGGTCCTACAGACCCTCAACAAAAAAAGGAATGACTGCCTATTCCAAATAAACTGTCAATATCCGAACCATCACTGGTATATCAAAGCAAAGACTCAAACAAGGTCTAACGCACGGTCAACTGAGTTTAGGTTTGAAGAACATCACGAAGAGCGGGTGGGTACAAATATAATTTGAGCCTTTATCCTTTGTTTCTTAGACCGTGAACCAGGCCACGCTACAACCCTCAAAGGTCCTAGCCAAAGCATGGGTTAGTTCGAAAGCATACTGTTACGAAAAGGTATCCTGACTCCTTAAGGCTTGCGGTAAAATAATGAGTTGACATCACAGTTTACACAAAAAATTCACTTGTTTTTATGAAAAAATGCATTTTCAAAAACGTCAAGACAGACATAAGCTTTGCATTCTTGATATAACACTGTTTGCATATGACTTTTTTGTTCAAACAGCAAAGAAATTCGCACGAAGAATATCTAGTGAACAAAATCACTTCCAACCAAGGGGCAGACGTGATCATTGTCCGTCATCTGGGGCAGTTAAGTCAAGATTCGGAGAATCTCTCAAAATGCCAACCAGCCTGGGGCAAATCTCCATCTGGATCACTTGGAGCGTTGGACGATCAAACAAAGATCTTCTGGTAGTATGGCAACACTACACTACTGACAGGGGCACCTCCCTACATCCTGAGAGCGTGGACATAGTCGAAAAAATACTATGCAAAATCAAAGACCCGCTAGGTCAACTGGCCTAGGCAAAAATAAGGGCTTCCTGGCGAACCAAAAGGGTTCGGGAAAAAATAAGGGATGAAAATGAAAAATTATACACCCGGCAAGTCGAAAACCTGAAAAGGCGGCTTGGGCAAAAATGGGTATCCCGGTGGACCGAAAACCCGAAAGGGCGGTCCAGGAAAAAGTTAGGGATCAAAAGCGTACGACTATGTTCCGTCATCTCGTCACTTGCTTACCAGAAGAAGACTGGTCAAATCGGAAGTTATCAAGATCTCCACAGGTACCTTCTCCCGCAGGAACTGGGGCAATAAGAATTGTCTAAGCGATCTGGTTGCTCTGCCCACCAAGATACCAAGGTAAGTTCGGATGAAGAACGTAACCAAGATAGCCCAACTCCCCAGAGAGTGAGCCAGCAAGTCAACATACTCTCCCCAAGCAATGTTATACTGTTGGCCTTAAGGAAATTAGGTATCCCTAACAGATCTCAACATTCCTCAGCGCAATATTCCCAACAAGCATCCCCGGCAATCTCGATTTAAGATTGTTCCCCGGCGGTATACGAACATTCAGTGGAGCCACTTTCTCAGTGCATATCAAAAATTTCCCCAGGAAAGTCCAGTCCAAAAGCCTCCCCAGGAAAGCGGAATCCATCTCCCCAGCAGGAAGCTTATCCCCAGTAGATTCTGGAAGCTTCCCCCCTGCAGAGCACGAACGCGTCTCCCAGCGTTATTCAAAGGTTATTTCCCCACCAGGATATAATTGGGTTATCCTCAGCCAATAACCAGGGAAAGATCGTCCCCGACGAAGTCTTCCTATCCCCCAGCGGAGTTCATCATATTCTTCAACAAAACTCAACAACGGTATCCCCAATGGAGTTCTCATTCATCTTAGCGAAGCACCTCTCCTCCCACAGAGTATTGTTCCCCAGCAAGATCGCTAGAGTAGTTATTCCCCGCAGAGTAATCCCTTCATCAAGTTTATTCCCCAACGAAGTCATCTTCTCCTACCGGTTCACTCTTGCAATCTTCATCCCCAGTAGAAACGAAGAACTCTCTTCAACCATCAGCCCAGGATTTAACTCCCGGCATTCGTCAAGAATATATTTTCCTAGACGAAAATACATTCAAAAACATCACATACATCATGATACATGCATAAACGCATCATATCTTACAATCTCATTTATGTTGAGAACATCATTACTTGATCCATATCATGCATTGCATATGACTGACCTTTACCTTTCAGGAAAGATCCAGTTAAGTTCTCAGTTATGTTCAAGACCTCCTCTGGTTCAGTTAAATCGATTCCTAAAGATTTATCTGATGCCGATCCAGTTGAAGTTATTCCAAGACCTCCTCTGGTTCAGTTAAATCGATTCCTAAAGATTTTTCTGATGCCGATCCAGTTGAAGTTATTTCAAGACCTCCTCTGGTTCAGTTAAATTGATTCCTAAAGATTTTTCTGATGCCGCTCCAGTTGAAGTTATTTCAAGACCTCCTCTAGTTCAGTTAAATCGATTCCTAAAGATTTTTCTGATGCCGATCCAGTTGAAGTTATTTCAAGACCTTGCCTGGTTCTGTTAAATCGACTCCTAAAGATTTATCTGATGCCGATCCAGTCAAAGGCCTTCTCTGGTCCAGTTAAATCGATTCCTAAAGATTTTCCTGATGAAGACTCAGTTGAAGATTCCAAGACCTTGCCTGGTTCAGTTAAATCGATTCCTAAAGATTTTCCTGATGAGGACCCAGTTGAAGAATCAAAGACCTCTCTGATACAACTCGTCGTTATAGACACTCGTCGTTATAGACACTCGCCGTTATAGACACTCGTCGTTATAGACACTCGTCGTTATAGACACTCGTCGTTATAGACACTCGTCGTTATAGACACCCGTCGTTATAGACACTCGTCGTTATAGACACTCGTCGTTATAGACACTCGTCGTTATAGACACTCGTCGTTATAGACACTCGTCGTTATAGACACCCGTCGATAAAGACCACCCGTCCATGGAAATAACCTGTCAGTAGAGACAACTCACCAACCTTTCTGAGTTCCAGACTCGATTCCTGTATCCTGTCAGGGCACGTCTGAAGAGTTTAAAGATTCGATTGCTGTATCCAGCCAGGGCACATCTACATAAGGAGTTTTTAAGGTCAACTCCTGTGACAAACCAGGTAACTATCTTTCTTTTTCAGGTACGCAAGTTCTCGCTAAGGAAACTCTTACGCGATTGACACCCAGATGGCATCTATAAGCCCATCCACCTATCCATCACCTCTCAACATGGCATCTATAAGCCCATCCTCCTATCCATCAGTCTCCAAATGGCATCTATAAGCCCATTCCCACCATCACACTGCTAACATGTGAGTGCAAATTTCTGGGCACTCTAGTGTTCAATCATCTTCCACCTTCGGATTACGAAAGGCACGTCAGCCAATCTACATCCTCAGGTCTAAGAAGATTGAACAGGGGAAACTGTTGTACCCCAAAATTTGCCCTCCCATATTCTTCAAGATTTTCCAAGATCAGTCTTCAGATGATTCAAAATTACTCAAGGGTTGCACAGTCCAATGGCCTCCCAACAGTCAAAAATTAGGGTTTTGGTTATGGCAAAGAAATTGAAGTTTCCAAGGGTCCAAACAAGTCCCACATGCCTATAAACATTGTCAAGCATCCATATGTCAAGTTGCAAGACTCACAGCATCAAATTGCACAGTCAAAAAACCTAATTGCTTCACAGTCAACTGCAGGGGCCAAATGGTCATTTGACAGTCAAAAGTCAAAAATTTTGGTCAACATCTTATTTTGAAGCCACAAACATCATTTGATCAATTCTTGATCATGATTCTCAAGGCATGGCTCAAAAAGTCTCAAGATGCAAAAGTTTCTATATTTGGACAATTGGAAAAGTCAACTGCAAATTTACCAGGGCATAACTTCCACATGGTTTATCATAAAAATTCCATCCAAAGCTCATTTTGAAGAGAATGACATTTCCTACAACTCATCTTCACACTTCAAGTCCAAGAAATGCTCTCACAAAAAGTTATCAATCTCAACATTATAGGTCATTTTCAAAAGTCAACAAAAAGGCACTTTAAGTCAAAGACCATAACTTGATATTGGTAAATCAAAATGACATGGGACCAAAGTCATTGGTTAGTGGACTTCAAGACCTTTCCAAAATGTCCAAGAACATGATCAAAGCTTAAACATTGAGCAAGATATGCCTTGTGGAAGTTGGGAAATATTTGGGAATTTTGAAAAGTCAACTTTGCTTCAAATGCCTTAAAATTGCTACTGGGCCTCAATTTCTTCCATGAATCATTACCCAAAGGCCATGCACGATCCATTAAGCTAAAATGGAGTTATTTTCTTATTTTTAATTAATTAATTGAGTTTTTGATCCTATTAATTCATTTAATTAAAATTAATTATGAAAAAATACTAAAATAAAGGTTTTGAATCTTTTTGTGCAGCATATTCTCCCATTAAGAGCTCAATATTTCGTGCACCATTCAATAAGGAAAGATTCAATATGATTGGCAAAGTTTGGCATAAAAAAGGCATGAAAAAGATTGGAAAAAGATCATGGAAAATCAAATCTCAAAATCATGAATGAATGGATTTTTGGGCTGGCTTTTTGACCTAATTCATTCACACATATATGCACATTTGAAACCTAGGCCAAAGAACACAGCAAGCTGCACAGAAACTGATAGAACAACATTGCATTTTTCACAAAAAATCTCAAAACTGTTTTCATAGCTAGAGCTTGTTTCAAAGATCAAAAACCATTCCAATACACTCCTGACACATCCAGGAAGCTTTTTCAATCAAAACCACGCCTCCATACCCAAGGAATTGGTAGATTGAAGTCTCAATTTTCATAAAATTATTCTTAATCGTGTTTTGATTTCTAGACATTTTCCATGCATTTTAATGATTGATTTATACTAACATGATCTCTCTGAAGCTATTGGTACCATCCAATTGAATTATTAAGCCATGTACACGAATCCACCATGAAAGCTGCTTAGGGTTTCAGAGCTCCAATTTTGGGGTTTCATTCATCTGGAAAAATTGGACAATAAGACCAGTACCATTGGAATCAGGAGATCCAAACGAATTAATCTCACTATTCGCGCCCAATTTATATTGCCATATATGATAATCGCTATTTTCAGGTTCTGCACTTAGTGGGGGTTTAAAACCCCCGCTATCCATTTGTTAATTTCATGCAAAACGAAGAAACAATGGAGAAGATGCTGGCGTGGCTTGACATGATTGGTAGATTTGAAAATTAGCGCGTTTTTGATTTATTCCAGCATAATATTTGTTTTTCCATTATATTATTCATATTCCATTTAACTAACAAAGATAAGCGTTGGTTGGGTTGGTTGATGTGTTGTCATGCAGGCAATGGGACCTGGGTTCAATTCCCAGGTCGCCCATATTCTCAATAATTTTGGTTACAACGTGTTCAGGTGCTATGCCTCTCCAATGGTCCACCAAACGCCCAACGCCAGTGCCTGCCACATGTCCCTGAAGGTCAATCCAAAGGCCAGAATATGCTGTCTACCATGGACGCTGGTCAACCATTCCTCACACAACCACAAAAAGTCAAAAGGGCTTGGGATTCTTGGGCCAAAACTGCTTTCTATACACCTCCAAATTGGGTCTGAATACCCCCCTTGTTTGTATTTCCTTTCTCTCTTTTTTTTCTCTTTTTATTTATTTTAATTATTTTAATTGTTGTTTTATTTAATTCATAAAAATAATTCTCAGTATAAAAATCAGAAATCACAAAAAAATAAAAATATATTTTATTTAATATTTAAGTCACTAATTTTTGTAAATAAAATTTTATTAATCAATTTAGGTTAATTTAGGTTTTTAATTTTAATATTTTCTTAAATAAACTAAAATACATAGAAATTAGGGTTTCAACATTTTTATCTTTTTTTAAATAACTTTTTTTCTTATTATTATTATTAATCATTAATTATTTTTGTAAATACCCTTGTAATTAAACAATTAGTAAATTAGGTTTAAACTTAAATATTTTTCTTTAACAAATTAAAAATAGTGTAGAATTAGGGTTTCTAATAATAATTAATTTTCTTTCTTTATTTTCATTAAATACAAAAAAACATAAAAAACAATTTCTTTTCTCATTAAATAATTAATTAACTTTCAATTTCGATTTAATTTCTTTAAAGGGTCCAACGCCCTCGCACATTCGATTATAATTTCTTTTCGCGCATTTATTTTTATTTCCTTTTGTAAATATCATGTAATTGCCAAAGCCTTGTAATAGTTTAGGAAATTTATTTACTTTCCGCATTTTATTAAAAAACGGGTCTTTGTTAATTTGGCGATGTATAGACCCGCGCCTTGTAATAGCGTAGGACTTTTATTTTTCGCATTTTAATTTCCGCACCTTTAAACTGCTAATCACATGAAAGAATGAATGGCCCAAATAAAATCAAAGCGTAGCTCACCCAATGCATGATCAAGATAAAACATAATTGAAAAATGACACACAATTCACACACCACTCTTAGGGTACGCCTCACTGTTGCCTTGCCCCTTGAAACGTGGTCGTCGAGTATAGGACGTTTTAGTAAGTCCTCGTGTCCATGAACATGGCATGAGGGTAGCTTCTAAGGTGTCCTACTGTTGCTCTGGTGACCACACTATCCCTAAAAACGAATTGACCCGAACACCTCCAACGGTGGTGCTACCTATCTCTCAATGGTGGGATGGCACTACCTTAAGGAAATTTACACAGCCTAATTCCTTAGGGTAGGTAGATGACTCGTAGATGCTTGCTCTATTTCAAAAAAAAAACAAATAAAAACTCTTTTCACACCAACACTTTCAAAAAGCTTTCAAAACAAATTTTCAAACACTCTTGAGGACAGATCAAGAGTCATTCTGAAATCTTTTAAACTAAACTTTTTCAAACTCACTCACAATTGAAAAGCAAACACTTTTGAAAACACAAATGAGCAAGTATCTAAGAGCCCATGGATAACCATGGATAGAAAGGGTGTTAACACCTTCCCTTTCTATAAATCTACCTCCCGAACCGAGAAACTATCTCATAAGGAATTTTGCTGTGCTTTTGTCCTTTCCATGTTGGAGAAAATAAAAGACGGTGGCGACTCTTGCTTCCGCGACATTTCGCGATCCAGCGTTAAACAGTCAGTTCCAGATCCACCGATCACAAATGCCAAAGAACTTTATGCCATAAGGTTTTAATAAGGATCCTCAGATTTCTTCGCTTGCTCAGACTGCTACTGCTCATGCACATCCTGTGGTGCATATTACTCCTACTTCTAGAAATGAGATTCACTATGCTGCACCTCCTTCGGTAAATATGGTCCCATTTTCTAACGATGACGTGTATCGTCCAATTCCTCCACCAAGTGAAAGCTTGGGTTTCTATCATAGAATGGATTATTTTTAAGACAAGTTTGACAAAATGCAGAAAGATTTGAAGGCCCTCATAGGAAAAGAGTTGTTTGGGCAGAATGTGAATGATATGTGCTTGGTTCCCAATGTGATGATACCTGCAAAGTTAAAGTACTGGAGTTCGAAAGTTACAAGGGCAACACTTTCCCTCGTGCTCACTTGGTGATGTATGTAAGTAGAATGTCTACTCACACAGATGATCAGTGCCTGTTAATTCATTTCTTTCAAGACAGTCTAACTGGTGCAGCATTGAAATGGTATATGAGCCTGGACAGTGCCAGTATTCATTCTTTTAATGACTTAGGTGAAGCATTTATCAGACAGTACAAATACAATATGGACATGGCACCCGATCGTAATCAATTCAGGGCCATGGTCCAGAAGGACAAGGAATCATTTAAGGAATATGCGTAGATATGGCGTGAGGTAGCCACCCAAGTGATTCCTCCAATGGAAGAAAAATAAATGACAAATATTTTCCTGAAAACACTAGGTGCATTCTATTATGAGAGAATGCTGGCGAGTGCACCCGGTGATTTTACTGAAATGGTGGGAATGGGTGTCTGTTTGGAAGAAGTTGTGAGAGAAGATTGTCTCACAAAAAGTGAAAGTTCTGTTAATGTGAAGAAGTCGTCGTATGGATTTGTTAAGAAGAAAGAAGGGGAAACAAATGTTTTTATTCAAGAGAAAAGGGTTAATCCTTCTAGAAGAAATCATCAACGTCATCAACAGGTTTCCTCGGTAACTCCGGTTGTAAATGCGGCTCCGACTACAGTTGCTTATAAAGACCGACCCCTCATGGAAGTCAAGGGAAAAATCAGAGAAGAGAACATTTTAAATCCATCCCTATGAGTTATGCAGAGCTACTTCCAGCATTGATCCAGAAAAAGTTGGTCCAGACTAGACCACCTCCTGCTGTACCATCCCCTTTACCTTGGTATTACAAGAAAGATCATATGTGCGCTTTCCATCAGGGTGCACCAGGGTATAATGTGGAAAATTGTTATCCTCTGAAATCTAAAGTACAGAAAATGGTTAGATCTAGCCTTTTCTCCTTCAAAGATGTCAGTCCGAATGTAAAAAATAATCCCCTCCCAAAGCATAAATGACGCAATACTGTTAACATGGTTGCTGGTTGTCCAGAGAACTCCCGAATCTATGATATTAATTTGGTTAGAGGAGACCTGGTAAAGATGCACGTAGACCTTTGCGAGTTTAGTTACTATACTCATGACCATGCTGGTTGTGATATTTGTAGTACTAATATACAAGGTTGCGATAAGATAAAGGCTGATTTGCAGGAGATGATGGATGAGGGCCTCATCCACATAATTAAGCCTAGGGCAGAGCATGAGGAGGAAGTGAACATGGTCTCTGAAAGTCCTGGAGAGTTCAGAATCATTTTATGTGGAACATATGAATGATGATCTCGTAAAAATGCATGCTACTTTGTACCAAATGGATGGTCAGGTAGAACATCACTATGGATCTTACTGGGTTTGCTGTAGGGACTCCCGAGGATGTTCAATTGTGAGAAAAGGTATTAAATTATTGTTGGATAATGGAACTATCAAGGTTTCAGGGCAAAGAGATGATTACAATAAAGTAAATGAAATTGAAGTTTGCTTGGATGAGGAAGAATCAGATGATGATGATGAATATGCTTCCGGGGATGAATAATTTTCCTCGGATGAGGGTATGTTCTCTGGCGATGATTCTTTTATATCAAAGTTTTATGAAGAGTGTGTGAATGTGATTGTGTCGTGTTTCAGTGATTCTTCCCCTGTTGAAATTGAATATTGTAGCAAGCAAGTTGTTGCCCCTGTGGTGATTTGCTTGCTAGGGCCCATTCCTTACAAATCAGACAAATTTGTATCGTACAAGTATAATGCTACAATTTTAGAGGATGGTGTGAAAGCTCCTATCCAGCCTTTGTCTAGTGTTGGAAATATTGCTGAGACTAGTAGACTGACCCGCAGCGGTCGTGTGTTTGCATCAGTTGTTCGGGGAAATGATAATGCTGGTAAGTAGGATGTGGAAAGTGTTAAAGGTAAAAAGGCTGCAGGGTAATCCAATGGTACTACCCTGGAGAAGGACGTAGATGATATTTTGAAGATAATCAAAATGAGCGACTACCAAATTATGGATGAGTTATTGCAGACTCCTTCAAAGATATCTATCTTAGCATTGTTGATGAATTTTGCTGCCCATAGAGAATCTTTAATGAAGGTGTTGGACCAGGCCTTTGTGGAGTATGACATGCCATTAGATTAATTCAGTAGTGTAGTAGGTAATATTACATCATGTAATAACTTAAGCATTTGTGATGATGAATTGCCCGACGATGGGAGGAATCCCAATTTGGCTCTCCACATATTCATGAACTATAAAAGCGATTCATTATCAAATGTGTTGATTGGCAATGGATCCACCTTGAATGTGGTATTAAGAAGTACGCTGATGAAGCTGAAATATCAAGGGGCTCATATGCGCCCAAGTGGTATTATTGTCAAAGCTTTCGATGGGTCAAGAAAGTCGATTATTGGGGAGTTCGATCTACCTATTCACATAGGCCCACATCTTTTCGAGACCACTTTCCAAGAAATGGATATTGTACCCGTATATAGCTATCTACTGGGAATACCGTGGATACATGAAGCAGGGGCCGTCACCTCCACTTTACACCAAAAGCTAAAATTCGTACGTGAAGGTAAAGTGGCTATTATAAATGGAGAGCAAGTATTGATAATATATCATCTTTCAGTATTATAGAAGCAGATGAAGCTACTGCGGGGATGCAGTTCCAGGCTCTGTTTGTTGATAATGTAAGGGAATAAGAACTTTATGACTTTATTCAAGGATGCTCAGCAGGTTGTGCATAATGGTCCAAGTAAAGTATGGGGACAGGTCATTGATCCTCCAGTGAACAAGAACATGGCTAGTTTAGGATTCTCTGCCAAGAATGGCAAAGGCGAAAGTTTGAAGTCAAAGTCTTTTATGAGCAGCTACCGTGATGTTTTCCACAATGGAGGCTATCTCCATCCAACTGTTTCTGGATTTAATGCTATTGAGGAGGATGAAGAAGATCAGGATATGCCAAATTATGTGATGCCTGGAGTCATTATCCAGAACTGGGTCACTTATGATGTTCCTTCTTACATCCATGTCTCAAAGTAATTTGTTTGTTCTTTGCAAAAAGCTTTCATTATTCCCAAGATGAAAGTTATTATTGTATGGGCTCATTTGTTTGCTTTAATCATTAAAATCATAAATAAAGATTGTCTTTGATTCTCAAAATTGCGTTTTTTATTTTTCTTCTTTTTCATGGAAAATGGTAATAAAAAACCTTTTGAATAAAATAATAATTGAAAATAAATTTGCATGATCACTTGATATATGTGTCAGTTTCTAAAAGCAATCACAAATCACATGTGAAGATTAACTAATAAACTTGTTGAATACAATGACCCTGCACCCTCTCCCAACTTTGAATATCCTGTGTTTGGGGTGGAAGAATAAGAATATGATGAGATTCCATAAGAGGTTTCATGGTTTCTCGAGCACGAGGAATTCTATTCAACCGTATAAAGAGTCTTTGGAAACAATCAATTTGGGTTCAGAAGAGGAGCTAAAGGAAGTCAAGATTGGAGCATCGTTGCATCCTGATATGAAGAACAAGTTGATCGAGCTGTTGAAAGAATATGTGGAAATCTTTGCTTGGTCTTACCAAGATATGTTGGGTCTAGATACTAATATTGTGGAACATCACTTGCCTTTGAAGCTAGAGTTCCCGCCGGTCAAACAGAAGTTGAGAAGAACTCACCCTGATATGGCAGTAAAAATCAAAGAAGAAGTCTTAAAGCAGATAAATGTCGGTTTTCTTGTGACGTCATTGTATCCTTAATGGATACACAACATTGTGCCCGTACCTAAGATATATGGAAAATTCCGCATGTGCGTAGATTACAGAGATCTAAATAAAGCTAGTCCAAAAGATGATTTCCCATTGCCACACATTGATATGTTGGTGGGTAGCATAACAAAATTTAAAGTATTCTCGTTCATGGGTGGATTTTACGGATATAATCAAATAAGAATGGCTCCATAGGACATGGAAAAAACAACATTTATCACACCCCGGGGAACATTCTGTTACAGAGTGATGCCCTTAGGGTTGAAGAACGCTGGTGCAACGTACCAGAGGGCTATGACAACCCTATTCCATGATCTGATGCACAAAGAAATTGAGGTATATGTTGATGACATGATTTCCAAATCACAAACTGAAGAAGGGCATGTGGAATATTTGTTGAAGTTGTTCCATCGTTTGAGGAAGTACCACATCCTCCTGAATCCAAATAAGTGCACATTCGGTGTTCGATCAGGGAAGTTGTTGGGTTTTATTATCATCCAGAAAGGGATTGAAGTTGACCCAGATAAAGTCAAAGCTATTCAAGAAATGCATGTGCCAAGGACTAAGAAGAAAGTCAGGGGCTTCCTTGGGCGCCTGAATTATATTTCCAGATTCAACTCCCACATGACCATAACATGTGAACCAATCTTTAAGTTGTTAAAGAAAGATCAAGGTTGGGTGTGGACAGAAGACTGCCAGAAGGCATTTGAAAGTATCAAAGAATATCTGCTTGAACCTCCTATCTTGCTCCCTCTCGCCGAAGGAAGACCATTGATCATGTATTTGACTGTGTTGGATAGTTCTATGGGCTGTATTCTGGGGCAAGAAGATGAAACACGAAAGAAACAATATGCTATCTACTATCTGAGTAAGAAATTTACTGATTGTGAGTCGCGATACTCTATGTTGGAGAAGACATGTTGTGCTTTGGCTTGGGCAGAAAAGCATTTGCGACAATACATGTTGAATAATACTACTTGGTTGATTTCCAAAATGGATCAAATTAAGTATATTTTTGAAAAGCCTGCTCTTACCGGGAGAATTTCTCGCTGGAAAATGTTGTTGTCTGAGTATGACATTGAGTACCACACTCAAAAGGCCATAAAAAGTAGTGTGCTGGCAGATTATCTTGCTCACCAACTGGTAGATGACTATCAATCTGTCAAGTTTTATTTCCATGATGAGGATGTGATGTTCTTAAAAGCAAAAGATTGTGATGAACCATTACCTGGGGAAGGTCCAGATCCTGAATCTCGTTGGGGCATGGTATTTGATGAAGAGGTGAATGCTTACGGAAAAGGAATTGGTGCGATGATCATTACTCCACATGGATCACACATTCCTTTTACTGCAAGGCTGACATTCGGTTGCACAATAATATGGAAGAATATGAGGCTTGTATTATGGGTCTCGAGGAGGCCATTGATCATAGAATCAAGGTTCTAGATGTGTATGGTTATTCAGCTTTGGTTATTAATCAGATTAAAGGAGAATGGGATACTCGTCACCCTGGTTTGAACCCTTATAAAGATTATGCTAGAAGACTACTACCCTTCTTTAATAAGGTCAAATTCCATCATATTCTGAGAGATGAAAATCATATGGAAGATGCTCTGGAAACTCTGGCTTCTACATATCAAGTTAATACTTGGAATGATATGCCTCGTATTAAAGTGCGGCATTTGGATAGACCAACTCATGTGTTTACAACAGAGGATGTGGCAGATGAAAAATCTTGGTATTTTGATATCAAGAATTTCCTCCAAACCCAAGAATACCCAATTGGTGCATCAAATAAAGATAGGAAGACACTGAGGAGGTTGGCAGGCAACTTTTTCCTTAATGAAGATGTATTGTATAAAAGAAATCATGACATGGTCCTGCTCAGATGTGTGGATAGACACGAAGAAGACATGTTAATGCACGAAGTTCATGAAGGTTTATTTGGTACCCATATCAATGGACATTCAATGGCAAAAAAGATACTTAGGGAAGGTTACTATTGGCTGACAATGGAATTTGACTGTTACGAGTTTGCTAAGAAGTGTCGTAAGTGCCAAATTTATGCTGATAAAATCCATGTGTCTCCTACACTGCTCAATGTTATTTCTTCTCCTTGTCCTTTCTCTATGTGGGGAATTGATATGATCGGAATGATTTAACCAAAGGAATTAAATGGGCACGTTTCATCTTAGTGGAAATTAACTACTTCACCAAGTGGGTGGAGGCAGCATCATATGCTAATGTTACTAAACAAGTGGTAGTGTGCTTCATTAAGAACAACCTCATATGTCAGTATGGTGTGCCAAACAGGATCATCACTGACAATAGTTCAAATTTGAATAACAAGATGATGTCCGAACTTTGTGAGGAGTTTAGGATCGTCCATCATAATTCATCTCCCTATAGGCCAAAGATGAAGGGAGCTGTTGAAGCAACCCATCAGAACATCAAGAAGATCATCCTGAAAATGGTGGTTACTTATAAAGACTGGCATAAGATGCTCCCTTTTTCTATGCATGGATACCGAACATCTGTAAGTACTTCAACAAGGGCAACCCCATTCTCTTTTATATACGGAATGGAAGCAGTGCTCCCCATCAAAGTTGAAATTGCCCCTTTGCATGTAATAATGGAATCCAAGTTGTCGGAGGCTGAATGGGTACAGAACATGTTTAACCAGCTGAATTTAATAGAAGAGAAAAGAATGACGGCCTTGTGTCATGGCCAGTTGTACCAAAAGAGAATGAAGAAGGCTTTTGATAAAAAGGTTAAACCTCGTGAATTCAGAGAAGGTGACCTCGTGCTCAGGAATATCATGTCTTTCAATGCTAATTCTAGGGGCAAGTGGACTCCCAATTTTGAAGGCCCATATGTTGTCAAGAAAGCCTTCTCTGGAGGTGCATTGATTCTTGAAACAATGGATGGTGAGGAGTTCCCACATCCTATGAATGTTGATGCAGTCAAGAAATACTTCTCCTAGAAAAGTAAAAGAACGGCTCTTTAAGACGAAAACCCGAAAGGGCGGCTTAGGCAAAAAAGAGCGTCTCGGTAGGCTGAAAACCCGAAAGGGAAGTCTAGGAAAAAATTAGAGACATAAACAGAATAAATGTTCCGGATAGGTTGAAAACCCGCAAGGGAAACCTAGGAAAAAGTTAGGGATTTTCTGGCAAGTAACTGCATCAGACAAGACTTTATCAATGGAGCAACAATCTGCTTGGATCTTGATACTCTTCGACCAAAGTTTCGGCTCAGTAATTCAAAGTTGCTAGAGAGAATGGTGATCATTGTAATTTAATATATCTTTTCCATTATATATTACCATGTTCCAAACTTTGTAATCATCTATGGAGTCTTGCCATTCGCGGACTACCATTATATTAATAAAGTTTGAGCCTTTTATCCAATTCTTTGAAATTCCTATTTTATTCAGCTTATAAAGATTTCATTTATTATTGATAGTAATGATCAAAGAAAACATATTAAAATAACAAAATTATTTTTGAAAAGAATTTACAAATTGCTTTAAATTTTGTGATACAAGGAAAACAAAATTAGTGATTTCAGGGATGGATAAACTCAAAGGTTTGCATAAAATGAGGACTCTATCCAAATTTCCCCAGTGCAGACTTCATTCATTTGGTAAAAGTCTTGTCTCCCCGTACCTGCTGAGATGGACTCATTCACGAAGCATCTCCTTTTGGTAGCATTAGCATATTGTTTATCTGCCCGGCATCCAGAAAAGGGCAGTGTTTTATTGAAGAAGTGTTAAGATGGTTATCAACTTTTTGGGTTTTCTCCCGTCGAGTGCTGGATCATATTTAAAATACCCAGAATTTGTCTTGCTATAGTGTTTGAAATTCCCCAGGTGATGTTGAGACGAGATATTTTTCTGAAATTGTTGCCCTGTGAGGTTTTCGTACTTTCTCCCCAGAGAAGTTGGTGCAATTATCACTCTCATTCTTAAAGATGTATCTTGAAGTATTATTCGCCAATAAAGTATTATTCTGACCATTGAATTCATTATTCCACCCTAACTGATGTCTCAACGAGATGATTTTGTTCTTCCCTAGTGAAGTCAACCCTAATGGAAGTTTGAACTTCAAACTCTCTTATGGTGTCCAGTTTGTTTGGTTTCCAGTTAAAGCTTAGAGGAAGCTGTTACATCGTTGTTTAATTTGATATTGTTCCTCACCAGTAAAGTTAAGCTTTGAAATAGGAATTCGTTTCCTCAGTTGGTGCTTACTTTCTTATGGAAATTTCGTCTTAATTATGATTTAGCCGACTATTGATTATACCCATTGATGGCCTTGCCTAGTTATCCATAGTGTTCTGTGTCTGTTTTGTTAGCATATACATGGTGACATTCATACGTTCACACATACATTTGCATGTTTGAATTTAGAAAATCATGGCTCATTTGCATTGATTAATATTTTGCTGACATATTACCCTATTTTACAGAGTTGTGTTACCATATCTCCAATGGAATGTCAACCTTAAGCAGAAAGGGTACATTCTTTCAACTTCCCCACTGAGTTACCCCTCGCGGAAGAATTTTGTTTCAGCTTTCTTTTCAGCTCTTTGTCTGGATGGAATGGGATTCCTTCTTGAGTTTATTTCTCCAAAGGTGTATTTTGGTTGACTGCTTTATTCCCGTTTATTTCTGGTTGGAATGGGTACCCTCAACAGTATTATTATTTGAACTTCTGCGAGCTTTAAGTCCCAATTTGAGAGTATGCATCTATTTTGCATAAGAAGTTTCTACCTCCTCAACAGGTATTACATTGGCATTTCCCCAGGAAGTCTTATCTCTTTCCCCAGGAAGTCATATCTCCTTTCCCAAGAAGCCTTTTTTTTGCTTTCTTCAGAGAGTATTTATTTTAATTCCTCCTTATAGCAGCAGGTGGCAGGACTCTTTATTTGAGCAACCTGTACTTCCCCGGTGAATCTAATTATTCCTAAAGAAGATTCATATTTTGTTACTCCAATGGATGGTAGCCTTGTAAACATGGAAGGTTATCTTTTGTTGGGGTTTTTTTACTCCAATGGATGGTAGCATTGTCAGTATGGAAGGTAGCATGTTGTTGAGGTTTTATTACTCCAATGGATGGTAGCCTTGTCACTATGGAAGGTAGTCTGTTGTTGAGTTTTTATTACTCCAATTGATGGTAGCCTTGTCATTATGGAAGGTAGTCTATTGTTAAGGTTTTGTTACTCCAATGGATGGTAGCCTTGTCATTATGGAAGGTAGTATGTTGTTGAGGTTTTATTACTCCAATGGATGGTAGCCTTGTCATTATGGAAGGCAGTCTATTGTTGAGGTTTTGTTATTCCAATGGATGGTAGCCTTGTCATTATGGATGGTAGTTCGTTGTTGAGATGTTGCTACTCCAATGGATGGTAGCCTTGTCATTATGGAAGGTAGTCTATTGTTGAGGTTTTGTTACTCCAATGGATGGTAGCCTTGTCATTATGGAAGGTAGTCTGTTGTTGAGGTTTTATTACTCCAATGGATGGTAGCATTGTCATTATGGAAGTTAGTCGGTTATTGAGGTTTTGTTACTCCAATGGATGGTAGCCTTGTCATTATGGAAGGTAGTTCGTTGTTGAGATGTTGCTACTCCAATGGATGGTAGCCTTGTCATTATGGAAGGTAGTCTGTTGTTGAGGTTTTGTTACTCTAATGGATGGTAGCCTTGTCATTATGGAAGGTAGTCTGTTGTTGAGGTTTTATTACTCCAATGGATGGTAGCATTGTCATTATGGAAGTTAGTCGGTTATTGAGGTTTTGTTACTCCAATGAATGGTAGCCTTGTCATTATGGAAGGTAGTTCGTTGTTGAGATGTTTCTACTCAAATGGATGGTAGCCTTGTCATTACGGAAGGTAGTTCTTTGTTGAGCCTCTATTTGTTATGAAGAAGTTCATCTGTTTGCAGTCATGAGTATTGAGTACAACTTGAAATTTACTGGTGTTATCTTACCATTCTTTTCCCTGGTGGGGAGATGTTACCTTTTTTTTATATCCCCTCAGTGATTTGGTAGTTCGTAGTTATCTGTCGGCCACCATTATACTTCACTCCCTCTCCTCAATTTTTAAGTTGATGATGCTTTAGGATCCTCTCTTAGGCGTTACCCCAACAGGATCTTGTCTTTTCTCTATAAGTGATTTATTTTCCTGGTCAAGTTCTTCTTTAGGCTTCTCTTTTATCTTTTACATCCCTAGTGGCGTCTTACGTCCCTTTAGACTTATTCATCTGCATTCATACTCATAAGCATTGCATGGTATCTTAGGGCCAAAACAGGGCTTGTTTTATATTTAAGTATCTTCAATCGCGTCGACACAAAGATTTTAACCTTTGTATCTCTAGATAGCATACACTTAAATAAGGTTAGTTGTTGTACCCGAATTTTTCCCCTTAAGATCCCTTCATCATATCATATCAATTCAATCACAACAAAGTCACACACTAGGATTTGTTTCTTCTCCATATCTTTAGTCTTGCTCTATGGGAAATCACCAAGCAACTTGACTTGTATTTTGTGATCATCTATGTTTGATTACTCTTTAACTAACAAATACAATGTATGTGTATCCTAATTTTTGATGATGTAGGTGAAAGCACAATGCATCCCATCAAAGTTAGACTTTGGACTCATAAGTTCATTCTTTGTGCCTTCCTCAACAAAGATTTATTGAGATTTGAGCCTCTATGGAAGATATTTTAAAGTAACATCATGACAAAGTCTATTATGATCCATTATGCCTCAAGTTTTCAAAGTTAGCTCAAAAGTAAAAGGGTTAACTAAATAAGTTTGACTCAATTGGATAAGTCTTTGTCTCCATTGATCACAAGTGTGTATCTCCTTCAATTCTCAAGATGTGGAAGTGGTGTTGGTTTCTATGACTTATAATTATCATCCTCAATAACTTCTATTTGCAATATAAAAGTATTGGTACAAGAAGGTTGGTCAAAATTACAGAGGTTTCCCAAAGCATTTTTCTTGCTCTATGAGTTAGAGTTTTGAACTTTAAAGGGTATATCTTGCTCATCTTTTGGTATTTATGAGTGATTCCAAAGTCATCCTTCTATTCAAATGGTTATTAATAAATCACTTAAAATGTCTCAAGGAAATTTTGTGTTTAAGAAACTTGATGATTAAGAAAGATTAAAGTCCTCAAGATGAACCCTCAAATTCCTTTATGTGACTTCAAATGATCTTAACTTGATCAATTTTTATCACCTTGAGCCCATTCTTTTTCAAAAATGATCTTGAAGATGTAAACTTCAACCTTTATTTTATGTGAAAAGTGTGAAAATGGAAAAAGATTCCCTAAGGGTGCAAAAGATTATAGGTCATTTCATGAATTTTTGCCAACTTAAACAACTCATAACTCTCTCAATTTTTAGAGATTTTGAATGGTTCAAGTCTCAAAATGACATAAAGAGATCTACTTAATGTCATATTTTTTTGTTAAGAACAAATTCCAAGTGGAAGGCCATGTTTGGATACAAGACATTATAAGTCATTTTTGAAGAAAAACTTAGAAATTTTCTAAGTATGAAAAGTCAGCCCTTTTCTTCTAACTTTGCTCAACACAACTTCTTGCTCAAGCATCCAATTGATCTCACTCCTTGCACATTGTAAATCTTGTGACTTTATCTTTCAAGTGCTTCAAAAATCAGATCATATGGTGCCCTACATTATTGACACCATGGTTATGAAGGTAGCATCATGAAATGGAAATTTCAAGTTCAGTCAGATTTGGAAATTAGTTAAATCCAATTACAAGCATGCTTAAGGATCAAATTCGCATCTAATCATGTTTAGGAACATGCCATAACAAGAAATGACCCTTAAATCATCCATTTTGCAGTGTTTTGAGCCATGTGAAGTCACACTTTTCACACTTAGCAGGTCCACATGATTTCACTGATTTTGCTTCCAAATCACACGCTTGAGCCTTGCATCATGATCATCTATAAATAAGGATCATCTCTCACTCATTTTCTCAAGCTTTGGATAGCCAATTGACCCCTGTTCGGATTCCACACGAAATCTGAATTTGAATTTATGATTTCTTACATTCTCACCTTCAAACACCAAAAGCTCCATTCAGTTAGCTCCATTGAACTTCTCTAAAGCTAACCATACAGCTACTTTTAAGAATCGTGACCTATATTGATCTATAGAAGTCCAGTTTCAAAGAAACTTCTCACTACTTCGTTCAGATAGATTTCTTGGCCAAATTGATTCAAATAAAAGACTAATCCACTCCTTGTATCCTTCTGATCCTCGTGCTCTTTATAATTTGCAATTTCATTGAGAATTGAGTGAGATATCCCAGATTTTCGTGCTCGCTATTTTTTCTGGTTTTCTTGAAACACAGACTTGCACAATTTATATAAATTTGGCGCGATGGTACCATTAGAATCATCTTGAAGAGATGAATCTAATGGTATCGGTCTGGTTTACTAATTTTACAGTTTAAAGGATTCGATTTGGGGATGGCTGGAGGTTGAAGACGATGATGATATGGCCGTCTTCAACCAATGACACAAAGCCACATTATTTTTTTGAAACGGATGAAATATACTTTCCTTACCATGTGCGTGCCTCAGGAGCCCTTGGATCTGTTTACTTTTGTGAGTCAGACTCCATCCAACGCGCAACATTTTAAGTTATTTTATTTTAAAAATATTTGATCCAGTGTGATATTTATTAAAGACCATGATAAGCACAACGCGTCTGATCCATTGGATTATCTTACTAACGTGTTTTGACTCTCATCCATTGGTCCATATTTTTTTGACTTTATTTTTATTTCTGATTTTTATATTTAAATTATTTTAAACTTCAAAAATTCATATGAAATTCATTTTAACTGCAAAAAATTTGAAAAAATTGTAGAAAATACTTTTGATTTTTCTCCTTCTGATTTTTATTTTTTCATATTTTTATTTTGTGTTTTGATATTTTTTATGATTTTTCACTTTATCTGAATAGTTTTAAATGCTTAAAAATACTTTTATGCATTTTTGAATATTGAAAAAAATAAGGAAGGATCCAATGACAATGTGACAAATATTGGTGACCTCATTTATTTTTTATTTCTGACTTTATTATTTTTTCAGCATTTTTGTTTATTTTACCTATTTCTTTTGATTTTAAAAATCGTTTATGACTTTAAAAAATTACCAAAAATTTTATTAAAAAATTTGAGCTTATTTTTTATTTTTCTATGGTCTTACTTATTTTTTCTTGATTAATTTGAACATAGTTAACATTTTTCTCACTCATTTTCATTTTTAATCATTTTTAAAACCTTTATTTTTATATGTTAAATACATTTTTATTTTTTGTACATTTTCTGGCTGATCTTGGATTAAATCTTTTATCATGAGCTTTGTTAACATCATTGGATCCATGGTGTTTAGTCTAACTCCATAAAAATGGATAATGATTTTAATAATATTTTGATTAAAATTTTGATTCAAATGTGATTTATTCATTTTTTCCCTCCCTCTTCATCTCATCCCCTTCTTATTGCACTAAAATAGGTGCAATTTCTATATAAGTCCACTTAAGATTGCTTAACATAGCGCTAAATTTTGTCCGGATTTGAGAAAATGATTATTCGTGGCCCAAACTTATGTTTAAAAACCCAAGTATGTTAATTTGAATCCTATCATCCAATAACCTTGAAATCCATTGTTAGGAGACTTTGGTTTTACCAATCCTCTAATGGAACTTCATCAATTTTGGTCAAAGTGGATCACTTAAACATCATTTACCATTAAGTTACTTTGAGATTCTTAAAATGGATGATATACTTAACAAAAAGCAAATGCAACTTTTTGTTGAAAGGCTTTGGTTCTACCAATTCTATAATGATTTCAAAATGCAAGTTTCAAGATGGTCATCCAACTAACCACTAATTATTAACAATTGACTTTATTTTGTGCTTCTATTTTTATGCTTTTATTTAAGCACCATTTAATTCAGCATTTACATTTCACGCTCTTTTTCATATTTGCTCAAAACTTGAAAATACTTTTTGTTTTAAAACTTGAACCACTTCACAATAAACTTGGACTTAAGTCCATGCATTTTAAAAAAGATATTTTCTTAATCAAACATTAATCAATTTAACAACATTTAGACATTTTTGTGAGAAGACTAAAAGTCAATCAATCTCATTTAAACCATTTTTTGCTACTTTGTCTTTTGCTTTAAAACTTTTCTCAAAAGATTGGACTCTTGTCAATCCTTGTAGTGATGCAAACAACTATACTTATATAATATTTAGTGAAGAGAGGTATTTTCCACTTGCGTGTTGAGTGAGGTTTTGTTAATTTTAAAATCCAAGTCATATCCTCCACTTTGAGATGATGCAAAGTATCATTTCTCGTGATTGTGGGTAGTAAGTATGTTTTCCACATGGACAATGACGATGATATCTTATCTCTTAAAATTAACCAACACACTTGTGTTTTAAATTTTTTAAAGAGAAACTATGTTTACCCTGATCCCCTATTACACATAAGGCGGTACATAGGCACTAAAGATTCACAACCGCGGCGGGTTAAAAATTCATAAAAATACTTCTTTTCTCATCTCCAATATCTATTTTATATATACAACATTTTATAGCCAAAATATACAGATTTTACGAAGAGGTTCCTACGGAGTATCATAGATGTTTAGGATTCTAATACCTTCTCTTTGCATAACCAACCCACTTACCTAGAATTTTTCCCCCTCTTTAGGGTTATTCGCTCTTTTCCCATTCCTTTGGAAACAATAAAGCACGGTGGTGATTTTTATTTTTGATCTGTACAAGTCTAGTCAATCCAATGTCTTAAACATTTCTACCGCTACAGATGGAAAATGGTCGATATTTCCTGATGGATAGCGGACGGTTTGGGTCATGGATGTGCGGGCCATACCAAAGAAAGGGTCTAGACTGGGCCCATTCAAGCTGTTGGGCTAGTCCAAAACAGTCGTCTTTATGGATTTGTGTTGGAAATTACTAATACCATTCTTATGCATCATCAGTTAGAGTAAAAGGAAAATATTCATAATTACTTACCTTCCTAAGTATTTCCTTCTACATTGAAAATGGTGTGAATGCGAGAAAAACATTAGAAAATGGGGGTTTAAATTGTGTTGACCAATTAAAAAATCATCTTAATATTTTAATGTATGGTAAGTCAATTACAAATGTTGAAAGGTAAAGAGATAAAGGAAGATAGACTCACATACAAAGTTTATTTGGTTCACTCCTTTAACTTTGTGTTATGTCCTATCCCATCAAAGATATTTTTACTATAATCAAATTGATTACAAAGGTCACTAAGATATTTTCTAGTCCGAATGACCTATATCTTAGAATTCTCAAAACATAAAGAACTAATTATAGCGTTGAGATCAACATTACTTAAAAGTTTACATAATTTTAGATATTAATAGCGTTGAGATCGACCTAATTTTACCACGCATTACCTAATTTTACTAATTTGAGATCAACATTACCTAATTTTACCTAGTTTGAGATCAATCCATTTTTATTACCTAATTTTACCTAACATTACCTAATACAATCAACATAAATAATCATATCTAATATTCATCCACATCGTTGAGATCGGATATTAGGTAATGTATTAATCTCACAGTGTTGAGATCGACCTTAGATATGTGTGAGGGTAACATATGGTAAAATTATTAGCTGAATATAGGAACATAATATTGACTTATGGTTATGCGCAATAGATACTAAATGACGAAATCTACCCCTAACTAAGCTTTCTTACTCTTAACACTAAAATCTCCATTTTACTTCGTGTCATTTATTTTCTATCATTTAATTTCACGCAATAAAAACAACTATAAAGCCCTTATCTACTTAACATCTTAAAAAAAGTTGATCGGTCTTTGAAAATACGAGCTTTTTTTTATACGACAATTAGAAAACTTACTTTTGTGTTGGCAATAAATTGCACCATTTTCGGGAACTGGTGCTTGTTTTTAAAGATATTACAATAGTTTTTTAATTTTAATTATTTTTTGTATCGGTTCATTTTTTTAAATATCTATCTATTTTTCTTATAGTCAGTGACCTAATAGCATCTAGAATTAGTTCTATTTTTATTTGTTTATGTGAGGAAAGGTTCATACAGAACAATTTTCATCTGGTCCCGAAGTCGAAAGAACTACATGCAAAAACATAAGTAATAACTTGAAAAAGAAACAAAAAACCAAGAGGCTAGATCTAGAAGATTCTTTTGTCTCAAAAGAAATAACCATGGTTGAATTTATCACCAACAACAAGATTAACAATGGAAACACAAACAGTGGTATGACATGCCACAATACTCCCAAACATCTAGCTCATCTTGCGAGAATGCAAAAGGATGTTCGAAAAAGTGAAATGAAAACGAGCTTATTATAAAGTTTAGATCGTGAAGATCATACACATACCACATAAAGTTCTATGAAATTTATGGTACATTATTGTTTCCAAAAAATGTGGAAGAAGTCCTATTCTTAAGATTGTTTCCACATTCTCTGATTGGAAAAGCGAAATAATGGTATTTAGATTAACCCACGTCGACGATGGAAAATTCAAACTTGTAAGTAGAAAATTTCTTAAACTGATTATTTTCTCACAACAAATTCATGGAAGCTAAGACAACCATCGCAGAATTTTCCTAAGATGCAACAGAAACTCTCCATGAAACATGTGAAAGATACAAGTCCATTTCGAGACGATGTCCAAAACACAGCTTTGAAGAACTCATACAGATGCACATCTTTAGAAATGGACTTCAACAACAACCAAAGTTTTTGCTAGATGCAATTGTTGGGGTAATCTCATGTCCAAAAATGCAAAATATAAAATCACAATAATTGAAAGAATGAAATTCAATGATCATCAAGGAAAATACAACATAAAAACATATTATAATGAATAATTGATTATTAAAATTACTCTTCTTGTACAAAACAAATTGTTAATATAAACAGTGGATGAACAAACAAAGCAATTGTCAATTTTGAACAACGGGAGTGGAAGAGGTAATAAAATAGAAGAATAAGAAGAAGAAAAAGAAAACGAAAAAGAAGAAGAAAAATAAGAAAGGTAAAAGAGAAGAAGGAAATAGAAGAGAAAAATAAAGAGAAGAAGAAAAAAGAAGAAAAAGAAGAGAAAAATGAAGAGAAAAAGGAACTAGGAAAGATGAAAATTTTACCAGTTAAGAATTTACCTTACTCTTGTAACCCAACACAAAAGGACAAGGAAAGAAATATGCAAGAGTTCTTGATATCTATAAATAGTTAAAAATAAGCATCTCATTTTCATAAGTTGTATGTTGTGTTTGTTTCAAGGATTAAAAGTATAATCCTCAGAATATTATTCCCAAGACCATTATTCTTGGGAATTTTATTCTCGTCCACGTGTGTGGCAAAAAAAAATAATTTCCTTGGAATATTTATGAAATATATTAAACTTTAGATTTAAAATATAAAATAAATGACTTAAAATGTTTGGGAGTTGGAAGTTATGGGTTGTTATTTTTTTTCATGGGAATGTAAGACTCCCACCCTATAACATGAGAATAAAAGTTGACAAAATCACGTGTAAAATAAATTTCTGGGAATAAAAATTTCCTAGGAATAATTTAGTAAAACTTGAAACAAACATGAAAATAAAAAATATTCTAGCCTACATTCCTGGGAATAAATTTCCAATCCACCAAACAAACTCACCATTAAAGTTGATGCCTACATATGAAAAGTTCATAAAGTAAATCTTCACCAAAAAGCGAAAATATATTAAAAAAGATACAATTCAATTGGAAGCTAGTTAAAATGCAATCATTCAACGAATACTGCCCTAAAAAAGAAGTTGACCCAGAAAGAGTAACATTACATATCATGATAGGAACTATTAGTGTGGGAAAACACTTATTGAGCTGGGGGCTAGCATCAATCTTGTGCCTTTATCGGTTGACAAGAAAATTGGTGATATCGAACTAAACATGACAACAATGACCTTGTAGCTGGAAAACAAGTCGATAAAAAACCGTTCAGGTATTGCTGAAGATGTACTAGTAAAATTAGACAAGTTTATATTCCTGATTCATTTTGAAGTCATGGATATTGAAGGAGATGATGAAGTACCTCTAATCCTAGGAAGATTATTCATTAAAACAACATGAATGATGATTGATATCGATAATGGGAATATGAAGGTCAGAATGCAGGATGAAGAGGTAAGTTTTAATATTTTTGAAGCTATGAAATGTTCTAAGGATAAGGGGATTTTTTCAAGCAGATTCCACAGAGGAGGCCATAGAAGAGGTTGATAAACAACCTTACAACCCTTCTCCTCTAGAATAAGCATTGACTGGAACTTACAAAATGTTTGGTGAAAAGAGGAACACGAGGTTAGAGATAGGTTGAAAGAGCTGAATACTCTGAGAGAAGTTCCTCCCAAGGGATCCCAAATTAAGAAACTAAGAAAAACATCCATATCAGACAAATCATAATTGAAAACATTGCCATCAAATTTAAAGTATGTTTTCTTAGAAGAAGATGGTAATAAAGTGAGTAGTTAGCAACTCTATTTCTCCTAAAAATGAAAGAAAATTAGTTCTGGTTCTCCAAGAAACAAAGAAGTAATATGTTTGAAATTATCTAAATTAAAAGGAATTAGTCCATCATATTGTATGCATAAAATCACAATGGAAGAAAATTTCAAGCCTATAGCTCAACTTCAAAGACGTTTGAACCCCAATGTTAAAGAAGTTGTTAAGAAAGAAGTAGTCAAGTTGCTTGAAACATGAATGATATACCAAATTTGAGATATCACATGGGTAAGTCTTCTACAAGTGGTACCCAAGAAAGGAGGTATGACAGTGATTCAAAACGAAAAAAAGAGTTAATCCCAACTAGGACATTCACCAGATGGAGAATGTATATAGACTACATAAGGATTAACCAAGCCACTCAAAAAGATAATTTTCCATTACCTTTCATGGACCAAATGTTGCAAAGATTAGTTGGCTAAGCCTTTTACTGCTTTTTAGATGGATACTCTAGTTCAAACCATATAACAATGAACCATAAGGAACATGAGAATACTTCATTCACATGTACTTTTGGAATGTTTGTTGGGTGAGAATATGGTCTAAGAAAATAGTCTAGAGAGGGGGTGGATAGACTTTTTAAAAGAGGACAACTGATTTTTCAAAAATAAAATATCGGAGATTTTTTAGAATATGTGCGCGGAAGAATTAGAGCGAAATAAAGTGACATATACCTAAATATAAATTAATACAAGTAAACATGTAATCAATAAAAAACAATCACAAATTCAATTAATGAAAATACACGAGGTATTCAATTTATATCACTTGTATAATTCACAAAAGATGATTATATAATTATTCAATTAGTGAATTCTAAACTCAACAAGTTTCTCAGATTTAAATCACCACTAAAGCTCGTTTAGGTTCCAATTCCAACAAAACCTAATCTTAAGCAATAAGTCTCTATCAATGAAATAAACGGTAAAACACTCTATGAATTATAAAACCTATGCATACAATATACTATAAAATGTAAATGAAACAATAAAATGTATAGAAATGACATGGTGATTTATAGTGCTTCGACTCTATCGTCCTCTCTTGGGTTTATGTGTAGTATTCAAAGAACCTGCATAATTCCATTAGCTTGAAACATTCAAAGAGTTTAAACGCTAATAAGGCTGAAGATTTATAATTTCAAAGTTTTATAATAACTTATCCATAATCATGTTGAAGAAAATAAAACTTCAATTTTGGATCTTGACTTATATATGACTTCACGCCAAACTCTTATGTGCAATCTTTACTCGATCGAGGCTTCAAGAATATTCCAATATCACCAATTCTGCTCCAAGCCTTCATCTATAACAATAAACCCTTTGATTTTACTGATTCCTTAAGTGGTGAATTGTCTTAAGATTCGAGAAGAACTACGCCTTATCCGTAGCCTTCAACGCAGTCAGTACTAAAGTAATATGGAGAGAAGAACCTCCTTCTTTTCACCAAAATTTGTCAACACCAGTGACAACTTCTCAATGTTGTAACAACATGTACAATCTCTAAAAAGTCTCCAAGAATGGTTAGTTTCAAAACATTGTCTCCGTCAACCAATCACAAATATCTCATGATCAAGATCTAAAAGAAAAGCTGAGGTTGAAGAAGAAAAAGATTCAAGTGCAAGAATTTTGAACTTTCCAAAGCGGGAGAGTGGATTTCACAAAAAATCACAAAATGAATATGAAATTCCACACATGAAAAGTGTTGACAAATTGTTTTATATGTGCTTGAGTTTAAGCACAAAAATGAGTGGTAAAAGTTGGTTAGATTTGAATCAAGAATAATGATGTAATGAGTCAAGTGAGCAAGTGAATGGAATAAAAATAATTATGATTTTTACCCACTTTTCACTTTATTATAATCAGGTACAATGTCTGATTCGAATCAGACACCTTGTGATTCAAATCATGTACAAAATATGATTAGAATCAACTACACTAGGCCCTTAGAAAATATTGAAAAATGTGTGATTCGAATCATGTGCAAAGTGTAATTCAAATCAAATTGGGCAGAGGCGACATACAAATACCTGATTCAAATCATGTGCAAAATCTTATTCAAATCAAATGGTTTTGAAAATTTTCCACCCCTGTTTGATTTAATTCGAATCAAATTGAGTGTGTACTAGATTGATTCGAATCAAGCACTCAAAAACTCGATTTTTTCATGATTTTTAAGTTACTTTGGGATTATTCTTTGCACCTAACTTGAATCAAACACATATAGTTTTTATTCCACAAATTCATGCAATTTACTAAAAACATCTTGATGAAATTCAAACGTATCCATTATTTTATGCATGCAAAAATGATAATGAATCAATTTCAAACTTGAATTAAAAGATGTGCAATCATGAGGGAGACTTAATAAACGTTAATAAACGAAAGCGATAAGACAACCAACAAAATAATTGTATCGGGAATGCCCCCCTGCATATAATAAGGACATGCAACCATCTTCCTTTAGAGGTGTGCAACAATAGTGTTTACATACAAAATAATATCCTTTGGGCTAGGAAATTCTCCTACCACATTCTAGCATTATACGCAAGCTATTTTCTCTAATATGGTTGAAAAAGGTATAAAAATAATTATGGATGACTTCTGGGTAATTGAAAACTCGTTTAATGCATGTCTCCACAATCTAGATGATTTGTTAAAATATATATATATATATATATATATACATATGTACATATATATATATATATATATATATAATACATATATATATATATATATATATATATATATATATAT